>OZ038477.1:13134936-13247436 GCA_964036315.1 Acanthosepion esculentum
TTTGTAAAAAGGATTAGAAAGAATTAAATCTATATTTTTAAGGTTTTATTGAAATTTTATTTAAGTTCCCACATGTCATTATATCATTAGCAATACAAAGGGTAATACGATTTTGCAGTTCACGGAAAACATTTGCCAACTGATTTAGAGTAATGCCTGAAATCCCATTAGTTATTTTAGCTATACTTAAAACTCGGTACATTAAACTTTATAACATTTTTTACAGATTATTTCTATCGAAAATATAAATAAAGTTATACATTTTTTAAAGTGTACACGAACTTTATGGACACCCTGTATTTATATATTAAGTTATCGCCGTGAGCACGTCCTCAGTAGACCGGTCAAAGCGGAATCCATATTGTTTGCTAGAGAGTAGGTCTTGAGAGATAAGATGCTTAACCAATTCAACATTGATTAAACCTTCGAATTCTTTGCTGAAAAACGACAGGAGACTGATACATATATTATATAGTTTGGAGAAAATTGGGACCGGCTCAGGAGCACATCTCTTTAGGGCAACGACTGGTATCACGTCACCTTCACTTGCCTTATGGGAGTGTAATTTCGAATGTCCAAGACCAACGACGTCGTTATGCACATATCATTTAGTAGAGCATCAGTTCTATTGGGGAAATCAGTTATGGGTATTCCAGACGAGTCGAGTGTTGACTTGGATGAGAATTTACGAGGAAAGCATTCAGCCTTATCTGCTGTGGAATGTCTGAACTCTGAATTGACTGAAGAGAGGAAAGACTGAAGATTTGCTGTTGTTCAGCACACTCTTACAGAGCCGCCAATAATCTCTTGATGCTATATGCTGATTCATTCTATCAACAAATAGCAATTTGACTTCATTGAGACCACGCTTGCATTCATTACGGACAGAAACAAAGCGACGTTTATTGCTATGAAACTTGCTTGTCGTCCTGTCTGAAGAAGCGATTTATGTGGGCTATAGTGGCCAAGCATCCAGGAGAGAACCAGCGAGATGAACGTTGTTTAACTAGGGATTTCCTGACTGGAATGATGCCATTAATGTCGGCTTTTACCGAGGAGGAGACCTTAGCCGCACATTTCTAAATGGGTTGATTAAAAACTACATTCAGGCTATTGATAGCAGAAACACATTCTGTTTGTAGGAGGGTCATTGCAGGGTAAGGATCGGAAGGAGATGTTTACAGATACTACAGCGTGGATATCATTGTCAAGAGAGTAGAGCTGCGTAGTAAGACAAGAGTCTGGGATAAAGGTAAAACAGCGATCGAGAAGAGAGGGGTTTTTTTTCGTCAGGGTTACTGGGGAAACACGTAAAATGTCCACAACTTTCGTGAGTCATTGAGAAGTTAAGGGTTTGGATGCCAGAAAGGTTAGTGAAAGAGTGTTTAAGCCACAAGGTATGCATTTAAGTGAGCCCCCAATGAGTCAGTTTGTGACACAAGGTCAGTTTTTAACGTGGGGACCCGAGTGTCTTCACTCGGGCTGCTGGTCATAGCTAATCATAGCTTGTTCAAGCTAGTCAAAGCTGGTCTAAGCTAGTCGTAGCTGGTCAGATCCGGTCAAAGCTAATCATAGCTGTGATACTACCAGCGTAGGGACGGGTCACTGTGACCGGTAAGTATCAGAATGTGTATACCAATCGAGAGAGAGAGAGGTATTTAACCCACATGGTATGGTGGGCGTTAAAGTCTCCGAACACGAATATGTTGGTAAACGGGGTTAGTGAGAAGGCCGTTTCTATAATATCGGAAATACTATATAGCACGCATTAAATATGAGAGGAAGGGGAACAATAGAGAAAGAAGAGATAGCTGACTGAGTTCAGTAGAGTGAGACGGATACACGAATATGTATGGTCCGGAGATTCAAGAGACGGTGCCCTAGCCAGCGGAAGATGCTTGCGGACATAAACTCACACGCGATGCATGTGGAAATTGAGAGTCCTTTCATATTAGAGGAAAGGTAACCAGGAATCGAGAAATCAAAGGAAGAGATAGAAGAATTGAGGATAATCTCGCAGAGAGGCTATAATGGCCGAAAACTTTTCGAAAAGGAATTTATTCTACACTTAAAAACTTGGTATGAATACCACGAATGTTTGAGAAACAAAAGTGAAGGGATTTAGGTTATTTCTCTTGACCTGCTTTCGGTTTACATATTAGGTTGTTTATGGTCAATATGTTTTATATTGGTAAGGAGAAGGCCTAAAGTAGTCTTAGCAGTCGCCTGTCTCTAATGGAACATGTGAAAAAAGGGAACGGATGCAGACTGCAACATAGTGTGGCCTCGGCGTTGCCTATCAGCGCTACTTGATTGGATACACTTCTTTGCGAGACATGGCACAGCAACAGCTCGGATATTATGCAACTGTTGATCAGAGCATCCTCTCAAGACGCTTCGCAAGGGTTCGGTTTCCTAAGTACCAGTCGGGAACAGCAACCAGAAAACTGACAACCCCGTACCCTCAGTATGAAGAGTCGTTGCCACCAACCACACACATCACAAGAAACTCACGAGAGCACCACTATTCAGGCCTGAGAAGAGGAAAGAAATCGGCAACCTTTTCCTAAACAGGAATCAAGGGATGAGCCTCTACACCTACACAAAAGATGATGAGCATGGACCGGGTGATAGGGAAACCTATATACTCTTCTCAAAATAATCCTGTTTTTTTGTTTACACATGCCTTATTACAATGAATGATGAATGAAGGCATACCTGTAATAATAATAATAAGTAGAGAGCGACGGAAACACAAATATGTGTGGTCTGGAGATTCAAGATATAGTTCCCTAGCCAGCGAAAAATGTTTGCGGACATAAACTCACAGGCCATACACGGGTACGAGGCATGTCTACATCAGCTTCTTTGGTACGGGCCATGAAGCGGTTTATCTTGCTACTGTTTCTGTATCTGGTCATAATAATAATAAAGGAGTACTACAGGCGTGTGCGTCTGGTAGTAAATACCGAGCTGAACTCAAAAAACAGAATATCAGCCATAAACACCTTGGCTGTCCCTGTGGTGAATACAGTTTTAACATCCTTAATTGGAATATCACTGACATTAAATGAATGGACGCCAATACGAGAAAGCTTCTCACTTGCTACCGCATCTATCATCCCAAAGCTGATGTTGATCGTCTGTATGTGCCCAGATCCGAAGGAGGCAGAAGATTAGTTCAACTAGAACTGTCCTACAAAATTACAACACTAAGAATTCAAAGATTTCTGGAAACTACAGAGGACTGGATATGTGTCAAAGAACATGAAAGTAGTAAGCATCTTTATTCCGTAATAAAAGAAGCCAACAAGTTCAAAATGGTGTTTCAAATGGATGCAGAAATACAAGTAAAGCTAAATACACCGACTGAAGCTGAAAAATACTTAAAAAAGAAAGCAAAAACAAATGAAACCAACCAGATACAAAAACAATGGTAAGATAAACCGCTTCACTATCAATAAACTGCGCGTACCAAACAAGCTGATGTAGACAAGCCCCGTACACATCAGTGGCTACGTAGTGCAGGGTTAAAAGCTGAAACGAAAGGTTTTATCCTTGCTGCACAGGATCAGGGCTTGTTAACTAGAAATTATCAAGCACACATACTATAATCTTTCGTTAGCCCACAATGCAGGTTCTGTGACAATTACCCAGAAACAATTGATCATCTTGTATGAGGTTGCACAGTAATGGCATCCACTGAATATAAAACCCAGCATGACAGTGTGGGCCAATATCTGCATTGGAAAATCTGCAACTTCTACAAGGAAGAAATTAAAAGAAATTGGTATGAACACTAACCAGACCCGGTTACTGTGATAGGTTCTGTTACAATTTTATGGGACTACACAATACACACAGACAGAACAATCAAAGCTAACCACCCAGAAATTGTTATTAGAGACCGCAAACAATAAAAGTGCATCTTATTGATATGGCAGTCCCTGAGGACTGCAATGTATCTTTTAAGATCTTCAAAAAGCTCTCAAAATACAAGGACATTGAAATCGAAATCTCAAAACTGTGGCACATGGAAACATCAACAATCACTGTTGTAGTTGGAGCCCTCGGATTGATTCGAAAAGATTCCAATAGAGTTATTTAAGGGATTCCTAGAAGCCCATCCCCTGAAAAAATATAAAACATTTATCTCAAGAGTACAGTCTACACCTTACAAAGAGCTTTATCTATGTAATATATATATATATATATATATTGTCAGTGGAAAATGTCATGATGCCATTTCTAACCTTAGGTCTCTAATAATAATAATAATAATAATAATAATAATAATAATAATAATAATAATAATAATATGGCTGCAAAGACCAATTACTAATAAATAAAATGATTCTGGAAAATTGCAGGAGCAGACGTAGAAATCTCAGTGCAGCGTGGATTGATTATCGTAAAGCTTTTGACAGTGTTCCACATTCTTGGATCCTTAAGACTTTGGAAATGTACAAAGTCTCCCCTGTGGTATTAAATTTCCTTAAGCACAGCATGGGAATGTGGAACACCAAACTATACCTTAGTCACACCAGGGGCACTGTCATATCCAACCGACTAAATATCCGACGTGGAATCTTTCAAGGAGACTCTTTGTCTCCACTTCTGTTTTGTTTGTCCTTACTCCCTCTTACGCATGAACTGAACAACAGTAGCTATGGCTACAAAATAAATAACAACATATTCAATCACCTACTATACATGGATGATCTCAAACTCTTTGCCAAAGACGACAATGAGTTGAAGGGCCTACTTAATATTGTAAAATACTTTAGTGACGACATATGCATGAGCTTCGGATTAGATAAATGTGCTAAAGTAACATTTAAGAAAGGTAGAATTTTAGAAGCACCCTTAATAGATTTAGATTTTGCCACGAAGATTAGAGAATTGGAGCATGATGAAGCTTATAAGTACCTAGGAATTAGTGAGGGAGATGGCATACAACACTCCCAAATGAAAGAGAAGGTAAGAAAGGAGTACTACAGGCGTGTACGCCTGGTACTAAATACTGAGCTAAACTCAAAAAACCGAATATCAGCTATAAACACCTTAGCTGTTCCTGTGGTGCAATACAGCTTTAATGTACTTAACTGGACCATAGCTGAAATTAAGCGAATGGACGCCAAAACGAGAAAGCTCCTCACTTGCTACCGCATGCATCATCCCAAAGCTGATATTGATCGCCTGTATGTGCCCAGATCCGAAGGAGGCAGAGGACTAGTTCAACTAGAACTATCCTACAAAAGTACAACAATTGGCCTCCAAAGATACTTGGAAAAAACAGAAGACTGGATGATGGTATGTGTCAAGGAACATGAAAGTAGGAAGTGTCTCTACTCTGTAGTAAAGGAAGCCGAAAAATTCAAAAAAGAGCTTCAAATGGGCACAGAAATTCAAATACATCACTGTACACCGGCTGAAGCTGCAAAAAACTTTAAAAAAAATGCAAAGACAAATGCGACCGACCAGATAAAGAAACAATGGCAAAATAAACCGCTCCATGGCCAATACTCTGCCCGTACCAAACAAGCAGACGTAGACAAAAACCGCACCCATCAGTGGCTACGTAGTGCAGGGTTGAAAGGTGAAACTGAGGGTTTTATAATTGCTGCACAAGACCAATGCTTGTTAACTAGGAATTATCAAGCACATATACTAAAATACTGTGTTAGCCCAAGATGCAGATTCTGTGACAAATATCCAGAAACCATTGATCATCTTATATCAGGTTGCACGATATTGGCATCCACTGAATATAAAAACCGGCATGACAGAGTGGGCCAATATCTGCACTGGAAAATTTGCAACTCCTATGGGAAGGAAACTGGAAGAAATTGGTACGAACACCACCCTGACCCGGTTACGGAGATAGGACCTGTTACAATTCTATGGGACTACACAATATACACTGACAGAACAATCAAAGCCAACCGCCCAGACATTGTTATTAAAGACCACAAACAAAATAAGTGCCTCCTTATTGATATGGCAGTCCCTGCAGACTGCAATGTGTCTTTGAAGATATTCGAAAAACTGTCAAAATACAAGGACCTTGAAATCGAAATCTCAAAAATGTGGCACATGGGAACATCAACAATTCCTGTTGTAGTTGGAGCCCTTGGACTGGTTGGAAAAGATTCCAGTAGGCTGATTGAAGGGATCCCTGGAAGTCCATGCCTCAAAGAGATACAAAAAATTGTTCTGACAAGTACAGCCCACACTTTACGAAGGGCTTTATCTATGTAATTTTTTTTTTTTTTTTTTTTTTTTTTTTTTTTTTTCAGTGGAAAGTGTCATGATGCCATTTCTAACCTTAGGTCCCTGGGCGGGACCCGGAAAGAAATGTGTAAACGCCAGATATCAAAGGAAATAAAATAATAATAATAATAATAATAATAATAATAATAATAATAATAATAATGATGATGATGATGATGATGATGATGATGATGATGATGATGATGATGATGATAATAATAATAATAATAATAATAATAATAATAATTAAATTTTTACTTAGTTAATGTCCAAATACTACCTTTTCCGGTGCATGTTAACGCTACGCGGTCATCGAACCGAAAGCGAAAATCATGAGAGTAGATGGCACGACACCGGAGAAAAGAATAACAATGTCTTAGTGCAAAATTAGTAAAAACAAGTTAAACTTCATGGTAAAGGCAAAAAAGGATGTCGCAGTATTACATGATGGGGAATATCGTAGTTTTGAACAACAGATTATTTGAAGTAGGAAACGCTCGAGAGGTTAACATCATCCTTGTAAAGAAGGTACCTCAACTAATTCGCTAAAAAAAGACCATACCATGATAAAAATGCTCCAAACATAATAAAAAATAGTTTTATCGTCGAAATATCTGTTATGATTAAGAGAACAGAAAAAGGTATTTTTAGTTTTAAATGATTTTTCCATCCTCTCTAGTATATTTGAAATCTTGGTTAAAATACCTGTTTTTCTAGCATCAGCGGATGGGCCAAAGATTAGTATTAGCAAATTTAGCGTCCTTTCTGCGGGAAAAAAAACATTGATTCCGATATTCTTGCAAAAATTCAATAATTATCAGATTTTATTAAAACCCTCAGAACTTATTCATAAGTGAATTAAATTATTTTAGAATTTCTTATTTTTTTTAAACCTTGGTAAAAAATATTTCTTTTTTTACATCTCTTACACCCTATTTATTTCATTTTAAGAGATTTTATTAAATTATATTTTCATTGCTTTAATATTTCAAGGAATTGTTCATCTCCTTAAAAGCAAAACCCCTTGGAGAATTTAGATCATCATTTTTAAAACAAAAACACCATTTAGCGAGACTCGACTCTGAATCGTAAAAAAAAAATGAATAAAACTAAATCATTATTTAATTAGAAAATCGTTAGAGTTTACAAATAGGATATGTTAAGTACATATTAAGAAAACATTTTTTCGATGAATAATGATTATTTTTTTCATTTTTTTATATTGATTAGTATATTTTTAAAGTTTTAAAAGTTTTGAAATTCTGTATTAGTTTCAAACATTTAGATTATATTATCATTAAGTAAAAAACATTTACTAATCGAGAAGTTTAGTAATTCATCAAACACCAATCTTTTAAAAAAATGTTTTGAATTTTTTGTATGTGTATAAACCTGCCCTTTTTTGTAGATACGGATTTTCATGCACAACATTATGAGAAAATAAGAGCGATAACTATCGTAAATTTAAAGCCAAACTATCTAAAATTCAGTAAACCATTAGATTATACAGAATATTTTCTTACATTTTTAGGAACACCGAGTACATAAAAATTATATAAAGAGTCTCCCACGTTATATTCTTCAATTATGTTTAGAGATAAAGCCCCCATAGAAAGCAATAAATTAACACCCGTCATCAAACTGTCAACAGCTTAAATAAACACCGCCAGCTGAGTTAAGAAATATTTTTCTGCGATATTTTAAACTTAAAGTAAATAATATTTGTTTCAAATCAGAGTATTCATACTTTCAATCAGCTAATATTCCTGAAACAACGTTTCAGAAAATTATGCTTTATTTTTGGTTGATTTTTTTCTTTTGATAACGAGAAATACATTGCGATGAAAGATGACTAAAATTGTGCGCTATTTTGTTATTTTAGCAAAAAAATGAAGAAAAGTCAGTTTAAATTAGTTTAAAATTAGACTTTGAAATACAGCAAAGCATTTTGCTTATTGGAAATATTAAATTTACTCTCTTAGTTTGAAATTAAAAGTAAAATAAAAGATTCAATAATGATTTTTCATTTTTTTAAAATCATTTTAAACCTTATGTATGCCGTTTCCTGTGGAGGTACTTATTCTATACGTTTTCATATCACGCACATCGTGATTTGAATAAAAATGTGAAAACGCACGTTCTACTGAATTCTCTTGAGAATAAAGCCTGAACACGTAAAAGTAACGAACACAGTCTTCCAATCTGCGACTACCCAGAAAACGACTGAGAAGTCATTGTTTCAAGTAAAGGAAATGAATTACAAAAATAATTAGTCCACAAAGAAATAACTCTTATCAACCAAAGTAACACTAGTAAGCATAAGAAGTGACAAAATGATACTGGTTACAAGTAAAATAATCAAATGTCATGAATGAACCGTAAGCTACTAGAATTTTGCGGTAATATTCAAACATCTGAGACATCAAATTGCTGACATCTTAGGTCATTAGAAAGCAGAAGCCAGTCCGTTACAAGTCCACAAATGCAGATCCAGTGACGATCAAAAGACACTACACAGTTGCCATGATAGTGAGATGTCCTTATTATCGCAAAGATTAACATAGTTTGAGCAAGTCTTTAATTATTGGGCAATGAAATCTCTGTGGACAGAATTGTGAAATTTCCAAGGATGGTTCCATAAGAATCATCAGTGCAGATATTTTATATCGAATAAATAAATGCGTCCGTAACTGGATACTGTAATTAGTTAAATTTGATCTGATCGTATGTGAAATATTCATTGTATAACGTTGTTGTTATGTGATTAGTACTTACCAGGAAATTCACTGTAGAAAAATAATTGGTGACATAATAATTATGAGTTCAATCCTTATGATGGATAGTTAGGATATAATCAGCTTCAAATAAAACAGGACTTGAATGAGTACGCATTAGTAAAAAAAATATTAACCAAAACAAGATATCCGTAGACATGATCAGCAGATTGAAAGTATTATATCACAGAAGATTTAACCCCTTGCCGTCATTTACTTTGGGTAAAACGTTTCATTTTCAGACGAATTTTTTATTTGTAATATATATAGTACACCCTTGTGCAAATTAACTGAAAGAAAACGAACAACCCCGTTATTATTTACTTTTTGTTCGTATTTTTCCAATGTAACATGACCCTGTGCTCATGTTAGCACTTCGTATGCCCATTCCACGACAGTCTATAGTACTTTTATTTGTTCACTGGTCAGGGTTGTCGGTGTGGTCATGCAGTATTATAACTTTCTTGGAATAACCTCCATCGCAGACAATGGCCATAGGACAACTAATCGACAGTCAAGACAACACTATCTGTTGGAAATAAAATTCTCATGCAATCACAGATGACGCAATATTTTTCAAGGCGAAACAAATTTCATCGGACACTCCGAAAGTAGATTCATATTATTGCGCAACACTACAAATGATCTTATCTGAGGAAGAAATAGAAATCGATTACACCTTCTCACTGCAGTGGGTCTAAAACTGACCGTATGATGAAAAAAGGAAACTAAAGCGGTTGTTTCAATTTCATTGCACAAGGGTGTCACTAAGAATCTGCGTCACCTTAAAGTACCAGAATGGTGGCTAACACATCTACTAGGCGTAAGAGTTCATAATTGGACTCGTTCCAAGCTCATAAGGGCATGAAAAGAAAAGATCGACTTATAAATACGTCTGTAGAATGTTTTTTAACGTTATGTTTTGGACGTGTTTATTCGTCCATGTCTGAAAAAAAACATTTTCTTAAAAAACATTTATCCACTTTTACGCTGGGGAAGGGGTTAATAAAATGTTCAGTTCGAAATTTACTGAAGTTTAACTGACTCCACACACACCCAAATGAAACCTGAAAGCATAGGAGCTAAAATATTCTGATAGTTTGATAAAAAGGAGGATATTAATCCATCTGTAAGTTACGTAAATAATGGTAAATCCTCATCGCATAACTGTAAGTTATTTGAATAACAGTAAATAGTCATCGCATGAAATAAATGGTTATCAAAATATGCTTTGTAGAATTTAGTATCCGTTGGTGGCATGAGGTGTTTGAACACCCAACCAAATATTTTTCATTAATAGTTATTATGAGGTAAGTTAAATAATCATTATTAGTGATATCGCTTTCTGAAAATGTCTGACAAGTAACATCACTGAGTTTTTGGCTTTATTGAAAATATTTGTCTAAATTTTAATAATATGTCATAGTTTTTTTATTTGACTTTTACAAATTTTGTTGATTATTTAATGCTGAAACGTACAAAGCGTGTGATGGTTAAATTGTCACCATTTCATACTTTTAATTTCGCGCATGCGCATTGTTTGTTTTTGATTTTGTCGACCACACAGTATAGTAGGGTCAGTTGGGCAACATGACACAATTCACTCTGCTATATATGTGCAAATGGTATGCTGCACTGCTTGGCATTCGCACCGGAAATTCATGAAAGAGTTTGGAATGTCAAAGTGCGGACAGTGCAGAAGATTTAAAAAGAGTTTATTACGAAAATTTTTTGTAGTGATCACTAGTGAAGGCGACGTTATGCTTCCATTTATTTTCCCACAGGGCCTCAGAATCAACACGTAGGCGTACAACAAGTGCCTTGAGGACATAGTACTGCCCTGGGCCAAGAGAGTTGCTGTTGGTATGTCTGGCAACAGGTCTCTGTACTATACCAAGCATGCAGGAGTACGAAGTCATGTCATTCAGACAATTCCTGCAACCTAATCATTACTTACATCTGGCCTCCTAACTCTTCAGATTGTCTCCTCTCAACTTTGATTATTATGTGTGGGGCACAGTTGAGCGAGAGACCAAGAAAACTCCTTGTTACACCAAAGATGAACTGAATGCAAGGATTATGGCAGCATTCACTGAACTGTACAAGGAAACTGTCCACGAGAGATGCGGGAGATTCCGATGTAGTCCGGAGCCAGTGGTTGAAGCCAATGGCAATGTTATTGAATACCTTTACACTTTAATATATGTCTATATCACTGAGATGAGCTATTACGATTAATTGCCTTATTACATTATTCGGACTGTTATTCTCATCTCCATTGCTATATTCACAACATTTCGGCCATTGTACGCTCCGGACTTCTTCAGGTGATAGGAATTTCCGACTCATAAGGACACGTGGCCCGGGGGAAAAATACGGTGGATAGATCCAGTAGACACACGCTCCAATGGATAAAGATGGTGGATACTTCAAGTAGACACCCTCAGTGGATAAAGATGGTGGATAGATCGAGTAAACACACGGCCCAGTGGATAAACATGGTGGATACATCCAATAAACACATGGTCCATTGGATAAAGACAGTGGATTGATCCAGTAGGCACACGACTCAGTGGATAAAGAGGGAGGATAGATCCAGTGGACACATTGCCCAGTGGATAAAGACAGTTGATAGATCCAGTAGACTTATGGCCCACTGGATAAAGACGGTGGATAGATCCAGTAGACACATGGTCCAGTGGATAAAGACGGTGTATAGATCCAAGAGACACATGGCCCAGTGGATAAAAACGGTGGTTAGATCAAGTAGACACACGTCCCAGTGAATAAAGACAGTGGATATATCCAGTAGACACACGGTGCAGTGGATAAAGAAGATGGATACATCCAGTAGACAAACGTCCCAGTGGATAAAGACGGTGGATATATCCAGTAGAAACATGGCCCAGTGGATAAAGACGGTAGACAGATACAGTAGACACATAGCCCAAAGGATAAAGACATTAGATAGGTCCAGTAAACACACGGCCCAGTGAATAATTACTGTGGATATATCCAGTAGACACACGACCCAGTGGATAAAGACGGTGGATAGATCCAGTAGGCACATGGGCCATTGGATAAAGATGGTGAATTGATCCAGTAGACACACTCCTCAGTGGATAAAGAGGGAGGATATATCCAGTGGACCCCTGGCCTAGTTGATAGAGACGGTATATAGATCCAGTAGACACACGGCCCAGTAGATTAAGACGATGGATAGATCAAGTGACTTGGCCCATAGAATTGTGAGTTCAATACCATGACACAGCAGTAGTGAACCACAATTTGGAGACCTGAGTTAAAAGGGAAATATTTGTGATATCCGGAAGAGGCATGGCACGTAGAGCTAGAACACTCTAACCCGTTAAAATATCCGTTAAAATGAGATGTCAATGCGATTTTCAATTATGTGTAATTTAGACGACTATTTACACATTGCACCCTGTATTGCACTGTAAGAATAATCATTTTTCGTTAGTGTATATTGCATTAACAATACAATTATTCGAGAATAGCAATGATACAAATCTTAATATTTAACAGATAGCTAAGGGTGATGATGGACTCGTATCTCTCCCAAGGATATTTGCGCGTAAGTGAACGGAACGAATCCGACTGGAATTCGAACGCGGTTTCGAGCCGCTATACATTACATCATCAGCACATGACAGAAAATAAAGGTCGTCTATTATAATTGCGACAGAAATGCATACAAATATGACAGTAACCGTCTTTTTTATTGCTTGGAATGTGAATGACTAGTTTAAGAGTAACCAGATTGAGCTTCAATTGTTTTAATTCACATTAAAAATAAAATAAAACCTATTTTTGCATTTTTAAAACATTTTTTAATCGGAATATTGTTTTTCATTTGTACATACCTTATAAAAACCAGAAAGGACTTTCAAGACACTATATAACAAGGAAATAAATAAATAAATAATATATAATATTTTAACTAGTGTATTTGAAAACCTTACGGTACTAATGCTTTTGACCATGCCCCTGGAGTAACAATACAATATTACCACCCTTTTCAACTAGAGTCGCCGAAATTGTAGAAATATATACTTAAACGATTTGCTTTATTTCAAAATAGTTCAAATATTAAAATGTGTAATAAAACAAAACAAAACGACGAATAGAGCAAATGATATTTACTAAAAGTGTTTTAGTTTTCATAAGAATCACTTTGTGGTTTATCCAATACAATGATCGGTACATAAAATATATATACACAGTATAGTTTCAGTATCTGTCTATATTTCTGAGATGAGGTATTATGTACATTATTTACATTATTCGGACTATTGAACTCATCTTTGTCGTCAATGATAACAGCAAAAATTGCAATATGAGCACTGGTAAAAATGGTTGCTGAAGACATTAGATTTATAATACCCAGAAATTCATACTTAGATGTCCTCAAGGAGACATGGCACAGTGGATAAAGACGTTAGTTAGATCCAGTGACAGAGTGTGAGTTCAATACCCGGTTAAGGCAGTGGAGAACTTTCAGAAGAAAATTAACCGATAGTTGACATCCATTAAACATGCCACGTGGAACTAGAACAGTCTACACCAGTTAGCGAAATAAAGTGTTCAGTTCGACATTCCACCACTTGAAGAAGTCCGAAACGTTGTAATAACGTTTTAAAAAACTTTGTAATAAATATAGCGACAAAGATGAGGACAATAGTCCGAATAATGTAAATAATGTACCGTATACTTTCATCTTGCATATGTTTAAGCGTACCAAATTAAGATCGCGTTGAATGATTGTTGAAGATGCAATGACTTTAGGTTGTCGTCTCCTGTCTTAAAATAAAAGCAACAGGAATAAGTAAGTTCACCTTCACTGTCGTAAAACTGTTTTCACATATAAAAAGGACTCAGAAATCGAGAAAAACATCAATTCGCCGCCTAGATGCTTAGTTTCTCGTCTAGCAGCTGACAACCGGCCCACAGATCCAGTCAGCAACAGCAGTTGTTACTGATGTCTATAGCTGGCTATAAACATCAGTAACAACAGTTCCAGCCAGCCATAAACAATATTATTCAATGCTCTTCTTGCCGTGTACATGAACGTGCAGAGATATTATATCTCTAGAGCACCGTAACCTTATTTTAATCAATGCATTTTGTTGAGACGATCATATCGAAGGTAGATACATTTACGATGGATATATCTATAATATCACCCCGAGGGTAATTTGTTTCTCAGCCTTAAATGTTATAAAATGATCAAACAATTTGATAAATAACCGTCTTGAAATCTTCTTGAAAAAGATAAAAATAAATCTATCCGAAGACAAAGGCGTTCAATAAGAATGAACCGAAAAAATTCGGAAGAATTTTACAAAGCAAGACTTCATAAATGTCTCATTAACTGAAATATTCCAGCTAAAAGAGAGGGAGGGAGGGAGAGAGAGATTTATTACAAACTGTTACATTGGAACATAAAGTTTCTAGGAAAAATGTGTATATTTGTTTCTGCGTCTAAAGACATCTCATCAGGTCGTTAGACACCTGATAAAATAACTTTAGACGTCGAAAGAAATATGCATTTTTGTCGTGGTAACTTACATGACCCAATATAACAGTTGATAATATATATACATATATATATATATATATATATATATATATATATATATATATATATATATATATATATAGATAGATAGATAGATAGATAGATATAAATAAATATAACTATAATTTTTACAAGAAATTGATATGAGAAGAAGGCGTATTAGCACCAGATTTCGCCACCAGTTTCTAGAGTCACCCATAAAGCGCGTCAACTGATTTCACGAGGTACTCTTGTAGTATGAAAGATATAACTTGTATTCGCCCTACCAAAAGACTTGGTCTGGTATAGTAGACTTGCTCCTTTAACCAACCCCAAAGAGTGTTAAGGCAGGACTCCTGGCTGGTGACTCATACCCAGTGTGTGCGTGTGCATATGTGTGCGTGTCTATATCTACACACACACACACACACATATATATATATATATATATATAGGTAATAATCCGTTGGTATATAATCCAAGTGAATCTTAATAATATAAAATGTTAAAAGATTAAAATCTCTCACTCTCTCTCTCTCTCTCTCTCTCTCTCTCTATATATATATATATATATATATATATAGAGAGAGAGAGAGAGAGAGAGATGATATGCACGCACACACGAGCGCGCGTACACAGGCATATATATACCTTTTTATTAAATACAATCATTTAGTTTTCCATTTTTCAATTAAGTTATAACAAATCCCTATCCTCAATAATTTTGTAATGTTTCGTAATTATCCAGAACTAATTTTTTTTCAGTATCATAGGCAAAATATTTATTAATTGCATCACGGCTTTCACTTTTTGGAATGCTACATTTGAAATTTAAAATACTTGCATCTCTTATAGTATAAATGACGAAATGCCTGGAACGTTTTCGAAAATCGCTGCGCAGGCCCATAGAAGTAATACGCACTGTTTACAATACAAATGTGGCGTCTATTTCATATAAGGGTATACACAAAAAATAACGCTGAATATATATATATATATATATATATATATATATATATATATATATATATATGAGGAAGAGATTGTTGTTGTTCCAACAAGAAGAAGTGTATATTTCAAAGGTAGAAAAACCCGCAAACCTTTTTAATTATAATGTGGATTTATTTAGTACGCCAGCATGCCAAACTCTGTCAAACACCTTGGAGATATATCTAGACCCACAGCTAGAGCTTCTTCATTATTATAGAGAATTTATATATATATATATATATATATATATATATATATATATATATATATATATATATATATATATATATATATATATATATATATTCAGTGATGGTCATAAGCACGTCAGCGGTAGACCGAGAAATAAGGGAATCCATATTGTTTGTCAGGGATTAGAGGTAAGATGTTTAACCACTGCGCCATTGTTTAAATCTCCGAATAATTTGCTGAAAAGCGGAAGGAGTCTGATAGGGCAGTAGTGAGACGTGCCAGAAGGTTCGTTGTAAGTATTTATTTTTAACGAGATGCAACCATTGCTTCATATAACCATGCTCTTCTCTCATATAAAAGCTCATATAAATTTTTCCTTAACAAATATATTTGCCATCAACTTCTATTTCTGTTATTTAACGTCTCTTTTATTTACCACGGCTTACGGCCATATCACGTTGAAACACCAGTTCTCGTACGTTCACCGAAGTTAAGCAACATCGAGCCTGGTAAGCATTTAGATCGGTAACTGTTTCAGAATGCTTGGTGGTGTAAGCTTGGATGTGCGGATAGTGTAACGGATGAAGGCTCGGAATTGCACGTTTGTTCGCTTACGAGCTAATACTCTTGGGAAAGCTATGAATCATCCTCTTCTCCCCAGCTATGGATTAAACAGCAGGATTTTTATCAGTGAATTATTACTCTCTCTACCAAAATTTAAAATCTAAAAGTATTTTCTGGCTTTAAATAACCTGCAAAAGATTGATATGCCGTAAAAAATAACACTGTTAATATTCCACATACGGCAAATCAACCGCTGCTTTTCTCTTTTATCACTTCGTTTCTTGTTCCTACTCTCTATTTATTCCACTCCTTTTTCTTTACCTGGCCTTGCCTTTCTTTGTTGTTGTTGTTGCTTTCCCCTCTGCTTCAATCTTTCATGACGAAACACCACAGAGCAAGCAACAACTGTAGCTCGCAGCAAACATTCTGGAACGCTGAGCAACATGTCAAATCGCTTACACCAAACAGGCAGGCAATCTGCGAATAGAATTGAAAGGTTCCCGGCTTTATTTACACGCCGCCGTTTGTTTGCCAACGCGTGTCTAAATTGGTCTGTTATGCACGACGCTGCTCGAGATTGATTGTTCTGAATGGACTACAAAACATCAACCGATCGTTATTTTTACTTTACGTTTTTTTTTTTATTTATTATTATTTATTTATTGTACGGCCAAGGGGAAAATATCACAGCATATTACGAAGGGCTGGGCTTCTTTTTCTGCTTATCCTGTTACTTAAGCACACCCTTACGCACAAATTTATATCTACACACAGAAATAATTTGAATTAGGAAACGTTGCCAGGGAGAAAAGTCAGAAACTTAGACTTACATACGATTACTACTTTGGCGAGTAATCCTCATTGGGTGACCTCTACTTTTAGATTCCTAAAGGGAAATATGATATATTTTAATAGAAACAGTGTAATATAACCTAGCATGTAGCCCGTTGCATTTGGCACGTGAGTGCATATATATATATATATATATATATATATATATATATATATATATATATAATTATTTATTTGAATATTACAACATAAATATGTTATAAAATCACGACAAAAGTAGCCATTTTGTTTCAACACTTCTAGTGTCTTATCAAGTGAGGATGTAGAATATATATATATATATATATATATATATATATATATATATGTTATGGGTCCTTACCTATAACTACAGAATGAACTCTTCCTAACACTATGTATACTACGCCTCTCAAGAGAGAGAGAGAGAGAGAGAGAGAGAGAGAGAGATGAATCGAATCGAATCGAACCGATAGTAGTTCACTCCAAACCAGACTGTCAGTCATACTAACACCTTCCACATCTTGTATTTTTATTACGGGGTAATATATCTTCGTTATTTCTACTCTTGTGTTCGGGTTGTTCTTCCTTGGTCCTAACCTGGACCATAACAATATATATATGTCATAATTTCCTGCGGGGTATGGAATGTTATTATAGCAATAAACAAAAGGTTAGACTTATTATAGTTTTCATGATAAAAAGAAAAGCGAAAAATAAAACAAACACAGCCGATCGGTTTCGCCCTCACTCAACAGAGCTTGATTGAGGGATTATATATTGCAAGAAAATAAAATATAAAAACGACGTGTAACATTAATGAAAGTGGAATACAATACAGACACTCCCTCTGTTTGCAGAGGAACATAAATTGTTTCCATAACCATTAACTGCAATATAGAACGAGTGCGACTCAAATGCTAAACGAGTCAATGCTAAAGTTAGCGGCCAAAGTTGAGTTTTTAATAAGATGCTCCGCGATGAATGAACCACCGGCACACACACACACACACACACACACACACACACATATATATATATATATATATATATATATATATATATATATATATATATATATATATATATATACATACACACATATATATATATATATATATATATGTGTGTGTGTGTGTGTATATATATATATATATAATCTATCTATTTGGGTAGCAATCCGTCTTTTATACATGTTTCATTAAGACGAGTGACAAGGTACTTCGGTTCGGTTTTCATTCAGTTGTGTTCATATAAGAAAACACATTTGCATGCACACAAGCAAAATTGAATAAAAAGCTTGGCCGCAGTACCTTATCAGTCCTCTTTCATGTAACTTGTACATATATAAATATATATATATGTATGTGTATATATATATATATATATATATATATATATATATATATATATATATATTACGACATTGTTATGTTTATACATTCTTTTTATATATACAAATATTTAAGTAAATGCTCTGTTTATAATAAACAGAATTAATAACATTTACTGTCCTGAATGTCCAAGAAATTTTCATCTTTAGGAAATGTAAACACAGGCATGTATGAAGACAGAAAGTACCCCCGTTGAGAGAAATAAACAGGCTATAATTATAATATTAAAAATGTCACATTAGTAAAAAAAATGGTCAACCCATTATCGGTAAATTCTTCTATGTGTTGTGTCCAATCAGAATTTGAGAGATCATAACTCTTAAAAATGTTCTGTCATTTATAGCACTCTTTTGTCTATTTCTTTTCTCTCCTAAATTCTCTTTTGCCAACCATTTACTCCTGCTCGTTAGATATGGTATGCACCGCAATCCTCTATCTCTTTTGCCTTCAATATGTCGTGTACAGTTTTTATAAGGAATATTAACAAATGATCATCATACAATAATTTCCAACCAGACACATTTCTTTATATCACCAAAATATTAATAAACCCTTTACTTAAAGAATGTAAGATCCACTCATTAGCCAATGATGTAAATTTATATTATACATTTCTTTCAATCATTCGTCATATTTATCATTCAATATAACTATGTTTTTCATGTAATATCCTAAAATAAAAATATTACTCTACCTTTCTGTCTATATTATCCACTGTGCCTTGTGTCTAAAGAGTTGTGATTTCAATACCTGGTTAAGGCAGTGGAGAACAGGCGATAACTGATAACTGATATCCATTAGACATGGCACGTGGAACTAGAACAATCTACACGAGCGAGCGAAATAAAGTGTTCAGTTTGACATTCCAACCACCTGAAGAAGTCCGGAGCGTACAACGACCGAGACGTCGTAATAAGTATGGCAGCAAAGATGACGACAATAGTCCGAATAATGTAAATGGTGCTCTACATTTGTATTGAGCTCTCTTTTAAATTGAATGTGACGAATTGGATTCTATTCGTTCTTATCTCTCTCTCTCTCACAAACACACACACACACACACATATATATATATATATATATATATATATATATATATATATATATATATATATATATATATATATATATATACATATATATATATATATTGGCAAAGTGATTTGAAGTAAGTAGTTCGTATCATGTGACCACGATTAGGGTGAAAAATCCTAAGCCACAAAAGTCAATGTAAACAAAAAACAAATTGTCAAGCGTGAATATAATTATGGGGAAATATCGTGTTGAAAAAAAGAAAGCATTTGTCGGTTAAACATACACTCTAGCGAGGGAGCATTCACCTCCACTGCATTGTTTGATTGCTTCTTGACATTTAAAAAAAAAGAAAAAAGAAAAAAAAGACACATAAATATAAAAATAACTGACAATTTTATCCCTAAATTTTCATCTGAAGTCAGGCCATTTTTGGAGCACACTCTCATAGTTTTCCTCCAGTGTTTGTTTCTTTTTTCCAATATTTATAAAACAAAAACAAAACAAATAAAATAAAACAATGTAATGTACAACAGTCGCCAGTCTGTTTAAACGTATTCACTTTTTGCTCAGGGACACTTTACGAAAGAATTATCGATGTTAAACTTCATCATTCAGGAAGGTGTGACTTTTAAGAAAGGGTGCGATGTCAGCTAAAGTTAGTCATTCACGAAGGCGTTACTTGTAGTAACGGGTGCAGTTTGAGCCAAGGTTCAACAACATTCGGTAGAGTGCGTCTTGTAGTATGAAGTGCAGTGTTGGCTCAAGTCTGTCATTCGAGAACGCCATAAAGGGTGATTATTTTATCTAATGTTCATTGATCGTGGATGGGTAATGTGATAAATAGTGAAATGTCGGCTAAAGTTCGATGTTCGTGGTGGCGTTTCATTTTTTTGCTTTTCTTGTAATAAGGTTTAAACTAAATTCATCGTTCGGGGTTCAGTCTCAGCAAAAATGTATCGTTCGTGGCGCGTAACTTGTGATAAGAAGTAGAAGATCAGCTAAGTTCTATTGTTCAGGAAGGTGTGACTTATGATCTCCGTTAAAAGTCATTAAGTTGGTGTGACTTATGAGAACGAATGTAGCGTCGGCATTGTTTCATTTGCGGGGGTGGGAGGCATAACTTTTGATAAGGAGTGCAGTATGACTATAAATTTTAAAACTTGCTGTTTATCAGACATGACTTCTCAATTTCGAAAATAGAATACATGTAGATATAAGCAGTGTATATAACACCATAAGCGATAACCAGATCATTGTTTTTTATATATGCATTTATATTTCTGTGTATGTAAGCGTGTGAATGCAAAATGAAATAGTTTTGCAAAAAGATGACGTTTCGCAAGTAATCTGACTCTGGCATTTGAAAATACAAAATCTCCATTACCGAAATAGAATATCATTTATGTTAAGCAGGCAAAAGGTTTAATTTTAAATTTTAGCTGCATCGTTAAAGAAATGAGATTTTAGCCATCTCCTGTCGTTATCGCAGTTTAAATACTCCACATCGTATCTGTACTAATTTAAAAAATTAAGTTATTGAAATAGCTCCCGAAAGTTTGGAAAAAGAAATCACGTAATGTATGATGATGGAATTTTCCATCGATTTCGTTTCATGAGGGCCCAACCGGTGAGTTTTAGAATTAAGCCGCTTCGATACCCACACGGATTATTTCCTGGTAGTGGTGAATGCTTCTGTGGGATTAGTCACACATTTCAGAAGATTTGGAAATGACGGTGATGGATTAATGAAACCCGCAAACTGATCTTCTCAGATTTAAATTAGCAGTTTACTTTCTCCAACATTGATTGCCAAGAATCGCTAAAAAATTACGATACCGTGATAAAAATTGCTTCAAATTGAAGATTTGTCTTCAAAATCTGTATGTTGTTCTAAGGAAGAAACACCAAAGGATTTGTTTGCTTAATAAATTTTACATTTTTAATAATTATTTCTTTTTCTAAGTTCAAACTTTTGGTTAAAAATCTTGTCTTTTTTTCGTCAGCGGGAAAATTCTAGCGTCCTTTTGCGTTGAATAAAACATTGATTTGAAAATTCTTGCAAAAATTAAATAATTGTCAAATTTTAATGAAACTTTCAGAACTTGTTCAGATATGAATTAAATTGTTTCAGAAGTTTTGTTTTTAAATAATTTTGGCAAGTATTTTTTTTACATGTCTGACCCCCTACTTATTTAATTTTATGAAGTTTCGAGACATTAAATTTTATAGAGATTATTTTTTTATATTACTCAAAAGGAGAACATATTGAAAAATTTAAATCAGGTCCCCCCAGTTGCTTTAAAACCGCTCTGAATCGTAAAATAAAAATACAATAAGACCAAGATATCGTTTCATCATATTGCTTAAATATATTATACATATTTGGGACATATTATCTTCAGAAAACATTTTTTCGTTAAGGAATGTTTAAAAGAATGGTTTTAATTTTTTTTAAATTTTAATTACAATTTTTTTTAAGTTTTAAATTCTATCTTTGTAGAGGTTAGGTGATATTGTTATTAAGTTAAATCTATATTTAATAATCATAAATGGAAAAGTTTATCACAATTTATCTACCCCTAATTTTTTAAAATAATTTTGAAAATTGTTTTTTGTCCATAAACGTGCCGACTTTTGTAAATACATTATCAGAAAATAAGAGCGACGACTATAGTATATTTAAAACAAAAATACCTAAAATCTTATGATATTACGGAAAATATATTCCTAAATTTTAAAGATTACTAAGTATTTAAATATTATATATAAAATGTACTCACGTTATATTCCTCAAATAATTCTTACAAATATATACACCGTAGAAAAACAGGTAAACTTCCGTCTTCAATGTTAACTGATCAATCTTAAATAAACGGCTACAACCATGCTAAAATGTATTTCTGCAATATTTTAAACTTCAACTAAATAATATTTGTTTCAAATTAGATTAATTAAATTTTAATCCAGTTAATGCTCCTTAAAAAATGTTCCATAAAAATATATTTTATTCTTGAAATATTATCTAATAAAAAGAGTTAAATTGCGATGAAAGATGAAAATTGGCGCTAAAATCAGTGACGTTTAGTGATTTCACGACGAAAACTAATCCCAGTCAATTTAAATTAATTTTGAAATACTTCAAAGCAATTTGCTAATTGGAAATATTATATTTATTAGTTTGAAATTAAACCTAAAATAAAATATTCAAAAACTTCATTTCATTTTTAAAAGATCACTTAGTATCTTAGGTATCGCGTTAAATAATATGAAAAATTTGTAGAATTTTACTACGTTGCCAAAATAGTGCATTACTTAAGGTTGGTCCAACCGTTCGTCATTATATCGTTTCCTATGTTTTTAACCAGTGTGAATGGCATCAATCATTCTGCGCATTCGAAAGACATCATGACGAAGAAAAAGTGCTCACCGGCTTCAATCTGCGTGATCCATTGATGGAAAAACAACAGTATGATCAAGTGTACTTTGGAGCACTTGAAGAGCCTTACAGGCGAGCGAGGTTTGATTAGCCTTTTAGAGAATTCCCATCCTCTTTTTCCAATCTCCTCCAAATACGATATCCGCGTGATTTATATCCGAAACATAAACAATGCCATTTCTAAGGAACCAATTTTAAACTATCGTTGTAATAAAAGATAAGATCCGATTAAAAATAAAATTCACAGTTTAAGAAAAAAAAGGGGGGAGCTTCTACTTAAACATCAGTATAAAACAACATTTGATGTAATAAGAAATGATGTCGGAATAAAACAAAATCCATTAATTACAAATTAAAAATTATAACGCATTATATTAATGTGTACTTCATGATTTTGCACATTTATATCCTAGTGGATGACCCTTTGGTCTGATCTGTCTCAGTATTTTCATTCAATATCGTTTCTTGTGTTCTTGCCACTATTCCAGATGCGACTACTATTAAAGACAAGGCCTTAACTTTCACAGAGTTCTTAGATTCAAAGTGAAGTTCTAGAATTCTTTCAGTTATTGCTTTTCTGTTTCCTATTTACCATGTACCCCTGTTGGTACATGTATAAACATCATTTGTCATTCATGGTTCATTTGCCATTGTTGAACACTAAAACCCAGGGTGCATAGCAAAAAGTATGCTATAGTTCCATTTAAGTTCTGTCAGATGGGAGGGCTATGGATAATTCCTAGCGCCGAAGGTATCCCCATGCGGATATGACTATTGCTAGCATAAATTTTGTTTTTAGTCTCATGTATGCGTAGGAAATCCTCGTTAAAATAAACCTTGTGCCACATTCCTTGCAAAGTCTTTCTTTTGGTCTGTTTTTGTTTCTTATTTCCTTGCTTTTCTTTCTTTTCTTTTTAATATTCACTCATTTTTTCTTTCTTTCGTTTTCTTTCTTTCTTTATGAATTCATTTTCTTTTGATTCCTAGTTCTCTTACAAAATATCGTTTGAAATGATTAAAATAGAATCAAAGAAAAAAAATCATTTCCCAGCTTTTAAAACCCACTGCCAAAATCGCCCAAATTCTTTCCTCAAAAGTACAGAAAAATTAAAAGAGAACAATATAAAAGCAGTGAAGAAAAAAGAAGAAATAAAATAAAAAAAGTTTCCAATAAAATATGATAATCCTAGACTCCATTGTTTTGAAATAAATTGCAGACTTTAATTTTCTATTGTTATTCGCTATAAACCCCGGATAATTATTGCTGGAGAACAAGTGACAACAAGTTACTTCAGATTTCACGTGTCTTTTCCTTATATAATTTATACTTGCTTTTCGGTTCCATTTTTCTATTTCTGTTTATTAACAAAACAGCATTTTATCGGATCCATTCCAATTCGATATACTAACTAGTCGGACATTGCGTCGACCAAGACGAATGTCATAAAAAGCAACAATAATATGAAAGAAAAACTAATCTTAAATTAAGGATTTAAATATTTCATGTAATAATTCAGGACATATTAGACAATTGATAAATCAGTCATTAAAGTTTAAACGATAAAACGTAGATAATCCTTCTATGAGTTGTTGTAGAATTTAGGTTTTACCAAGCCATTAACATACATGGTCGAATCGATTACCACGGCATCCATGTAAACCAGGTTCTCAAATGATGTAATCGTGTATCAATTAGGGAGGGGGCTATGTTCTTCATTCGTCTTCCAATCTTGGGCTGTAGAGATTTATTATAGATTTACTATAGATTTCTTAAAATTTATATTGCCATCATTATTTCAATGACAATGGCCTGATTTTCTTTCTTTCTAAACCATGAATAATAGGTCACATTTTTATTATTGATATTTATTGATAAAATTTTCTGGTCACTGGAAAAGAACAATTGGCTTTTTATTTATCATTCCTGGACTTTTCCTTCTTTACATTAACGTTCCTTTCGTGTTTTTTTTTTATTTCAATTTTAATCGTTTCTTATTCTCTTTGTATTGAAAACTAGGAACGCCACCAGAGCGACGTTGATTAAGAATAAAACTCTCATTGCATTTACCACAGACTATATTTATTCTTTTATTACTTCCTAAGTAATTTCTTAGTATTTCCGCTTTTTTTTTCATTTCATTTTCTTCTCTTCTGGAAAATAAAATTAAAAATATATTCTTTGAGAGTTTAATTTTCCTGTAATATCTTATATTCTCATTTTCATTCTGCTGCCTACTCATTCTATATTAATTTACATGTTTTCATCGTAAATTCGTAATCTCTGCGGACCAAGTGGCAGCAAAACTGCTTAAGTCTACAGCGTCTAGTATTCATATTATTTGAGCATGACTTGACTGTTTAAATGCTTTTGTAGTTTCAGCACAAATTTCCTGATGACTTCGTCGATTCTCTTTTGATTTTTTTGTTGTGGCGCTGACATCAATCACTTGGCACTGTATCTGTCTCTGTTCCATTTAACTTAACCTGATATTCCACTGGGGATTCGGGGATTTATTTAAATTTCAAAACGCTTAATTTTCTGAATTTCAACGGTAACTTCTGATTTATGCTCATAATGTTTGACATGAATAATGTGACATGTTTGCACAGTTCCCATTAAATAATTGACACCCAATCATATAATTATTATAAAACTCAGAAATAATAATAATAATAATAATGATAATAATAAAGAATATAATAACGATGGTGATCTCCTCAGCCTTGAAACAATAAAGGAAGAGTTGAAAAGCCAACGAATATGCGTAAGCTTAACAGTCGCCACCCAGAAAGCAACATCTTGAAAATGCTTATGTTATGGAGAGTAGTAAAGCGAAACAGACGAGACACAAGTCATTGGCAAATTGGAACGTTACTTTACGCTTCAATTACAAATTATAATGATTACAAACCAAGAACAAATCTCACTTCTTTAACCAAGAAAAAACATGAATGAATCCGTTAGAAAGATAAGCAGATTGGTGGGCAGAAATTAGCTCCTACATATATATATATATATATATATATATATATATATATATATATATATATATATATATATATATATATATATACACATACACATATATATATATATATATATATATATATATATAGAGAGAGAGAGAGAGAGAGAGAGATAGATAAATAAATACATAGACAGACAGACAGAAAAAGACTGAGATTGAGAGACGGATTCCAGAGAAGAAGCGTAGATAGATAGATACTTAAGAGAATATAGGAGATAGTTAGATAGATAGATACACACGAAAACACACACACACACACACACAAATATATATATATATATATATATGTCTGTGTGTGTGTGTGTGTGTATATATATGTGTGTGTGTGTGTGTGTGTTTGTGCGCGCGTATGTGTGTGTATGTCGAATCTCAACATTGCCGATTTCTTTAGGTAGGCGACTTCCTGATGTTATCGGACTGAATTGAGATAGATCCCAGCGTGCGGTACCTTTGGAAAGTGCCTGTAAACCATACCACGGGTTGACCCAAGCCTTGTCAGTGAATTTGTGTAGACGGAACTCTTGTGGACCCTAGATTGCTGTGCTAGCTCGAAGCCACAAGTCATCGTACCCGAGGGTTTGAAGGCGCTGGCTTTGTTCAAATTTTTGCTCACGCTAGATAACAAGCTGTCTTCCAGAAACTATAACTAAAGTCTGCTCAACATAGTTGCAGTATATACCACATTTTGGCTCTGTCGGTGTTGAGAAAACGCAAATATATATATATATATATATGTACATATATATATATATATATATATATATATATATATATATATATATATATATATATATATATATATATATATATGGGATAGTTGTCAATACTCTTCTTCTCCCTCCAGCTATGGTTAAATATGACTGGGTTATATAGCCTTAGATAGCAACTGGTCTAGGAGAAGGACAACTCTGAATTCAAACACGATGGACGGCACTTTGTGCTACCTTCCGGCAACTACTGCAGCCGAGTTGGTAGCAAACTGTATTGGTTTATCTTCTCCTTTGGACTCTGCTAGAAAGGCCGAGAGGGGGAACTAGATGTCTGGGCAGCCCTAGTTCTCCACATATCTCGCCCAGGCTCGTAGCGGAGGACGACGACGATATCTATTGAGTGAGAGAGACAGACAGACAAACGCATAGATAGACTCTTATTTGAAAATGGCCTCATCACTGTTATCATTATCGCAATGTTTCTGTTTTCTCGAAATTTTAATCTAATTTAATCTACGGGGCGCCAGTTTAACAGTTCGGAATGAGAAATCGGAGAAAATATGTTGAATTACACTTGGATTCGATCGATTCATTCACTTACGCTCCAATACACTTGGGAAATGTTTGAATGCATCTCGTCCCTCTACCTATGGGATAAATAGTAGAATTTCTATCTGAAAAAAAATCGTTGTAATATCAAAAGTAATTAATGCAAATTCACTTGCCCAAATAGAAGGTATTATACCTACAATCCCAAATATATTTCGTGTTTAAATATCATTAAAAAGAACTTACGGATTCGAACTCGATTTTACTATGCCACGAAATTCACAAACTAACACCTTAATATAATAAATTACTCCCGCGAATATGTACGATGCGTGACATGAACAAGAATGAGGGCATTGCGCCAATTGTATGTAATAATAAATTATGTCCTTTGTAGCGGTTAATAATTTTTTAAAGAGCTACAAAAAAGAATCCTTTTTAAAGAGTCCTTTGTAGCTCTTAATAAATTTTGCTTTTTAAAGAGCTACAAAAAGAGTCCTTATAAAGGGTCTTTGTTGTCCTTGATAAATTTCGCTTTTTAAAGAGCTATAAAAAGAGTCCTTTTTAAAGGGTCCTTTGTAGCCCTTGATAAATTGTTTTTTAAATAGCTACAAAGGACAAGAAAATGAGGAGAA
The DNA here is from genome assembly GCA_964036315.1 of Acanthosepion esculentum. Taxonomy (NCBI): domain Eukaryota; kingdom Metazoa; phylum Mollusca; class Cephalopoda; order Sepiida; family Sepiidae; genus Acanthosepion; species Acanthosepion esculentum. The sequence continues at coordinate 13,162,906 of OZ038477.1, forward strand.
CCATGATCTCCAACGTCCTGAAAATACTCGATACATAAAAGACTAATACAGAATTCTATTTATTCAAACTGAAATTTACGCAACAAATATAGGTTGTTTAACCTAATATATTTTCTTGTCAATACCCCTAATTCGGTAGTGATTAGGCATATAGATGAAAAAGGAAATGTTAAATGCAAAATTCACTTAGTCTCTGGTTATGAATATATTGATGCAGCCGTCTTTGTGTTTTATTTACTTCCCGCTTTTGCTTCTTTTCATCAATTTCAAGCAGGAAGTAAATTGGCTGGCAAATGTTTCTGCCTGGATACAGTATGTTAGCAATTATCAAATAAATGCTTTTACAGCTACGTCTCAAGTTTCCGTGGGAGCAGGGGTCGCCAAAGTACGATCGGCGAGCTACTTCCGGCAGGCTACTTCCGGTGGCCCATCACACAATTCTTTCTGTTTCATTCCTCTTATGTTTTGAATCATATCAAAATCATCGCAACCAATAAAAAAGTGAAAAGTTATCCCCCAAAACAGCGTTTTTTAAAAAATATTTATTTTACGTCAGAATTTTCATTCTTCCTGTTCATTCTTCTATGTCCCATGTCCCTTCAGGACATGGGTGCTCATGGGTCTCCCCAACATTCTACCATGTGTAGCTCTTCGTAGTGTTTGTCTTTCTGGTATATCTCCTCGTGACTGTTCTGTCAACCATTTACACAAACACATTAAATAGTTTTTTTTATGCTTTCCACCATTCCTATTGTCTTCAATATGTCCTGAGGGTGTTAATTTTTCCAAACCCACTGTCCTCATCTGTGTCCTACAAAATTTAGTTGTCTCTTCCAGATTCTAAGCATTAGTGTCTTTTTTGTTTCCATTTTTATTTTAGAACTTCCTCAGTTACATGTTTAGTCCATGGTATTCTTATAATTAGTCTATAGAACGACATTTCTTTCACTTCAAGTCTCTTCTTCATCTGTGTGAAGATTCTCCAGCATTCACTGCCATATAAGAGGGCTGATAAGTCCAGTCCACTTTGCATTGTTTCTAATGAAATGTTCATGTTTATTAATACATAGCTTAACTTTTCGAAGGCATATTCGCCTTTGCATTATGGTGTTTCATTTTTTGTCTTCTGTTGAAACACTTCCTAGATATTTAAAATTTTGTACTTCTTGTGTATTGGTGTCTCCAACTCGTAGTTCGCATTTTGAGTTCTACTTTTTTCCAGACAACCGCACATATTGTCTTCTTAAAATTGATGGTTAGTCCTTTCTTCTAGCTTTCCTTTACTACGTTTGGGAGAAGTGCCTCTAGTTTACTTTCTATCAGCATTGTGTCAACTGCATATCTTACAATGTTAACAGTGTGATCTCCAATTATAAATTCTGGTAGAACTTGTTTACCCATGACATACAGAATTTATGATAGATATTATTTTTATCATTCTACCTATTATTCTTTGCTCTTGGGTGAGTAATATGTTCTATTAAATAAAGAGACAGTTTTTTGCTGAAAGATTTTTTGTAAATATGACTTTCTAGCCATTTCTAACAATTCATTTAAAAAGATAAATTACAATCAATTTAAATTAGTTTTGAAATATAGAAAAGTTTTTTTTTTGCTTATTGGAAATATTAAATTTATTTAATTAGTTTGAAATTAAGACTAAAATAATAGCTTAAAGAAAGACTTTTTCATTTATAAAAATTAATTTATTTTAATTAAATACTTACTTCTTTTCTTGGGTATCGCTTTTCTTTGGGGGTACCTAAATTTTATTTTTAAATTAAATCCGTTTTTAGCTCCTGTTACTTCCTAGAAACTAAAATTGTTAATTTCAGTTTTTTGGGATTGTTATTTTTTCTTCTTCATACTAACAAAAAAGAAAAAAGTTTTTACCTTTTAATTATTTTTATATTATTTAAATTTTTAAATATTTTAAAATATAAATCAGTAAGTGTAAGTTTATCTGACTTGTTTAGTTTACAGCACACCTGTGAAAAAAACCGTTCCCGCATTTTCTTATATAGAGGCTCGTTCCTTAATCGAAACGCAATCCCGCCAATCCTCCGAAGGAACGCTATCGAACGAGGGCCAATAACCCCTGAAGTCTCCACTGCCACAGGATTAAAAAAAAAAATTAAATTATCTATTAGATTATCTGTCGATAAGATAATGAAAAGGACATAACTCGAGTAAAGAAAATTATTACAAATATTATAGACAAAATCATGGCTTACTACAAAGAATGTTTGTGCGTGTATGAATCTGATATCATGTAAAATAATTCATCAGTCTTTTATTCAATTTAATATATAACATGACTTATTCTGGTTAGTTTTTTCAGTATGAAAACATATCACGTTTTGCTATATATGAGTCCTAAAGCTTTATAGTAAGGGGTCTAGATATGTTTGAATACTACCATTGAAACAATGTTTTAGACTTTATCCAGGTCTCTACGAAGGAAGACCTCTAGTATCCAAGTTTAATACCAGCATTGACTTTCCCGACGGAGAAGATTCGTAATTCTGAGAGTTGATTTCGATAAAATGTGCCTTAAGCAATGAAAAAACATTTTTTTTTTCGTTTCACCTTTTGGAAGTGAAGTCTAATGATCCAGCATCCTTTAAAAGGGCAATGGTGAAATAAATTATTACATGGAGCCTTAAAGTGGCCAGTTTTTCTTTCAATTGTTAGCCCTGAATTTACATTGAGCTCTAAGGATTTCATCCTACTTGGGACTACCCATACGGATTACCAAGTTTTTCGTAACTTAACTATATATATATATATATATATATATATATATATATATATATATACTCTAAATTACTATATATGAATAACTATGTGATCTCGATATTGTTATCTGGCTATATTTATAGTGATTTTATAACATATTTATGTTATAATTTTAGAATTAATTATATATATATATATATATATATATATATATATATATATAAACGCTGAATTACTATATATATATATGTATATATATATATATATATATATATATATATATATATATATATACGTACGCTGAATAACTTTGTGATATTGATATTGTTATCTGGTAGAGAATGCTGGAATATTTCCTCACAGATGTAAGAATAACATGGGCTGTCCATGGAAGATTTAAGGAAAATAGGAAAAATGCCGCTTATATTTAGAATAAGAAAGACGCTAGTGGAAGGTTTAGGAGAGAACATGATGAAAGAAGGCATGGAAAATTTGGCCCTCACAAGACATGTTAAAGGCAATATTGACAGATGGAAGGAGCGACCAATCTAACGAATTCGCCAGTGCAAATGATTGGCAGAAGTACTTGGATGAATAGAAAGTCAAAAGATAAACATTGCTAGGAGCTACAAATGATAGGAAGATTTGGAGGGCATTCCTCGACCGCGTCTCGTTGGGAAACGGACCATAAAAGAAGAAAAAGAAGATATATGTCTATATTTCTGAAATGAGGTATTATGTACACTATTAACATTGTTCAGACTATCATCCTCATCTTTCATGCCATATTTGTAACAGACTTTCCGCCGTTGTACTCTCCGGCCTTCTTCAGCTGGTTGAAATATCGAACTGAATCCTTTTAAGAAAAACCAAAACCAAAACAATGCAATGATAACAGCAAAAATTACAATATGAACACTGGTAAAAAATGATGCAGAAGACATTATGTTTATCATTCCCAGAAAGTCATATATAGATGTACTCAAGGGCACATGGCACAGAGGATAAAGGCGTTAAATCCAGTGACAGGACGCAAAAGCGTCTGAGTTCAATACATGGTTAAAGCGGTGGAGAACTTGGAGCGGGGAATTAACAGGAGATAACTGACTTCGATTAGACACGGCACGTGGAACTAGAAAAGTCTACCCCAGTGAGCGAAATAAAGGTTTCAGTTCGACTTTCCAACCACCAGGCCAGCGCGTACAACGGCCGAAACGTTGAGATAAATATGGCAACAAACATGAGGATGATAGTCCGAGGAACGTAAAAAGAAGATATACAGATAGATAGACAAATAGACAGATAGATAGATAGATAGATAGATAGATAGATAGATAGATAGAAACAAAGTCTTTGACATATTACTCAATCTAATATCCTGTATTTTAGTTTTTCTCACACTTTAGTGCCGGGCGAATAGTCTGTGCTTTCTTGGGGTGTGTATTGCATTCGATAATCTGATTGACATACTGAGAAATCAAACGGAAAGGTAAAAAAGAACGGCGGTCAATAAGATCGATTGTTCAGTCATGAGAAAACTATTAACCTCTCTCTTCCACATTCTACCGTTTCACTTATCTATCTGCTTTTGACGTCCGCAAACATGTTTCCCGCCATTCGGCTCACAGGCCAACCAATACGCCCACCGGCCAATTCTCTTCAGCGATAATCCCCCGAGGTCTGGCATCTTCGGCCCAAATCGCAAATAGCACGTAAAAAACCGGTCGCATGAAGTGCAGACACAAACCAACTCCATGCTGTTGATTCCATCGAATTATAGAAGATTTTCTCAGCCAATGTACTGACTGAGATGCTGGGCACGGTCACCGTAGCCGACATTTTTGCCTGCCAGCATTTTCTCAATCGATATTTACTAAGCTACGCCTACAGGAAAAGGCCAAAACGATGGAAATGAGTGTAAAAATACCGGGTTTCGCCAATCATCAAAATGAGAAGAGTAGAACTGCTTTGCATAGTATTATCTAAAATCCAGGTTCTTATTTGTATTCAAATCCGAACGCTGGCGCATGCGTTAACACGTTATTGAGTTAGTTGGATCGAACTGTGTTGCGTCTTCATAAGGAAAAAAAGGAGTAAAGTTATTGCTGATATAGAAGGACCATTGATTAATAAACGCGTTGCGCAAACCATAAATATAACTTATTTATATCCTCTTTAAAAGAACAATGCATTCACGAAGTATATGTCACGTTAATATGTCAACTGGAAAAAGAGGTCATAATTGTACAACTTGAAACAATACTGTTTAGATGAATAAGAAGGTGCGTGGGTTTACAAGGTTGGTAGTATGGGTTCATTATGTACATTATTCGGACTATTTTCTTCATCTTCGTCGCCATAATTTTTCAACGTTTCGGTCGTTGTAAGCTCCTGTCTTCTTCAGGTGGTTGGAATGTAGAACTGAACCATTTATTTCGCTCACTGGGGTAGACTCTTCTAGTTCACTATTGTCCTCATCTTTGTTGGTATATTTATTACAACGTTTCGGCCGTTGTATGCTCCGGGCTTCTTCAGGTCGTTGGAATGTCGAATTGAACCCTTTATTTCGCTCACTGGGGTAGACTGTTCAAGGAGACATGGCACAGTGGATAAAGGCTTTGGTTAGATCCAGTGACAGGACCCAAAGCGTGTGAGTTCAATATCCAGTTAAGATAGTGGAGAACATTCAGAGGTAAATTAGAAGGAGATAATGGATAACTGACATAAATAAAAACATAGCACGTGGAACTAGAACTAGCTACTAGCAGTTCCTTATAAGATATGTCTAATCCATTTCTCGGTGTGTATTTCAACTTAAAACCGTAGCGAAAGGCAGTTATATTTTGACTAGCTACTAGCAGTCCCTAATAAAGTATGTCTAATTCATTTCTAGTCTGTATTTCAGCTTAAAGCCGTAGCGAAAGGCAGTTCTATTTTGACTAGCTACTAGCAGTTCGTAATAAGGTATTCCCGTTGAATGATACAAAACACATGGAATCTTATTATTTCCCAATAAATTCAACTTAAGTTGAGTTGTGTAAAAGTATTTTGGGATTGACATAATTATCTACGGTTGGATTCTTGTAATAAATGCAATTTTGATCGTCACTGAATTTTTTTTATCCGAAACTAGCATTCTCTGTGTCAAGAACAGATCGACATGTGTTTAAACCCTTATTGACGACTCTTTCCTTAAATGTTTATTAAACACATTTTTCTCCCGTTTTTGCTTGTTTTTATTCTTAAATACTTTCTTCAGTTTATTGGTGAGCAAGCAATGGGGCGCGGCATGAGGATAAAACAAATTGCCGAAAACTCTGTAAGGGAGACGACCAGAAAAACTTAGCATACAATATATGCTTTGCTAACATTTATTTCTAAGTAGTTAAAAATCGTCCTGGGTATGACGATAAACTACATCCGACAGCAAGACCTGTGATCGGGAGGTTTTGAAGAGCGTGGAACCGCCTCTTAATTCATGGTGTTCCCAGATATGGGAAAATAATTAACCCTACAAAAGGGGTCAAAACAATATGAATGTATAAAAAAGGTTTTAATACGAGCAATACTTTTCTGGAAAATTTTTTACCAGCAATACATTTTTGGTAAAAAATTATATCAGTAATAAATATCTTTTCAGTATTAAATAAGCCATTGAAATTGATATGCTAAACAAAACTAACCAAACCAGTAGTTAAAAAGCAAAAAGCGTCTGAAAGGAAATTCCCGAAAATGCGTACTGTTTGACTTTCAAAGTTATTTTAAAAGTAATTTATTTAGAACTTAGGTTCCAAAATGAAGTTTTTATTAGCATGTGCAAATGTTTTAATTATTTCCAAAAAAAGTATTCCTAATTAATATATATATATATATATATATATATATATATATATATATATATATATATATATATATATATATATATATATATATTAATTAAAAAAAAAGATATCACATGCCTCCTTATTTGATATCAATAAGATTATATTTTAATGACTGAGCGTTTCGCTAAATTTGGTTGAATTCACCAAGGATTGAAGAAAGGGTAAATTGTTATTTGAAATCGGCATGCTCTTTGGAGAGGAAAGGAAAGTGAGAATATATTTTACAAGAAAAAGAAAGGCAAGAAGATGTGAATGAACAAACGAACGAATCGAGCGAAGGTCATCAAATGACATTAAGTTGATATTAAAGAGACAGAGGAACAAAGAAATTAGATGAAAAACTGGAATGCTTTCAGAAGAGGAGCGAAAATAAAATAAAAAAGAAATACATGTAAGAAGTAAATAATAATAGAAATACAAAAATATTAAAATAAAAAAAGAAAGAAATAGCTTTGCCAGGAGAAAATGAGATGAAAGAGGGAATCAAAGGAGAAAAGAAAAGAAAGCAAAAAAGACGAAAAAAAGACGGAAATAAAGAAATCAAATTTGAGAAATGAGGCCATGAAATAATAAATAAAAGCTGGAAAAAAATTAAAAAGTGATAACAGAAAAATATGTGAACCCATTTGCTAAAAGGCTATAAAAATAATATGTTAATTCTGATGTATAATATGCTCCATTTCATAATCCATACTTATTTTCAAAAGTCTCAGTATTAAAAAAATCACAAGATGTATAAAGGGTTAATTACGCGTGTTTTTTATCTTTGATATCACAAGATGTACGATGCTTCATAGCTATGGATATTGGTAAAATAGACTCGATATAATTATGAATCATCAGTTTAACAATTCGAAAACAGAGCATCTTATAAAATGAGAATACAAACATCAAAAAAAAAAGAAGGATTTCCGAATTAAATTCTGTATGAAATGTAATCTTTCAATTCCAGCTACTTTCCAAGAACCTAGAATAGAAACGTGTCATTCAAAATTCAAAATCGAAAACACATATTATGAAAAAGATCCGAAGCGAAATATAGCAGAAAATCTGTAAAGAACAATGGGAACCAATATACATAATATATACTAATTTTAAAACATACTGTCGACACTTTTACTTTAATAATTCTGAAAGATTATATGAGGATTGAGTTCCTTTCTTATCAGAGTGAGTTTTCGGAGCTTTCGTACCTTCGGGATCATCATTAGACTCATCCAACTCTTTCCGAATCCTCTTCACTTTAGTCAGATTGTGGCCCAAACACTCTGTAATGTTCCTATTGAAGCATTCGGTGTGAATGCAAAGCTTTTCAGCATGGTGTTTCGAAATTTCTAGCGCAATGAATTGCATCATGATGCGGGCATATGTTTATATTTGTCCCTGTTTTGGTGTAAGGAACTTACCCCCAATTTTTGTAAAAGTATTTTTTATACACCCTGTGTAGATATTTGCAATCATTACATTGAATAACTTAATGAGAGCAAATATCGTGAAACAACCAAACATTATATCAAATAATATTCTCTACATATCGCAAGCCTTACTGCACCCGATGTCAGTGAAGAGTGTTACAGGCTTGATGGTCCGCTTCCTACTGATTTGAACCTTATCATCTGACTCTATCAACAAATCATCCGCGCCTACAACTCAATTCTCGGGCTGTGAAAAAATTATGAATAAATTTTGAATTTTGCAATATCGACCAAAAGTAATTTATTTTTACAGGTTTTAATTTCATTCAAATATTGCAAGCAAAACAAAGGAAATTTCATGTATATCTGAAATTCTTTGCAAGTGTAGTATGTGGCTCTCGTTAGATCATGCAGAATAAATGACGTCCTTCAGAGAAATCAAGTACAAGTTTGAACTGAGATGGCACTTAGACTGAGATCGAGATCTGCACTTCACCTGATGCCAGTGAAGATATTGACAGTTGAACAAGTGTCATCCCAATTGAGCGTGGATTAGAAGCGTATTAAAGATAGATATATAAACAACGACCCCAGAGAGATGATAAGTAATATCTCAGATAAGGCGCACGAGAATATAAGAGTTTATCAATGAGGAGGCGTGGTCTCACATACACACCTGTTGGCGTTATCAGACAAAATATTTAGCTGAATAAAATCTAATGTTTGTTTTGATAGATTAATTTCCTATTTACATTAGTCAGCACAAGGTTAATATTGCGCAAATCATTCTACGATAGATCACATTGTATGTGTTATGATGATATAAATATATAAAAAGAATAGAACCCTTATATATAATGTAAATGCATTTAAATGATAGTATTATAATAAGTAATAAAATAAATTTTGAGTGTTTAGAAATTGATGCAACACTTATTGCTAGCAAATGAAACAACGTAGAGTGTGAGCTACGTGTTGGGGACGTCAAATGCAAGCAGGTGAATGAGAAGACGCATAGAAATTGTGAATACTGTGTTATAGATACTAAGCAAAGTATTACAAGATGTAAAAAGACTGCGGAGATGCAATGTAATATACATGGTGGTCCAAAAGTAGGTGGACGGTATGTGGAATAAATTTATGTATCGGTTATATTATTACAACTGAGTATCTTGATGAAACATTTCCTGAGAAATTGATTGGCCGAAGAGGTTCAATTGATTGGCCGGCATGTTCACCAGACTTGACCCCAATGGATTTCTTCTTTTGGGCAGTACTCAAGGACAAAGTTGATAGTCGAAAACCAAGAAGTGTCGGTGATTTGAAAAATTACATAAGAGATGCATTTCAAGAAATTAATACCCTAAAAGACTTATGCAAAAAAGTTTGTCGAAGCGTTAGAGGTAGATTCAAAGCTGTGTAAATTGTGATGGAAAACAGTTTTAGCACCCGCGGTGATAAAATTAAAGGGCTTTTGTATTATTGTTCACAATAAAATTTAAGGGCTTTTGTATTATTGTTCACAATAAAATTTAAGGGCTTTTGCATTATTGTTCACAATAAAATTTAAGGGCTTTTGTATTATTGTTCACAATAAAATTTAAGGGCCTTTGTATTATTGTTCACAATAAAATTTAAGGGCCTTTGTATTATTGTTCACAATAAAATTTAAGGGCTTTTGTATTATTGTTCACAATAAAATTAAAGGGCTTTTGTATTATTGTTCACAATAAAATTTAAGGGCTTTTGCATTATTGTTCACAATAAAATTTAAGGGCTTTTGTATTATTGTTCACAATAAAATTTAAGGGCTTTTGTATTATTGTTCACAATAAAATTTAAGGGCCTTTGTATTATTGTTCACAATAAAATTTAAGGGCTTTTGTATTATTGTTCACAATAAAATTAAAGGGCTTTTGTATTATTGTTCACAATAAAATTTAAGGGCTTTTGCATTATTGTTCACAATAAAATTTAAGGGCTTTTGTATTATTGTTCACAATAAAATATAAGGGCCTTTGTATTATTGTTCACAATAAAATTTAAGGGCTTTTGTATTATTGTCCACAATAAAATTAAAGGGCTTTTGTATTATTGTTCACAATAAAATTTAATTGTCAATGTAATAATTGTGTTAGTAAATATAATTGTATGTATTTGTAATCTCAAAATAAATGTAATTAGTTACTGTCCACCTACTTTTGGACCACCCTGTATAATCTCTCATGCGGCAGTAAATGTTGGACAATTTCCTCCCAGACGATGAAGCAAATTGAAACGACAAATAAAATTCTACACAAGTTTATTGAAAATAATCATTCAAAGTATCGATTGTTTTTTTGTGAATGGATAGAGGAACAGAACCAAAAAGCGTAGTAAAAATAAATAAATGACTTAGAATAACAAAAGAGAGGACGCTGTGGATAGCTATGTTCGCTCTCCTATGAAAGGATTAAGTGCCTAAAAGAAGAGAAAATGCAATTGACAAACAGAGATATATATGTATAATGTAAACGCATTAGTAATGCTTTTACTATATAAGTGCAATGAACATCAGGACGAAAATGATTGTCAATGGTCAGAAATTGATGCAAGTATTAATGAAATAACTTCTCTCCGAATGACGGCACCACTATAATAACGTTATTATTTTTATGTGATCTTTAATATTATAATTTTATTGTGATTATATTTGTGCGCGTTCGTGTTTTATTGCGATCTTTAGAAATTGTCACCTTGCTTTCAGTCAGTTATGTGGCTTGCGTGATACACGCTTAGGCGATCATGTATCTTTTGATACATGATGTCGAGGCAGATTTGTTTCCCGCAGTAGGTTGCCATTTCTTTCTGAAATAGACCAGTTGCCATCCAAGGCTATAGAAACTGGTCTGCCCTGCTATTTTTCAAAAGCTGGAAGGAGAAGAAAAGATTTTTCATGTAGTAGGTTTCTTTCTGCGGTAGACCAGTTGCCATCCAAGGCTATAGAACCCGATCTGTCCTGCTATTTACCAACAGGTGGTGGGATAATAAAAGATTTCTCCCGTAATAGGTTTCTTTCTACGGTAGACCAGTTGCCATCCAAGACTATAGAACCCGGTCTGTCCTGCTATTTCCCTATAGCTTGGTGGAGAAGAGGAGGATTCATACCTCTTCCCAAAGGTAGTAGCACTTAAGTGAATCTAATGAGGGTGGAGTAATGGATAGTGGCTCGGATGGAGGAATCGGTTGAGCCTAGTTCAAATTCCAGTTGAATGTATTATATTCATTAACGTGCTAATATTCATTGGGAAAGGTATGAATGATCTTCTAACACCCTTGGGAAAGTTATTAATCCTCTTCTCCTAATCCCAGCTATGGGTAAATAGCAGGACAGACCGGCTTGGATGGCAACTGGTCTACCACAGAAAGAAACCTACTGCGGGAAAAAAACTCTGCCTCTTCAATCATTTATCGAAAGATACATGATCACCTAAGCGTGTATCACGCATGGTACATGAATGAAACCTTGTTTTCATCATATTCGAAATATTGTTCCCATCTTGATTGTTATAGTTGCCATGTTAACCCAAGTTTCGAACAAGTACACTGTGGGCATTTTCAGGTGTGTGTGTTTTGTTTTGTTTTTTGTTGTCGTCGTGTCGGTTGGTCATTGCGCTATTTCTCTTTCTTGTGAAGCCAGATTTTGTTTGTTTTTGCTAAACCAATGTCTATTGTTTCAGTACGACCAAATGAGAGCAACGCATGTTTACCCGATTCTAATATTCACTACGCCATCGTCTAGAAGGTCATCAATACTGTAATTTTTGAGCTTCAAGAAAATAAAGGGAAACTGCTTGTCTGAAACTTTGTGTCCATAATAACAACTAATAAAATAAGAATAAGATCGGATGGAATTAAACTCTATATGAGGCTAACAATAGCATTAAATTATCATTTACAATTATTCCTCATTATAATAATAACACGCAATTATCATTTAGTGTTTTAATATTACCTGCGCATAATGCGCAAGTATTATATTGCTTATGGCCATATCTCGTTGAAACTAGCAGAACCTCGATAGGTGACCACCAGATGCTTGGGTGTGCAAGTGGTAACACGGGATTGTTAATCGGAGAGCTCCAATTGATATTATGTTCGTTATATTCACTTGGGAAAAGTATGTAAACATCTCTTCCCCCATCTATGGGTTAATTATTAATGCATCGCTAAATCCTTATTATCTCCAAAAAACAAAAACAAAAGAATTTTATGGCTTTAAATGATGTGCAAAGTGTTGATAAGCCGTAAAAAACGAATCAATTGACGATCAGAAAAGTACTATAATGGTTAGCGACCCCAAAAGAGAAATCCGCAAGAGTAGTTCAATTTCTAATCGAGTTCGTTGAACATACTTGCGCATAAATAGCGTTGCAAAAGTTATGAATCCGTCTCTTAACATGGCAAAATTGAGTATTTAGCTGTTGGTTGGCAATAAGACTAGGAGAAAGATAACTGTGAATTAAAAACCGTATGTAGCCATGTTGAAAGACAAACTATACAGCCATGGAAAGAAATATCCGGTTAGGGGGACTCTATGATATCGACCAGCGGTCGGTGAAGTAGTTGCTTATATATAAATATATGAAAGGGTAGAGTATATCGCTATCGTCTTAATGATATTGACGATGATCATGATTTTAAGACCTCCGATTTGTTAGTATGACCATGAGTCACGGGATGTAGTGTTATAAGTGTAGGCGCATGCGCACAGAGTTGCAAAAAGGCAGGGAGGCGCATGAAGATAATCGCCCTTCATTTTGAAGGCAAAAGTGCCACATGCTCGAACTTGTGTCGATAATCCAGCGCCGATAATCGTGCATCAAGCAGAAAAGATGCATCAGCTTTTAAGCCGAATCCGGGCATTTTCATTCGATAACTACGCCGCGGGGACGTAGCAGAAGAGAAAGAGTGAAAGAGTGTGTGTGCGTGTGGGGGGAGCTAGTGTGTGTGTGTGTGTGTGTGTGTGTGTGTGTGTGTGTGTGTGTGAGAGAGAGAGAGAGAGAGAAAGAGAGAGAGACGACGGCCATCTTTGTGTGGTAAACAACTGGATTATCTGCTTCCGTCGTTTGATGACCCGTGAACTGGGGAAGATACGTCACGGAATGTGTTTAGTGCAAAGAAATGCCATACAGTAGCGGACGGAATAACAACTACGCCAATGATAATAATGGCGCCACAGCGCTAAGAATAATTATAGTAATAAATGGCGGACTTTGAATTATAAGGCAGCAGTGAGAAGAAAACGAATCGGATGAAAGAAAAGAAGAAAATAACGGTCATTATCTTAATGAATACCAAGTCGCAACAGTGAAGTCCAGACATTTCTCTACATTCACACGAATATCACGTGCTGTAGCTTGATCCCCATTGATAGAAAATGCTAGTTATATTAGTTTTGTGCAGATGTTTTAACAAAACAAATGCTTTCTTCCGATAGATTGGCCTTACTTCTAGAATCTATTGTAATTGTTGCATTGGCATTTCTGGCAGCGAGAGCACCGCCGTCTAGTAGCGGATTATATTCCATCTTCAATACCGATAAATTATCGATGCATTAAAGAACTGACCACAAGAGATGCAAGTGGTCAATTCTCAGACTCTCCTCAAAGACGAAGAATATGTTTCAAATGACAGGTCTCCGGTTCTTGTGTGGTAGGTTAAGAATACTATAAAGAGATCATGTGATTAATGAGGATATTTTAAGGAAAATACAAACTAGAAAGAAACTGGTGACAGTAAGAAATAGCTGAAATGTTTAGGCCACATAGTGAAGAAAGAAAACATACTGAATTTAATACTCATATGTACATAAATAATCAGAGAAAATCGTGTACAATATAATTAAGGCGTTTGAGTAAATAGATTACAGAACAAGTACTCTAAAAATAAAGATGTGTTGCAAAGGAAAAGGGTTTACTGAGAGCAACAATCAGTCAGTTATATGCCATGCGTGATACACGCTTAGGCGATGATGTATCTTTCGATACATGACTGACTAGGCAGATTATTTCCCGCAGTAGGTTTCCATTTCTTTCTGCGGTGGACCAGTCGCCAGCAAGGGCTATAGAACCCAGTCTGTACTGCTATTTGGGGAGTAGAAGGGTATTAACACGTTAGAGAATGTAATGGATTCGACTCGAATTCGAACTCGGCTCTTTGATTCCTCAATCCGAGCCGCTATCCATCACTCCAGCGTGCCTCACTGAGAGCAACAGCAGAGAGGAAATTGTGGAGAACCTTGATCGTACTCGTCTCTAAAGGATACAGTATACAGAAAGAGATAAATACTTTTAGAATTCGGAAGACTGTTTATCCAAACATAATAATTTTAATTTGGGTATGAATTGTAAGAAATCACAAAATTGAATGAATAAATCCTGGAGGTTTTAATGGTGATCACCCTTAGAATGACGTGAAATGGCGCTACATAATCACAAAAATGAACTAAATCATGTTCAAATGTTTTAATGTCAATTTGACAGCTGACCTACCACCTATTTCTGGCCACGAACATCAACTTGAAGGTCTTACGTTGTTCAGGGCTGCTTCAAAATGTCTCAACTTCTCTTTGTATCTGAGCCATGAGATGTCAACCTCTCATTTATTTTGCCGCTCTGTAGCTGTTATATATATATATATATATATATATATATATATATATATATATATATATATATATATATATATATATATATATTAATATTAACTTACGTGCTACGTTACTTAGGAAAGGTAATAATCCTCCTCTTCTCCCTCCAGCTATGGATAACTAGCAGGGCAGACTGGGTGGCAACTTTTCTAGGAGAAGGCCAACCCTGAATTCAAAACCTACGGAGGGTCGTTTGGCGATCTTGTGGCAGGTAGTGCACCAGGTCTCTCTATCCGGACCTTCAAAAAGTGTGGTTGGTTCTGCACAAATCCTTCACTAGTACAATCGAATCATATATGCTGGTGTCTGAGAGTCGGTTCCTAGGAAATGTGCTGCTTGACCCTTATACATCGAATACGACGGGAGAGTCCACCATATATATGTGTGTGTCATCCGCAGACAGGCTGTTTCGCTGTATCACAGGTCATCTGTGTGACTAGACATTCGATTGCTTCAAGCCATGAATCGAAACCCAACCGATTTGGCATCAATCGGAGATTTTTCCAGCAGAGAGGAAGAATTTTTACGTATTTATTTTAGAATAAACACGCAATTGAGTCGGTATGCTCAATTCATAGAAGAGCTTTTAGGCATCAGCAGTAGCAGTCACTGTTTACAAATTCACGCTTTTCCCTCTAAAGCGCTCGACCGAATTTTATCTTTTCGAGGGAGCATATATATATATATATATATATATATATATATATATATATGTAAGCAAATGTGTGGATGTAGATCCGACGGTGTGATGAAAATGTGGAAAGGACAAAGCAAAATCCGAATATATGAGTTTACTGTTTTTATTATGTTTTTGTTTTTGTTATTCTGTCGACGTCAGACGTTTCGGTCAAATAGACCTTCTTCGGGACATGGTTAATGGAGACATAATTATATTAGATTTAAGTTTGATGGAGAGACGATATATACAGGACTGGTCAGAAACAGAAAAACTGAAATTCTAAAGTCAAGTATTCTTTCTTAGAGTCGGATATGCTGGCGTCGCGTGGGCGGCAACTACGAAGACCTGCGCACAGGGAAGAAGATTGTGTCCTAAGTGGAAGGTGAGGGGGACTATTTAAAACTATAGCTTATCGGTACGTTTGTCACGCATTAATCTCGCCACTGAGCTCGCGATCTGAAAGAAACCAGGTCTATTATTTACTGTATGTGAGGTGGCTATCATGCCAGCCTCATAAATCTGTCTATATATATATATATATATATATATATATATATATATGATCGGTTGTCTAGTCGCACTGAGGAGCTGTGATACAGCGAAACAGCCTGTCTGCGAATGAAAGAATAAAACTACTTTAATTTAACCACCATGGAGTGAGAACTTTTTTCTGTCCGCCACCAGGCTAACGTAGGACTGCAGGAGAACATGACACTGCATCTTCTTAGCCTTACGCTTTACACTGATCTGAATTGGGCTACTATATTGAATCAATAGCTGCATCTACTGCAAGGAAAGATGTGTCACTGTATTTTTTTTTTCGTCAAAATCTTTCACATTTACAAATCGACCAGAAGTTCGTGCATTGTATAATTTCGCCATATCTGGTCGGGTTCTCCTGCTGTGCATCTCGATGTTCTTGAGAAAATTCAAAGTGGGATCTGTAATGCAATATATCCTGACTAGGCATTTCGACATCAGTCACATTCTCACCGATGGGACGTGGATTTTCTCTGTCTTTTCTACAAATATTTTAATGGCAACTGCTCTGATGAGTTCTTTTTTTATCTCAGATAATCGACTACAGGAATTTAATCGTACTACTAGATTGGCATCTAGTTCCCAACCGTTTACTTCTGAAATAGTTGAATCCAACAGCCACTTCTACTCCAGCAGTTACGTTTCTCACACTTCACACATACGGAACTCCCTTCCCTTTCCTTGCTTCCCTGATAACTACAATCTTCAAAACTTTAAATGCAACGTCAATCGTCATCTTCTATCTACTTGGATCCCCTTCGTCTTTTGTCCTTTCCTCAATACTCTCTATTCTCAGTCTTTTTTAACTTTCACACACTTTAACCCATTGCGTACTAGCTGTATTCCCACCTTGTTTGGGACAAAATAGTATATATATATATATATATATTTATTTATATATATGTATGTATATATATATTAAATTTGTGAATTTATTGTGTATATAATGTGAATACATTGTCAACCGTTTTGCATTTAAAAGTATATTGAAAGATTTACGGTAATGAATAACAACGGATATTTTGTATAAATACTTATACTAATCAACAACATATAGTTTTGTACCACTTTCACACCTGAAGGTGATCTTGTAAAAAGATCGAAAGTAATTGAGAAATGAAAATAAAAGAAATTTAAACAGCTATTGCACATTTCTGTCATATTTTAACATCAATGCACGGAAGGATATCCGTACGTATGAAGGAATTTCATTAAAAATTAGCAGATATAATGTATGTAATTTATTCAGTCATATATATATATATATATACATACATATATATATATATATATATATATATATATATATATACATACATATATATATATATATATCCATACATACATACATATATATATATATATATACATACATACATATATATATACATACATACATATATATATACATACATATATATATATATATATATATATATATACACATACATACATATATATATATACATACATATATATATATATCCATACATACATATATATATATATCCATACATACATATATATATATATATATATATATATATATATATACATACATACATATATATATATATATATCCATACATACATATATATATATATCCATACATACATATATATATATATATCCATACATACATATATATATATCCATACATACATCTAGCATAAAACAGACTGTGGCCTCTAAGTGTTGACTTCTATGTTCACTTTTATATATACACACGCTCTATCTCTGCTATTGAGCACTTTATCCCATAAATATACCACATCTTAAGACTATATTTCTTCATATATATATATATATATATATATATATATATATATATATAGGCAGAAATCCTTGCCTTAAACGTGTTTTATTAAATAGGAAGGAAAAGTAATGATTGTTCAACATTTTGGTGAGTTTCCCTTGGTTTGGCTGAAGTCTTTGGCTGTTGGGTGGAGTAATCGCGTTCCGAGTAATCGCGATGAACTTTGGCTCGTTTAAACAAAGATAGAAGTCGAGCGATTGCGGAGTCTTCATGTTTGTGAAGTTTGAATGAACGTCAATTCATATGCTATATTGATGGAATAGATTTTACTTCCAGATGTGTCACTCTCAATGTGGTCGGTCGGTCTAAATCATGTCTGATCCGACAATGATTACTCTGAAGAAGTGGAAGGTATGCTTGAACCCTGTCGGAGAACACATTAACTTTATTAAGTTTTCTCGTGCGCACTGAACGATAGATGTAATACACACTGTATACAAAACCATACCGTCTACTCAAATATTGATACTAACTAAAATAAGGTTTGAAGTAACAGTGTATATATATATATATATATATATATATATATATATATATATATATATATATACACACACATTCTTTTTATAGATACAAATATTTAAGTAAATACTCTGTTTATAATAAACAGTATTAAAGAAGTTTACTGGTCTGAATGTCCAAGTAATTTTCATAGAAAATATGCGTCCTCCGACAGGAATCGAACCTGTATCCTATACGGAACCATCATATAGCTCGACATGCTTTTACCAAGTGAACCACAGAGGGGCGTTTCGGTTAGGAAGGTCGATTTTCCTTTTTTTTTAAATTACAATTCTTCATGATTTTTCGCATATTTTCATGAATTAAAGCAAAAAATGAGAAAGAAAAACGTAATGTTTGAAGAATAAAATATGAAAGGAATATTGGTTATTGGGAAAATATACTAGAATCTTGAAAAAATGGTAAAATAAGCGGAAAGATAAAAATAAAGGTAATGGGACTTTCCGGTGTGGCCCATTTGACGTCGCTGATTTACCTTGGCCGATTCGACATAGGAATTTTTCAGCTGAGGCAAAATTAATATTTCGTCGGTATTGTCAAAGTTCAGAAAGGACGTGAGGCATTTCTCGAAAAGTTCATCGCTGGATATCCCCCCTCCAAACAAAGGTAAAATATAAAGAGATGCTGACGGACGAATCCAAAAAGTTATAAAGAAAGTTGAATCATTACATCTTATTGAGTTCCTGAAATGTTTTGATCATAATTACGAAATGAAGATTTAATTTTAAATACAATATTTTTAATTTAAGTTTTTAATTTACATTATTCCATTAGTGTTTTAATAGGATCCTTTATTCGCTAAATGAAAAAAAAATCATAATGAAAGTTGGGTGTTTCCAATGCTTTTATCCATTTTTGTAGAGGGGTCCTCTGGTCAAAGAGAGTCGAAAGAGTCTGACGCCTAAACGGCTGTACCAAATAGTCCAATTATTTTTCTGACGCCGAATAAGCGACGCCAAATGGACTATGTCAAATGGACTACGCCGAAACGTACCAAACTCAAAAATAAAGGCAAATGCCAAGGGAAATAGGAACAACAACGAAATTTATAATTAAAATAAGAATGGAGCAAAAGAAGTTTCTTCGGCGCATAATGAGGAAAGAAGGCTTGGAAAATTAAGCACTCACAGATTATACTGAAGATAGTAGATGCAGGTGGAAAACAGTGAATATCCCCTTAACGAGTGTGAATGGATGATAGAAGAGGGACAGGATTTGGGTATATAAAAAAGGGACCTCCTTTTTCATCGCTGGGTAACAATTTACTCTGGGTTTATTTTATGTGCATAAGAATTACAGAGTCCACAAAAGTAGCTATACAGTAATGAAAAACTAAAAGTACTCGCAGAACGCATTCATTAATTATACAAAAATATCATTAATAAAAATCAATAAAAAATATATGAAACTCTCAAATGTTCAAACTGTTTGCCCCCGTCATACACAAACTCAATTTTACCTGTAAAACATTCATTATTTATTAAAAAATAAAAATTATAATAAATGTATTATAATAAATATTATGAAAATAAATATATTAAAATGATTTTAATGAATGAAAAGAACCCTATTATTAAATGAATCCGAGAACCACTATTTTAATACTCGTAATACTGGTACAATACTTACTGTATACCTACTTGTATTAATGTCATTTCAGCAACAAACTTCAAGCAATAGAGATGTCGTTGTTCCATTGAATGGTGAAAAAAATCTATAGACAGTATATTTGAGCAATTAAAAGAGTTACTTAAAGAAATAACAATGATAATCTTACAATCAGAAAGGAAGAGACGAATGTTCTTTCTTTCTACGCACACACAGAAAAACACATGCACACACACATATGATAAAATATACTTTTAAAGTATGCTATGATTATGCACCATTTTCCAGCATATATAAACAGCAGAGCCAAAAATCAGCACACATGGCCTAAATATTGCATTCACGCATGAAATTCACAGTTACCACTTTGTGTTGACTTCTGTCTCAATTTAACCACGTTCTATTATTGTTATCGTGCATTTTACGCATAAATATTGCATACATTAAAACTAAATTTATCCTAGTTAGCTACTGATAGACAGGCTATCCTTTCTGCTACATTTATAGCCTATCACGGACATTGAAAAATTGAGCCTCGACTTTTTCCATAAACAACATACCCATCACACCACCATTCACATACAAACTGAAATTAATAGAAAAAATAGAAAAAACGGAATCAGATTGAAAGCGCATTTCTTCATAACCCTTTAAGCACTGACCACCGCTTTACACGTGGTAGAGAAAAAGTAAAATTAAAAAAAGACTTAATGCCTACTCACCGGTTTATAATTTTTTTTTAATATCTACCGTGAAATATTACATACCGATTATTTGCGAATTTTGACTCAGGGACTCAGGCAGAAGGGTTAAAATTGTTCAGGAACGCAGTGCTAAAATGTTTAAACCCAGAATTTGACACAAATTCCAAACCCAAGGAAAAATAGGAATTTAAAACAAAAGAATGTCCCCCGCAACATAAGAAAGTTGATTAACTTCAAAAGAGAGTTGACTTAGTAAGAAACAAAATTTCATAAACAATTAGACGGTTTCCAGAATGAAATATCCTAAGAGGAGATTTGTCTAAAATAAACACATAACCTAATATCTTTATCGCAACGGACAAAGTTAGAAATATCTAAGAAATAAGTCAGCAAAACAGAACAAACTACTCAAGGACAATATAAACTAATCCGTACAGAAAAGTACCAAAAGTGGAGAATATTTATTAACATGTAAGCTAACAAACCGCACAGATATTAGACGTAGACGAAAGAATAAATTGCACTGCTAAATTTGAAGACCAGAACGAAAACTTGAAAATAAACCCAACATGCGGTCTCATGAACCTAGCTAAAAGTGAACTTGGTAAAATAAGTAAAGGAATACGAAAAATAATTAACTTTGAATTAAGGACGGTGCTATGTGTAAATCAGTGGGGAAATACGAAAGCAACTACAGACTGGGTCCGCAACCTAAAAGATAAATATAATATTGAATTTGTACTATTAAGTATAAAAGAGTTCTATCCTTTTCTAACTTAACCGTCGTAGATAAAACTATCTCCTTAGCTCAAGAATAGAAATTGGAAATTACGTGTAATTCGTTTAATATAAGTTTTTTTTTGTTGTTCTTAATGAATATAAAGTTTAATTGTTTTTTTAATTATCTGGAAAAAAGGATTTTTTTTAATATTAACATAGGTGTTCACCTAATTGTGCGTAGCACTGCAAACACACACAGACACAGACACGTACACACACACACACACACACACACATAACTCAATCATGTCTCTCCCCCCCCCCTCACTTCCTCACTTCGTTAATTTACATATGCTTAGTACTGCCCGTCTAAAATGTGTAAATTTCTTTTCATTTTTCGTTTCAACCTTTGGAAGTAAAGTCTGATGATCCGCGGTCCTTTAAAAGGGCTCTGGTGAAATAATTTATTACATGGAAAGTGTTTTGTTTTTAATTTTATTTAAATTATTAGCTCTGATTTACATTGAGCTAACTGAATTTTATCCTCCTTGCGTCTACCCATACGGATTTCCTAGTTTTTTGTAAACTATATATATATATATATATATATATATATATATATATATATATATCACGAGCGAGAGAAGGGGAGACAGTGATAGAGACAAAAAGAGAGTTCTATTTCATATTTTTCTAGTCCAGCAACTTTTCGTTATCATTTCATGTATTATATTCGGTGGCTTTCTAATCATACTTATTCTTGTTCTCTTTTTTTATCTTACCCCTTTTTTTCATCTCAATGAAACACCATAAAACGATCAAAGTTATCGCTGAAACCATTAGAAGCAGTAATCACCTGAAAAAACGTCATACGAAAGTTAAAAAAAAAACATAAAATTACTTTTTCATTCGTTTTTTCTTTTTCGTTCATTTACGTCGTTATTTTGCTTATTATTTTTCCAACTATTCATTTTTACATTTGTTTATTTGATGTGAACCTTACTTATTTCAAAGCATTATCATCTGTCATCCTTTCATTTCTCAATGCATATATACTCGTATATCAGTTTGTACACTTTATGGATCTGATGTGAATGTAACCCAGGAATTTTAATTTATTTCACGCTATACAAGCTTTTATCTTAAGCTGAGCCAACAACTATTTACCCTCCTACTTTTTGTCATATGTTGTTTCCTTTCAGAATGTAGGCAATCATGCGTCTCCCCAACTTCCTATCCTTTCCAGTTTGAAGCATTGATAGTTCCCTTAATATCCTCCTAGTTAACTTACACATACTCGATAGGAATGTTGCTCACTGTTTACTCGCTTTAACTTCAGCATTTTGTGAGTTTAACATTCTCCAGATACTCTTTCCTAATTGTGAGTCCCAAAATGTTGAACTTAGCCTTTTTCATTCTAGACACAAATTAAAACTTCTCCATTTCTCACGTGTTTTGTCCATTATACAGAAAACCATATCTTGTATTTGAAACTGATTCATTCCAATTAACGAAATTCCCTATGCGTAATACGCCTTCATCCATACTACGAACCCCTAAAATTGTTCTGAAAATGCTTCTACTCATGCATAACACTCGCCTCTTGTTTGGTAATCAAACCCTATAATTTCTACCTCCCCGGTTTCATTACGGTCAGCGTTTCCTATTTTTATTCAAGTTGTAATTGAAGATATTTATCAATATTTCCGATCATCACAATTCTAAAAGGAAACGGAAATACCTATATTATGCCTACTGCGTAAACTCATTAACCTGTTGTTGTTTTTTTCTTCAATAAAATGTGCAATCTACCGGAACTGAATGTTGTTTTTCACAAAAAATGGATTTAAACATAGAATGATATTATTCTGATTTAGTTTTATGATACTTCTTAATTTATTTTACATTTGTAAGTGTTGTTATGTACATATGATTGTATTTGACATCCTTATGGGGTCGCGACCGCCGAATGTTAATGTCAAATTGCCGTATGTTTGTGGTGAGTCGTCATTTCATAATTGAAATCGACCTATGAAACGGCAATTTATTGAAGATTTTTTTTGTAGCTGGGCATAATACGCACACCTAATTTTGCTTATTATTTTTTAGAAAAAAAAAAGCGTATTATATGGGGAATTACGGTAGTTGTCGTCCATGTATCATAATTTCTCAGTCGTTGACTACTTGGGACTGCCTCAAAATAATCGCCGCATTTCTTATACTTCCGAGAAAGTCGAAAAGAACTATCTATTTAATTGATATATCTTGTTGTTCACAGGTAATGTCAAAATATATGCCTTTTCAGTTCTTCCTCACTTGCTTCTCTATTTCATTAATGCATACTTACATCACGATCATGGTTCTCCACATCTTCCTGTGCTTTCTTGCTGTTAGCAAGTTTTCTCTTTTTGCTATTCTCCTAATGCCTGTCCTTCCAATCATATACACAAGCTTGTTAGGTCAGTTATTGTTCTCTACAATGTCTTGTGTGAATTATCTTAGTTCTATTTTATCAATATATTCCCAAGAAATGTCAACTGTCTTTTTTTTCTGATTCTAAATTTATGTTTTCTTTTTGTTTCCATTTTGCCTAAAATGTCCTCGTTGCTCAAATATTCTGTTCATATGATCTCAGTATCCTTCTGTAGAACCACATTGCTTTTCTGTCAAGTCTCTTCTTGATCTGCCCGGAATTAACTCTAATGTCGGACGACCGACATTTCACAAATGTTCCTTTGTTTTAATTAAATTCCCTTGTTAACGTTTGGAAGGCATATTTTACTACAGAAAATTCCCCCTTCGGAGTTCAGTGTCACATTTTCAGTATTAAAATACATTTTAAATTATTTTTTATTTTATTTTATTTAATTTTGGTATCTGAAACTTACCTTCGCTTCGATTCAGAATACTGTGAGCCATAAATGTTTCGAGGATTAAATATATGAGTTAACACACTTTTTTGGGTGGGCTTCAAGTTAGTCCAACTCGGAAGCCCTACCCTGGTACGTTGGCCCCACTGATGTCTATGCATTTGAGTTCTGTCTTTATTGACACACATCTTATACAATATTCAACCCCATTTTAATCATCAACCTTAGTGTCAGTTAACGGTTAAGTAATAATCTTGATCTATGCAGAATGAGAAATAAAATAAACTTAACCATTTTAATAAATAAATAACAAATATTTTATGTATCTGTTGAATACTTTTTGAAACTAATCGAAACTTTAAACTGTTTAAGGCCCCTTTATACAACAACGAAACATTTAATTTTGCCTAAAGGCAAATTTAAAATAGATAAAAAGATTGCTTCATGTTTTTTCTAGCCTATTACTACAAGAGTTGGTTTTGTGAGTTAAGAGGCTTTCTTTTTGGATGAGCATAATTGATACTGAGAACAGCGTTGCTAAACTTGCTTCTAAAAGAGAACCTTGACCAGCATTCCAAATCAGGGCATTTCATAGATTCTAACCGCGACCAATGTCACCTATACGTAACTCGCAACTATATCAGCAATTAGCAAGGATCCCTGATTTTGAATATATTATTATATTCTTACGTATTGACACTCGGATATTTAATAAGTTTTCATGAGTATGGTATATCCTTGAGCGGAGTAGGAAGATTGCATTGAGTTAATCTTCCAATGTGGAAGGCACCCTGACTTTAAAAGCAGAATTTGATCCGTTCAGTTTATATGACTTTGAAAACGTATCATAATTACCGGTTAGAAATGCTTATCTCGGCAACTGTAGACAGGTTCTGATTTGTACAACTTAGTTTCGTGTGGAACAAAGCCACGATAATCAGTGTCACGTTAAAGACAGAAGTCATTACACGAATGAATTAATCACCTTTATTACGAATGTCTCAGAATCATTCCTTTTTAATTGATACATCGAAATTTGTTTATATCATCTGCTTCTACATATTTTCATTCTTCCTTTCTTTCATCCTCGCTTTCATTGTTTCTTTTTTCT
Organism: Acanthosepion esculentum; assembly: GCA_964036315.1. Taxonomy (NCBI): domain Eukaryota; kingdom Metazoa; phylum Mollusca; class Cephalopoda; order Sepiida; family Sepiidae; genus Acanthosepion; species Acanthosepion esculentum. The sequence goes on from OZ038477.1 coordinate 13,188,206, forward strand.
ATGTTTTTTTTTTCTGTCAAATTATTTTCCTTTTATTCCGTTTTCGTTCTTTCTATCTGTTTCTGTCCTTCTCATCTGTTTTCTTTTTACTTTCTTTCTTGCTATATTGCCGTCTTTCTTTATTAGATTCTCTCTTGCTTTCTTCCTTTCCTACTTTCTATCTTCCTTTATAACTTTATTTCTGTCTCACTTTTGTATTGTTTCTTACTTTTTTCTAAATTGATTTCCTTTTTTATTCTTAGTTCATTTCTCCATTTTCTTTCCTTTCATTTATTTCCTTTACCTTTCTTTCTTACTTTTAATTTTATTCATTCGTGCTTTCTTTTTTTCTTTATTCTTGATGTCTACAGTTGTTTATAATTTTTGTCTTTCTTTCTTAATTTATTACCTTTTATCTACCTATCTTTCTGTCTTGCTTACTTCCCTTCTTTCCTTCTTTGTATTGTTATTGTTTTGCTCTGTTATTAGTAAAGTCAAAAGATAAGCTCAACTGAATAACAAAAGTTTCGTACAAACTGAAATAGAAATGATTTCAAATTTGCGTAAACTCTGATAAAATGCTATTTCTTTATCGCTTACACTTATATGCTGATAGAAAGGATTTGAATAAATGTATTTTGATTTGTAAATCTGATAATCATAAATGTTTCTTAATTTTTTATACCTTTCTTTTAAATATATTTCTGTTTTGTCAGTTTTTATTTATTTTTTTATTCATTGAATTTGTGATTAATTAATCGGTTTTCCCTACTGGCCTCATTAGCCTATATGTTCTTCACATTAAACGTTCAGCCTCTGTTTTCATTACTTTTTCTATGATTTCTATCGATTTAATTTTGCTTGCTTCCTTTTTTTTTTCGCATTTCCTTTTCCCTTTCTCTGTTTCTGATTTTTCCCTTTCTTTTTTTTCAAATTTGTCTCCCTTTCTAATTCATTTATCTTTACTCATTTATTTCTCCCTTTCTTTTCGGATTTATCTCTTTCTCTTCTTTCACATTTCTTTCTCATCCTTCTCATTCCTTTCTCTCCTTCTCTCGTTCCTTTCTCTCCTTCTCTCGTTCCTTTCTCCCTTTCGCTTCTCTCGCATGTATTTAATTCTTTCTTTTCTTTGTCGTTTTTTTCTTTTTCCTCTGTCTTCCATATTTCCATTACTTATTTTCATACTAGTAAATATCCCAACACTCAACTCTTTAATAAACACTAAAAAATGCATATATTCAACTCGCCGTGTTATTTCATTCAATATCTCCATAAAAACATAATGCATACCAAATAAAAGCTTATTTCAGGAACTTTGTTTCCATCTTATTTATTTTGATATGTACTACAGTGTGCGATGAACATTACAGTTTGAAAATAGACATTTTGGTGATTTCACAAAATTTTGGTCATTTTTTTCACTGACGGCAGTTTAGACGTCCTCAAATTTTGTAATATGCGCACTCCGCAGGGTTTACTACAATTTTGGTAATAAGTTAGTTTGAAACTTAACATCCTAAGCTTCATTTTCATCTATTTTATATTTTTTACTTTTAATAAGAAGTTTTTAAACAATTCAAATAAAAAGTTTGATTGTAAAATTCAAATGCTTGTTGTAAAAATAAAAACACATACGATATATCATTAAAACCCTCATGTAATAATCTATGAAACTAAATCAAAATCAAATATGAACCAAAAGTTCCATTTTGCGTGTGTTTGATTATGTGTAACCATGTGCGACTCTCTCGGCCATCATTTCAACTCCACGGGAGACTCAATTCACACAACAGAATCGACCAGCCTGTTTTCTATGGACGAAATTTTCAAGGAAATTCCTAAGGATTTGTTTTAAATATTAATTTTCTATGATATGTAAAATGTAAATGGGATTTAAAAACTGTTTTCGTCATAAAAAATTTGAAACAAAAATAGACTTGTTTACTTTACGCTCAGATTGAAATCACGAAAAAGAAAAACGTAGGACTTATTGATCGAAAAAAGTTCATATTCAAAGAATGAGAAAAAAACATTCTACAAAATAATTCTAGAATGTCTTTTATGTTTTTGCAGTATTCTCACAATAATTATCAGCATTTCAGTTACCAAGTAACATTTTGTTTAAAGTTACCCCTTCAAACAATTTTCTTACTTTTTTAAATTATCTAATGAATGGATTTTAGTTACGATTTATTGCTATCTAGATACAAATTTATGATTTAATATTCATTTTCCTAATTTATTATTATTTCTTAGTAATATTTATTTCATACGGATTATTAGTAATCATTAGTGGGGATTGTTTGGCGTGTGTTAAGCTTCTCTCTCTCTCTCTCTCTCTTTCTCTCTCTCTCTCTCTCTCTCTCTCTCTCTCTCTCTCTCTCTACAGTACATGTTGAGTCAGGACTGTACTTGTTCAGAATCTGCTCCATATACATTCCAATATGTTGATTTTAGGTCACTTTAACCATGATAAATGGAAAGAGCACCCGAGAAATGGCTAGATATGAAATTTGTTTTTTCTAGTGTAAGAAGTATTCATTTTATGACACTATTTAAGCAAGTCTAAAATCGGCATTTCAAATACATTGTGACAAAAGGATAAAACGCAATTTTATACAATTTTGAAGTGAAATAATCCAGAATATATTCATTCTATCACTCCCCCAAAAAATTAGACATGTTACTGGTATAGTCATAATGTGATATTTGAAATTTGGGATGAATGTGGGTCTTATTTCCAGTTTTATGAAATGTCAAACCTCAGGTTATGAGTTGTTTGCACGTCGTTGCAGAAGTTTTGATTTATAAAATTTGTATATTCAGACTGAATTTATTTAAGAAATATGAAGTGATACTATCTCTAATTTTATTATTCATTCCTTTGTTATGTACCTAACAACCTAGTATAATTTTAACTGTTGTTCTTAATTACTTTTTAAAATATAGGTGTCCAAATATGGTATTTTGTCTTAATTCATAATAGAAAAAAAATACCTACTATTAGTAATTTAATTTATTGACCTTCATCTATTTCTTTGGATTTAGGTGCTTTTCCTATCAACTCTTTTCTATCCCAATCTACCATATCTTTTATATCTCTCTTTTACTCTCCACCTATATATTCTTACTATTACTATTTTTTTCTCTCCGCCCGTCTTTCATTGCAAATGTGGCTTTTCATTGTTTTCAATACTTTTCTTTTACTTGCATTATTTACATTATTCGGACTGGTATCCTCATCTTCATTGCCATATTCACAACCTTTCGGCTGTTGTACGCTCCGGCTTTCTTCAGGTTATTGGAATTCTGAACATGGTCCAGTGATTGGTCCCAAAGACACATCCGGAAGAGGCATGGCACGTGAAACTAGAATAATCTACCCCGGTGGACAAAATAAAGTGATCGGTTCGAAATTCCAATCACCTGAAGAAGGTCGGTGCGTACAACAGCCGAATGGTTGTGAATATGGCAATGAAGATGAGGATAACAGTCCGAAAAATGTAAATAAGGTAAGAAATCATAATACCTCATCCCAGGGATATAGTTGGATACATTACTTTTCGATTTTTAACTCGTTTCTTTCTCTATCTATTTTTACATTCTCATGTTTTTTTCATCTCTTCTTATTTTGGCATCTGTATTTTCCATTTACATTATTTTCTCCTACTCTTTTTCCATTCTTTCTTAATCTTCTTTGTCCCTTTTGTTTCTTTCTTTTTTTTCTTCTTCTATCTCATTCTATTTATTTTTATTACCAAACGCTTCTTTTCTTTGTCAATGTCTCTCACACTCTCTTTTTCTCCTTCCCGATTTCAACTGTCCCTACTTCTTCGTCTTTACTATTTTAACCCTTCCCCACTATTTCCTTGCAGTCCCAAATCCCTTTTTCATTTCTTGGTCTTTGTTTTACTCATTCTCTCATCTTCCATTTAATAAATTTCCTTTCCTTTCCATTCTCGCCACTCGCACTTCGTGTCTATTGATTAATTACCAGGGATGGCGAGAAAAAGAAGAAAGCAGATCCCAGGAGATATCTTAAAAGCAAAACATTCCCCGTCCAATTCAAGACAATATTGGTTAATAGCCTTATCGGTCGGCCAGGCTATATTCGCTGGGTGGTCACGGCCACTTGGCCCGTATTCAACAGCTGTCGATGAAGAAAACATGAACGCGACGGGCGCAAACTCTTTTCCGATGGAGGCGCCAAATAAAGATATGTGAAGACGGTGAGAACAATTTGGCAGCTTGTCCACAGCGCTCAACCACGACGGATCTTGTCGTTGTTGGCTTTAACAGAACAAATCTTGTCAAAGACCGGACATCTACAAGCCACTGCTCCAAGCTTGACAAGGAAAACGTCGCTCAAGATCTGAACGTGAGCACTGAAGCATTTACGTGCACATTGTCTAATATCAACATGCTCATTCTTGTTGTTGTTGTTCTTCTTCTTCCTCTTCTTCTTCTTCGTCGTCGTCTTCTTCTTCTTCTTCTTCTTCTTCTTCTTCTTCTTCTTCTTCTTCTTCTTCTTCTTCTTCTTCTTCTGTGCCGTCAACCTTCAAGACATCTGACGTCATGGCTGTTCATAATTTCCATTTCTTCATATCTCTTATTAATTTTTGTCTTTTTGCTATATCCTATAACCCCCGTTCTTCCAACGATTTACACAAATTCGTAACGTAGTTTATTCACTGCCATCCCCTGTCTCTCCGTCAGTGTCGAATTTTCTAAGCTATCTTTCCTCTTTATGTGCTCTAGGAATGTAAATTCTTTTTCAGATTCTAACTATGCGATCTGTTTTCCATTTTCTTTAAAACTTCGTCGTTGCTCTCAAAGCCCTGGGGTCCCTGCCATTAATGTGATTTCATCTAGAAATGCGTCCGTTTAAAACGACATTAATTAAACGATTTGTTAAGAGTGATTGGATTAAGCCAAATATTCGCCTGCATGCACCACAGCCCTCAGTCGAACGTCTTTCAGATATCTAAAGCCACAGCCCGAGCATCGCCGATTTTATCTAAAGCCTGATTAACACATTGGCGGTAAAAATTGAGAAACAAAGCCATACGGTTTATCTAAAAAGAAGTCCGTCTGAACTGAGATGCTAAACCAATTCAGTTACAAGACACACTGGACGATAATTCGGGGATTCAGAAGGTTACCAAGAATTCTTAAAGACAGGTGACTACAGAAGAGGATTTCCAATAAGCTGGAATGAAAGAAGCAGCAAGATATTTACTGTAGAATTTGGACAGAACAGAAGCCAGTACAGAGGGGAATTTCGCCAGAGTAATTACAGGGATATCGTGGAATCCGCAAGCCCTGTGGGATCTAGTTTAGAGATGATAGCAGAAACCATGGGGAGAGTTATGTGCATATTACTCAGTGATAGGAGAAAATCAGGCAAAATATTCCTAATAAGGTGAGAGTGGTGTTGTAAGCGCATTTTATAGAAAGGCATTCTGCTTTTTCTGCAGTATATAACAATTCTTCATACTGATTGAAGAGAGGTGACTCTTATTCAGCAGACTATTAAGGTGGAAACTTTCTGATATTAATAACAATGATGACGACAGCAATCCGAATGGTAATAATGTAAATAAATCCCAGCTATTTGGGCAATACTAAGTTGATCATCATTCCTAAACAATTATGCATATTTTTGCATTATTGGTGTTTATATTCGCTTATATGGCTAACAGCTGTGGAAGGTCATTTACTTTTGTTAGTTTGCTATTCTCTTGCCCGTCTTTAATATAACATAATTTGTAATGTTTTGTTTTAATTGTTGATCTTCTTTTATTGATTGCAAGTTAGTAAAAGCCACTAGAATGCCAGGGGTTACTGAGAATGAAAGAAACCGAGAAGGCAATAGATAAAAGGATTCAGAAAAACAGTATTTAAATTTTTGAACGTCTTAGTTGAAAGGAAAGCTTTTAATAAATGATAACTAGGGGAGAAGAAACTGCTATCATAATAACAACTAGCAAATTCATTTGTGAAATTGAGACCTAGCTGCCAATCTAGTATTGCTTTTATGTTCTAGTAGTCGTGTTAATCTCCTCAGAACAATTATCATGAAAATATTCGTAGAAAAACTGGAAATATGAGTGAAGACGAGATGCAATGTTTTGAACTATAGCGTCTCAACTCCTTGTTTGGATTTTATCAAGAATCTCTAAATATAAAACAAAAGCACAAGACTAGATGTGACAGAAATATTCGAGGTACGGAAGAATAAATGTGTAAGTTAGATTATGGTGGGAAAATGTCTAAAACGACAGAATGAACCGACTTTTCTAGCAGTAAACTTAGTAATTGTGTGTCCAAGTAAATGTATTCAATGCTTTTCACCAGAAAGAGCCTGTTTCGATTTCATGTGTCCTCTGCATATGTCTGTTTGGGTCAATTCTTTTTCCTTTTGTTTTTATCGCAATGATCAACATTTCTAGGGAACCCATTCTCCTTAATTCTTCACTAATTTCTCTACTTATCAAGTTGAATGCAAAGTTGTAATCGGAACAATTACATGTCGTCTCAGAATGTCATATTCTCCTGTAATTATTGGTGAAAATATCACTAACATGTTATGCATTCTTTCTTTTACTTCAGTAACAAAACGATAAATTTAATAATCAATGTTTCCTAAATTCTCAGGTGGGGGCCTGATAATCTTATAATTTTACATTTTTTAAAATCATTTTATAGACGATATTCACTAAAATGATGTTCCAATAAAAAAGAACACGAATAAACGGGTAATATTTATGTATTTGTTGGAGTCGCCTCGTCCCCGTTGACGATTACGCAAGATATAACCATGTACTATTTAAACTTTCTAAATAATACCAGGATGTAGCCAACATAATCTTGCCTACACAAGGTCAGCACATGGTTCTTGATAATGACTGAGATGATCGAAAATAATATACAGAGGAGGCGACTGGTTAGCAAAGTCAAATTATTGTTTTTAAACAACAAATTTCCCACGATCATTTCTCGAATGCTCTGTAGCTAAATCGTCTAGCATGTCAAGCCAAATGATAGTTCTGTATAGGATACAGGTTCGATTACTGTCGGAGGACATATATTTTCTAGGAAATTTCTTGGATATTCAGGAGATAAATGTAGTTAATACTGTTTATTATAAACAGAACATTTACTTAAATATTTGTTTCTATATAAATAACGTATCAACAGAAAATATATTAAAATAATTGTCGGACTTAGTCCATTTCATAATATATATATATATATATTTATATATATATATATATATATATATATATATATATATATATATATATATATATGTATGTATATATATATATATATATATATATATATATATATATATATATATATTTATATATATATTTATATATATGCAGATAGATAGATATTTCCGTCTGTCTGTGTGCGAATGAGTTGGGGATGGAGTTTGAATAATGGTGTACATAATGCTATTCGATCATATACAGATGTTAATATAAACTGATTTTCCAATCAATAGTCATTGTTGGTCCAAGAATATTGATATCTCTAAATCGATATGATGGGTCGGCTCATAATTACTTGCCTACTTATTCGCATGTAGTAATGTATAAGTTGCCGAGAATGGCACTGAAGACGGTTGCAAATCCCACTTATTTACTCGTCAAGAAATTCATGTTTACTCATCGTGTCCACTTATTGAGGGACGTGTCGGAGAAAACTTGCCATACGACTTTTAATGGTGCATGTGCGTGGTTGTTGCTCAACCGCTAACTTTACAAATCACAAGCTACACGCAAAAGTAAGATTAAACATGACCTATAAAAATCATATTTTCAAGGACAGCGAAAGGAGTGATATATATATATACATATATATACATGTACATATATATATATATATATATACATATATATATATATATATATATTTTTTTTTTTTTTTTGAACGATAAAAATTATTAAAAAAATGAATTAAAATCTTCAGACATACTGGGTTGTAGATTAATATTGATTTTGTTTTTATTATTATTATTTCATTTAGATTCAGCGACTAGTTTCGTCCAACATGGCCATCATCGGGAGAAAAAAATGTTTCTGCTTGCTGGTAGCAGTAAACTACAGAAATGAATATATATATATATATATATATATATATATATATATATATATATATATATATCTTTTATTTTTATTTTTATATTTATTTTTTTTCTCCTTGGTAATTCTACAATTTAAAACTTAATAGAGATCTGATTTAGATTTCTAAATAGGTAATTTTAATTTTTTACTTTTAATTTTAATTTCAAATTTTATAAATCTTTTAATATCTAGATAACCTTGCTTAGTTGCCAAATTTTTCGAATCATCCTATACTTGTTTTTTGATTGGCCACTCTAGCTTATGTAACGGCGTTTACTCTTAGCTAAGGATCGTTGATTAATTTGAAACTTTTAAAACCATTTATTCTATATTCTATATTATCACTTGACAAGACACAAGAAGTGTTGAAACAAAATGGCTACTTTTGTCGTGATTTTATAACATATTTATGTTGTAATATTCAAATAAATAATTATATATATATATATATATATATAATTCCACTGTACGTAACATTTAATTTAAAAGAGGTATCAGAACAGAGTAGAGTTAAATTTTATTTATTTTAATATATTAAAACATGTTAAAAATCGATTCATAATGACAATTATGTTTTTAACACTAGGTAGGTAAGCATCAGACGAGTGTAGCGTTGAAACATAATTGCCAGTAGGTTACCATGTTTTAACACCCGAAAATAAATCAGGCCCCCACGCACACACACACACACACACACACACTCGATGAACCTTTGAAGCAAACACTCAGAGGCAACAAACTGTTTCATTCAGGCCTGATGATTGCGCCTAGCATGAAACCTCTCACTGTTTTCAATGTGACTTATATTCAAATGCGCTCGATATCTGATATTAAGCACTTTGTCCCTTAAATATAGCACACCTTAAAACTATATTTCTTCACACACACACACATACATACATACACACACACAAACACACACATATATATATATATATATATATACAGTGTAACCCGGATATAAAAGAGTTGTCTGGGCCGGGGAAAAAGTATCTTATATCCGGGTTTCTCTTATATCCGGGTTTGGTCTATTTTGTTTTATTAACACAGGCTTTAATTTAGGACCAGAGAAAATCTCTCTTATATCTGGGTTCCTCTTATATCAGGGTCTCTTATATCCGGGTTACACTGTATATATATATTTGTGTATTTAGGCAGCAATCCTTCTTTCATGCACATTTCATTGAATACGACAGACAGGGTGTTTTATTTAGTTTTTTATACAATTTCTCATGCGATCTAATATTTTTTTCTTTTCGGATGATAAATTATATAAAAACTGTTCGAATGTTCTGGGCGCTTTCGGCTATACATTTAGCCATGTTCAAGGATTAAATATTTTCACTGTTAAATAAGAAATAAACATTTTATAAAACATATATACAAAAAACAATTAAAATCGTTTTCCTTCAGCAATACAATGGCCGACCGTTTCAGTTTTCTTTGTTCTTTTTTTTTCTTTTTTCTTTCTTTTTGTCCAGGAAGAAATGGTTTCAAGTCTTTTCCAAAGTATTAGTTTGAAATCGAATTCAGACTAGGGATTATATTTGCTCTGCAACACAGTGCATGGGCATATGCGTGTATATGGGCTGCTAGACATGAATGTTTTGGCCAGAACATAAGTATATATTTTACACACGCATGCACACACTTAGATATATGCATGGAAAGAGGGAGATGTTGAATAACACACAAAGAGAAGAAGGAAAAAAGATATTTATCTTTTTATAGCAACATGTATATTTATATAGCAATTTGTGGGCGTAAAAGAAGAAATATTGCTTAACGCAACAAACGTCAAGAAAGCGTGGAGAACCATGATCACCCACATTTAGATAGTACACAGAAATGTAATATTTATGCATATTCTATTTTTTGGACAACTATGCATATATTCTAGAACTATATATGCTCGCACATATATTGGCAAACATACTTACAAATACGTGCACGTAAGCATATATATATATATATATATATATATATATATATATATATATATATATATATATATGTGGGTGTGTGTGCGCGCGTGTGTGTGCATGTGTTTATATATATATATATATATATATATATATATATATATATATATATATATATATATAAAGATGAATTTATGTATATATAGCCACATTTTATGTAGATTCAAAACTGTCTCCGTTTTGGGAGTCAAGCAATGAAAACAGTACGACTCATGAGATTATTTCGTTTCGTTTTTGTAACCTGAAACTTAGCGTTCACTAATTTTGGTGGAGTGTCTGCTGGGGGCTGGGATGAGTGAATGGTGATCCAGACATTTTGGCAAAGTCTACGTCTGCGAATTAACATCGCAGATAAGCCAATGCCGATTTTAGTGTTTTCGCGTTAACTGATTGTTAATAATTCAGTGTGTCTTGTTAGTTCTCCGCCTCCCAATGCTTTCCCTCGTTTTCGTTCAACTTTCCCTTTATTTATTTATTATTTCTTTCTTTCTTCCTTTTGTTAATTTCCTTTGTTCGGGTATTTAGTCTTTCTTTCTTTCCATTTGTTCAATTTTCTTTCTTGTTCCTTTTAGCTTTCTTTGTTTCCCTTTCTTCTTTTTCCTCTCCCCCTCTCTTCTCATTAATTTGATTCTATTTTTTTTAAAACTTTCTCTGTTCTTTTTTTCTTTCTTTCGCTTTTTTGACGTTATTTTCCATTTTCCTCTTCTATTCTATCATACTAAGTAAAGAATTACATCTCATATCTAATATATTTATTTTGCTAACTTAGACTTTATACAAGTGTATATTTTTGGAGCACACAGTAAGAATCAAACGCATTATTCAGTAGCAATGATCGGTGCGATCCGATAACGAATATAAAACGTATTCTTCGTTGAGAAACTGTTGTCTAATATAAAAAGTTGTTCGCCAAAACTTGATGAGTCATTTTGGAGGTCTTTCTGGCAGATTTGCTTTATTTCTTGTAAAAGTTACTCCGTGAAATTGACAGTGCGCCGAGATGTTCCGATGCAATGACTGCGTAATAATTGAAAACATGTAACTATTCAGATTGTTCGGACTGTTGTCCTCATTTTTATTGCCATATTCACGACGTTTCGGCCATTTTCACGCTCCTGCCTTCTTCAGGTGATTGGACTTTCGAACTGAACTCTTTGTTTTGTCCACCGGGGTTGATTGTTCATGTTCCACACGCCTTGCTTCTTCCGGATGTCTCTGTTATCTTTCTTTCACTCAACTCTTCAAGTTTTTGTTCACCACTGCAGTTGCTATGTATTGAGCTCACATCTTTTTAGGTCAAGTTACTGGATCTAACAAACGTTTTTAACTACTGGGCCAGGTGTCTTTGAGGGCCAGAAGAAGGCCGTAACGTACGCTCCTGCCTTCTTCAGGTGATTGGACTTTCGAACTGAACTCTTTGTTTCGTCCACCGGGGTTGATTGTTCATGTTCCACACGCCATGCCTCTTCCGGATGTCTCAGTTATCTTTCTTTCTCTCAACTCTTCAAGTTTTTGTTCACCACTGCATTTGCTATGTATTGAGCTCACATCTTTTTAGGTCAAGTTACTGGATCTAACAAACGTTTTACAAATGTTTTATCAAGTATGATTCGATTTTTCAGCTTAATTGAAAACACAAATATATTAACTGCATCCACCTGCAAAAAAAGATTAAAAATAATGGAGGTTTTAATAATAAAAAAGAAAAAGCCAACTCTTAATATTAGCTACGAACAAAGCCACAATGTCCTAAACGTATTCGGAAATTAAAAACATCCCTACTACACACTCGGACATACACATAATGCATACACTCAATTAAGCTGAAAAATCGAATCATCCTTGATAATGGCTAAAGGTATAGCCGAAAGCGCTCGGAAACATAAAACATTTGGACAGTTCTTACGCACCCTTTGTCCTGTAAAGGAAGCTCTTGTTCGAACACAAGAAAAATTAAATAAAAAGCTCAATCGTAGTACCTTGTCTGTCATCTTTAATGAAACATGCATATATATATATATATATATATATATATATATATATATATATATATATATATATGCATGTATAAACGTATCCTGTATATATATATATAGGAGATCCAGTTGATATATTATCCAAGTGAATCCTACTAATATAATAAAAAATAGAATATTAACATTGATTCATAGAGAGAACTCAATGTTTTATACAAATATAAATTATAAACAATAAGAATTAGGATTACTCCATGATCATTTCACATTATAAATTAAACTAATTTGTAAGTATTTTCTAATCCATCAGCTTAACAAGAAAAATCAAAATAGATCCCATATATATATATATATATATATATATATATATATATATATATATGACTGCCATAAAAAGACAAAACTGAAAAACGGGATAGCTAACCAGTTTCGTACCTCGATCACCAGTGCTAAATCGAGGTTAATAAATTAAATAGAATTATATATCTATATCTATGTGTGTGTGTGTCGACATAAACAGTGTGAACATACCTATCAGCTCTGCATACTGATTAGATGTTTCACACCAATAACTGTGTAATAGATGCTGGGGATTATGGGAAAGGAAAACCGGTTTTCACATTTCTTTCTGTTCGACGCTACCGTTTTAAATCATTTAACTTCCTGCCTTTGTTTAATTTATTTTATTATTTTTTGGGGGAGGGGGTATCTACACGGTAAGCAAAAATGTCCTCGCTCTTTTTGATATATTAGAAAAAATGATATACAGAAAATTTGATTGTTATTCCTCAAAGTATCGCCACTGGCATCGAGAAATATTGTCAACGTGCCCCCAGCTGGGCAATGCCATAGGTATAAAAATCAGGTGTCTTGGATGCAAAGAAGTCTATGGGTGCCTGTCACAAGCCTACATCAAGTGCGAAGGTGATGGTCCAAGAAATGGAAGAGGTAGTAATCTGTTGGCGCAAGGCCCGGGTAGTAAGGTGGATGGCAGCCAAGTCTTCGTATGGTATTTCTGGCCACCAGCGTCACAGGAAAAACAGTACACCCTTGCGATTAAATAATGCTTCAATACCTATTGGACACGTTCCATCAGATGCGAGTACAGATCCACAGCGAGGGTTTCGTCTGTTGGTAGCAGCTCATAGTACACCACTTATAAATTAGGCCACCAGATACACAGCATGATCTGAACTCTCCCAGATATAAATAGGAGCAGGTATTGCCTTTTGAAAAGGGAAGTTCCAAGCAGTCAGCTCTGACAGTTGAACCGAACATTCTCGCTGTAACACTCTCGATTATATATGTTTGTATTACTGTTTCTGTTAATATATTTGTTTAACTCAATTCCTCTCTTGTGTTATTATTTTTGGCCCTAACAAGGTCTCAACACCATAGTGTGTGGTGTACCCACTTGATCAACATGTACACCTTTACTATGCAGTGCAAGTGAAGTTTGACTGTTTAATCAGAAATCTGGAAGCGTTCTGCAAGGTCACCACAGGCTTGGCTCTCCGAACGCCTCCAGGGTTTCATTATCTAGGACAGAAAACCGGCCAGTGCGGGGTTGATCACAAATGGGCAGCACTCTCACCATGAACTTCTGGCCGTGTCTTTATTCACAGCAGTATCCCCCAGCGCTTGACGTATTCTGTGACTTGATGCAACTACGGACAAGCTCATCTTAAAGCACGCAACATCAAATGTGTTGCTTCGACACCGTCATGTTTCCACGCCGTCGTTCTTAGCTATGACTGATGTGTCTGCATTGGTTAAGGGCAATACTCCATCCACACCGCTTTTTCAGCAGTGACGCACTAATTTATGTATCAGTGATCACTTCCTCACACGCGACGTAAGTAACGGCAAGGACATTTTTGGATACCTCTTATTATATTTTGTTCGGTTCTAATGTTCTGGATTTTAAATAAAGTTTATTAGTGAATTAATGAAAAGAACTAAAGAAATATGTTGACGAAGTCTTAAATAAACAGAGTGGCCCACGACGGAGCTAAGAGCAAATCAGAATACAAATACAAGTAAAAGAAGATATGTGTATAATGTAGAATATTACAGCAAAAGACGCATAATTCCGAAAGAATCCAAATCGAGGGAGGTTAATGCTTATGAAAATTAGATTTAGGTTATTGTTTATTTTTTATTATTGGACTAGTGATTTAGGTAGCGTAGAATGAAATTTGTTTTCATTAGAATTTCTTACCTACTAGATTAGTAAAATAAATATATTTTAGTTTTCTTATTTATTTTTATTTTTTTTAACTTTTGTGTGTTTGTTTCATATTACACACATATATACAGAAAGAGGAGATTTATGAAGACTCCTAATAGTGAAAAGCCCTGGGTATGAATTCGGCGAACCAAGTTCGAATACTGATTGTGCTTAAATTTCATTTGTGTTCACTTTGACTAATTACATTGGGAAAGAAAGACATTTATATCGCATGATAGGTTTTGTGTAAATAGCATGATGAATACATTTTGACCTGTGAGGAATTCAATTTGAAAGCAGATGACTATCAGAAAAAAACAAAAAAAACTTACATCTTATGTGTGTCGTGTCTCTCCTTATTCTTTATGTTCGATCTATCTTGCTAGCTAGACATAGAGTAGTCTCCAAAATGTAAACACGCTTTATTTGTTAGATACATTTTTAAGTGAAATTTCGCTGAGTCTGCCACAATATTTCATTACCTTGAGAGGGTGCTATTGACTGGATAATCGGATAACACTGTCAGGCGATTTATCCTGCAATGGTATTTGCCCTAATAAATATGGTATTAAGTCTAGATTTATGCATCTTTACGCAGCATACGGAAATACTTTAAAAAAATACTGTGTCGTGCCAATATAGAACTGGTCAGAACCAACATGCATTTCTTTTAAAAAATCAATATTCAATAAGGGATGGGAAGGCGCAACACATGTGCAGAGAGAGAAACTGCATTTTATAAATATAAACAGATTTTTTGTTATTAATAAATGTATTTTGGGGATTTACGCCATAAGATTTTAAAGTGATACACGGTATCTTAGTTAATAGTATTTTATCATAGTTTAGTGTGGCACAAGGCCACAATAAGGGATTATATAATGAGTAACTAGCTAACGCTATTAGTGATTAGCCGAGAAAAATCCGCACGATTTCATCCTATAGCTGCATACTCAGATGTTTTTGTTTGTCACAAGGCCACGTTTGTAAGTCACGCACTGAGAATTTTCTCTGTGCCGTGTCCTTTCAGGACATGCGCGATCATGCCTTTCTACAACTTTCTATCATTTGTTGGTATTCGGAATGTTTGTCCCCTTACTGTAACGCCTAGTTTTGTTCTAGCGTTCATTTTCACACGTTGTTAAGTATGTTACTTGCTGTTTCAGTTTTTTTTTGTTTTTTTTTGCTTATCTTACTTTCATTAAGTTGTCTGATTGTCAAATTCTCAAAGCCCTATTTCCTCATTATGTCGACTAATTTTCAAATGGCTCAATCTGATCCTAGGAACATGTATCCTTTTCGTTCCTATTTCTTGCCACGTGGCTCAAATGGATCCTTCTGTACTACTTCTTCGTTGTCGCAAGTCTCCTGCTCATCTATGAGAAAATCGTTCATCATTCACTGCTATATAGGAAGTTTTGTTGGGCATCTCGACGTGGTGTAATGGTTAGGAAGCTTATCTCGCTAGATCATTTACGACTGAAAAATGAGATCGATCCTCACCAGCTGCCTGATATTCTCGGCCTATTGCTACATCCAAGCAACGCTTAGAAACTAACCCAGGGCACCTCGGTGTAGTGTAATTGTTAGGAAGCTTATCTCGCTAGATCATTTACGACTGAAAAATGAGTTCGATCCTCACCAGGTGCCACATATTTTCGGCCTTGTGCCACATATAAGCAGCGCTTAGAAAATAACCCAGGTGTAATGGTTAGCAAGTTTGTCTCGCTATATCCGTTAGGCTTAGAAAATAACCATCGAACGATTGATATCAAATATTTCATTTATCATTGTTTCTAACGAAAATCGCCCGTTTCTTGTTACTTTATTTAACTTTTCTTAATCGTTAATCCAAATCCCTTCGTAATTTGTGCTACATTTCCAAGTGCATTAATCAAGAGAAACTGCATAATGTTTGCCTGAATTTCTGGGATGGGAAAATATCAGTAATTATATATATTCGGAATTATGTTCTCATCTCCGTTGTTATAATGTTTATGCCGCTTGGCTATTCTGGCATTCTATAGGTGTATGTCGATCTGGGTAACCGAGAGGGATATCTTTATTAAACCCTTTATTGAATCACAAGGGGCACACTGTTCTCGTTCTACTGCTCATGTCTATGAATATTTTTTAGGTCTTATTTAATTTAGTACTGTTCATGACAGGCATCAGCAGCAGAGGCAGTTGCAACCTAAACAGCTGTCAGCTTAAAATTGAGGCAGTCTGTTTAATGCAGCTAATTTTCATTCAATTTGAAAATTTGGGGACATAGAGTTTGTAAATTCAATCCCTGGGTCGGGCAGTGTGTACTTGCTACACAATGGAAATGGGAAAGCAATAACTGAACTGTGCCAAATAAAATAAAACGTAGACGATATCCCCAGTCAAAAGCAGTGGAATGCGAACAGTTTACTCCCGTAGGTTAAATAAAATGTTCAGTTCAGCATTCCCTTCGGTTATCCAGATCCATATACAGTTGAAGAAGGCCGAAACGTTGCGATAATAACAACAAAGATATAAATAGTTTCAATAATTATCACGAAACAAAACATTTCTCTGTAATACATGAATAAGGTAGAAATTTATAATATACATCATATTTTATCTGCTAAATTTATGGTTAATAGACTAAGATGAATTCGCTATAAATCTCTCAGCTAATAACTATGTGTAGGATTCTGACTTTTTCCGATAAAACATATCTTGGAGTAAAACTGCTTAAAATACTGGCCTTACAGAATATTGAGGCAAGATTAGAGTCGAAAAATATCTAATCTTAACCGCTCGTTTACGTAAAAAGAAACAGCACAAAAATATTTTCTTTGAACGTCCACAAGAGCTTATTAATGAGATTATGTACTTCAAACAGATAACACGAAATAAGGGTTAATTCAACAATAACATTTATTTAAATTATTATGCCGCATAAACTTTAGGAAATACCAGACAATACAAAATCAAGCTTTCAGCAGAATTATAATTTGCGGAAATTCGCATATTATTTAAAATCCAGATATTTGAACGCATTAAAACAAAATTTCCTTGAAAGGAAGGAATTATGACTTGCTTTTAGCTCGGTCAATTATGCTAAAATTCAGCGTTCATTATAGCAATGAACATGGCTAATACAGAAACATTATTTTTTCGTTGTTATATTGAATTAGTCAACAGAACGTTTAGCTAAGTTGTTTGCAGTGAATGAAGTAAAATTAAGTTTTCAATCAAATCGTTTAAATAATTCCTAAAAATGAAGAATATTCATGAAACATCTCGATAAAAAATGGCTTGATAAACAGAAGTACACGGTAATGTTTTCCTGCCTTTTGTTATATATAGACATACACACACACGCATACACACACATAAATATATACATACATATATATAAATAAAGATAATATACATATATAAAGGATTATATATATGTGGGGCGGCATATTTTAGCTATCTTATCGCATGGGCGAGATAAAAAGTAGCGAGAAGCAGTGAAGTTTATATCATTTTATTGGCACTCCGTGTAGCGGACATTGAGTAAAGTTCATTAGCAGTCCAGGTGGGCTCTTCAGCTTGCTAATGGTCTGCCAGCAGTGAAAATCCAGCCTATTAATACGTTGTAATACTGTGTTATTCTGTACAAAGGTATAGTTCATTCATTGCAAGCATCCATCCCCAAAGTAGATTAAGATATTTTCACATATGTGTGACGACTAAAATGCATATTTCTAGATTCTCTAAAGAAATATTTTCATTAGACAAGTAACATTGTCAAAAAAATTAATTCTTTTAGTTTGTTTCCATAAAAAAGATTTCCGTTTAATTTATGTGGACAGGGATAACTTCCAAACATCGTAAATTCTTATTGAAGGAAAAAAAAATTCATAAGAATAAATGACAATAAATGATTAGAGTCTGAAAAAAACTGCAATAAAATTTATTATTTGCAAATAAATGTTTCGTTTCATTATTAGGTATTGAAATAGTTCAATTATTTCACCCTGATCAAGGCGATAAAATTACTAACAGACAATGGTTACTGAGGAACTTCAAAAAGTTAAGGATATATATATATATATATATATATATATATATATATATATATATATATATATATATATATATATATATATATATATACACACACACACACACAGTGGGGGAAACAAATATTCGTACACATACAAATTTTATATTTATTGTATTCCCGACTAATAAATCAACCTATAATTAACTGTACACAGATGCATAATGAATAAATATGTAAAAAAATCAGAAAAAATCATTTAATAGACGTTAATCCTACTTATCTGTTGTATGGTGTGAAAAAATGTACGATTAATTTTTCCCTCCACTGTGTGTGTGTGTGTATATATATATATATATATATATATATATATATATATATATATATATATATATATATATATATATATATATATATATATATATATATATATATATATATATTTAAAGATATTTATAATATGTTTAACGTTCTTTTTATAGATACAAGTATTTAAGCAAATGCTCGGTTTTATAATAAACAGTATTAAATAACATTTACCGGCCTGAATGTCCGAGAAATTTTCATAGAAAATTTTCTTTCTCCGACAGGAATCGAACCTGTATCCTATAGACGTCGGAGAACGAAAATTTTCTATGAAAGTTTCTCGGACATTCAGGCCGGTAAATGTTATATAATACTGTTTATTATAAAACAGAGCATTTGCTTAAATACTTGTATCTATAAAAAGAACGTTAAACATATTATAAATGTCTTTAAATAAATTGTCGGACTATGTCCAATTCAATATATATATATATATATATATATATATATATATATATATATATATATATATATATATATATATATATATATATATATATATATATATCGGTTATAATTTCTTTCGTGAATATACTAATATTCATTGCTCAGACCGGAGTCAATTTATCCAGAAGAAATCAATAATTTCGAAATAAACTGACTCCATTTAAAAAAAAAAAAAAAACTTTGGTCGGAAGAGATGAATAATTGTATATTCATGAAATAAATTATAATCGAATGAATTTTTAAGGATCCTCTGAACATATTATATTGTTACTTACATTCTTGTTACTTACATTGAGCTGTCTTTGGATTAATGTCCTTCTTGGAATTATTCCTACTAGTTATCAATTGATAATATATATATATATATATATATATATATTATTGAGGAGAGAAAATCAGGAATAGTTTGGGGATCTTGTGACAAAAAAAATGGAACCGGCAAAATGTTGTGATTTTTAACTAGATATTGTATATATCCACACCACATTGGTATCCCTTGAAAATACATTGATATTAGATTTGAAATACCCGACTGCGCTTTGTATAAACAAGGTATACTTCGTTCAAATCTTATAACGGAATCTAATTTATATATATTAGAGAAATTTCTTATAGATTGAAGTGTGCATAATAAGAGAGACTTGTGAAAAATTCTCGACGCGATCGACTTCCCAAAATCATAATTCCGATCTTCGATCATTTTAATATTGATGTAGTTAATCTGACTGATGACTTCCCTGAAATTCACATAAAACTCATAATGTTATCGATATTTAGATTTGTAAGCTATAAAGACAAATAAATGTGATACACTTCAAATATGGAGTGTATACTAGTTTTGAGAAACAATATTATTGACCTATGAACTAGGCTTGAATGTCCTCCACTGGGGCTCTAGAGAAATATACAACGATTACTGCTTCAAAGCTAAGAACATATCAATATCTATTACTTTAACTTAGTGTGGAAAACGGTTAAATAGCTGTAATTAAAAATAGAAAGGCACTCTTCCACAAATCCATCAAGAAGTACTGCTCTTCATGCATGCCCTGAAAATCAGCACCCAAAATTCCCGTCTTTTAACTGGAATCGTTGACCGTTCTCTTGCAACATTTTCTCAATAGACGATTATTTAACCTCAATTTATTGATATCTTTTGTGCTTATTAATCTATTTCCACCTGCGCAACGGACATCTGCATTGGAAGTTACTGTTCTAAGTCGGCAAAGCATACCAGCTTTAAAATCAACATTATAAATTCTCATATTTGCAGGGTCTTAAAAACGGCTAATGACGCTATTGGGAAATATATATTTTCCGGCCGAAAGAAGTCACTATTACGGTGAATATAGGAACATATTAAGTTATAACATAATAAATAAGATAATAACATATATATTCCGATGTCACAAGGGAAGATCTTTGCAAATGTAGTAAGAAGAATGTGTCTCTTCTAGATGTATATCCTTTCTGTATTTGGAAATTCACTTTGCACATTGACTCCTAAAGAAATTGAGCAAGGATGTAAGCCCCCAAACAATCCCGACTATTTACGTGCAGGATTTATGTCCGAAGCAAACACAAATGCATATTTGCAAATAATGATTTCATGGGAGAAGAAAGTACATGACACAGGCGATAAACATTTTTTTCTTTTTTACGGGATCACGCTGAATATTTAAACTTCGTGCTATTCCTCACGGTAATGAGTTATTCAGTGGTAACCATTAATAGATACCACACGCACGTACTCACACAAACACATACATAAACACACACACACACAGACATATATAAATGTGTATATTTGTGTGTGTGGAAGTGACTACAGTTAGATTAATGTATCTACAACCAGCAATGAAAATAAGCATTCATTTTACACAAAAATATTTGCTTTTCAACATTATTTGCTTTCTTTAGTGTACATCGATATATAAGATAACCTAAGTGAATAGATTTAATTTACACACGTACACACACACACACACACACTATATATATATATATATATATATATATATATATATATATATATATATATATATATATATATATATATATATTAAGAGTGAGTGAATGAAACAAAAAAATATAGTGTGTATATAGAAACCAACAGTGGATAGTGTTTGTCAGTTTTACGCCTCAAGCTACCTTGAGCTATATATATATATATATATATATATATATATATATATATATATATATCATAAATTAATAATTATAATAAAGTCTGTATACCAGGGTTGAATAACAGTGACGAAGTTTTCATCGGCTAAAATATGTGTATTCTCCGTATGAGGTAATTTGGGATTTTATTGTGTACTTACTATATATATATATATATATATATATATATATATATATATATATATATATATGGGTGAGTCGTCATTCGCCCATTCTTCTTTCGACGATCTTTAATGCAATAAGTCTATAAAGAATGTCTACCGAAATCACAGCGTTTGCCCGATTCTATTTTTCGTATTAATAAAAGTTAATCCACAAGATAACGATAAAAACAATAATCTTCTTTCAAATTTGTCATTCTAAAAGGAAACATATAAGGTTAAAACAAATAAATATAATCTAAATTTTAATTATTAATAAATATTATAATTGTAAAATTAAACTCACAATATTAAGACAACTACTGATATTTTGTTGAGACAAAAAAAAATACTTTTGTATTTCTTGCTTTTATCTTAAAGATTTCAATATATTTTCATGAAGTGAATTTCATTTCTTTCGGTTTAACAAATGTTCAGAACTTGGCATTCAGATTATGGGATGAGTAGATTTTATAGGACGCATATTTTTTAAGAAGACGTAAAAACAATTTGTCATCTATAATTTTACATTTTACGTTACTTATAGGTTCATTTCTATTAGGCGTTGAGCTGAAAAGTTTATTACTTTGCATTAGATCAGATGATTTCAAAAGTTTGTGTCAGATATTCATTGTTAATACAAATTAACAGCAGCTATACCCTGGCGTTAGTTATGGTGCTGATTTCTTGTGAGTTCTAGATTGAAACTTTTCATCGTTCATTTGAATGTCAGACTTAGTTGAATTTTGATGTTTTCTCCAAAAATGAATGTCTTAAAGATGTTGGATGAAAAGTTTCGCTTCCACCATAATATGCTATATCAATTTTGGGAAGGAGTAAGCGCCGGAACTGCGACAAAAAAGTTTCAGAAAGTTTATTATGATTGGGGATCTTCCGACGATCAAAATGTAGCTTGGCAGGTGATTTTAATCTAAACTATCAACAAAGCCCTTTGTGAAATTCCGACATCAATGAACATGCTCTGCTGACCATCATGGAGAATAAACAGATTTCGACAGAAGAATTTACTAAGAATTTGAATAATCAATATTTCAGCTGCCTTTCGACATTTGAAGCGGCTCCAGTTTTGTTCCAAACTCGACACAGTAGTGGCACATTCTCCGACGGAAGAGAGCAAAAGCTCGATCGAGTTTTTACAGCGATTTATTTGATGAGACGCTATAAAAAGGAACCGTCTCTCGGACAGAATTGACACCGGCCATTAAAAATGGGACGTTTATAATAATGTTCGACATGGAAGGAACTTCTGAATGTGCAGAATCCGTGGCTAAAGTCAGCTTACTTCCAATAAAGCTGATGTTGGTGGAACTGCAGAGGAATAATTCACTTTGAGATTCTTCCAGTCAGTGAAACCATAACAGCAAAGAAGTATTACGATAAACTCACAAATGTAAAAGAAGAAATTCAAGAAATATAACCGAAATTGATAAATTGAATTCTCATTTCCCACTACAACAAAGCAAGATAACATGTTGCAAAATGTTCCTTGCAGGAGCTTAAAGATTTGAAATGTGAAACCGACCAACACCAACCGAATTCTCATTAATTGGGCCCTTCGGATTTTCATTTATTCCAGTCTCTACAGAACAAATTAAAATAACAAACAATTGATTCTATTCACTTAGTCGAAAATTGCTTCACAATCTTCTTCCAACGAAAGCACATAGTTTCTAAGAAAATGGTTTTAAAAAAACTTAGAACTATAAGAGAGAATTGTTAAAACAATGGAGACTATGAACTTTATATATATATATATATATATATATATATATATATTAAGCCCTACCCCCACACAGATATATATATATATATATATATATATATATATATATATATATATATATATATATTAAGCCCTACCCCCACACAGATATATATATATATATATATATATATATATATATATATACATCAAGCTCTACCCACATTTCTACCGCACACAAGACAGATATGCGTGCAGAGATGTTGAGGTCTCACACATATACACACACACACACACACACATATATATAAACATACACACATCACACACAGTCCCAAAACACAAACTGAAGACAGATATCCCATTCCAAGCAATACAACTGTCAAAATAACCAAGGAGGGAATTCTGATAGTCAGCAAACTCCCATCTTCTATCTTAAAAACAACCTGAAAGAGGCCGTTTAACTAATACAAGGACTGACGTTAAATAAAAATAACGATGAAAAACGAATGAAAACTACCGATAAAATTCACTTTCTTAAGAGACAGTCATTCGCTCATATGGTTCACTAGTAGTAAAAAAGAGGGATTTTTTCCTCTTGAAGTTGTCCATGCTGGCCAAAACTATTCGAGGATAAAATAAAACAAAAATATATTAATATATAACCCAGTGTGTCTGAATTTTTAATATTTTTTATTGTTCAAATATATATATATATATATATATATATATATATATATATATATATATATATGAAGAGAGAGAGAAAGAAAGAGACGGTGATTAGGAGAAGGTTGAAGTTATTAACCTTAAAGGTAAAAGGCTTTAAAAAATTAACCCAGATATTAAACTTATGTGATTGAATAGGGTTTATTGTATGAGGTGTTAAACTGAAACTAAAAGAGGGCCGAAAAGGGTTTTTTATGAAAAATACATTGAGATCTTTTTGTAAATATATATATATATATATATATATATATATATATATATATATATATATATATATATATACTGTTACCTTTATCCTCCGCCGTCCTCGGTATACTGTGAGGATGATATAATCGTTTGTAATTAAATCAGGGGACTTTACATCTAGGCAGTCCTCTGACGTGAGCAACAATATGGCTCACATAAAAAAAGCCTGAACCTATTATGTTTTGTTGAGGTGTAACCCCAAGCAAATCAGTGATTTCATTACTGTGCCTTTGTGTATCGACAATTTTCCGAAGCACCCTAAAAACTTTATGTCAAGACTGGGGCTGCGGGCTTCGCATCACTAACTATGTTTGTGATGCCTCATCATTAGTGAAGCATTTCAACCCATGCGTCCAAGACCAGATGGAGTGAGCCTCCTACGTCGTTAAACTGAGCTCGCCAATCAGACCATCTTGAACGAACCCCCTTGCTAATACATGATATAATGCCTTACGGGACAACGCCGGGGTATCGGAGAAGCCATCCGTCGCCCGTAAGTGGAACTTGATGTTTAACCGCCATTCACGACAGAAGGAGCACTTGCTTCGTGGTAAAACTTTAGAGACGGAAAATTCTTACTGGCGTCTTCCTTCCAGAATTCGCCATTACTATCCGCTTGCAAACACATTCGGTCTAGGAACGCGATGCGAATAAACCCCAATGATACGCAGAGACTTATTCTTCATGTTAACATCCAGGATGAAAATCTTGTTCACCGAATTTGCGAAGATATGGGCACACGCCACATTCAAAGATTTCTTCACTAGCCAGGAAATACTTTTCGAACTTTCGTCAAAACATGCTGAATAGAAGACAAAACTCTAAGACGCTAACTATTCACGATCGCGAGTTGACAACGGGTAACCTGTATACAACATACATCCACACGAAAAACATGAAGATCCAGAGCGATAATGGGCCTCCGTTTCCCCGACCTCAGGCTTCGTCCATTTCTACTAGCATTTATCCTCGGGTCGTATATTAATTTCATTTATCTTTTATTGTCGGTGTAGATAGACGGGGCATTGCCATTGGAACTGATAGAGGTAGTGGGACTGTGCGTGGGGTCTTCTAGTAACTGAGGACCCGCTGTCCGGAGCTTCCCTCTAATCATGCCAACGATCAAGCTTTCCCCTTTTTCCTTCACCGCGACCGCACAAGCGTCTCGCAAATGAATTTATGGGAAATGAGGGACCACATTGGACCAAACCGGAGGTTTTATCACAACGGTCACAATCGATGACATCCCCATCACAGGAGGGAATAACAGAGAGAGATTTGGGTCGGGGTGGGGAAAGAACCACAGAGGCCTTCTTCTTTGGGCAGCAATTGGAGGAGTGACCAATTTTTCCACACAAGATCATAATGGCCGGCATTTTCTGGTCGTCTTCTTCGAGGCAGTTGTGGACGGCGATGAAGGCATTTCGATCCATCATTATCTCAAAAGTCTATTCCCCGTTAAGGTCGTTAGAGTTAGCACTTAGTTTCTGACTGAACTGTACCAGATAGGCGGCCAAGTTCTCTCCTAAGTCTACGGAGGAACCTCGTATACTGAAATTTGGTCCTTCGCTTGCCTTCATATTCCGTACGGGCTTTAGTTATAAGACCTCGATTTGAGGTGTCCTTACAGTCGGCAGGCGTGGGTAACATTACGTCTAACATGAATTACCTTAACCCTTGATTATTCTTTGAGGTTTAACTCCTAGGGACGTCAAAGAGTTTACTATGGTGTCTTTAGTAGAGCGACAAATCTTGCGCGAACGATCGTCGACCACAAAGACAGATACAAATCATTTCTCAACCCTCTAAGAGCCCATGTTCATAACTCTTGGCTCTCTTGGCTCTCTCCAGGAACCTCGTAATGTTCATTATATACTTGGGGGGGAGGTTCTTTCAGAAAGAGGGCGATCACCGGCTGCTACATTATCCCTGTTGCTGTTGTTGATGTCGTTGTTATTCTCCTTATCATTCTGGGTTGTCTTATTTTAGGTTGGTGCTATTTTCTGGTTTAGAAATTTTGGCCATTTGCGGCCACCATAATGTATTCATTTTTCTTTTTGCCGTCGATCGTAATATCCTTTTGGATTTGATTTCTTTATCCAGCGGTTGTTTTTGTTTCTTTTTCGAACCAAACAGTTTTTTAAAGAACCGACTTTTTTCGGCCATTTTAAAAGATTTTACCCTTTGTTTTTTTTCCATACGCAAAAAAAGGGATTTAAAAAAAATAAACGATTGACCAAATGGGAAAAAAAACATAAGATGTAAATAGAAATTTAAGACACAAATTAAAGTATTTTTACAAAAGAGTGTGTTTGGGAGGAAATAAAATAATAACAAATCAAGTTTGACGTAAAAATAGAAACAATGAAAGTATTAAAACAGAAGAGGAAAAAATAGGTTTACCAGCAGACGAAGGAAATTGAAAAAAGTTTTAAAGATTAAAATGAAAGAAATTTACGTCAAAGTCACGAAAAATAAAACCACGCAAAAGCAGGTGGAGATGTTCTAAATTAAACAAATAAAAATAAAATCAATGCAAAATATTTATAAATAAGGAAGACTGAAACAATAAATTAAACAAAAAAAGCGTCGCCTATCAAGAAAACAAAATGGCCGAAATAAACTGAAAAATAGAAATAAATTCGACAGAAAGTCTAGCACAAAACAAAAATTAAACTGGGAAATAAAATTAAAGAAATGGGGTTTAAAGACGTATTTTTTTTAAGAATAAAGAATGAAAAACTTAAACATTCACAACAATATTAAAAGCGAGAAAAGAAAAATAAGTAAAAACAACATTAGCGCATCAAATAAAAGGGCGTCACAGAAAAAAAATAGCTTACTGCCAAGAATACTGAAAATGAAAATAAAATACAAAAGTCGCAACAGATACAGCCAATGTACAATAAACGTAAACAAAATAACTAAAAACATCTTTAAGAAAAATAAAATGAACGTGAAATCAGTAGTGTAGTATACGCAAGACTGAAATGATCAGACACAGTCAAAAGTGAAGCAGTGTACAAATGCGTCACGTGGGTAATAAAATAACAGATGGAGGAGGCTGGTCTTCACTTGTACTATCGATAACTTAGCTAGTCCAGTTCGTATCTTGTTCCTTTCAACACAATATCCTGAAAATTCTTCTCATCGAACAAAGATGTGTTGAATTTCTAGTAACCAGTCATGTTAATCCAAGGTTTATCTAAGTTTAGATGAACCCAAACAATCCTATGGTTCTAGTAAACTATGGGATGAAGACTTGTACAGCTTAAGAGCCATAAATCGACACTTTTCACTAACACGCGGTCTATGTAGCTTGTACGCAACACTGAAGATGAATATCCCTATTAGTCCAAGTCCACTCAACTTCTCGCGAAAGCTCATTTCTAAATTTATCGACAAGATCCAGCCTGTCAATTAAGTCTCAAAATGGTTTCCCATCCGAGTTGTTAGTACCCAAACTATTTCCCCTGCGTTCTATATCGGAATTGAGGACGGCATTCCGGTCACCCTCTAAAATTGCCCGATGAGATGTCGACAGAAACGAATCACTCCGCCGAAGAAAGGCCGGCCGCTCTCTGGAATCGTTGGGCACATAAACACCAATAAACGAAGCGTCTGATTCTTTCTGGTAGCATCTACGACACAAAGTCTGTTCGTAGAGCCCGCGAAAGCCAGCGTACAGACATCCTTCAAAGAATGGCTTACCAGCCAGGAAACTGCCCTAGAGCGGCCGTCATAGTACGATGAGAAGACATCAAACCTCCTCGACAGTATAACATCACGGTCGACAGAATAGAAAACGAATGTCTTACAAAGCATATATATCCACTCCCAGGCGGTTAAGGTCACGATTGAATCCGACCTGTCCAAGCACATTAAAACTAGCTATAAATTGAGACATTGATAGATCGTCTAATGTTGGCCGTCCGCCTTAGACGTTCTCGGGGTGAGGGTACCGATGGACTCGCCCACTGAATCCCTGGCCCATTTCATTCTTAATGTGACAGTCAAGCGAAAGACCTCCGATATACTCCGAATAAGTTAAGATATTAGTGGATGGGTGAATATTCCCATATTCTTGGACTTTTCTGCTTGGGACGGGGACGATATTGTATGGTATTTTTGATTTTCGCTGTTTTCTTTTGTCGCTTTTGCAGGTCGGCTTCGTTGCCTGTTTAGAGAGATTTCATTCAGTGGTGTCGAGTAGGGAAAGGGTCAGAAGCGGAAGAATGTGACAAGTTACTGGGAGTTCGCACCCTTTTAGAGAGGGGGCATCTGACCGTGCAATTCCTTCTGCATATGTCCCGTCTCCTGGGAATGGAGTCGAAGTCTTCACGACCCAACATTAATTTGAACCACCACTCACCCAACTCGTATTACGCTTACCAATTGTCCGTATTGTATCAAATGCACGCCCAAGTGCTCACCGAATACATAGTGCTGAACTTCGTACCACCTTGGTCTTACGTGACCACTGGTATTCTGAACGGATAATATATTCTTTCGTGATAAGATCACGGGACGTCATATTCACACAGTCCTGGCGTGGCAACAGTATATTCCACATGAAGAACCCTGAGCATTTTATATCCTGATGACGTTTCGCCTCCAGGGAATTTAGCGTTTTCATTTCTGTGCCTTTTGTGGATCGAGAAATCTTAAGCGATTTCCTGTCGACTATAAAGACAGAGACCGTTCTTTTTTCAATGTGTTCTTGTGCAAAAGACCACCGTCAGTTATCCGATGAGCGTACTGTTTGACCCGCTCGATAAACTCCGCCATATTGACTATGCATTTTTGTTGGGGAACACAAAGTAGATGGTTATCCTCTAGCCGCTACACCGTCATTCGTTGACTCTGTCGTCATGTATGTGCCGGGTTCTTCGTTCTTCTGATTTTCTTTATTTTCCACCACCTCCTCTTCGCCGGGTGTGTTTGAATAATTTACCTCTTTATAGGCATAAATTATTCTTTTGTAGGATTCAGTTTTCTTTTCTTTTCTTTTTGTGTTGTCTTTGTTTGGGAGACAGCCTCATTTTCTTTGGCTAGCTGCTCTGCCTTCGTGAAAACCATTTTCATTTTTGTGATGGACCGACTTTGGTAGACCATCTTGATTCTTAACTCTTTGTAAAAACAGGTTCGTCGGAATTGAAAGCCAACAACAGAATTCACTGAATGATAAGACACATGTATATAATGTACATAAAGAACGTGTCTTATGTTTTAATTGAGGGAGAAAACATTTCGAGTTAAATATCTTACATTTGAAGCAACATTTCAAATGTGATATATGTATGTTTCAGCGTTTCATTCACAGAAAAATTAACCTCATTCCAAAAGAAATTCTACTTTTTATTTGTGTCTGGGATAGGGGCATCTATTTCATTTCAAAATTTACTTTCTTTCTTCCTCAGAGTTTTACAACTAGCGTTGAAATATCCTAGCTCGTGACACCAATTATTCCTGTAACCTGGGCGTTGGGAACAACATCTGTGGTAGACATAAGACGTGATAGATGATCTAAGAGCATCTGCTCAAACTGTCACTCTAAAGGAAAAAATATAACACTGACCTGCCGGGGAGACATTCTATGACTTGTAATTATTTTCTTATTCGTTTGTTGACTCAAACAACACTGTTAATATTATCATCACAAAGGAAACAACGAGTGACAAAGAAGTATACTTGGGAAAAAATCAGGGTATCATATACAAAGACAGACTCAGTTTTGACGTCATTTTTTTCCCTTAAGAAAAAAAAAGGAAAAGGTGAGCGAAAGAGACAGAGACTGAATTTGAAACAGATAGAGGACAAAGAGTGAAAGTGAATAAGTGCGTGAGAGAAAGACACAATGAAAGACAGAAAAGAGAGAGAGAGAAAGAGATAAAAAAAATGTGTGTGATTTCGCGACAGAAAGAGACAAAAAGAGATAGGGAGCGAGAGTGATAGAAAATGAGACAGATGGAGACAAAAGGAGACAGAGAATGAGTACAAGACAAAAAGAGACAAACGGGAGAGAGAGAGAGAGAGACAGACAGACAGACAGAATGAGATAAAAAGACAGAGAGTGAGCGCAGGAATGAGAGCAACAGAAAATGACAGAGAAAGCGACAAGCGAGACAGAGAGATAGTGCGTGACAGAAAGAGACAAAGCGAGAAATACGGTGTGGGTATGAGAAGCAGAAGTAGATAATGAGTGCGAAGAGAGAGATAAAACGAGTGATTGTAAAAGAGAGAACCAAAGGGGGACAAAGAGTGAGTGCGAGACAAGGATACAGAAAGATAGTGAGTAGAAGACACTTCACCAAAGGAAGACAGAGAGGGAATGAAGGGAAAAAAGCGACAAAGTGAGAGAAAGAGAGTGAGTGTAAGACAATGAATCAAAGGAAGACATAGAATGAGTGCGAATCAAAAAGAGATAAAGAGAAAGAAAGAGAGTAAGTGTAGGAAATGAACCAAAAGAGGAAAGAGAATGAGTGTGAAACAAAAAGTGATAAAGAGAAAGAAAGAGAATCAGTGTAAGTCAATGAACGAAAGGAAGACATAAAATGGGTGCGTAACAAAAAGTGATAAAGAGAAAGAAAATAGTGAGTTTAAGACGATGAACTGAAGGAAGAGGGTGAGTGACTGCCAGACACAAAGAGACAAAGAGGAAGAAAGTGAGTGAGTGTAAGACAATGAGCCAAAGGAAGACAGGGATTGAGTGAGATACAAAAAGAGATAAAGAGAAAGAAAGAGATTAAGTGTAAGACAATGAACCGAAGGAAGACGAGGAGTGATTGCCCGACAGAAAGAGATAAAGAGAAAGAAAGAGAGTGAGTGTAAGACAATGAACCAAAAGAAGACATAGAATGAGTGCGAAACAATGATAAAGACGAAGAAAATAGTGAACCAAAGTATGACAGAGAATGTGTACGAAATAAAAACTAATAAAGAGAAACAGAGAGAGTGAGTGTAAGGCAATGAACCGAAGGAAGACACAGAATGAGTGAGAAACCAAAAGAGATAAAGAAGAAAATGTGAGTGAGTGTAAGATAATGAACAAAAGGAAGGCATTGAATGAGTGCGACACAAAAATAGATAAAGAGAAAGAGAGTGAGTGTACGACAATGAACCAAAAGAAGAAGACAGGGAATGAGTGCGTAACAAAAAGTGAAAAAGTGAAAGAAAGCGAGTATGTGTAAGGCAATGGAACGAATGAAGACGTGGAGTGATTGCCAGACAGAAAGAGAGAAAGAGAAAGAAAGTGAGTGAGTGTAAGTAGATGAACCAAAGGAAGACATAGAATGAGTGCGAGCAAAATAGAGATAAAGAGAAAGTAATAGGGTGCCTGTCAGACAATGAACCGAAGGAAAACTGGGAATGATTGCCAGACAAAATGAGACAAAGAGAAAGAGAAATCAAGACTAAAGTAACTCAAACAGAATATTTCCTTCTTCTCACTTGTATTATTTTTTCTTCATTTATGATTTCATGAAAATTAATTCGGCGTGTGCAACGAATTCAAAAGAAATATAATTTTCCTAAGAAACCTTAACAATTATTTCAGCATTACCGAGCTGACATTGAATTCCCTCCTGTCATGTTGAACTGTCGTATACTAAATGATGTACCTTGTCTTGAACGCTTATTTACCCTCAAGTTCACCCAATTGTCATGTAGAAATCACACATACGATACATCTCTAAGTAAGATGAAAAATGGTCGGTCTCTTATTTTGCTCGAGAATGTGTGCGAATCTTCATTCCCTGCCCTATCTTTACAAATGTTTGATAAGAAAGTAAAGTTTCCCAAACCCTCACTTTCCAAATTTGAAAAGTTTCAAAAGTGTCTACGTGTCCTTGTGAGTGATTATTTATTTACCACCCTAAAACCCTTTTCCCACACTCAAACAGTTTCAAGCCCCTCTCTACTCTATCGGTAATGTGGGTCCAGGACGACTTACCAACGCCAATTCAACGCCGCCGACACAACACCGCCGATTCAACACCGCCGACTCAACTCCATGGCTTTTTAACTGTGTATTCAGCCCGAAAACAGTTTGCACTTGTCACAAAGCCAAAGTTTTACGTTGCTGTTTCTTTTAATGAACTTATCAAATACAAATAAATGACCTTTGTGCGTAAATTTTTCTTTTCCACTTTAACAAAGAATTTGCATTTTCGGCGTGATGAAAATTTTGAAAATTAAACATCGGTGGTGAGTTGGCGGTGTTGACTAATTTAAATGTCTCCTTTCATGTGAATTTGCCATATACCTTAGGTTCACTAGTTTATACCTTCACATTTAAGACCGCCATGCCACGTATACAAAGTTGATTCATCCTCTTTCATTCGCATTCGATTGGTACGAAGAAAATTCCAGTTCCATTCTGCAGCTACTTACAAAGAATCATTACTTTGTGGAATATACTTCCGGGAAGATATTTCCCTGATCACTACAATCTTATCTATTAACTGTTTTCTACTTTCAACAATCTGATTCAGTAACCTTTTAGCTTGAGTGGCTCTTTGGCCTTGGGGTGAAAAAAAGAACTCAGAACACACACACACACACACACACACACACACACACACACACACACACACACACACACACACATATATATATATATATATATATATATACAACTTCTAGGATTGAGTATTTATTTTATTTGATAAAAGTTAAATAATTACCCAAGAAATGTGTAAGTTTAATACTAATATACCTAAAATAAAATTTTCTTGATTTATATACTGACAAACACGTTTTAAATGCCTGTTCTTTTCAAAGCGTCCGCGATCATGGTTTCCCCACAGTACCTCTCATTCGTAGCTTTTATCAAAGCTTGCCGTGTTACTCGCCTTTCTACTCGCTGTTCTCTCAGCCAAGTTTGCTACGGAGGTTACTCAGTGTTTTCCTCTTGCCTTTCCATACGTCCTGTGGATATTAAATGCTTCAAGCTTTCATTTTTCATTTGGATTCCAGACACAAGTTTCGTTTTTTTGTTTATATTTTCCTTAGAATATGTTCATTACACATGTGTTCTTTCTATGGTATTGATAGCATCCTTCTGTAGAACAACGTATTTGCTGCCTCAAGTCTCCTCTTCATATGTGAGAAAATGGTCCAACACTCACTTCTTTATAGGAGAACTGATATTAGATAACAATTAAGCAATCTTTTCTTTGCTTCTAGCGATATTTGTTTGGCCTTTTTGGAATATTTTGCTATCTTCATGAGTGTTCGTATTTCTGCGTCTTTTCGAATCGTCTGTAAAATACTTCTTGGATCGTTTCGCTCTCAGCGTCGGCACTTGAAATAATATCTACAAACAGAAAAGTAACTTAAGGCCATTTATAATAGAGTAATAATTAATGAGTTCGCCTTTCAGACATTTACTAGTTTTGTGATTCAGATTCTCACTGAGATCCATAGATTTGTAGACTTGTCACAAAGCCAAAGTTTTACGCTGCTGTTTCTTTTGATGAACTTATCAAATACAAATAAATGACCTTTGTGCGTAAGGAAAATTAAACTGAAAGTACATTGGCAACCTCTGCATGAACAAAGCGTGACAAAGAATTTTGAAATATTGTTTCTATCGATGGATGCCGAGAATAAGATGGAGAGAACATGTGAGTAACGAAGAAGTTTTTAAGGGAAATAGCAATTATAAGTAAACGATTGGCATCTCGGTATCACTGTTTTACAGTTTAACTAACTAGATATAACCGTATGTTGTCTTCTAATTGTAACTTTTCACGCACGTATCTACTATGGAACTAAATCTCTCCTGGCTTCTTTCTCCCCTGTTCCCTACAATTCTCAAAATATTTACTTGCAACGCCAATCGCCATCTTCTGTCTTCCTGGTCTTTTATTTTTTCCCTTCAATGAAGTCTTCTCCTTTTTTAATTCCCAGCATCCTCTTGTGTCTTTACGGTATTATCGCATTACGTTTGATGAGAATTATTACAATTTTCAATTTATTTTAAATTTCTGGGGCATATAATGAGGAAAGAGTGTTTGGAATATTTAACATTCACAGGAAATATTATGAAAAACAGCCAGCGATGTTCTTAATGGGGTTCTGTGAATAGAGAGAAGAACAGGAAGAAATTGTTATGATGAAAGATGAAAAGATCCTTAGAGCAATAAAATCATGAAATTATGGAGTGACATAAAGGCCCATGTCCTGTAGAGGCATGACACATAAAATATGCCAATAGAAACACTTTTGACTAATTAATTGTCCAAAAGAATATGATTAAAATTACTGTTAATATGCAAGCAAATTACTTGTCATTAACAAAATGAAGTGACATGTCTGCTTGTGATTCTAAAAAACTAGGCTAATATAAGTAAAGTAAAAGAAAGAAATCATACCTGCATTTGATAACTGTCATCCTTTCTATTCTTGATATATACACGAAAAAGAAATAACAGAATAAAATGTCATATATGTCTGCTACTTAGAAGCAGAGAGTCCAGTCTTATTAAGTACGCGTAAAGGTGTGTGTGTAAGTGTGCGTGTGTCTGTAGAAAACCTAACCGAAGACGACAAGGTGATTTTGTGTGACAAAGACGAGGCTGCACGTCAATAATAATATTACTCATCATAATTTGTTGATCACATGATCGGCGGGAGAAAAATATGACTGAAATGAAATAGTCTGTGCTTTGGAGTAGGAAGGAAAACGTTGAAGTAACATCAAAAAAGAAAAATGCGTAAGTGAATAAAATTGGTTTAAATACTTACAGAGTAATCTAAAACCAAGTGATGTTTGAAAAATTAGACTGTTTCTCCATTATTGTAATTGTCATGATATCCATAGAAATATAGCGCAATGTATGTGTGTCCATCCGTGCTTCCCTCCGTTTTCCGGTCTTGGCGAATCATAAATAACCTAACAGGTAGTAACTACTGTAGTTACACGCGATTAAGAATTAAATAACACCTTGGAAGTTATATTTAAATCACAAACAGAGATCATTTTTATTTTGACTTTTATTTCGCTTTACGTCGCAATTGCAATAGATATTATCTAATTAAACCGTAATTTAAGTGAGACACGGTACGTTGCTCATATGTTTTTGTTTTCTTTTTTGAGCACACGTACTGTGACGTACTTCAGTTTCCTTAATGTTTTTTTTAATGTCTTTATGTGAAGGGATCACAAAGAATGGTGATTTTAAAATAAAATAAAAATTGAGAGCAAAATAAATGTAAACAAAATACGGAGATCGGTTGTGTATACGAAGAAAGATTATGCCGAAATAAGGTGTCGAATGAAGATAAAATAATTTTATTATTTCTAAATACTTATAAATTTTTCGTACATAGGATGTTGAAAGTAAAAGTCAAAGGGAACAAAAGCCATCCACACGAGCAAGCCTAAAGTCCACTCGAAGACTAGTTAATAATATTAGACGTTCCTTATAAAGAAAAAATTCCTCTTCATTGAAAAAAAAAACAGCCAGTCACAACCAGTTAAAATATGTTAAAACAATATTTCTGGAAATGGTTCTCAAGTCCAGTAAATCTAATCTCTCTTTCCGGTATTAATGAGGACTTTCATTTGTTCAAAGTAGTGTTAAAACAAGGCTTTCATCTACTAAGAACAGAAACAATGTAAAAGATATGTATTTAAATCTATACAATGAGAAGAACGGGGCTCTGAGAGGATCGGAAGCTGGATCAACTTAACCAAAAATCAGGCAAAACATAGAGGTTCTCATGCTTACACATCTGCCAAGAGGCAAAATTGACGAAGAAAGCCGATGACAGGTTTGTGTGTTCTCAACATTTAATCATTGTTTTGAAAAATCTTATCTGGATTAATCCCATTCTTCTATTACGATAATTCATTGTTAGAAGATAACCAAAAATTCCTTGCAGTTTAGACTGAGTGATTCTTGACGGCTAGGAGTCAATGATGCCTCGTTGACAGAAACACTTGGATTTGTAATAATAAAAAAAAAAACGCTTCGATGATATTCGGCCTGGTGCTCGTTTGAATGCAGTCAAATTTTCACGCTGATGTTCAGCTTTCGACGAACACAGACAAAGAACTTTTAGCAACGAAACACACCCAAAAAAGAAGTTACCACTGTCCCACAGTAGAATTCACTTCTGCTGTAGGATACACAACGTTTTCGAAAATAAGTTCTACCACTTGTCGGCGCTGTCAGGAAATTTATCGTCAATAGGAAACCTACACGGGTATATGATTATACGTAGATGTTGTCGACACCCGCATGATCAGAGTACGTGGACGTTACAGAAATAAGAGGTTGTCACGGATCAATATCTCTTTCCGTGTTTGCGTGGATTTGGGATCGTTGGAAGTTTCATAATGTGGATTTTCAATATATTGATTATTTTCTCTTGGATTTACATGTGATAACTATCTGTCTATATCTCTGAGATGAGGTATTATGATTATTTACCTTATTTACATTATACGGATTGTTATCCTCATTTTCATTGACATATTAACAACGCCTCGATCGTTGTACGCTCCGGCCTTCTTCAGGTGATTGGAATTTCGAACCAAACCATTTATTTCGCCCACCAGGGTAGACTGTTCTAGTTCCACGTACCATACCTCTTCCAGATGTTTTCGTTATTTCCCTTTAACTCAACTCTCCATATATTTTTGGTTCACCTTTGCTGTAGGCTGATATTGAACTCACAACTCTTTGGTTATAATCAATGGATCTAAACAACGCCTTTATCCACTGGGTTATGTGTCCTCGAGGAACACATGGTATCAGGACACCATGTGTCTTGAAGACGGCCGGAGTATACAACAGCCGGAACATTGTGAATATGGCAACGAAGATGAGGATAACAGTCCGAATAATGTAAATAATGCAAATGTGATAACTGTTTTAGTAGTTGCTGACGCCGATAAGCCTCGTATGTTATGGCTTCCCTTATTTAGAACTTTTATTCATTTATTATTCTGTAGTTTCAATCAACGAGGTTTGAAGAAATATGGGCCTGGATAAGTTTGAAATATTCCTCGAAGCTATTTTGAACCATTGATCTGAGAAACAGTTGTATACAACTGACATTTGGCATATTTGCAAAAGTATTTGGTGCCTGTCTATATTTCTGAGATGAGGTATCGTAAATATTTACATTATTTACTTTGTTGGAACTGTTTTCCTCATCTTTATTGCTATATACACAACGTTACGGCTGTCGTACACTCCGGACTTCTTCGGGCGATTAGAATTTCCAACTGAAGCTTTTATTTCGTTCACCAGGGTATAATGTTCTACTTCCACATGCCCTGCCTCTTGCGAATGTCTCAGTTATCTACCTTTAACTCAAGGACACATGGCCCAGTAGATAAAAGCGTTGGTTGGATCCAGTGACTTCACGCAAAGAGTTGTGAGTTCAATACCTAGCGACTGGAGTGGTGAACAAAAAGTTGGAGAGTTGAGTTGAAGGGAGATATCTGAGACATCCGGGCGAGGTATGGGACGTGGAACCAAAACACTGGTAGACAAAATAAAGGGTTCAGTTTGAAATTACAATTACCTGAAGAAAGCTGGAGCGTACAACGGACGAAACGTCATGAATAAGACAATAAGGATCAGAACAACAGTCCGAATAATGTATATTAAACACTTTAATGAGTAAATGTTGCTTATAGTGATACTATACTTTATTTAGCGGCGATACATACATGTTCATGCTCAAATATATCCTTTTTTGAACACACACGCGCGCGCGCGCACGCACACACACACACACACACACACATATATAATTTTATTCACGTCAGAGCGTGAACACGAAACGAAGAAAAACTCGATTCGCTAGTCAAGTTTAACGCACTCACGAGCTTATATATTCTAGTCATCTGAAGATCGCGAGTGTGTGACACTTGAGTAGATAATATATATTAACAGGAAAAAACTAAAAACATCCGAACAGGGCGAAATAAATCGTCTAATGCCTTAAGTCTTTAGTTCAGAGAAAAAACAAACAAAAAAACAAAACGAGTAGTAAAACTCGATTTCCTGGCCCTTTAGAATTTATTTTAGTCATATATATATATATATATATATATATATATATATATATATATATATATATATATATATATATATATATATATATATATATATATATATCACATAGGCTGAAAGTAACATGATTGTTGAATTACACAACTGTATTCATTTACTGGATTTCAAATATACAAAATATCACATGTTCAAACATATACCGGGCTACATACCCTAGGTCCACCAGTTCAGATTTTTATAGCTAAAACTCGCAATAATATATCCCCAAATATCAACAATCCTTATTTCATTCGTAATCCATTAATAAGGCGGAAGTTCAATTCTTAACCATATCTTCCCAAGACGCGCATCTTAATGGAACACACTTCCTAGAAAATGTTTTTTTTTTGTGCGAACGTTTTCAGTTCTAAGATCAATTGTTACCTCTCGTACCTATCCAAATATTCTACTCTCGCTTGTGACCATAAAATATCGCCATTTGGAATTTAGTAACCCTTTACAATGATTGCCTATTGAACCTTGTATTGGGTGATCATCTCCGACATTAACTTTCTTTCCTTTCACTCAGGATTCCTCCAAAATTCACAATAGCTGAACATAATTTTGATTTTCCGTTTTCTAATGCAGGAAAATCGAGTTGGCGAGCAAAATTTAAATTCTTGTCTAGTCTGTTGCATTTACTTTCGCAAGAATACTTCTAGAAAAGGTTTTATTCTGCTTCCTCTCCCTTCCGCTATGGGTTAAATATAAGCTAAAGTTGGGCCTCTAGGATTGGATTGCATCCAGCTAATTGGAAAGAACAGCATGAGGCAACAAGAAATCACTGCACTATCTTTCCCATGAAGTCGTGTCAGTTCATGCATATTAAAGAAACGAACTTTGGAGAGTCGTGGCCGCTTGCCTCTTGTAATAATAAGCTATTTAAAAATCTGCTTATTGTTGTTTCTATCTGATTCTTCCAAATATTATCAATGGTTCGTGTTCACATTCGTATTTATCGCTATTTTGAGCTTCATTTCTCTTTCTTCTTTATATATGTTATTCTCTCTTTTTTTAAGTTCCACAATTTCCCCTCTCTACTTCTTTGTCATTCGTTCTTTCCTCTTCAATAACTTTCCGTCTTACATCATTATTCCAATCTCTTCATTCCTATTTTCCAATCCCCTGTTTTATTTATTCCTCCCCTTCTTTCATTTTAAGCTGTCCCTTTCTTTAACTCTGATGACTTTGAGCAAGCTAAACATGTGAATCTTGCCGAAGACCACACTTATCCGAACTTTGTGGACTGGCGCTACACAATCACAATAATGAACTGTAGAAAATAGCATAAAGTAAATTACTTAATGTTTTTTTTAACGGCAGTAACTGCGAAAATGGATATCACATGAGGCGAAGAGAAAATAATGACATAATCAAGAGACTTAAGTTCCACACAGCTTCAAACAAAAGGTGAGGAAGGAAACCCCATCAGTGCTGTGATAAATGCTACTGGACTTGAGAAACCTAATTTCCTGAAAAATATTTCAAGAGAAAATCTTGGTAAATTTCAGCCGTCAACAGTATTGACTTCTTGGTTAATGAATGCAGAATATTTCCTTGTAAGGAAACGGCTTAAGTTATCATTACCATTATGCCAATGTTCACATTATTATGTAGATTTAATAAAGTGTTCAGTTCAGATTCCATGATGAAGGCCGAAGAGCACAACGGTTGAAAGGCTGTGCTAATAACAACAAAGATGAGGACAATAGCCCAAATGTAAATAAAAATAAATTTTCATCATAGAAATTCAAACATTTTTATATATCTGCCTCTCACTCCGTCTCTCTTTTTTACAGATTGTCCATCCGCTTTGATTTTTTTTTTAATGTTTTTTATTCCTTGGCTCATACTTTTTGCCACGTCTTTCTCCGCTTGTTTCATTCTCTCCTTTTCTAACTACCATGCGATTTTATAATTCTACTAACAGAA
Source organism: Acanthosepion esculentum (assembly GCA_964036315.1). Taxonomy (NCBI): domain Eukaryota; kingdom Metazoa; phylum Mollusca; class Cephalopoda; order Sepiida; family Sepiidae; genus Acanthosepion; species Acanthosepion esculentum. Next base: position 13,228,377 of record OZ038477.1, read on the forward strand.
ATTACCCTCGTCTTGCTGCGTTTCACAATTTATTTTGCAATAAAATGATGATTGATTTTAAATCATTGTTATAATGTGTCGAGAAAAATTATGCATTTCAATATTACTCAATGATCTTGCCGATATGGCCTCCATCTTCTGGCTTTCTCTTCCTATATTTTGCTTAGGAGTTATTCCCTTGTTCAAATTTAAATTTAATTTAACCATAGGAAGAAACAATTTCAGTGGAGGTTTCGTGCTTCCATGGGACCAATTCCATCAAAATGAAATAAACTTATCTAAGTACCCTAGGAGTTATTCCCTCGTTCAAATTTAAATTTAAATTAAATCGAGGGGGAAAAAATCAGTATGTGTTTGTACCACACCGGGGCCCCCTTTGATCAAAATGATCTTACCAATATGACCACCATTTTTTGGCTTTCTCCTATATTTTGGATAGAAATCAAATTTAAAATTAAATCAAAGTGAAAAAAATTCAGTGAGGGATTGTTGGGGGAATTGTGACACAACCCCCCCCCCAACCTAACGAATCCCTTTGATCAAAATGAAATATACTTATCTAAGTACCCAGGGTAATATAGTTTCAGAATATATATGGTTATGAAGGTCTAATTCCGAAACCCTTGCAGGAGTTCGATAACAAACAGAGAGAGGCTATCACTTTATATATAGATAGATTTTCCCCCCATTCACTAATGTTTTTGTCCAATAGCTTTCTCTCTATCTTATTTCTCTAAACATCTGTATTTTTCCGTTTCCCCTCTTTCATTTTCATAGTTTTCTTTCCCTCTTGCTAAAAGGGTGTTTATTCTGTCTTTTCTCTCTTTGTCGATCTCTGAGCAACACTATTTTTAGTTTCCCTCTTTCATTTCCAGAGATTTTTCTCTTTTCCCTCTCTCTTACTACATATTTAAATATTTTCTATATACCTCTACTGCTGTTTTCTCTCTCTTTCTCTTAGACACACACTGCCCCTCTTTATTTTTACACATTTCACCGTATTTCTTTAGTCAATCTTTCGTGCTCTTCGTCTCTCTCAATATATCTTCATAGTTCTTCCTCTTTTTTCCAACCGTCTCTCTCTTTTTCACTCAGTCTTTCTCTCTAATGATTATTTCTACCCCTCTTTCAATCTCTGTTTGTATCCCAAACATTTTTCACTCTTTTTTCCTTCAAAACAAAATATTCTATTTATCCTTTCCCGTCAATATTCAATCACGTTCTCTTTTACACAGGAGCACGCATAAGTGTAAACACACTCCCATGTCAGCCCCTAGACGTCAAAAGAGTCGGATGTTTGGCACTTTCCCCTGCTTGATTATCATTCGACGGCGCTTCACGACGTCAACGTTTGCCAAATCACTTGAAAGTTGGCACTCTGTGACCTTTCCAGTCTCCCTGAGCTCGCCGCATGCCAAATGTACACTTCTTCGGTGCGGATTTTCCATCGATTGAAGCAAAATTCAATCCGGGGATCACGATGGACGACACACGCGTTTTATGTAATCCGGTACGCAATAAAATCTTTACAGCACTCAAAAACTCTACATTCTATAAAATTCTTGCAAAAATCTGAGAGCTCTGGGGAAATTCAGTTGAAACCTCCAACCATATCGGTAAAATTAATGAACCAGAGTTTAAAGTAAACTTTGTCACTCTCTCTGTTCATTTCTACATGCATTAAGAAAAATATTTCGCTCTCGGCTGGATTGATTGGTTTGTTTTGGCAGCTTATCAACCTTTAGAGGGTTATTTAAAGCCGGAATATATATTTTGGAATTTACTAATGTTTTTTTTTTCAAGATAATGATTTTCTAATACAAGTCCTACTGTTTAACACGTATCTGGTCACGTGGTGGATTCATACCTTTCCCAAGGGTATTTAAGCGTAAGTAAATATAACGAACCCGACTGGAATTCGAACTCGTCTCTCCGATTTCTCATTCTGAGCCGTTTTTCATTACACCACCCACACATCCAAGCTTACAGCAGCTGGTATTCGCAAGAATTCACACTGACCAGACTCGACGTTGCTTAACTGAAGTGTATCAATGTGAAATGGCCACCAAATTTACTCCAGGCTTAAACATTGTATCATTACATATTGTAAAGTACAGGATTACTGTCTAGTTTTAGGACAGATACGAATCAATTAAGCGAAAAAGTCATTAGTTCACAAGTCTAGTAGAGCTAATTGATGTGGACCCGAAGTAGGGGCCACGGAAGGAAAACACGGAACACGGGTTAGAGGTAAGAAAGATATATTAAACAGAAAAGTTACAAAGAATAGTGTAAGAGTAAGCTGAGCTTACTATCCAGTGGTGTCCGATATTGGTATCGCACGCGGCTGCACATTACTGGTGCTACGATATTTAACAACCCCCCCACATGGGTCGAATGTGGCACAAGGCCGGTTTAACGTGGGCTTACCGAGCCCGTAGGCTCGTCCAAAAATATGCCCATTTACAACCCGTATACACGAGTTGAGGGACTGTCTACCTCCCCGGACGAAACTTTGCCCTGCGGCAAAGCCTCGTCCGAGTTCCTCTCTGCCAAACAGAGAGTTCGACAGCAGAGCACCATTACTGGTGCTACTCCCATGATACTACCATTCACATAATAATATAGTACTGGGAGAATCCATGATGTAGGAAAGTATCGGTCTCACAACACTAATAATTGAAGCTTTCTTTGTTGAATACCATTAAAACCACAGAACGCAGGCGATTGTGGCTCTCCATATCTTCTTATCCTAAGCGATGTTTGTCCACTTGTTATCAAATCCAGAACCTGATTTAACATCCATTTGTTCTTTAGGTATGTTACCCCCTAATTAAATTATTTAGATGTGGAACATTTTCCGAATCTTTGCTGTTGCTATCACAGCATTTCGGCCTTTGTGAATTTCGCCTTTCACCAAGTGCTTACTGATTCGGGTTATGTTGGACAGAAGCATTTATTTAATATACGTAAGAAGATTGTTACTGTTCTGCTGATCATATCTAGGAATATATCAACCAGTTCTTATTTATTACGGCTTATTTATTGGTCTCACCGTTTCCACTAATTTCAAGTACACATTGCCCGACACAGAGAGTGACATCACGATTACTATATCACACAATTCACGAACAAAAGGTTTCAAAAAGATAGATAAGTATTACTAAATAAAAAGACGTGATATCTCATGATAGCGTTAGCAGAACAGGTATCAGCTATCAGCGTAGATTAAATAAAGTGTCAATTTCGAAATTCCATGAAGTTTACTCAGATCGTCCCTCACCTGAAGAAAACCGGAGATAATGTCATTAAGTTAAAATGTCCGCCACTCATTAATTTGATATCAAAAAACCACATCGATTTCATCTGCCTTCAGATGAAATATTGCGTTACGTTTATCAAAGTTATATTTGCTTAAATTATTTAGGTATCGAAAATAAAACAGGTGTATAATATTTATTTAATAACCTGTCTCATGTAATAAATTTCAATAATCAAATTAAATTATTAAACAAGAGAAAAGAATTAATTGGTAGATGTAGACATTTTAATAAATATTTACTTTGCAACTTACATACTGATATAACATAATATAATAAGTACAACAGAAACTAATATAAATTAAATAATAATAGAGCATAATATAATAAACACAATACAATACACACACACACACACACACACACACACACATATATATATATATATATATATATATATATATATATATATATATATATATAAACAAAATATACATACAAAAATAACAATGAAAAATAAAAATTACAAAATATAAAATTGAAAAACAATTACGTTTATGCATGAAGATGTATAACATGAACATGTGCGCTTCCCTAACTCAGTTAAAGAGGCAAATATGAAAATTGAAAAAAAAACAATATTCATTACAACTGTAAATATTTTCTATACGGATTAGCCACTTGACAATTACAGTTAAGTGACTATTTTGTATATATAGAAAATAATATTATATACACACACACACACACACACACACACACACACACACACACACACACACACACACATATATATATATATATATATATATATATATATATATATATATATATATATATATATATGTATTTATGAAAATGGAGATGTGTTCTTAATCAGAGTTTTTATATGATTAATCTATTGGCTACCTGTTAAACACGTATAAACTTCAAAGAAAATAAATGCAGCTTTGGTATTTATTTCAAGCGACATGACACATGCGACTGTTGACAACTCCGGAGAGGAATATTTTAAGACGTCGTCATATCTCACAAACGTGATTTCAGCAGTTCTCTAAATTATTTTGAATCATTCTTTAACAAACTATCTAAATTGGACTTATTTAGTTTTTACGGCTTATCAGCCTTTTGGAAGTTATTTAATCCAGCATATATATATATTATAGAGTGTAAGAATATTTTAGGGATAATGAGGATTTACTGTCCTATTTATTAAAACATAGCTGGAGCTGGAAGTCAGTTCTCCAATTTCCAATTCGGAGTCATTATCCATGACGGCACTGTCACATACAAGCTACCAGCACCTGCTATTACCAAACAGTCGCCCATCTAGGTGATGATTATGCTCGATGTTGCTTATCTTTGGCGATTGACGAGAACCAGTGCGTCTAAGGAATATAGCCGTTAGCCAAGAGAATTAGATGATCAACAATAGAATTAGATGCCTGTGCGGTATAGGATTGTTGTGTCGGGTAACGGATTACGGTTTGGAATGAGAAATCGAAATGCTGAGTTCGAACCACAGCGGAATTCGTTACACTTACGCGCAAATATCCTTGCTAAAGCTATGGATCCATCTCTTCCCCCCAGGTGTGGGTTAAATAGCAGGGCAGTCTCTAGTCTTATTTGACAACCGTTCTAGAGATTGTGACTCGATAAAATCACTCATCCCACAGAAAACCTGTGCCACTGGTGGAGATGCGTCTATTAATGAAATTTCAATGCGACTGAAACTTCCCCGACGTGTGAGTTACTCATTCTGCCGTGTACGGAGAAAGCGTTCACTTTTAACAATGGAATTTGACGTGAGATATACTGTTAACCAGAAAACAGGCGTCTTCGTCAGCTTCCTTTTCTGATCTTTTCCATATAGACCTGTTTCTTGGCTGATGCATCTATATTTTCCCGCTCACGTGCCAACAGTGTGAGAAAGGGCACTACGGAGGCTGATTTTCAACACATACTGGCCCTTCCCACCTGTTGTCAACAGCTTCATCTCCTATATAAATTATTTAACCTCCAATTGACAAAATATGAAGTAGACTTCATATCGATACCTGTCGTTTTGTGCGGGTCTGGGCCTTCGAAAAAGGTAAATATTTAAAGGGTTGATTTTCAAAGAAACCACGTATGCCTCGTTTGGAAAAATGACACCAAACGTTTTCATACTTGGGTATTACTTTACCTTATTCGTGATTATTATTATGAGTTGCTTCTACTTCATGTGTCGTGTCCCTTAAGGGCGTAGATATAACGGCCCTCCATATCATTCTGTCCTTTGTAGCTTTTAATAAGTTTTGCCTTTTTGCTATTTCTCCAAAACTCTGTTCTACTATCCATTTACTCATACTCATCAAGTATGTGTCGCCCTGCTTTCCTCTATCCCGCTTTTCCTCAGTTCGTCCTGTGAATATCAGATTTTCCAAGCACTCCTTCCTCATTAACTGCTCCATAAAAGCGTTGGTTGAAATAATCCATTGACTGATATAAAGAGTTGTGAGTTCAATATCTGGACCCAGTAGCGGTGAACAAAATCTTGGAGAGTTGAGTTACTAAATGGAAATAACTGAAACTGTGTAATCCAGGAATAGTCGTGGAACCGGAACCATCTATTCCGGTGGATGAAATAAAGGGTTCGGTTCGAAATTCCAACGTACACCATCTGAAGAAGACCGCATCGTACAACGGCTGAAACGTCGAGAATATGACAATAAAGATGAGGACAATAGTCCGAATAATGTAACTAGTGTAAATGGAAGTAGAGTGTTAAATAATTTCTTAAATTACGATTGTCACTGTAGATCGAAACCCTTTGAAAATATGAGATGCTTAATTAAATGTAGATATCAGAAATAGTAATGGTAATATGATATCCTTAATTAAATGTAGATATCAGAAATAGTAATGGTAATAAGATATCCTTAATTAAATGTAGATATCAGAAATAGTAATGGTAATATGATATCCTTAATTAAATGTAGATATCAGAAATAGTAATGGTAATGTTGGAATTCGCTGTCACCTTACAGAAATATTTGGCATTCATTGACCTAACATCTAGCTTTACTCTCTGTTAAAATTAAAAAATCTGTCTGAATATTCTCATGTCACCTCAATGTTATAGCTCTTTCTAGTGTTGATGGTGGCTTCTTACGTAATCTTTTGTTTAAGGTCGGGTGGAAAGTAAACATCTTACCGATGTCAATATCTTCTCTTCGAATTACATGTGCTATCTTTTATGTGCTATAATTTTAGTGGTTCCTGCTCTTGAAGTATGTTTTAATTACGGTTTTGTTATTATTCTGTAAGATTTCCACTGCTGTGCCAAGTGACAGAACTCGCAATTGCTAACATTCCAAATCTCTAAACCTTCACTTTAATCAACTTGGTTTTCTCACGTATGACAATCCCGAGTAAAGGACGTGAATAATTGTGAGTAACAAAGGACGTGCGTAATTGTGAGTAATAAAAGACGTGAGTAATTGTGAGTATTAAAGGACGTGAGTAATTGTAAGTATTAAAGAACGTGGGTAATTGTGAGTATTAACGGACGTGAGTAATTGTGAGTAGTAAGGTACGTGAGTAATTGTGTGTAACAAAGGACGTGTATAATTGTGAGTTGTAAGGGACGTGAGTAATTGTGAGTAGTAAAGGACGTGTATAATTGTGAGTAGTAAGGGACGTGAGTAATTGTGTGTAACAAAGGACGTGTATAATTGTGAGTTGTAAGGGACGTGAGTAATTGTGAGTAGTAAAGGACGTGTATAATTGTGAGTAGTAAGGGACGTGAGTAATTGTGTGTAACAAAGGACGTGTATAATTGTGAGTTGTAAGGGACGTGAGTAATTGTGAGTAGTAAAGGACGTGTATAATTGTGAGTAGTAAGGGACGTGAGTAATTGTGTGTAACAAAGGACGTGTATAATTGTGAGTTGTAAGGGACGTGAGTAATTGTGAGTAGTAAAGGACGTGTATAATTGTGAGTAGTAAGGGACGTGAGTAATTGTGTGTAACAAAGGACGTGTATAATTGTGAGTTGTAAGGGACGTGAGTAATTGTGAGTAGTAAAGGACGTGTATAATTGTGAGTAGTAAGGGACGTGAGTAATTGTGTGTAACAAAGGACGTGTATAATTGTGAGTTGTAAGGGACGTGAGTAATTGTGAGTAGTAAAGGACGTGTATAATTGTGAGTAGTAAGGGACGTGAGTAATTGTGTGTAACAAAGGACGTGTATAATTGTGAGTTGTAAGGGACGTGAGTAATTGTGAGTAGTAAAGGACGTGTATAATTGTGAGTAGTAAGGGACGTGAGTAATTGTGTGTAACAAAGGACGTGTATAATTGTGAGTTGTAAGGGACGTGAGTAATTGTGAGTAGTAAAGGACGTGTATAATTGTGAGTAGTAAGGGACGTGAGTAATTGTGTGTAACAAAGGACGTGTATAATTGTGAGTTGTAAGGGACGTGAGTAATTGTGAGTAGTAAAGGACGTGTATAATTGTGAGTAGTAAGGGACGTGAGTAATTGTGTGTAACAAAGGACGTGTATAATTGTGAGTTGTAAGGGACGTGAGTAATTGTGAGTAGTAAAGGACGTGTATAATTGTGAGTAGTAAGGGACGTGAGTAATTGTGTGTAACAAAGGACGTGTATAATTGTGAGTTGTAAGGGACGTGAGTAATTGTGAGTAGTAAAGGACGTGTATAATTGTGAGTAGTAAGGGACGTGAGTAATTGTGTGTAACAAAGGACGTGTATAATTGTGAGTTGTAAGGGACGTGAGTAATTGTGAGTAGTAAAGGACGTGTATAATTGTGAGTTGTAAGGGACGTGAGTAATTGTGAGTAGTAAAGGACGTGTATAATTGTGAGTAGTAAGGGACGTGAGTAATTGTGTGTAACAAAGGACGTGTATAATTGTGAGTTTTAAGGGACGTGAGTAATTGTGAGTAGTAAAGGACGTGTATAATTGTGAGTTGTAAGGGACGTGAGTAATTGTGAGTAGTAAAGGACGTGTATAATTGTGAGTAGTAAGGGACGTGAGTAATTGTGTGTAACAAAGGACGTGTATAATTGTGAGTTGTAAGGGACGTGAGTAATTGTGAGTAGTAAAGGACGTGTATAATTGTGAGTAGTAAGGGACGTGAGTAATTGTGTGTAACAAAGGACGTGTATAATTGTGAGTTGTAAGGGACGTGAGTAATTGTGAGTAGTAAAGGACGTGTATAATTGTGAGTAGTAAGGGACGTGAGTAATTGTGTGTAACAAAGGACGTGTATAATTGTGAGTTGTAAGGGACGTGAGTAATTGTGAGTAGTAAAGGACGTGTATAATTGTGAGTAGTAAGGGACGTGAGTAATTGTGTGTAACAAAGGACGTGTATAATTGTGAGTTGTAAGGGACGTGAGTAATTGTGAGTAGTAAAGGACGTGTATAATTGTGAGTAGTAAGGGACGTGAGTAATTGTGTGTAACAAAGGACGTGTATAATTGTGAGTTGTAAGGGACGTGAGTAATTGTGAGTAGTAAAGGACGTGTATAATTGTGAGTAGTAAGGGACGTGAGTAATTGTGTGTAACAAAGGACGTGTATAATTGTGAGTTGTAAGGGACGTGAGTAATTGTGAGTAGTAAAGGACGTGTATAATTGTGAGTAGTAAGGGACGTGAGTAATTGTGTGTAACAAAGGACGTGTATAATTGTGAGTTGTAAGGGACGTGAGTAATTGTGAGTAGTAAAGGACGTGTATAATTGTGAGTAGTAAGGGACGTGAGTAATTGTGTGTAACAAAGGACGTGTATAATTGTGAGTTGTAAGGGACGTGAGTAATTGTGAGTAGTAAAGGACGTGTATAATTGTGAGTAGTAAGGGACGTGAGTAATTGTGTGTAACAAAGGACGTGTATAATTGTGAGTTGTAAGGGACGTGAGTAATTGTGAGTAGTAAAGGACGTGTATAATTGTGAGTAGTAAGGGACGTGAGTAATTGTGTGTAACAAAGGACGTGTATAATTGTGAGTTGTAAGGGACGTGAGTAATTGTGAGTAGTAAAGGACGTGTATAATTGTGAGTAGTAAGGGACGTGAGTAATTGTGTGTAACAAAGGACGTGTATAATTGTGAGTTGTAAGGGACGTGAGTAATTGTGAGTAGTAAAGGACGTGTATAATTGTGAGTAGTAAGGGACGTGAGTAATTGTGTGTAACAAAGGACGTGTATAATTGTGAGTTGTAAGGGACGTGAATAATTGTGAGTAGTAAAGGACGTGTATAATTGTGAGTAGTAAGGGACGTGAGTAATTGTGTGTAACAAAGGACGTGTATAATTGTGAGTTTTAAGGGACGTGAGTAATTGTGAGTAGTAAAGGACGTGTATAATTGTGAGTAGTAAGGGACGTGAGTAATTGTGTGTAACAAAGGACGTGTATAATTGTGAGTTTTAAGGGACGTGAGTAATTGTGAGTAGTAAAGGACGTGTATAATTGTGAGTAGTAAGGGACGTGAGTAATTGTGTGTAACAAAGGACGTGTATAATTGTGAGTTGTAAGGGACGTGAGTAATTGTGAGTAGTAAAGGACGTGTATAATTGTGAGTTGTAAGGGACGTGAGTAATTGTGAGTAGTAAAGGACGTGTATAATTGTGAGTAGTAAGGGACGTGAGTAATTGTGTGTAACAAAGGACGTGTATAATTGTGAGTTTTAAGGGACGTGAGTAATTGTGAGTAGTAAAGGACGTGTATAATTGTGAGTTGTAAGGGACGTGAGTAATTGTGAGTAGTAAAGGACGTGTATAATTGTGAGTAGTAAGGGACGTGAGTAATTGTGTGTAACAAAGGACGTGTATAATTGTGAGTTGTAAGGGACGTGAGTAATTGTGAGTAGTAAAGGACGTGTATAATTGTGAGTAGTAAGGGACGTGAGTAATTGTGTGTAACAAAGGACGTGTATAATTGTGAGTTGTAAGGGACGTGAGTAATTGTGAGTAGTAAAGGACGTGTATAATTGTGAGTAGTAAGGGACGTGAGTAATTGTGTGTAACAAAGGACGTGTATAATTGTGAGTTGTAAGGGACGTGAGTAATTGTGAGTAGTAAAGGACGTGTATAATTGTGAGTAGTAAGGGACGTGAGTAATTGTGTGTAACAAAGGACGTGTATAATTGTGAGTTGTAAGGGACGTGAGTAATTGTGAGTAGTAAAGGACGTGTATAATTGTGAGTAGTAAGGGACGTGAGTAATTGTGTGTAACAAAGGACGTGTATAATTGTGAGTTGTAAGGGACGTGAGTAATTGTGAGTAGTAAAGGACGTGTATAATTGTGAGTAGTAAGGGACGTGAGTAATTGTGTGTAACAAAGGACGTGTATAATTGTGAGTTGTAAGGGACGTGAGTAATTGTGAGTAGTAAAGGACGTGTATAATTGTGAGTAGTAAGGGACGTGAGTAATTGTGTGTAACAAAGGACGTGTATAATTGTGAGTTGTAAGGGACGTGAGTAATTGTGAGTAGTAAAGGACGTGTATAATTGTGAGTAGTAAGGGACGTGAGTAATTGTGTGTAACAAAGGACGTGTATAATTGTGAGTTGTAAGGGACGTGAGTAATTGTGAGTAGTAAAGGACGTGTATAATTGTGAGTAGTAAGGGACGTGAGTAATTGTGTGTAACAAAGGACGTGTATAATTGTGAGTTGTAAGGGACGTGAGTAATTGTGAGTAGTAAAGGACGTGTATAATTGTGAGTAGTAAGGGACGTGAGTAATTGTGTGTAACAAAGGACGTGTATAATTGTGAGTTGTAAGGGACGTGAGTAATTGTGAGTAGTAAAGGACGTGTATAATTGTGAGTAGTAAGGGACGTGAGTAATTGTGTGTAACAAAGGACGTGTATAATTGTGAGTTGTAAGGGACGTGAGTAATTGTGAGTAGTAAAGGACGTGTATAATTGTGAGTAGTAAGGGACGTGAGTAATTGTGTGTAACAAAGGACGTGTATAATTGTGAGTTGTAAGGGACGTGAATAATTGTGAGTAGTAAAGGACGTGTATAATTGTGAGTAGTAAGGGACGTGAGTAATTGTGTGTAACAAAGGACGTGTATAATTGTGAGTTTTAAGGGACGTGAGTAATTGTGAGTAGTAAAGGACGTGTATAATTGTGAGTAGTAAGGGACGTGAGTAATTGTGTGTAACAAAGGACGTGTATAATTGTGAGTTGTAAGGGACGTGAGTAATTGTGAGTAGTAAAGGACGTGAGTAATTGTGAGTAGTAAGGGACGTGAGTAATTGTGTGTAACAAAGGACGTGTATAATTGTGAGTTTTAAGGGACGTGAGTAATTGTGAGTAGTAAAGGACGTGTATAATTGTGAGTAGTAAGGGACGTGAGTAATTGTGAGTAGTAAAGGAGGTGAGTAATGGTGAGTAGTATGGGACGTGAATAATTGTGTGTAGTAAAGGACATGAGTTATTGTGAGTAACAAAGGACGTGAGTAATTGTGAGTAGTAAAGGACGTGAGTAATTGTGTGTAACAAAGGACGTGAGTAATTGTGAGTAGTAAAGGACGACAGTAATTGTGATTATTAAAGGACGTGTGTAATTGTGATTAGTAAGGGACGTGAGTCATTGTGAGTAGTAAGGTGCGTGATTAATTGTGAGTAGTAAGAGGACGCGAGTAATTGTGAGTAGTAAAGGGCGTGAATAATTGTGAGTAGTAAGGGACGTATTTAATTGTGAGTATTAAGGGACGTGAGTAACTGTGAGTAACAAAGGACGTGAGTAATTGTGAATAGTAATGTTCGTGAGTAATTGTGAAGAGTAAAGTGCGTGAGTAATTGTGAGTAGTAAGGGACATGAGTAATTGTTAGTAACAAATGACGTAAGTAATTGTGAGTATTAATGGATGTGAGCAATTGTGAGTAGTTAAGTACGTGAGTAGTAATTATGAGCAATAATTGTTTCTGCTGATATATGCTACTTGTCAAACCTGATTACACTTACTTTTTTCAGTTTCTGTGCGTTGCTGCTATTTGTCTATCTTTATGTGGATTTTCTAAGCGTAGCCTAGATGTGCCACAAGGCTGAAAGCATGGAGCAGCCAGCGCGAAACGAATTCACTACTCAGTCGTAATTGTTCTAGCGAGACAAGATTGCAAACCACTACACTAATTTCTCTATTTTTATCAATGGCTCAAAGATCGCATTTAGTTCCATGCAAGTCTTAATAAGTATGTGATCATAACTTAGCATATGAGCTGATTCTTTCAGACACAAGTGATTCGGCTAATGTTTTAGTTTTATAGCTTCTTGCAGTGTTGAAGAAAACTACTCCTAGTACAGTCTATATTATGTGCAATTCCCTAATCTTTTATACTAAATGTGTGTAACTGATCTACCTACTGAGGTATTTAAAGTGTTTAGTATTTACTAATTCCATTAAAAGCTATAACACGGGTTCAATACAAAACAGTAATTGTTACCTTTAATTAATTTAAGTTTAGTTTATTTAAATATACATAAACTATTGAACATAAAAATGCGGTTAAATATATTTGTTTGTATTTCATAAATCGTATGGAGTTTCAAACTTACTTAAATATATCATTATATTGGGGGTGACAAGGGTAATTTCTTTTATATGTCATGTACTCTCAGTTTGGGTTTGATCTTTGCTTTCTATATATTTCGTTTTCTATTGCTCTAAATAAATGCTGACTATTAAACCCTATTGTTTTTATCTCTCCATTTATTCAAACGAAAAATGTTACGCGATATTTTCCCTGTTTCTCTTTTTCTATAAAAGTTAAATATATCAGATATTCTTTTCTAGTTATGTGTCCCAGAAATTTCAGAGTTTGTATAAATATTTAATTTATTTACACATTTAGTGTGTAAATTGCCCTTTCGAGTAGTTTGTAACACATTATTTATCATCTCTCAGTTGCGTCTCTGTCTTTAGGCAGAGGGCGCTCAGGGGCGGCTCCGTCAAAAGACAGAATCGCAACTGACGAGAATTACACTGAGAGGTGCCCAACCCTGGGAACAGTTGCCTGAGGCAGCGCCCTCTCATTGCAACAGAGAGAGTGGGATCGGTGCTCGCATCGGGGCCAACGCAACCGATGGTGGCGGAGGCTGCGGGTAATTTTTATTCCTATCCCGGGTGTATGCGCTCGGGCTCCCCACATTAAACAGACCTTGTGTCACAACCTAGCCTCGTGAAGGGGTGAATAAATCCAAATATTTATATTTTTTTTTACTAAGCAGAGCCAAATATTGATACGAGACAAAACATTGTGAGACATAAATTATTTTTAATTCACTAATAATGATATGGAAAGGCAACTTGTTGAAATATTCTCCGCAGCGAGGGGCTCTTCATAAGTATTTAAAAAAATTAGCTTAGTCCGACTCGGCCACAAAAACTGGTCACCGAGTTAGAATAGAATTCCCTATTAAGTGGTTATGATCTTCATGGAAAGACGAACAATCCAAAAAAGTTAAACTAAAATGGGACGTTCGTGTAAGAGATATTCAGAAAGATCTGTAGAGTTCAAAATAGAGGAAAGATTTCTTAAAAAAAAAACTGTTTATTGGAATCGATAACAGGTGCATACGATTCAAACCAGTAATAATTAACGTAAAGTATTTTAAAGAAACGGATTTTAAAAGTATGAATAATTAACTAAAAAATATTCCGAAAAAATACATTTTCCTTCCTTTATCTCGTTGTGCGAGTGTGTGAGTCTTATTAAGCATATGCGTCTGTGTGTGCTTTTTTGTTTTGTTTTAATAATGAGAGAAACAAAATTTGTCACAGTGGAATTTTATACGGATAGCGTTTTAACATGGCGACAAGAAGGGAAAGAAATTAAAATGTTTAAAAATCTATGTAGAAAATCGCTGGTTGAAAAATAATCTCCCGGGAACCAATGTGACAAAAGTATTGGACCGAATGTGCTGGTTAAAGTCCTGATGGATACGACTGCGGCAGATGTCAATTGTTGAACGCAGTGGAAGTGACGGAGACTCCCACGAGAATAACGTTGCTAAGACGTGATTTGAAAATAATAAAAAAAAACAAGCAAATAAATAGTGACAATATGTGTTAAATGGAAACAGAAACTCGTTCTATAGTCGATATCATTAAAGGAATCGATAAACGTGCATTAAGAAATCCTAGAATAAAACAAAAAAAAAAGAAACGAATTCAAAGAATATGTTTTTAGGGAATGGATACGAAAAACTAAAATGCTGCCGAGAAACAAGTTTGTTCCGTTTAAATAAACAAATTAAGTCCTGTGACGAAGACATCTGAAGACATGGAAAAACAATATATAAGGCATGATTGGACAATTTGTTGAATAAACTGCACAAGTTTAATCAGAGAAATGAAAAACATGTCTTCTATGTAAAGTTAGCGTATTTTCTTGTGTATAATACGAGAAATTCTGAACGAAAATTAAGCCTAAATCGGGGGTCGTATTATACTCAAGTACACGTTTTCAAAAATGTTTACTTAGCTTAAAATACCTCTTATTTGAAATAGCAAGATTGAAAAACACTCAGCACAGTCACTCATAAAACAAAGTAGGCAGGTGTTGGTAGATATTGTTTACAAAAGGTATTTGGTATATCGGCAATATTTGTTCTTTGCGAATCAGCGTATTTGGACGTCTTTTGTCTAAATTAATGAAAGAAATGCACAAGACCTGTCGTGCTTTCTGGAGTTCTCTGTATCCGGGCGGTAATGCATCCTTGATCAAACTGTGCTTTCACCTACAATTGAGGTAAAGTTTTGCTCCCTGCCAGAGGGCACACTTTATTTAGATGTCTCGAATGAGCAGACAGATAGACATAATAGGCACTATTTAAAAATAATATAAATAAAAATGGGACATCTTTTTATAATACGAGTTTCCACACATTTAATGTAATAAAATTTCGGATTAAAAATAAATCCATTAATTCTTTACAGATTTGTACTAATGTTCTTTTAGAAGCCACCTGTGTTCCCCCATAATACCTGAAAATAGATGTATTTATTTTTTATAATTTATGCTGTTTGAAACATCGATATAAACCTGTACTGCAATATAAATATGAGATTCTTGTACGACTCCTGCGGATTTTAAACCATAATATATACAGTAAACCTAATAACACATTTGAACGCCATTAACAGACACCAGGTCGTTGTCCTGTGCTTGTTGACTACCTCAATAACAATCATGATGAAATCAAATAAACCGAATGGCAGAGTTGAACGCCTTGAACAGGATATGCTCCCTTGATAGATAGCAATTAGGAACAGGTCATTATCCTGTGTGTATTTACCACCTTAACAGCATTTCTTGAAATATGTACGTTGACAATAAAACCGAAATAGAACTGAGAAAACAATATTCTTATTGTATAGTGTTATTTCAAAAGTAACCGATTTCAAATATCGCTATATGCTATAGGGAAAATAGTATAGATAGAGGGCAAGAATTTAATATTCGATATAAATCGAAATATTTGGTTGCCAATCAAAACAAGGATTGAAGACAGTTTGATTCCCTAATCTTGAAGTTAAGAAGAAAAGCCGAAGAGAGTTAGTAAATAATGAATAAAATCTTGTCACAGTAAAAAAGACATAAAGAAACAGAAAACAAGGAAGTTAATATTAAGATAATACGCCAACCGAATATTTTATCTTACCCTCTTCAATTCCTGTGTTAATCTTCATTGATCCTTCCTATAATTCTAATATCTACTCTTACCTTCACATCACGCATCTCATTCAGTAACCCTCCGACTGACTTTCGACCTTGTATTGGCGCTGCTAGAATTAAGAACATTTCTCACAGAGACTAATCCCATTACAAGTTCAAAGGAAATGAATCGACAAAATAAAATCATGACAATTTGAACTAAAACGGTGAAAGTGTACATCGAAAAATGAGGTGAATAAACCATTGCAATAGATACAATAAACTACACGGAAAGGAGAGAAAGACGTCAAAGCATATTGCGAGATGAAACAGAGGACAAAAAAAGCAAGAAAGTATATGAAGGGAAGCAAAAGGGAAACAAATTAAAATCCCATAACTAATAAGCGTAAAATCACAATATCGATAGAGGATCACAATATATCGAAAGTAGATTGCACTGTTGACAGAGACGAAACAGAGGAGAAAGCGGAAGGAAATGATCCGTTGGCGACAAATCACTGCTGTGAAATGATATCGGAACACAGAGGAAATGACAAACAAGAAAAGCGGAATAACTGATATGAGGAATTAACTGTGGTAGAGCGAAGATGGATTGAAAGCACAAATATGCATATAAACCTGAAGAAGAATTTAAGAAAAATCCGTACTTTAGGATACAGTTTCTTGTTTAATCACAGCCACGCGTAAGACTTTATCACAATATATATATACATCTGACAGAAGCAGAAATCCATGAGGAACGAAAAAAACAAAATAAAAAATCAACTCAGGTCAAATTTCAAGGAAATGCCTAATTCCGATGACAGTACAAACAAGACATTACTGACATATTCTACGAGCCGTTAAATATCCGAAAATTCTTTTCAGGGAAATAGAATGGCTGCGAAAAAGCAACTAAAAGAATGATTCTTATTCTTTTGATCAATCAGAAATATCTTGAAAATAATTTTTAAAAGCAAAGAAGTATCCAAACAACTTCATTATAACATTTTTTAAGATTTTAATATTTTGTAAATATTTAGAAGACACAATGAAAAGAAGGAAATATTTAGAAGACACAATGAAATTGATAGTTACATCAAACTAGAACAGATTTCCGGCCATGCTCCACCTTGGTATTTTTAAAATTCTGCCCCCCCCCCCCACTGTAATATTTAATTCTTGCATATTCAAAATTTTACTGTAATTCATGTGAATGAAGCTTAAAAGCTTAAACTGGTTTCTAAATAACCCTCCAAAGATCATGGCGTCCATGAAAGAGAAATTTTTTTAAAAAAAGACAAGATTCAATGTATCGATCAGAAACATCCTACACCTTCACCATGGGAAGAACAGCCTGCCAAACCTTGTCTGAAATCAAAATGAATTCAACTGCTCAAGCTTCAAAACACCCGAAATAATCACAGGAAGAAAAGAAATATCCGGTGGTTCTGGAAGAGAAAACAATTACCCAGAAAAAACAACAACATAAAAACAAAATATTAGAAAAACAACATAAACAGAAAAGATATTCATAGGAATAAGAAAAGTGCAAAATAAAGTTCGCGGAAGAAATATTTTCAAAGGAAATTTTATAACTGGGCAGATGGTGTCGCATTTAGTATACTAGACAAAAAATTCTGGATGAAAAGTATAAGTTCTTCTTCAGCTGTGAAGATTAGCTTGGTATGACTTGATGAGTGTTTTAAAGCACAAAAAGGACTGTTGAAATCCAGTGCTGATACCGATATACACAGTATAAGATACAGTAAAGATTATACACACGCATACGCATGCACGCACACACACACACACACACACACACTCACATATATATATATATATATATATATATATATATATATATATATACGCGTTCGAAAAAATAAAATTCGGTCGAGCACTTTAGAGGGAAAAGTGAGGATTTGTAAGCAGTAGCTGCTGCTGCTGATGCAAAAGCTCTTCTATGAATTGAGCATTCCGGGCGACTGACGTGTTTATTCTAAAATTCACCTTCCACTCTGCCGGCTGCCGGGAGCATATAGCTCAGGGGGAAAATCTCCGATTGATGCCAAATCGGTTGGGTTTCGCTCCTGGCTTGAGCCAATCGGGTGTCTAGCCACACTGATGAGCTGTGATACAACGAAAGAGTCTGTTTGTGGATAACACACATGCCTATATATATATATATATATATATATATATATATATATATATATATATATATGGTCCATCCAAAAAAATGTGTACAGACTTCAGGAAAGGAATACTAAATTATTAATATTATTAAATACTAAATTTACTCAAACATCACGAGATTAATAAAAGTTACTCAAAATGGTGGCTTTTTACTTCCAAGCATTGCTTAGTACGCTTTGCGCATGAATTTTCAATTTCTTATATAAGAAAAACCAATGTAGTCGGTTTCCTATGAAATGCAACATCCTTTAGGGTCACCCATATTAAACAGTGTTATTGCAATTTGATAAAACTAAGAAAGACTAGTTTTTCCTTTCCTGAAGTTTGTATACATTTTTGGAGCAGACTATATATATATATATATATATATATATATATATATATATATATATATATAACTATTTACTGTCTTTCATTGTTATACTCAAATATAATCCCGCCTAGGACTCAGGAAGTTTATTGTTAAGTTCTAACATTACTATGATGAGCTGATGGTAATCGTAATGTAATATTTCGTCATGATAAATAAATAGGTTACGTTTTAGTTTCCACTGTTCATCTTGACAACAATCTGTGTTGTACTTATCAACTAATATTTTTCTTGAATTGCTTTTAATCCAAAGGTAGGCGCTTTGCTGCCAGTATAGGTTCTCTATTATACTGACATGCTTCCCATATATGTTAAGGTTGCCTCACAGTTTCAGCAGATCTTTGCGACGCCCTTTCTCAAACGCTTTTGCATAATCTAGATAACATGGGTGTACATTCTTTTTCATTTGCAACGCTCTTTCTGATATCGGTATGAGCATAAATACTGCATTTCTTGTTCCAGTGTCTTTAACAAACCCACTTGAAAAAAACATTACATTCACCTCTAACATATTTTCTGCTCTCAACCAACAATTTTAATTTAGAAAAAAATAGGAGGAA
>OZ038477.1:13249936-13277436 GCA_964036315.1 Acanthosepion esculentum
TAGACACATATAATTCTTTGAATGGCATGTATTAAAACGGTATATTTTTTGCCTGAATTTCTGATATGAGGACTTATTCATATAATTTATATTCGGACTTTTGCTCTTTTCTTTGTTGTTATAACAACGTTTCAGTCGCTGTGCCTACTAGACTTCCTCAGGTGTATATCTATCTACAGAAAATCCTTCTGAAGTGAACCCTTTATTTAATCTATGTCCCACAGCTCATGGTATCCTCTACTTATTACTTTTATTACTGTTCATTTATTTCTCGCCTGATTATACTGAATCTAATTACGTACTGCCCGACACAAGGTTTGAAATCACAATCCATATATCATCAAATTAATGAAACGCATTAATCCACTAGAACATCGCCACTTAGAACTGTTGCTTCTGTTGTTGGGGCAGCAATCAAACGTTATACAAAACACTACTGTCAGTAGCAGCAGTTACAGCCCTAATCAGCGGGCAGGTTAGGTTTAAGGATCCAAGTTCATTACAGCAGACGGGACAATAGAATAGTGGATTATAATGTTGGTTCGTGAATTTGGTGACAAAGTGATTGGGAGTTCAATCCCTGAGCCAGACAGTGTGTACTTGGAAACGTTTGAGCAATAACTGAGTCGTAGTAAAAATAAGATCTAGAAAATAGACCTATAAATGCACATTAGAAGAAGAGTCTATCTCTGTAGATTAAATAAAGTGTTCAGTTCAGAAATTCGTGTCTATTGATAAAGACATAAGGAAAACAAGAAGGAACAGCAAAGAAATAGTGAGAATATATATATATATAAACTGCGTCTAGAGATTATATGCAAGTTATGAATTGTTATAAAGAGTTGCATCTTTAATGTTAAAAGTCCTATTATGATGTTTAGATTCTACTCAATGTTATTAACTTAGATATATAGTGATAGAGAAAACTATTGTTTTTGGTTGGAAAAAATTTTGCTAAGTTAACAAAACAGACTAATTTGACTGTCAGTAGTTTATTTGCAACTGTTTATTTTGATACTTTTACATCATTATACCTTGTAAAACTAATGTAGGAAATTGATATGAAAAGATTTTAGAACAAATTCATCAATTTCTTAAAGGAAAAACATTAAAAAACACATTTTATTTTTAAAATAAAATATATATTAACAAAAAATAAGACCTTCCTAAAATTTATTGCACAAATGCTCCTTTCTTTTCAATAACTCTTAGCAGCCTATTGTCAACATCTGATGTTAGATTTGCAATTTTAGCGGCTGGTAAGTTGTTTGCAGCAACTTTAACTGCCTCCCAGAGGTCACACTTGCTGTTGAATTGTCTTCCATTAGAATAAATATCTCTCTTGAGGATACTCAACATATTTTCCATGGGATTCAAGTCACAGCTATTTGAAGGCCAGTCTCCATAAGAGAATCTTCAACAAATCCCTTTTCTTTCAACCAGGATTTAGTAAACTTTGGTGCATGACTTGGTGCATTGTCTTGCATAAAGATCATAGATCTACGCTTGGCTAAAGACTGGTTATCAAGCCATTCAAAGAAATATTGCTCTAGAAAATCACAGTAACATTTGGGATTCATTTTAACCCCGTCTGTCAGTTTAAATGGACCCACGAGCTCATTACCAATAATCCCAGCCCATATCATAATCCCACCTCAAATATGAACGCACTTAACGCATTTGGGTTTCTTATTAATTCTCTTCGGATATGTGATAGATCTCGCTTTGTTAAATTCCTGAAACATTTTTTTCCTTGGTTGAATTCCTATTTGACATATTTTCTTGATTGTTCGATGATCCCTTTTCAAATCCTTAGAAATTTGAAGCGAAGACTTTCCTTTGCAAATTTATTTGATTATATAGTTCTTTTCATTCATTGTTAGTTCTTTTTTACGAGCCATAATACTAAATTCTCGTACTTGCAAATAATCTCTTGACACTGCAAATTGCTATAATTACTAAAAAAATACTAAATATCAATCTGAAATTGAAAATTGGGACTTAATTGCTTTCATGCTTACTTGCTATACATAATAGTACAAATTATTTCATTGGATAACACATATCTATGAATTTTACATAAAATATTTGACAATACCTCTTTTGCATATAATCTCTAGACGCAGTTTAATTGTATTAATAGAGTATTTATATATATATATATATATATATATATACCCTATTAATGCAATTATATATGTGTGTGTATGTATGTATGTATGTATATATATATATTGTTTTACACTGTCATATATTAACAATAGAGCAAGCCAAGTCACCTGCACTTATGATTTGATTATAGTGGTGACGACTTTGTGCAGATTCAACGACACTTTTTGAAGAACAGAATACTGAGACCTAGTGCACTACGCGCCACAAGGTCCCCAAACGACCCTTCGCAGGTTTTGAATTCAGAGTTGTCCTTCTCCTAGACCAGTTGCCATACAAGGCTATAGAACCCAGTTCGTCCTGCTATTTACCCATAGCTGGAGGGAGAAGAAGAGGAATAACATCTTTCCCATGTGTAGTAGCAAGTAAATGAATGTAATGGGTTCGACTGGAATTCGAACTCGACTCTCCGATTCTTCAATACGAGCCGCTATCCACTACTTCACTTCTACGTGCCTCCCATATGCATACAAATATATATATATATATATATATATATATATATATATATATATATATATATATATATATATATATATATATATATATATATATATATATATATATATATATATATATATGTGTGTGTGTGTGTGTTTATGTAAAAATATGTATTCAGATATTTTAATAGATGCACACACACATATATATATAAATATGTATGTCTGAGTGTGTGCGTATGCGTACTTCATATTAGACTGGCATGCATTAAGAGTATGATATATATATATATATATATATATATATATATATATATATATATATATATATATATATATATATATTATTCTAGACAGGTGTACTTTTGTGCTGGATCTATTTATAGTTTTGAATTTATGGCGATATTGCGTGGTTTGCCTCAACATTATGTTGTATTTATAGCGATAATAATGTGCTTTGATTATACTGTTTTTGACTGGTATCTCTTAGACTTAATATCATTGGATTCACTGACGTGTTGGTATGCTGGTAGGCAGGCATGCTGGGGTATATATAATGTGTTATGCATTCACTTCACTTTGTGTTTGTCTCGTAATTATAGTGTTATTAAGTATGTTAATTTGCAGACACAATGTACCTATCATTCTGATATCTTTCTTGTCCGTGGTAACCTTTTTCTTTATCTAAATAATAATAATAATAATAATAATAATAATAATAATAATAATAATAATTCTGTTCTTTCTCTTTATTATTATTAATAACAATAATAATAATAATAATAATAATAATAATAAATGATTATGTTCTTTCTCTTTATTATTATTAATAACAATAATAATAATAAGAAGAAGAAGAAGAAGATGAAGAAGAAAAGAAGATTTAATTAATAATAATAATAATAATAATAATAATTCTGTTCTTTCTCTTTATTATTATTAATAACAATAATAATAATAAGAAGAAGAAGAAGATGAAGAAGAAAAGAAGATTTAATTAATAATAATAATAATAATAATTATTATTATTATTATTATTATTATTATTATTATGATCATTATTGCAGCTCGCAAGCAGATCATATCACTGTCACATAATCTAGGATGGAACTAACCAGAAATGCAGGATCTGCGGTAAATTTTCGATCATAGCATCTCAGGAATCCGGAACAGGCAAAAAAGGAATATGCCCCCAACAAGGTAGCGACATATTTGTAATGGAAGATATGCAAAAAGCGCAAAATCTAAACCACTGAGAGATGGTATGAGCGCCAACTAGACATGGTTACCCAAAATAATATATAACTATTCTCTGGTACATGACAGGGAAATGAAAGCCAACAGACCTGATATTATCATAAAAACCATAATATACACAAATAATAATAATAATAATAATACCTTTACTTAATCTATAAAATATTAATGTAGTTGACTACTGTCGCGTATAGCTGACAATTGCATCACAGCCAAATGTCTATGATCAAGGCTTTGATAAAAGCAAAGCCGCAGAGTTTGTATGTGGGATTCAGTTAGAAACACGGTCGGGGGTTGGGTGTAAGCAAATCAGCTCCAACCACACTCTCTGATTGAGAATGTTCTCTATATGAGACACTAAATTTTTATTAGATGTCTCATCATTCAAACCTAAAACCAACCCTCTCTATATCCGGTCATGATGCTCCCCTACTTCTCTAGATCATGAACAGAAATACAAGAGGTTTTAGCCTTTAAGGGACTTTTCAAACTGCTTAAGACCCGGGAAACGTGTAGTATCTCGTCACCAAAACATGTACATGTTAAATCCTCCAGTGAATTAATATCATAAATCATGAGAGCTATTATTATTATTATTATTATTACGTTTTGATTTCTGTTTAATAAAGTTCCTACCTACTCGTAAGGGTTGCAGAAAATCTGTTAAGTAATATTTAAAATGTACATCTTGGCAACAATCTGTCTTGTAATTATTAACTATTATTTTCCTTGAATTGCTTTTAATCCAAAGGTAAGCGTTTTGCTGCCAGTATAGTTTCTGTATTATTCTGACATGCTTCCCATATATGTTAAGGTTGCCTCGCAGTTTCAGCAGATCTTTGAGACGCCCTTTCTCAAACGCTTTTGCATAATCTAGATAACATGGGTGTACATCTTTTTTCATTTGTAAACCTCTTTCTGATATCCGTCTGAACATAAATATTGCATTCCTTGTTCCAGTGTTTTAACGAACCCGCTTGAAAAAAACATTACTTTCAAATCTAAAATTTTCTGCCCTCAACAAAAAATTTAAATTAAAAAAAATGGATGAAGGGAATTTAAGGGCTTCAATATGTTTTTATTTTATTTTTCTCTTCTTTTCTGCTGCTCCTTCTCTTTCTTCTATGTGCAGTGTCCCCCCAGGGCATTGGTGAACATGGCTCTCCACAACATCCAGTGCTTTGTCGCTCTTAACAATGTTTGCCATTTTGCTATCTCTTCTTATCCCTGTTCTCCCAAAGATCTATACAAGCTTCTTAGCTTTTGTTTTCTCTCTTCCACTTGTCTTCAATACGCCCTTTGTGTGTATAAATTTCTAAGCCGACTTTCCTGATTATGCACCCTAGAAATTTCAACCGACTGTTAAGGGAAAAATGTAGTGACATGGGTGTCTTTCTATACTCTAGGTATTGCAGGGGTTGTCCTGCTAACTTTAGAGAGCTCCATTTGCCTATTTTGCACATACGTAGAGGTAAAAAAGATGGCTCCATGAACTTTCCAAGCGAAGTGAACTCCATAGCCTTCGCTGAAATTTTCACTTAGTCTGCCTTCCGTTCCACTTTCTGTATCAGTAACCGAGACGCCAGCAGAACATCTTCGCTATTTTAAGGTTTGTTTAAACTTGATAAAAAACACTTGCAAAGTTGAGTACTTTTACGTAGTAAATGTTTTAAATCTCTAGTAAACAAGGGCGGATAGGGATTTTTTTAAATGTTCGGGGTTGTAGCATTTTTATTCGTATCCAGTTTTCCAATTATTTATTTAAGCAATAGTTTTTGGCTTTCGAATTTTTCATTTTCAATTTCCTGATTCATGTACTTATTTGTTATATTCCTTAACAGATGCACTGCCGTTTCTTTGCGAAGACATATTTTCTTTGCTGTCTCTAATCAATATTTCTGGACTGTTAGCATTTAAATTCCTGTCAGTATGAATAGTAAATTCTCAAGAAATAGTAAGTTCATCGTATTCTAAAACTGGTTCAGGTTGATTTTCATCATTTTCTTCAGCATTGGTTGCACAGGAATATTGACATATCTTCCAATAAATATACTGCCCACTCTTCACATGTCGATATTAGCATTCCTTCAATGTTTATATTGGACATGAACTATATATTTATTTATTTTGTCATATTTAACAGATATATTTTATCTGATGGCAGTATCATATCAACGAGAATGTATTTTCTTTTGTTTATCATCTTTAATTACAAGGTTTGGTCTCTAAGCGTTTATATTTATGTTAGTATGAATAATAAAATTCCAAAGAATACTGACCTCATGGCTTTCTATGACTGTCTCGCAATGATGCTGCTATCAATTTTAGGATCGTGCTGGGCTGTAACAATGACATAAGTCAAAGGGAATATACTGCTCAATTTTATCCAGTTGAAATTTGTATTCCTTCAGCGTCATGATTGTATGGCGATCATCATCACACACACATACACCCTTACAAATTCAAATCTTCAACAGCATTCATTCATTGGACAGGAATCAACGCTTCTCTCTTATGCGACAATTTTAAAATCGCTATATTTTTATATGGTAGATTTTGTGCATTTTATCTATCGGCTCCTAGAAGTTTCCCCAACTCTCATGCATTGATTGGTCAGTATCGACCAATCAGATTCTCTGCATGTGGAGAATGATTCTTCCTGCGCAGCCTTCCAGATCCAATGACCACCTATAAAAGCAAAAGAAAAGAGGAGACACACCAGTGAGACTTTAGCTGCCACTGAAATCCACGACAGTTGAAGCTATGCGCCCATCTTCTCACTCAATTCACAAACTCCATATTCTTTCACACATAATTTTCCTCTTGAACGGCAGAGCTGTTTAAAAAAATTATAACAGACTAATAAATCTTTCTTTTCTTTCAGAGAACTTTAATAGACTTTGATAGACAAAGAGAGGCAACTCTTGTCTTACACATTTCATGCTTTTTCGTACACATTCTTTATTGTATTCATTGTTGAATATATATAATGATACATTTGCCTTGTCCCTTTTTTTACACCAGTTTGGTTTCCTAAACAAAATTAAATAAATGTGGTGGAAGTCCGCCACAATTGAATATCTATGCACTTAGGGCTCAACAGATTCAGTATCTGGTATACATTATTATTATTATTATTATTATTATTATTATTATTATTATTATTTGTGTATGTTATGTCTCCTATTTTGTATCCTGTAGAGCCAAGTTCAAACTATTGGCCTTAGGCACTATAGGGGAATTATCATTTAATTATTAGCACTTTTCTTAGTATATGTGATGTTCCTAGTAGGGCGATTTTCTGGGAAACTGTTGATGTTACCTGGAACACTGTTAGTAAAATTGTCTTTTACTTTTCTCACGAGACTCAGAGCTCCGATTACTATTGATACAGTCGCAGTCTTCATTTACCACATCTCTATCTATCTGGACAATTTCTCGATCAGTTTTATGGTGTTTCTCTCAGATCGTACTGTTAGGTAAATAAGCAAGCACTTCCTGACTTTCTTGTTTTTTATCATAATATCTGGTCCTTTGGTTTTATTTCCATGTGATTTTGAGTTAGCATCTCCCAGAGAATAGTTACATAGTTATTTTGGGTAACTGTGTTTGGTTGATGCCCATACCATCTCTCAGGGATTTCAATTTTGTGCTTGTTGCATATCTTCCAGTACACATATGTCGCTACTTTTTCAAATCTGTAAGTATATTCATTTGTTTCAAGTTCCAGACATCCTGACAATATGCTCGACAGTTTTATCATATTTTCCGCAGATCTTGCATTTCAGGTTAGTTCCGTCCTTGATTATGGGACAGCGATAGGATCTGGTTCCGATTTTTTTGGCCAGAGCTTCAATAATTTGGTCTTTTGTCTCAGTTTTCAACCCTGTGCGCCTCATCCACTGATGTGTTTTCTGTTGGTCCGCATCTGCTTCTTTCTTTCTTTTTATGTATATGCCATCCGACGCCTTGCCCTTGTTGTTTAACTTCGTATTTTACTCGTTTGGTATAAATGGTATTCGCTTCGTTTTTTGTTTTTGTTTTTTAGGATTTTAGCTATATTAAGCTGTTTCTTGAAGATAGCAGCTTCTTTGTTCATTTTATGTTTTACCATTTTTAGGAGAGGGTCATTGGTTTTTAAGAGGTAGCTTTCTAATCCGATTGTTGCAGCTTTTAGAGTAACTTCAAGTTGGATTATACATCAACCTCATAAAGCTCTTGGTACATACAGCCTATCTGTTGAAACTTGACTAATGCATGGAATAATAATGCAACACAAAATGTACTTAGAACAAAATGTATTGAAACAAGAAAGTGTACACAATATTTACATATAGTCTTTTGTATATTCCTGGGAAGACCGTTCCTGGAGAATGTGTTGACGGAGTCGCAGTCGGGCAGAGTCTCTGGTTGAATCTCTTGATTCGTTCCTCTCTCTTCCCGGTACCAACCATATTTATATGGTCGGTACTCCACTATGCAAATTAGGTGGATTCTACCACATATCTGATTTCGTGTGATGCATCCTCATTTGGCTAATCTATTTTCTCTGGTTTTGGCCACCCACCTTTTAATGTCATTCAATTTGCATTTACTAATGTCGAAGCTGTATATTACGACGGGTAGAGCTAAGGTGTTGATAGCCTTCGTTTTATTGTCCCCATGTAGTTCGTTTTCTAGTATCAAACGCACACTCCTATAATATTATATTCAGATCTTTTTCTTCATAATTGAATGTTGTATTCCGTCTCCTTCATTAATTCCTAACTATTTGTATGCACCCTCTTGGTCTAGTTCCTTAATCTTGTTGTTGATATCGAGGTCTAAA
Organism: Acanthosepion esculentum; assembly: GCA_964036315.1. Classification (NCBI taxonomy): domain Eukaryota; kingdom Metazoa; phylum Mollusca; class Cephalopoda; order Sepiida; family Sepiidae; genus Acanthosepion; species Acanthosepion esculentum. The sequence goes on from OZ038477.1 coordinate 13,258,631, forward strand.
TCCGTAGTTTTCGTTAGTTTACCGCTTCTGAAGGTGGCTTTGGCACATTTGTTACTGAAGGTGTTGACAATGGTTGTTAGAGTTTTGGGGTACCCTTATGTGCTAGTGACCCAACCAAAATGAGCTGACTCACTTTATAGTTCACCGATAGAATGGTTAACCAATCAGAAGGGTCAAAATATTCAATACGATGTGTATAAAGACAGCCTATTTTTTTTCACGAATATCCACTGCCAGCCTTTGATGTCGAATACTGAAGATTACGGAACATCTGCTACTACTATTGGCAATATAATCAGATTCAGTAGAGTGTCGGACTCGTGAGTGTTAATCTTTAACGTTGTTCCATTGAACAGATTACGTACTGCGCTGGATTCTATATTCATAGACTATGGTGAACATGGTCAACAATGGGGAGTAGGCTTTTCTGCTGGTTGTCATTCTTGGCAAACATTTTAAGATCATCAATATAGAATAGGTGATTCAGTTACTATGACTGGTACTGTTCGTGTTTTCAATTTCCACATTTTTTCTATCTCAATTTTCAGTTTTTTTTACTTCGTTAGTTTTTGAAATTCTTTGGTTGCTATGTTACAATCCGTTTTGGGAAAGCCATATCAATTATTAGGCAAGTGTTTTCTTTTCGGTTTTTGACATTTATAAGTTGCCTCTTTGCTTCAATCTTCCTTTCTGCAAAGATGGTGTAAATATTATCCTAATCTATGGTGATGATTTTTATATTCATTTCCACCACATTTATTTAATTTTGTCACAGGACCTACATTTTGGATCCACACTATCACGTATGATATTTACCTGAAAGTTTCTAGTGAAAAGACTCTGGTCTTGCACTACAAGTATAAAGCCTTCTGTTTCAGTCTTTTATACAGAAGCTTGTAACCATCTATGAATGTTAACTTTATCAACATCGGCTTTATCAGAACGTTGTGAATATTTTGCCATAAAGAGTTTTGTTTGCCAGCGTTTTTTTTTCATCTGTTCATTTGTTTTATCCTTGGTTTTCCTATTCATAATATTTGCTGCAACATTTGGTTCTTAAGTTCTGTTTTGATTTTCTACAGAACCTACTCAATGCAAATATCGTTTTTATTTACAACTTTCTTTCATGATTGAATATTTTCTATTTCTATTTTCGTGTTGTTTGACTAATTGCATCATCCACTACTTTGTTGTTTCCATGTATATTAGTAATCCAATACTTGTCTTGTATGACAATTCTAGCTGAATAAGTCATCTTCTTTACGGATTATTTATAGATGGCCTGCATCAGCCGTTGGATGATGCAGGTTTATTTTAAAGAGAAGCTTTCTTGTCTTAGATTCCATTCGTCTGATGTCGTTTAAAGTTCAATTCAAGACGTTGAAACCATATTGAACTACTGGGATGGCAAGGCTATTAATGGCCATTATTCTGTTCTGAAAATTCAATTCAGTTCTTAATATAAGACGTACTCTTCTATAGTACTCTCTTAGCACAATGTATTTCATTTTTATTGTGAATTTCTTCACCCTCATTTGCACCGAGGTGATCATAAGCTAATTGTTACCACAGAGTCTAAGTTAATATATGAGATTCGTTGCAGTGATCCTCGTAAAATTGTGCCTTTAGCACATTTATCCATTTATGGGATATAAAAATTAGTAAGAGAGATATAGAGTTACCTTGAAAAATTCCTCTGTTGGTGGTTTTACACCAAACTTATAAATTCCATTTATAAGATTGATGTGAAGCGTTGTTTTCCCATATCGACTTATGAAATTGATGATGACGGCGGATACCTTGTATATATTTAAAGCCATTGAAATCCAGGAATGAGATACACTATCAAATGCCTTACGACATCTTTTAGATTTCCATTTCAATATGCTTGTATTTTGATTTTATTATTATTATTATTATTATTATTATTATTATTATTTGTCTATATTTCTGTGATCAAGTATTGTAATTTTTATATTATTTACATTGTTGGAACTGTTTTCCTCATTTTTATTGCCATGTTTACGAAGAATGCCGGAAAGTACAACGGCCGAAACGTCGTGAACATAGCAATAAAGATGAGAAAAACGGTCCAAACAATATAAATAATGCAAATTATTATTTTTATCATTATTCCTTTTGCTTTCTGTTGTATACTCATTTCCTTGCGTGTCTTAACTAGAAATGAATACTTATATAAAAATAAACAACCTAATAACACAAACATACAGACGAACTCGTGCGAACAATTATTCATATTTGTTTAAAGGTCTGAGCTGCTAGGGATCACTTCAAGAAGTCTATCAGAACTTTTTTCTGATTAAACCCAAAACCCCAAACACAACTGGAATTATCTTCATATACCCTAACCTTTAGATTTTCGCTTCAAAATCTGTGTATTTTGGTAGTTTTTGAAGCTACATTGTAGTCTGCAGGAACTGCTATGTCAATAAGAAAGTACATTCTGCTTTTTTGGATTTTCATCAATATTTCTGCCTAATTTTCTTTGACTGTTCTGACTGGGTTTATTGTAAAGTCTCATAAAATTGTTACTGGTCCTTTGTCCTTAACCGGGGTCTGAGTCGTATTTACACCAATTTCTTGCAGCTTCCTTCCCATAAATTTGGAGACTTAAACTTATATTACTCTTCAGATTGATGTCCATAACATTTTCAACATATTGAACTATGTATTGACATATTATTATTATTATTTGAAATTCAAATCACAAAATATTTCTCACAAATAGTGTGAATCGTTTTTAAGTGTTTAAATAATTTAAGCATTGCTGTCGATTCCTATTGCTTGGATGTAACAGGATTTCCTTGCTAACAGTTTCTTCTCTTGCAAATCTCGCTTATGGCGCTCTCTTCCAGATCTTTGCTCTCAGACCAAATTTGATATTATATGTCACTGTAATGTCAATCGTTATCTTCTGTCTCTTTGATTACTGTTCTTTTATCATCCTTTCTCAATAATAATTTTTCTTAGATTTGTTCTCACTCAGTAACCCCTTACGTATTAGTGGCTGTACCGACTTAGGGTGAATTCATGTCTGATCTTATAAAGCTGATAGATTTATTTTTCATCTATTTATCAGCATAACGTTCGCCTGCATATGACATAGTACCTGAATATTAAGTACTAAGGACGAGGTAAACTCGGCAATCAAGGTGCTAAAATCCTGGTAAAAGCGCTTAAGTCATATTTATCAATTCAATGCAGTGTTATGATTTATAGAACTTGTGTAATTAACTTATAAACACATATCAGGGTGTGAACATTGTGACATTGTTTAGTTGTTCCACAAGGACAAAATTGTTGAAAGCTCAGAAAGGATCGAACCCAATACACAGTCGTAATGGTTCTAGGGAGACAATCTTGCTAAGTGTTATGGTACAAGTTCTTTGTACAACGATGATGGTCCAAGGTAGAAACAATGAAGGATAACTCGAACACAGCTATGGAATAACACAGATATATTAAGACAGAAATATGTACAAAGAAGTAGAAGTATTAGTAATGAATATCAGATTTGGTTAGAGTGAACTATGAGGCCCCGACAAGTATCACTATTCCAATGACTTACAGTAATCGTCTGACTCCCGACTCTGTCTCTCTGACTGAATCTGACTCTGAACTGTCTCTGACTCTGACGATGTTCAACAACACGCGCGCATGTGTCAAATGTGGCACAAGGCCGGTTTAATGCCCGTAGAACCCGTATAAACGGGATCAGGTTGGTCAACCTCCCCAAACGAGGCTCTGCCCTTCGGCGGAGCCTCGTCCGGGTTCCTCTCTGCCCAGAGGCAGAGAGTTCGACCGTCTAGCCGAGTCGTCCAAAAAGGACTGACTCTGAACTCTGACGATGTTCACCAACACACCTACGTGTGTCGAATGTAGCACAAGGCCGGTTTAATGTCGGCTCACCGATCCGTAGGATCGGCCAAAAAATGCCCGTAGAACCCGTATAAACGGGATCGGGTTGATCAACCTCCCCGAACTAGGCTCTGCCCTTCGGCGAGGCCTCGTCCGGGTTCCTCTCTGCCCAGAGGCAGAGAGTTCGACCGTCTAGCCGAGTCGTCCAAAAAGGACTGACTCTGAACTCTGACGAGGTTCATTAACACGCCCACGTGTGTCAAATGTAGCACAAGGCCGGTTTAATGTGGGCTTTCCGAGCCCGTAGGCTCGGGCAAAAATTGCCCGTAGAACCCGTATAAACGGGCTCGGGTTGTTCAACCTCCCCGAACGAGGCTCTGCCCTTCGGCAAAACCTCGTCCGGGTTCCTCTCTTTCTCAGAGGCAGAGAGTTACCCTCTGCCTCAGAGGCAGAGAGTTCGACCGTCTAGCCAAGTCGTCCAAAAAGGACTGACTGTCGCTCCCTCTTGAGGCGCCGTATTTATTATAAGTGTAAGTTCCCATAACACTCTCCCTTTCCGAAGCTTTTCTAGAGAACATCAATTCTGCGGGTGATAATGTCAATGGCGTAACATTGTTTGGCGTACTTCGATATACCTGAAGAAATTGCTGTAATACTTTTTCCGTAGGCACATCGTAGGCTTTTCGTAATGCTCTTTTGAGTGTATCAACAAATCTATCCGCTTGTCCATTTGATCTTGGGTGGTAAGGCGGGGATTTTATATGTTTTACTTGATAAATTTCGCAACACTCTTGGAAGTCTGCTGATGTGAATTGCGTTCCATTCTCTGTGACTAGGCAATCCATTACACCAAACTGAGCGAATAGGTCGTGGAGGCAATTTATGGTAGTTCCCGAAGTAGGATTTTTGCAACGAAACACCTCCGGCCATTTACTATAACTATCCACTATGATCAAATTGTAAAAACCGTCAATTGGTCCTGCATAATCTGCGTGTATTCTTGACCACGGAAGATCACTCTCTGGCCATGGCTTATTGATGACTGGCGGTGCTTTGGCTGCTAAGTTACAACCCTTGCACATTTCCACCATCTGAGTAATATCGTGGTCCATATTTTTCCAATATACATAGCTTCGCATTAGCGACTTAATTCTATTTTTTCCAGGATGTGCCCTGTGGAAATCCTTTAGGATTCGCTTTTGTAGTGTTTTGGGAATTACAACCCTTTCGTTGTAAAGTAGCACATTATCGCATAGAGAAAAGCTGTCCGATATTTGCTTATTTTTTTCTTCTATTTTTGCTTTTGTTTCTTTTATGAATTCGTCGTTTTTGGGTTCATTTTTTATGTCTTCTAGTGTGACTGGGAGGTTTCTAACTGTACAACAAGTACTGTCTTGATATCTTCTTCATTTCTTAAGGCTGCGATTACCGTATCTTCCAATGGCTCTGTCTTTGTTGGTATAAGTTTCAACAGACCATCCGCATGTCGATTTTTTTCGTTGGTAAATACTCCAATCTGAAATTGTAGTTCAGAAGAATTGTTCCCCATCTAAGTAAACTATTTGCAGTGTAAACCGGTAGACCGTTTTTCGAACCAAAAATTGTTAGTAACGTTTTGTGATCCGTCGGTAGAGTAAAATATCTGACATAGATATACCTATGAAACCTTGTGACTGCGAAGATAATTCTCAGAGCTTCTTTCTCTATTTGTGAGGAATTTTTCTCCGCTGGTAGTAAGGTTCGAGAAGCATGAGCGATGGGTTTTATTGTCCCATCTAGCATTTTATGCAATATACACGCTCTGACTCCGTAGGCGCTCGCGTCACTTGCTACAATTATTTCTAGTTTAGGATCGTAGTGTGCCAAAAATAAATCAGAAGTTAACGTTTTAATTATTTTTTCAAATGTTTCTTGGCATTGATCTGTCCACTGCCAAACTTTTTCTTTCTTTAGCAGCTCGTTCAGTGGTGCGCGAAGTTTATGTATGTGAGGAATGAATTCTTGGTAGTAACTCATTCAGCCTAGAAAACTGTAATTCTGTAATGTTCTTAGGAACTGGCATTTTTTTTATTGCTGTTGACCTTTCAGAATCTGGTCGTCTACCTTCTTGATCTATGATATGGCCAAGTTATTTAATTTCTTTCATGAACAAATTGCATTTGTTTTCTTTTACTTTGAATCCATAGCCCTGTATTCTCTTAAACACCTCTTGAACATGTTGCCAATGTTGTTCAACGCTTTCGCTATTAATCAATGCGTCATCCAGGTATGCAATCGTGTACTCTAGTCCGGCAAGCATCGTATCCATTGTCTGTTGGAATATAGCCGGCGTGACCTTAATTCCAAATGGTAATCTTTGGTATCTGTACAATCCTTTGTGCGTGTTTATGCACAGTAGTTTTGAACTTTCCTCGTCGACCGGAATTTGCAAGTACGCTTCACTTAAATGAATTTTTGAAAAAAAATTTCCGTCATTTAATATAGGGAATACTTCTTCTGGACTGGGTAGAGGATAATGGTAGTCAGTTATTGCTGCGTTCAAACCTGTAGAAAAATCAGAGCAAACTCGAACTTCTCCTGATGTCTTTTCGACGTAGACCGTCGGTGCGGCCCATTTACTGTATTCTACTTTTGTCATTAAGCCGGTGTTTTCGAGTCTAGTTAATTCTTGATCAATTTTTTCAATTGACGCAAACGGTACGCTCCTTTTTCTCTTGAAAATAGGTTAAACGTTTTCCTTAATTTCGATATTAGCTGCCATTTTCTTACATCTTCCTAGGCCCACTGAAAATACTTCGGGGAAACTAATTTTTAATTTCTCTTTTAATTTGTCTACCTCGGTTGGTAAGCTTTTTACATTTTGGCAGTACGTACTTATAGGTAGATCCCACAGTTCGAATTTTTGCATCCAGCCTGTTTCGAATAGGTTTTCTGTATTTCTTAAGACGTACATTTTTAGTTTTTTCGTCATTCCATTAAATGTTACATTTGTAATCACTTCACCTTCAAATTTTATCTTTCTCCCCGTAACTAATCTAGCAATTTTATCCGTTTTTAACATGGCAGGTTTGTTCAGTTTTCTCCATGTTTGTAGGTTTATAATAGTTAAGTCTGAGCCAGAATCCAGCTGTAGCCTGACTTTTCTGTTTTGCATTTCAATTTGTACGTATTTCCTTATGTTAGTCTCATCCGCTTGGTCAGTCCTCGTTATTCTTATTCTGCTTTTGATTTCTCTTCTATTCCAACAATGAGAACTTTTATGGCCTATTTCTTTACATGATAGACAAGTTTTAAAACAGTATGGACAGTACTTAAAGCAATGCCAAGTCCCACAGCGATAGTATTGACTGGGTGGTACTTTTTTCTAATATTGATTTTTAGAAGTAGGAAATTTTCTTTTACCTTTTTTTGAGGGGGGGATTGGTTTGGTTTGTTTCTGAGGAGGGAAAGTTGGTTTGTCTTCGTACTTTACGTATGTGTGCTATATCAGCTTCTTCTATGTCTTTTGAGTCTTTCTTCACACTGATGCATTCTTCGGCTAGTTTTTGAAGTGTCAAATCTTGTTCCTTCTCCAATTTAGTAAGGATTCTGCGTCTCATTTTCGCGTCTTTGGTTGAAACCAGGCCTTGGACGTAAATTAAGCATTTGAAATTATCCGCGCTGAGTTCCGATAATTAATAACAATATTTATTAACAATAGACGCGAAAGTGACGTAATATTCGCTGTCCTTTTTTGTAAAGTTCAGACATTTCTATCTTTTGTAGAATAGTGAGGTATTATGGCTGAAAAGTTCTGTCAATAGTTTTATGGATTCTTTGAACGTTAACTCATTTGTTTTTCTTGGTAGGATATAATCTACGAATTTGGTATATTCGCATATGCCTACTTTTCTTAGTAATAGGCGTACTTTTCGTGCGTCTGACCAATCTTTGCAGTCAAATTCATATAGATCTTCGTACCTTCGGAAGTAATTTGCAAAAGTTTTATCTTCGTCGGGTGCGTACGTGAAATCTACGATGGTACTCCAAATAGCGTCTTGTGAGAGAACTATTTCTTTCTCGGATTTTTGCTCTTCAGCTGACATTATATGTAGCAATAATTCCTGTAATTCCAAATGTTTCTGATCATACATTTGCTGCTGTTCAAATTGGATTTTGATAAGTTTCACAATGGTTGATTTAAAATCTTCCATGTTAACATAATTTTGTGTACGTATTTTACTTTAGTGTAACCTGATATTGTGAAACCTGAGTACGCAAAAATATTTTCCTTTGTTGCCAGTAAAATTGATATCCAAAAAGAATATTCTTTTTTTTATGAATTCGCGCGTAACTTGTTTTTTTAGAGTTGACTCGTCGACTACTGTTATGTGCGACGGATAGCAAAAAAAGGTATGTCCTCCGCGAAGAGAGTTCGATTTTTTTTACCGGGGGGGGGGGGTCCAGGTCGCCACTTGTTATGTGCGACGTATAGCAAAAAAGTATGTCCTTTGCATAAAGAGTTCGTTTTTCATTTGGGTTACCTCGTCGCCACTTGTTATGGTCCAAATTCCTTGTACCACGGTGATGGTCCAAGGTAGAACCAATGAAGAATAACGCGAACACAGGTATGGAATAACACAGATATATTACAAACAGAAATATGTACAAAGAAGTATTAGTAATGAATATCAGATTTGGTTAGAGTGAACTATGTTGTCTCGACAAGTATCACTATTCTTATGACTTACAGTAATCGTCTGACTCTTGACTCTGTCTCTGACTCTGAACGACTGAACGCTGCTCCCTCTTGAGGCGCAGTATTTATTATGTCCGGAATAGTCCATTATTATGTTGGGTAAGTACCCATAACTTTAAGCAACACTCCACGTCGAATCATAGCCGTTATGAATCCTAAAAGTTTATTTTTTTTAATCGGTCTCTCCCCATGGAAGGAAATAAAGCCACTAAAGCACAAGGGGTTACAAGGTGTGTAAGAATTAGGAACAGAAAAAGTAATAATGAGCGGTAAGAGGAAAGCGTAATCAGGAATACAATAGATAGCGGTTGACATTGCATTTTAATTTTTTCAGATTAAAGTTCGCTGGAAGTTATGAAGCTCGAAGAGATTTCTATAAGTGCGAGAAAAGAAACTGCTTGCATAGAACCTACGGCTACATCTAGCCAGCTCAGCTGTGAATTGATGAGATTTCGACGCCAGTCTAGTGTTCTTCTTTTATGTGCCGTGTCTCTTTAGGACGTAGGTGTTTATTGCTCTTCACTTCCCCCGTTTCGTTGTAGCTCCCAATAAGTTTTGTCCCCTTGCTACTTCTCCCAGACTCTGTTCTGTCATCCACTTGCTTAAGCCTGCTACGTATGCCACGCGTTGCTTTCCCTTGTCCTTCTTTCTCTCTATTCACCTTTGAGTATCAGATTCTCCAAACCCTCCTTCCTCATTGGGTGTCCCAGAAATTTCAGCTGCCTCTACCTGATGCTAAGTATAAGCTTCCTCTTTATTTGCATCAAAAACCCATCGTTGCTCACACACTCGGTCTATAATATCTTTAACAACCCTCTGTAGGACCATACTTCCGTTCCCCCGAGTCTCTTCTTTATCTAGTACTATGCTTAAATTTGAAAAGTCTAGGTACCATAGCGAAGAGCTCATCAGAACACTTGAAATTATTTAGAGAAAAGACACAGAGAGGCAACCTTACGGCGGTGTGGAAATGACAGAAGCCGAGACGCCAGATGTTCTACTTTGGATTTTATCAAGGAATTCCAGGCAAAATTGCACCGAACCATACGTGGCAGCAATATTTTAAACATTGACGTATGGTAGACTTATACATATGTCAGATAAATATGCCCTAAATAGTAAGTCCCAAAGACTTTGTTCCTGAGTGTAGATACTAGTTTATTCCATACTATTTATATGCATTCAAAATCTATGCGGTTATATTAATACTGATGTTAGGTAATACTGATGTTATATTAATACTGATGTTAGGTAATACTAATGTTATATTAATACTGATGCTATAGCTGTAATATCAATAATGTTATTATCGATTTGTATTATGGTTGTACTTATTAGTTTTATTTGGTCTCCTCTTGGTCAACGTTACAATAGGCATTGTTATAAGAGTTTTTGTCCTTTGAGAGAGGCGCTTTTATCTGGACAAATGTTGTTTTGCAATAAGCGAAGCGATCTTAATACCCAATAGAAACGTTTTATGCGTCAACCCAGCCCGTTTGACATGACAGCTTAGCAATGTCTTTTGACATGCGTTTCTTTATCAATCCCAATGTCCCAAATTGCATCAGGCAATTTTACTTGACCTCCCTTGGCGCCACCGACTGTCCAGCCATAGCATGACTTCAGGTCGTCTTTGGAGACCCATTACATTTTGTTTTTGCTTCCTGTTTTTAAGTTTTGTTTAGAATAAAATGAGAACAATAATAATCATAATAATAATGTTCTTCTTTGTTTTTTCTTTCTTTCCCACGACATCCAGCGAAGCATAATTTCTTCTTGATTAAAAGAAGACAATTTGAAATTATACAAAAATGTTGATAAATTATTTCGTTCACATTTTCGTTAGAAGAAATATCTCATCGTCCAGATTAGCAAAATAAAATATTAGATTGGCTCATAAATAATTTCCGTTTATCATTATCAACTTTATCGTTAAATAATAACGTATAATTGCATATTGTATAGCTGGCCACTTCTATTCGAGGATACTCGTCTTCTAGGTCCACTATCGAATCCCTGTTGTAGACGCTTGCTCAGGCGGATTTTTGTTTATTCAACACCCACACAGCCCACATGTGATTTATATTGCACCTGTGCTGAGTAGACCTTTCTGGGAAAGAGCGTGTTATATAACGTTATCAAAAATTTGAAAAAGGCCAGCACAATACAGCAAATGTATCGACGGCTCCCAAGAGATCGTCTACCCAATTTCACTCACAAGGCTTGGGTTAGCCCGTGATATTGTCTTCAGGCACATTACAAATGATCAACCACTCCAGTCAGATAACATCAGGGACTCTCCTTCCTGACGAATCGACCATGGTATGATTCGAACCCGGGTCTCATCGGCAGAATTCAAAGGTTCTAACCACTCGGCTACCTGCCCATAATAATTACACAGTATTCACTTATATATTATTCGAAATTTCAGATTGTGACTTGTCTTCCTTTAGACTATTTAAATTTATTATTTTTTTAGTTAGAGCTTTCAAGCCTGACATGCAGTAGTAATAACCTAATGGACTAAAGCGTTGATACGTGAATTCGATTACTTATTTAGCAATTAACTGAACTGATTAAATAGCTGAACAGTATAGTACGAAATAAGAGCTTGATGGGGTATCCCTTGAAAGGAAGAGAAGAAAGACAACGATCTATACCATCATACTTTTGAAAGCCGGTGGACACAATGGCCAAAAGGTTGTGATAATAACCAACAAATAAAGGAAGCACTACCCGCATGTAAATAACATTTTTAAGGTTTGGCTTGAATTTGGAAAGCACTTTCACATTCCCTAGAATATCTGATTCATATTGGCGTATCAAACATTATTAAAAAAATTATCAAATTATATTCGAAATGTCATTGTTTATATTGCAGTTCCATACAATTTCTATGTTTATAAATTGTGCCCCTTTAGGACGTAGGCGATCATAGATCTCCACAATAACCTGTTCTTTTCTCTGAGCAATGTTTTTATTTATTACTATCCCTTCCACTCCCTGTTCTGCCATCCGTTTATACAAACTTATTAAGTAGGGTATTCATTGTTTCACTGTGTCCCTCTTGACTTCATTCTGTGTTAAATTCTCAAGGCCTCATTTCTCATTATGTATCCAAAAAATAAACTCTTTCTACTTCAAAGTAGAACCGTCCTTTTCCTTCCCATTTTCCTTAAAATTTCCCCGCTACCTACATCCGTCCATGTTATTCCCAGAGTAACCTTTTGTAGAACCACCTTTCTGTTGCTTCATTTCTTCTCTTTTTCTGTGAGAAAATTGTCCCAAATTCACTGTCATATAAGATGACTGTTATTATTTCATAGTTCAGCAAACTTTTCTTTGTTTCTAACGAATCTTTGCGATTTCTTAATACTTTGTTTAGCTTTGCGAAGGCGTCTTTTTCTATGTCAATGCATTTTCTGGTTGCTGTGTCTCGTTTTACGTCGTCGATTAAAACACTTCCCACATAGTTAAATTATTGTACTTACTGCATTTTGATATTTCCAAATGTGTAGCGCTTGCCTCTTGTGCTGTTCTTCTTGCTTACAACCATAGATCCATCCCGTCTTCTTGCAGTTGACGATTAATCCTTCCTTTCATATTTACTAAACCACATAAACGGACGAAAGTTATAACTGTTATATAACGATAAAAAAAAAATTAATAAAAGATAATATACTACGTTACTTAAAAATCTAAAGCCAAAAAGAGAAAATATACAGTGTAACAAATAAATAACAACAAGTATAATAAATTGATCTAAATACATCCAAATATATAAATAAACTAACAACCGATAACGATAAACTAGCCGTTTAGAAAAAACAAATAAAGATAATCAACGCAAATAGATAAATTAAAAACTGTTCCGACCAAAATAATAGTAAGAACAAACCACAACATCCCACCCCAAAATTCAACAAATAGGTTTAATCAATGACAAATAAACAAATATATAAGATAAAAAATAAAAATGAAAATAAATAAAAACAAGCAAAACAATTTGACCCAAATAAATAAACAAATATCCGACTTCCGGTAAATGACCGCCATAATAGACTACCAACTATAAGCTATATAAACAAATTTTCACTACGTTAATAAAAACACCGATCAAAATAAAAAATAAATAAAAAAATATATAAGATAAAAAACAAAAATAAAATTAAAAAAAAACAAACAAAAAGCAAGCAAAATAATTTGACATAAATAAATAAACAAATAAGCGACTTCCGGTAAAAGTAACCGCCAAAATAGACTACCCATAATGCACCAGTGACCCTTATATATAAATAATCGAGAAAAATAACAGCACTAGTTGCCTGACGATTACACTAGCATGAAACAGACTGTCGCCTCTAAGTGCTGACTTCCATGTCCACTTTTATATTTACACACGCTCTATCTCTGATATTGAGCACTTTATCCCATAAATATAGCACACTTTAAGACTATATTTCTTCATATATATATATATATATAGAGAGAGAGAGAGAGAGAGAGAAAGAGAGAAAGAGATTACGAGGCAAAATTCACAACTCTTCCAGTGGCCTAGTCAGAGTCCTGCCCTTAACCCAATTGAAAACCTTTGGGCAATAATGTATAAGCGTGCCCATAATAAGAAAGATAACGCAGAAGATGAGCATTTTCGCGAAGTAAATGAATGCTGAAAAATCTGGCGAAGGACGATGACTTACGAAAGAATTTATTCTATAGCTTCCCACAAGGAATTAAGGGCGTTATTAAAGCAACAGGTTACCCAACAAAATACTAAATTATTTTCGACTTGTATAATATACATATGTACACGTGTATTAATATCCTGTATTTATAATCGAATTCTATTTCTCACTTGTCTTTAAAAAAAATCGACTTTCTATGGGTGCGTCTATTTATTTTTTTTTTTTGCCTTTTCAGATGGTTACGTATTTCTCACCGATGCCAGGATTCGAATAATGATTGTCTCAGTGTGAAAGGAAGCAGTATTTTCTTAAATGTTTCTATTCAAATTATAAGTTTAATCGCTCTACGAACATCGAAAATAAAGAATTAGGTTTCGGCAACTTTGTGCATTCCAGCAGTAGATATGTTTCTGTTTTATCTGGCTCTTGGAAAGATATAACATTTATCAGGGTTCTTGGAAAGATATAACATTTATCAGGGCTCTTGGAAAGGTATAACATTTATCTGGCTCTTGTAAATATATAGCATTTATCTGGCTCTTGGAAATATATAACATTTATTTGGCTCTTGGAAAGATATAACATTTATCTGGCTCTGGTAAAGATATAGCATTTATCTGACTCTTGGAAACATATAGCATTTATCTGGCTCTTAGAAAGATATAGCATTTATCTGGCTCTTGGAAATATATAACATTTATCTGGCTCTTGGAAAGATATAACATTTATCTGGCTCTGGTAAAGATATAGCATTTATCTGGCTCTTGGAAACATAGCATTTATCTGGCTCTTAGAAAAATATAGCATTTATCTGGCTCTTGGAAATATATAACATTTATCTGGCTCTTGGAAACATATAACATTTATCTGGCTCTTAGAAAGATATAACATAACAGGTATAGTTAGGTCACTACTGCAGCTGTACAAATGAACGATATCCCTTTTCTTTAGCACTTGATCGTATATATGAGTTCCACTTGAGGTCTTGGGATTGAACATGAGTCCTGATAGCTGTTTATGTCAAGGAACTTCAGTCAGCGCTTTTTTCTCTTAAGGACGTAACTGATCATGACTCACCTCATCTTCCTATTCTTTGTATCTGTTAGCATGATTTGGTTTTCCCCTATCACTCCTACTCCTAGTTCTATCACTCCTACTCCTAGTTCTATCACTCCTACTCCTAGTTCTATCATTCAATTACACATGTTTGTATGGGACGTTACTCATCGTTTCGGTCTATTCCTTTGCCTTTCGATATGTTTTGTCATAGTGAATTCCTCCAAGCTATCGTTTTTAATATTTTTACTCGATGGGATTCTCACCATCCTTCAGTAGAACAACATTTCTGTTGCCTCATTCTTTCATTTCTGAGGTGATTGTCCATTATTCACTGCCATAACGCGGATTAATATTAGATAACAAGTTAACACTCTTTCTTTAATCATATCTTTCTATTTCTTAATACTTAGATATTGAAAGGCATTCCAATAAACCTTCAGGTTTCTGTGAAATTTCGATGTCTCTGTAAAAACACTTTCCAGATATTTAACTTTTCGTACTATCATAACAGATTCGTAGTTCAACTTGGGATAATTTCTTTTATTGCTGACACCCATACCTCCTCTCTTTTTACAATTGATCTTTTGGCCTTTCTTCTAAATTTCACTTACTACCTTCTTGATATGTTTCTGCAGTTTCTTTTTTGTGTTCACTATCAACACTGTGTTATCTTCATATCATATGTTTTTTTAGAGTGTTTCCACCAATAACAGGAATTCTAGTTCTCTCAGGATCTCCTCACTGTAAAATTTGAATAAGTCTGGTGAGAAGGGGCATTGTTGTCTGAGGCCCCTTCCTATTTTAATTCATTTACTCAATTGATTTGCTAGCCATATGCAAACGGTTTGCTCTCAGTATACTTTCTGAATTATTCTAATCTCTTTCCAAAGTAAGTCAAACTTTCCTAGCAGTTGTAGTAGCTTTCGTGTCGTACCTTATATAATGTTTTTGCATAGTTTACGAAACATTCGTATATGCAGCATTGGATTTGTAACACTCGCTCCCTGGTATCATTTTGAGCATAAATATCTAATTACTTATTCCAATGTATTTATTGATATGCACTTGTCTTACTTCCGGTCTGAAACTGTTACGCGCTCTATTGATCAAAATTGGGATAAAATATTTGTTTATATGGCTCATTAAGCTGATTCTCCAATGGAGATCACATTCATTTGCACATGGCGCTTTTAAGCAGAGCTCTGAAAATGGATCTACTAAGGGCCCCCAGTATGTCACCACTGTTGTATATTTAATTATTTTCGTGTGTTTGTCAATCCGAAATGCTGCTACAACCTTTAGTAATATCCAATCTGGTTCACTTGCTTAATTATTCTACCTTTTCGCGAGGACTGATCTCACTTCAGATTTTATATTGTTTAAGAATTTTCTCAGTTTTATTTAGCAGGCTGCCATTAACAGAACCTTCGATGAGACTATATTCACCATTGTTGACTCCGAGCTGACCTTTTAGTTTTCATAATATCGTATCTCTCTGTATATTAAATATATTCTTTTACTCTTGTGTATTCACAAAGATAATCTGTTATGGTCCAGGTTCCTTGTACCATGGTGATGGTCCAAGATAGAACCAATGAAGAATAACTCGAACACAGGTATGGAATAACACAGATATATTACAAACATAATATGTACAAAAGAAGTAGAAGTGTTAGTAATAATAATCAGGTTAGGTTAGAGAGAACTATGTTGTCTCGACCAGTATCACTATTCCAATGTCTTACAGTAATCGTCTGAACGCGACTCTGTCTCTAACTGACTGACTGACTCACTCTGTGACTGTCTGACTCACTGCTTCTCACTGACGATGTTCAACAACACGCCCACGTGTGTTGAATGTGGCACAAGGCCGGTTTAATGTGGGCTCAACGTAGGCTCGGCCAAAAAATGCCCGTAGAACCCGTATAAACGGGATCGGTTTGGTCAACCTCCCCGAACGAGGGTCTGCCCTTCGGCGGAGCCTCGTCCGGGTTCCTCTCTGCACAGAGGCAGAGAGTTCAACCGTCTAGCCGAGTCGTCCAAAAAGGACTGACTCGAAGTGATTGCTGCTTCCTCTTGAGGAGCAGTATTTATGGTGTACGGAATAGTATATTAATATTATGGGTAAGTTCCCATAACATAATCACAATAGAAATTCTGTATTGCCATTAATTCTTTCTCTGTAAATCATGCGTTTATCGTATGTTATTTAACGTTGAATGCTATCAGATACCGTTTAATATATGAATTTGTATAGGTGTTTCCGTTTCTCTGCCGCTCACTTTAAGAGCATTCTGATCAGAAAAATCTGATTTCTTGTCCCAATGGCAGCTACACTCTTCCTGATTTATTTATAGTCTAATTATTCAACGCAATATTTAGAGTCCTAGTAATTAACATTGTTGTGTGGCTCATCAATGTATTTGTTCGATTGTATTCACATTTATTTGTATTTAGTTAATAGATTTACGTCCACCTATACTTCGATTTTCATCTGGATAAGTTTATAAATCCCAATTAAATGTAATGCTGTGATAATCTTTCTTCGAATGTCGACTTGACCTGTTGACTTTTCTCTTTATCTTCGCCAATGCCGGTCATTCCACATTTCTGTGTGTTTTATGCATTCTAAACTGATAGTATGATTTGTTCAAACATTCTCTCCTGTATTCTTTTCCGATATTTATTTTATCTCTATTTATATAAACCTTCTCTATCCATCTTCTGAGTTCTGTCTTTGCTCACTTGACTTTAACAATGCATATTTTGCTTCCTTGCATTTATTTTTAATATTTTTTTTCTTAACTCGTTTTAATTTGGTGCAGTTGTTTGGCATCAGCTGCACTACATCTCACTTTTCTCTCTATCTCTCATTAACACCAGAATTTCATGTGATTTACTACATTTTCCTTGTCTCTATTTCTTTGGGATTGCCTCTTTTGACGTTTTTACTAAGTCTACTCTTTCACCTATTGGTGTTTTCTAATCATTTACAGTTATTCTTAGATATAGGTTAATATTTGCCAGAGCAAACTGGGTCTAACAATGTTTGTTGCCAGGAGACAAATGTTGCTATCATTTATTTTTCACAACGAATAAATAAAATGTGGAAACATTTGAAAAAAAATAGTATAATTCAATTTTTGTTGAAATTATGTGTATTTGTTAGTTACAATGCATATGTAGAATACATACTACTGGCAGTAGATACCAAATATAAATTCGCAATGGTATAATTACAGTGCACTATATTAAGATTAGATTCACTAGATGATTGTTCGAATCTGCCAATATTTGGTTCAGAATCAAATTCATCTAACAATTCTTTTTCAATAAAGTGTAACAAATATGATTCCAAATTCTCCTCAAACTGCTGATTTCTTAACCTCGTCTGTAACATCTTGAGCTTTAAAAATATTAATCACGCATTGAACTAGAGTGTCGGATAATATGCAAAATCCTTTATAAAGTTCTTATTCCTTTATATTACTAAAACATGTGTCTGTGTTTTTTCTATTGCATTTTTATTTGATATAGGGGCTCACTACACTTGGGGACCTCTTGCCATTGGAGAGACTGACACACAGGCCAGACCATCACTGTTTGTACGAAAATTGATTCCTGTGTGGGTTATATTCAGGCGTTGATTCAGGTTTCTTCCACATTTGTAATACTATTCTTACTTTGCACAAACCTATATGCGATTCTTGTTACAATCGCCGCTATGGGTAAATTTTAGAATGTAGCACTGCCTTTCTAAAGGATTGTTGCTTGTTTGGCGCTCTATTTGTTTTTATGCCTAAGCCAAGGAGTTTCCTTCTCCACAAATATCTTGGCTGTTCTTCAAACTTTACGTTGGTTATTAATTACTTATTCGTTGCACTATAATAAACCCATTCTTTCACGGTTTTCTTCATTTACATTTACGTATCCTGTGATAGAGATATTCTTGGGAGTTGCACTGGATTTTGGCATTATCTAGCGAGCTGTTTAAGTTATCTACTCATTCTTAATGCGTAATTTCCTATAATAGCATGATGGCTATACTAACTACCTTCATTTTAATGTAGAAATTTGTACAAATATGCCAGAAATTTGTACAAATATGCCAGTAATTTTTATCATATACTTATCTAATATTAATCCAACTCCTCTATTTTTACTCTCTCCAAACGCATATATGTTTTGTTGTCGTCGTTTTTGACTTACCTATATTAAACTCACATATTTCCAGAATTTTAATATCTGAATTTTATTTGCATTTTTTTAATTTGCTACATAGATAGAGAATAATGAACTTCCATATTCTGTTTATGTTTTTGTCCTCGTTACTGACAATCGTTCTTAGCAGCTGAGGAAGAAGTTACAAAGATACTGACCTACTTCAAAATGTGTACGTTTATGTTACCTTTTGTATGACCAGCACTGTTTTAGGAAGAAAAGTG
>OZ038477.1:13282436-13314936 GCA_964036315.1 Acanthosepion esculentum
AACACATCAGTGGCTGAGTAGCACCGGTTTGAAAGCTGAAAGAGAAGGCCTAGTTATTGCAGCTCAGAACCTCAGGACCTCGCAACAAGATCCAATCACTACCGCATAATCAAGGATGGGACTGAACCGAAATGCAAAATCTCCGGTAAATATGATGAAGGTGTCTACCATATTATCTCAGGAAGTTCGGAACTTACAAAAAAATGAATATACCCACAGACATAACAAGTTAGCGACATATATGCACTGGAAGTTATGCCAGAAGGACAAAATCGAAACCAGTGAGAGACGGCATCCGCACCAACCAGACACAGTTAACCAAAATAAAGATGTAACTATTCTCTGGGACATGATAATGCAAAATGACAGGGAAATAAGAGCCAACAGACCTGATATCATAAAATACAAGAAATTCAGGAACTTTATGCTTATTGACAAGGATCTGGAGATCGAGATTAACAGGATGTGGTTAATGAAGACTGCGACTGTACCAATAGTTATTCTGAGCTCTGGGCCCTGAAGATTGCCCTACTAGGAACACCCTTATATTAAATGTGTTATAAATTAAATCACAATTGTTCTATAGGGCCTAAGGACCCTAGTTTGGGCCCAGATGTACAGGATACAAAGGAGGAAACATAACATACACTAATGATATTAATAATACTCCTACTAATAATAATAATAAAGATATCTAGACAAAGCTAATTGCCCAGACATCTTGATCAGAGACCGCAAAAAAACAAAATATGCCTTCTTATTGATTTGGCAGTCCCTGTAATGTATCTTTGAATATATTAAAAATCTATTAAAATAGAAGGACCTTCCAATCGAACCCTCTGTAATGTGGCACATGAGGAAATCAACAAGTCCAGTTGTAGTTGGAGCCCAGGGATTGATCGGAAAAGATTCCAATAGACTCATTATAGGGACTCCTGATATTCCAGTCCTGAAAGAAAAACAAAAACTGGTATTCACAAATACAGCCGACATATTACGAAGGGCTTTATCTAGGATTTATTTATTGATTTATTTTATTTATTTCTCTCCAAAAATTATCAGTGCATATGACATGATGCCACGTCTGACCATTGGTTTCTGGTTGCAGCCCAGAAAGAAATGAGTATACACCAGAAATCAAAGGAAATAAAATAATAATGAACAAAGTTTTAGCATGAAAAATAGTAGAAATGTACCATCAGCAGTTCACGTTGTCTCTATTGTGAATGGCCTGCTTCAGATTATTTCCTGAGAAATTTTGCCTCATAAAATTTCTTGGGGATACCAGACTTCTTTGGCCGTGCACAGGTGACAGCGCTGCATGGAACAGCTCATACGACGAGAAGAATACTATGTCTGTAAACTGCCGGAGATCTTAGGAGCTGCTATATGTCCATTATCATACGGCTGAAGTATCTAAAAATCGGAAAGGGGTTCATTCTCAATGAAAACTGATATTATTGTGTGCATGTCTTCTCGGGATAATTCATTTGAAGCTGCTTTGTCTTGGAGACATAAGATCTGTGGTAACAATGATTTGCTTTTCAGTTGCCTGACCCTTATTAGTATGGCGTGTACTCTAGGGGCTGACGACCTTTGCATCATTGTCTATGGGTGAGGTTAGTAGAGTATGTATTTATGAGACCTTCCAACAAGGTTATGTGCGCTTTTTTTTAAAATCATGTTACCATATCGCGTACATTTGGCTGATCGATTGATTTGTTACTTAAAGCTTATCAACATTTTCACAATTTTAAATTTTTTTTATGCCAGAACATATCTTTAAATTGCACGAATTTGTTGGAGATAATGATTTCCTGATAGAAATCTTATTAATTAATCCATAAATGGAAAAGAAGAGGAGGTTTCATGCTTTTCTCAAGGGTATATTGGCTCCCCAATTAACAATACCGAGCCGTTATTCATTACACCACTATTCCATCCAAACTTACAGAACATAGCATTTTGAAACCATTACCCATCTAGGTACGGAACAAGTCGACGTTGCTTAACTTCGATGATCGTACGAAAATCGGTATTCCAATGTGTTATAGTCTTAAGCCAGTTATCAGAATGAGAGTCAAGATTGTTATATTGGGTTGTGTGAAGACTAGTCGCACTTTACTGACGGGTCGCTTTCTAACTTAATAATAATAATAATAATAATAATAATAATAACAATAATAATAATAATAATGATAATAATAATAATGGAGGAAGAAGAAGGAGGAGGAGGAGGATTATGATCATATATTTGCAAGGCAAAATAGTAAATAATAAGTATGAAACAGAACAGAAGTTTAGTTACCCAAAATATTGATGAGGCCAAAAATTAATGAGAATAAACTAATTAATTTTAAGCGTCTGAAGATAGGTTCTGTCACGGTGTAAGTTATTTATGTATATTCTTACCACGATTTTAAATCAGACGCTTTATACATATATATATATATATATATATATATATATATATATATATAGATAGATAGATAGATAGATAGATAGATAATATTAGTGATTAATATACGCATACATATGTATACATATATCTAAAATATAAATATGTTGTTGTGTATGTGTGTATACGTATGTGTTTTTGAACATAGAAATATAGGTCCTTGCTAGATTAGATAATCGTTATTTTCTTATATGTTTATCTTAGATTTGTAACCTGTAGTCGATATTACTTTTGTCAAATTTTCTTGATTACACAGCGGTCCTTTTATAAATGCCCTTCGATTTTAGTTCCCTTCACCCCATCTCCCCCTCCCCTTTTTCTTATCCTCTCCCTCTCTCATCTTCTGATCTTTAAGATTATATCGTCTATTGTGTGTGTATGCCACCACAAAATGTATACTCTTTTCCGGTGTATCTTTAATGTATTAGACATCAGAGAATATTCATATTTCTCTCACTTAAACCGTCTTTGACTCCCCTCTTTAAAACTTGTCCCTGTTAAATTTGAATCCCCCTTTTATCTTTAGACCTTTCTGTCCTTCTCTCGTCTTTTTCCCCTCCCTATAGCTTTCATTTACTCTTGCATTCGTCCCACACTCTCATATATAAACTCTCACTGAATTTTATTTTTTATTCCCGGAGTTTTTTTTCTGTTCTCTTTTTGAATTTATAGGTCTGATGAATTGGATCGTATTTACGATTCCAATGGAATAAATTATGACCATGGAACATTAGTGTTTAAGCCTTCTTATTATATATATATATATATATATATATATATATATATTTGAATAAATTGTGTGAGGTACAAAACTTACAAATAGCTAGAAAGAAATAAAATTTATTACTAATGGGCATAATGTGAGAGAAAGTAAAAAAATAAAAATGAAACAATCACTCAAAGACCAACCGGTTTCGTTCCCTAGCTTATCAAGGTCTACGGGGAACTTTTTTTAATTCTATAATAAATAGCTAAATGACACAGGCAAAATTCACACAATTAAAACATTAAAATTAATAATGATCAATCTGTATGAATAAGAAAGACATTTTCCATATTATAAACCCGAACAGTACAATTTTCTGCACAAAAAAAAAAAAAAAAAAAAAAAAATTGTACTGTTCGGGTTTATAATATGGAAAATTGTACTGTTCGGGTTTATAATATGGAAAATGTCTTTCTTATTCATACAGATTGATCATTATTAATTTTAATGTTTTAATTGTGTGAATTTTGCCTGTGTCATTTAGCTATTTATTATAGAATTAAAAAAAGTTCCCCGTAGACCTTGATAAGCTAGGGAACGAAACCGGTTGGTCTTTGAGTGATTGTTTCATTTTTATTTTTTTACTTTCTCTCACATTATGCCCATTAGTAATAAATTTTATTTCTTTCTAGATATATATATATATATATATATATATATATATATATGTATGTGTGTGTGTGTGTGTGTGTGTGTGTGTGTGCGTGAATATGCCACGATTACCAGTGTCGGATTATTATACTGATAACGATGGAATACTTTTTATGTCTTCTGTTAAAGAATTTTTATTTTTATTCTCTTTCCCGTTGGCCATTTTCTTTTTGTTTCAATTAACTTTTGGCCACTTGTTATTAATTTAACTGTTTAATAATAATAATAATGATAATAATATATGTATATATGTGTGTGTGTGTGTGTGCGTGCGTTCGTATGTATTAGATACTACATTTATATTCACTGTTTGTTACATTTTTTGTACGAGAGTATAATCTTACACAAGACTGGCTCGTTTGCCTCTCATTGTGGCAATGAAGTCAGAATTGGCATCGCGAAACAAGATCTAAGAAGGAGTTCCATATCTGATTCAAAGTCACTGGAGGATAGATACATTTTGCTGCATTGACTCCGAAGCAGAATTTACGATATAAAATATGGACTCTGTTCTATGTGACTAAGTATCTTTGATCCGTCAGTTAAGGAAACTGCTGCAAATGTTTTCAGTGTCTCTCTGTTGTTTTTCCCCTTTTCCAGTCGATGCATTACTTGATGTCTTTCATTACAAAGCATTTCGGCCTGAGCAGAGAAAGTTGAGATAAGTTTGGAATGAATGTGACCATTCCTCTATTTTCAGCCAAGGAGTCAAGCCTTATGTGAAATGTTTGATTTACAGATATTACAGTAAAATAACAGAAATTACTTTAGCTGATACAGCACTCTTGCCAAATAAGCATTATGCGATTAGGAATTATCGTTATTAACATTATTTGCATGCGGATTATTATCTTCATTTTGTTGCTCCTATCACAATGTTTCGACCGTTGTTCTCTCCGGCCCTCATCAGGTGTATGTCGAACAGAACTCTTTATTTAATCCACCGGGGCAGATTTAGCTCGTCACGCTGTCCATGTCGGGGATATCTAGTCTAGTACTTATTTTAGAAGTTCTCCTTTATTACCCACCCGGTTTTCACTGACTCCAAATAAGCACTACTCGGATTGAACTGATAATTCATATATCATTAAATTCAGTCAGTAGAATTAATAATCGTAGACTCAGCAGTTATATATATTGTATAACGTTATCATCGTTAATGAAATACGAACGACGGACGGAATCGATATGTCAAATTATTGTTTATTCATTTCTGGAATTCGCCGATTAATATCGGCGCATGGGTGTGTTGGTTTTTCGAGCGTAGATCTTCTTCCCCCGAAAGACTGTTGGTCATTTCCGCCTAGGGTGGGGTGCTTTTATATTCTCGTCATTCGATTGTCTCCCCTGTAAATTCCTGGCCTGAATATACATAAAATGCAATGCTGATCTATTTATATAACTTTTAATAGTAAGAAAACGAGCTTCACTCTGTTGTTAACTGGGGCAAAGAATGGCGTGTTACTTTTAACGCGTTCAAAAATAATCTGCTCTCTATTAACCATCTGAGACACCCCTTTCTGCTTTCCATCGGCATCGTTGCAATAACCCCCATGAGTGTGACACGTTGTGCTTTCTCCACTAACGTTCTCAGCTGACATGAAGTGAAAAGACTATATTGAATCTATTGCAATGTCAGCTTCTAAGAAAGTTGGTTCAATATGTCGTGCTAGCCAATTTTTCCCTCCAGAATCTATCTTACATATAATAAATACTATTAGTTCCATGCATAGAATATTCTTGCTATATGTGGTCTGGTGTCCCTGCTATATATCTACAGATCCTTGAAAAATTCCAATATTATTGATCTTCATCTGGCCTCTCTGCTTCAGGCACTTTCCCACTGTCGTAAATTTTCCTAAACCTTTTTTAATAAATATTTGTTTAATTTTGTTATCTCCGATGTGCAATTCGCACTTTGAATTAATCCTTTTACTAACACAGCCCTACATTCCGCCTTCTTACAGTTGGTGTTTAATCTTTTCTTTTCGCTTTCCTTCACTAACTTCTGTTCGAGTTTTTTTCTTAGGTTCCCGATCTTTAACGATAGTCCTATATTTATAGCATTGTACCAGACTAAACTATCTTCAGTAAACACCACGGACTATAGGGTAGAACTGCTTATTGTAAAGAACGATTCAGCAACGAGATTGTTAGTAAAATATTTCATTAGTGTAGTGAGTTCGTTTCTCACTTGGTTCCTAAACACACTGATGTTTTGCCAGAGTAAGCTCAATTTCTTAAATACCAATAAAACTTCTCATACTTTTTAATTGATCCATGCTTAGAACATTGCTGCCACATATGTCCCGTAGATCCTGTTATATATATATAAAGATAAAATTCAAAGAAAAACCAGCAATATTATTGGGCCTTCCTTGGCGTCTCGGATTCAATCACTTTCGTATTATAATCGTATTATAATCTCTCTGTGCCTTTTCTCTAAATACTTTCATAGTAATTGTCGGATTAGCTCTTCGCTAAGGTACCTAGACTTTATGAATCTAAGCGCAGTACTAGACTGGCGACTAGGTCGCACCAATTTACAGCTGAGTTAGCTAGATGTAACCGTACGATCAATTTCTTTTCTCACACTTGTGGAACGCCTTTATAGCTCCATGCTTTCCAGTGACTTTTAATATTCAAAATTTAAATGCAATGTCAATCGCTATTTTCTATCTTCTTGATTATTCTTCCTTTGTTCCCGATCATTTGTAACGTTTCTGTTTTCTAATTTTCCCACAGCCAGTATCCCTGCCTCTTAGTGGCTTTACCGCCTTACCTGGGGTGAATTTAATTAAAAAAATACCCACACTTATATCTGTTATGTTACCTGCACAGCTAATATGTTTAAAACATAATCAGATACCATTTATTTTGACAACATTGTTTAAGAATTCAAACATCTGTTTTCAAGCACGGACCTAATTCATTAACCTAAACAAATTATTTTATTTAAGAAAATGATATTTTCTGTTCTTTCTTGAGAAGATTTTAACTATTTCTTTTTTCAGTTGCTATATTTATCCGATACTGTTTGAATTATTTTCCTGGAGATATTCCTTATTTTACATTCGAAAATGGATCACACATGGTCAAGCGACGAGCAAGGTCGTAAGAGTTGTTATTTATAACGTCTTCCAGCCTGCCATTCTGAAGAAATGTTCTTTTATTTTTATTGTTTTCAGTCAAAATAATTGTTGCTGAATGTTCACTGCAGAATGGATTTGTTTTCTTCTGAAAAGTTGTCTACACCCTCCATGTGATTTAAATAAGATTTACTACCTACACTACAATATGTCATAATGAGAACCGAAAAAAGTCAAACCAAATTTCCTGTCTAGTTAATTATTTCTAGACATGTCCGCTCTTTGAACATTAAGTAAATGAATACTCAAAATACCTCGAGGAAAATGAGAACAATTTAAAACAACAACAGGGATATCACCATTTCAGTCACTTACCTGTTTCTTTGATTGAGACAGTGTGATTAATGAAGTGTCTTTTTTCCACTTGTTTTCTAATAATAAGCTATATAAGTGTGGCATGTTAAAGTTGTTCATGTTTTCTGTGTGTGTGTATATATTATAAATGAGTCATAAGTAATTTACTTTTTGGGGAAACCAATGGTAATGACGCATATATAAACCTAACTACTAATCGTTCATGTCAGTTAAGATTAAATTTGAACTGCACTATCACACGTTGCTTTTTGCACGGCAGTGTCAACGTACCCTATTAATTAAAGGACTAATTTATTAAACCAGCTGAAAGTGGGACTGAAAGGACGTTTATGTCAAATAAAGTTTGCCGAGTTACATTACAGTTTAATACTCTATACTCAAACGAATAACTTCATGGAGACATCTTGTAATATAAACATTGTTTATGGTCATATCGTCGTAACAGACAGGTTTGTAAAGTTTCGTTCTATTTCCTGTCAAATTTCCGAATAAGTTTTAATATATTGATCAAGAATTGTCTATCCTGTGAAGATAATTACACGTTTATTAATTTTAAATTACAGAGAATTCTTTAATAATAGTAGAAGACGAAGAATCCACAAGAATCCATTAAAAATATGCAATTTTAGATTTGTCTTAATTAGCGTTTTCTACTAAATAGTTTTTAAATTTTATAAATAATATTTGACTTCAAGTGAACTCCAACGAAGGCAGCATGTAAATGATTTATGGTGAAAATATGATATTCTATAACAATCTTTTTTCTCGGTGATTATTATGTTAAGTCATAAGCAGTTTTCTTTTTTGGATACCAATTGTAATGGCAAATCATCCTAACGTAGTGAAGTATCAATTTGGTGAACATTAGCATACCTTATATTTTTTACGACAGTGGCAACGTACACTATCGCTTAAAGGATAAATTTCTTAAACCCATTAATGGTGGCATTGAAAGTACTTTGGCGTCACACATCGTTAGGCAAGGAATAACTGATGGAGACATCTAGAAATATATACAATATTTATGGTAAACTCTTCGTAACAGAGAGGTAATAACAAATTGGTGTGCAAAGTTTTGTTCTGGCGTAACATTACTGGTAAATTAAACCAAACCGGAGACTTTGATGATGCGGCCCTAATGTCCTGGGCAGATAGCAGTAAAGATACAATGTAATTTAAATAATATTTAATACGTTCTCTAAACTCTACAATCCGTCATAATAAAGAGAGAGATATAAATATAATGGTGATATTGAAAGTACGTTTACGTTGTATAGTGCTAGCGAAGGGAATAAGATCATGAAGACACAGAAATATATTAGGTCTGATCAAAAAGTATCGGGACTGATGCTAGTCAAAGAAAAAACAACACATATCAATTTGGCATTTAATATCCTTCTTGGTAGTCACCACCATAAGCCACATACATTAGCCAGCTTTGTTCCCATTGATAGAAGATTTAATGAAACAGGATATCGAGCAGATACCTCATCACATTCTCTTGGATTGTCTCGCTGTCTTCAAATCCTGTTCCTTTCATTTTTGAAGAGGAAAATATCGCAAGTGGCGAGAATTGATGAGTATGGTCCTTGTCGAACCTGGGGGATATTTCCCTTGACTTATACGTCTGGACAAGGAATGGTCACTGATGAAACCTCTGCGGTGTGGCGAGACGACCACACTCTACACACTTTCCTGCCAAAACGAGTATAAACAATGAAGGTCAGTGTGAGTCTTATGGCTAAGTGTGTATGCTCGCCAGAGTTTAAGGTCAGTCTATACCAAGCGGTTTTTCTCTGCGTACTTTTGATCTATTACCATACCATCAGTGTCGATAGTTTTTGATCAGACAAAAATACAGTGTTTATAGTCAGGAACAAAACTGATCACCCACATTTTGATTAATAGAGCGCGCAGAAGAATCAGACTGGAAATATAACAGGAACAGAGCATGTTCGTCAAAGACACTGGAACAAAGAAGATATTTTTTATTTTCTGAAAATATTTATTCAACCTAGGCGATTCTGAGAGAATTATAAGTTCTACCAGGATTCATTATTGGAGGCCAAAATCTTAACAGCATAAGATATGCAGATGACACAGTTTTGTTGGCAGAACTGAAAGAAAATTACAAATCTCTAACGGAAGGTAGTGAAGGAAAATGATAGACTACATGGTTGTTAGCAAAAAGATGTGTCCAAAGTGCGAATTGCAAATCAGAGATAAAAAAATAAACTAGTAAAAATAAATTAACTATATAGGATTTTTTTAAACAGAGGTCGGAGAGTGTGACACTGAAATCTGAAGGCGTATTGAAATAGCAAACAATGCCTTCCAGAAGATAAGCAGAGTATTAAGAAATAGAAAAACTTCGCTACAATAAAGGAAAAGAGTATTAAACTGTAATGTGACATATGTCCTCCTGTATAGCAGTGAGTGCTGGACAATCACTTCAAAGATGAAGAAATATGGGTGGACAGAATTATGATGAGGATACAATCGAGCGATTATGTGAGCAACGATGAAGTATTATAGAAAATGAAACGAAAAGGAAACATATATTTAACATCAGTAAGAGACAGCTGAAATTCTAGGTCGCATAATGAAGAAAGAGGGCTTGGAAAATCTGATACTCATAGGAAAAACTGGAGACAAGAGGGACAGAGAAAAGCTACACATAACATAATTAGATTGAGTAAATAGACAGCAGAATAGGGTTTAGGAGAAATAACAAAAATATAAAATTGGAAGTTGTGGAGAGCCACGATCGCCTAAGTCCTGAGGGGACATAAAAGAAAATATTCATAACTGACCGGCATATAAGTAAGTGGTGTTTACATTTTCGTTCTGTATTAACATCTTTGGAAATTTAATCTGAACTGGGGACTTTTATGATGAAACTCTACAGTCAGTAGTGGAAAGTACTTGAGATATGGCAAAGGTATTAAACCCCTTACACTCTATGATATGAAGATATTTATAAAGGTGGGGGGTCAGCATCATGTGTGATTTTTTACAACACGCTCTGAACGAATATAAGAAAGCGAATGTCCTTTCAAAATAGAGAAATAACATGTTCTTTAAATATTGCATATCACGAGGTGAAAAACAGATTGCATGCGTCAATAGCGACTGTTACAAAGGTTGAACTGTATTGAAGAAAGTTAATTTTGTACATGTAGTACGATCATCGGAGTATTATTTTTGTTGTGGGGCAGACCCCTTTTACACAAGATGGACTCGTCCAAAGTATACTTATACTGACAGAGAGAATACCTGCGGGTTGAGATACGTTGAGTCAGGATGAGAGATACGGAGACAGTACACAGGGTGTTCACAGAGAGTTATACGAGAGTCCAGCGAGAGAGATAACTACGGCTTCACAGAGACTTGTACATATACTTTCTACTAACCTGCATTCCTGGAGTACTAATCTTCACTTCAAGTTTGTATTCTTACGTTTAATACACTTATTTGTCTATCTCAATTACTGGCGTTGTTTATTTATTTGTGCAGGATTCCATTCCCGGAATCCACAACAATTTTGCAAAAGCAATGAAACACTATGCACATTCGTACATCCGCCAGCTACAAGGCATCCATCCAGGTTTCGTTGAAAAGGGTCAGGCCGTCGTTAATATTAATAATGTTGCTTATCTCAATGAAAACGCAAGGTTCCTTTAGAGTAAATATAATAAAGAGAATAAGAAATGAAAATCAGCCGGCCTGCTTTATTCCACCCACCCATAATCACCTAACCTTAAACCAAATTATGTTTAGCTTTGTCAGTCACTGCAAAACGCTTTGATAGGATACATTCAAGACTTCAGCAAAAAATATGCTCGTATATCATAGTCACTGGACAGAACATCGGATCTATCATATTCTCCTTGTACATCTGATGAGGTTTGAAATGATCCAATGTTTCTGTTTTCAGTAGACATATACGACTTTCTGGATCAATATAGTGACATATCAATGTCTCGAGTGGAATTCATACATACGATCAATCACTAAATATACTGTTAGAATAGTAGGTTTCCCTTCGGTACCTTCCTCCTCGTATTATCCTATACCTTTACAATAGACAGAGCAGGCCTAAAATGGTGTACCATTGACATATATTAGTAGGATCTTTCCAGTTGCTATAGAGTCCAAAAGCGTCACCACATCCTTGTGTGTAACAGCTTATTTTCCACCCTACACATGCCTTTCTCACAGACAAAATGACGCAAGCCTCTCGCTGATCTATCGCTATTTCTATAGAAAATGTGCAGACGACTCTCATTCTTTAATTTTATCAATTCTATCCTCCACAGCTAAGAACCGCCATGCTACTAACATTGTAGCGAACCACCGCCATTCCACTTGAGTTGCTTTTTCCAACGACGCGCTGCTTTGTGGTCCCGACTCTCAAGTGGATGCTCCCGATTACTACAATCTTAACCTATTCATGTCTAGTTTTTACCATTATCTTCCCCACATATACGCATAAACTTTTACTCTGTAACCCTCTACCTCGAGTGGCTCTTGGGTCTCCTACAGGCTGAACATAAAAATACGTATTCATTGAAGAGAGAACTTGAAAGACAGTTTCTGATGGATGAGAAAAGGATATCTCCATTGATCTGGTCATAATCAACTGTGAGATCAACATAACAAGAAGCCTCCTTTTTATTCAATAAGGATACGATTTCGTGGAGTTGTTGGATAACATATATGACATCAGTGTATCCCGAACCAGAATGAAAGCCAAATTGGTTTCTTAGAAGTTGAAATTTATATATTGTTAGTAAATTGGTTAGTAAAATTAGTAGTAAAATATTAATTACTGCATTAGTACCGTTTTAAGTGAAATTAGGCACGGTGGAGTAATGGATAGCGGCTCGGGTTGAGGAATCGGAGAGCCGAGTTCGAATTCCATTATATTCACTTACCTTGAGACAGGTATGAATTCTCTTCTCTATCGGAAAACCGAGTTCCAATTGCATTCACTTACGTACTAATAACCTTTTCTTCTCTATGGGTAAATATCAGGACAGACCGGGTTCTATAGCCTTGGATGGCCACTGGTTTAATGGCAACCTACTGCGGGCAAAAAATCTGCTACGTCAAACATGATCGCCTAAGCGTGTATCACTCATGACACACAGCTGACTGAAGTGAAATTATATGAAACATCACAGGTTTGAATAAATAATTAGCACAATAAAGCAGAGCATGAGGAGTTAGCTTGAAATATGTCATGTATCATTGATGGTAAGAGAAATATGCTGTGTAATTACTATTGTTTTTAAATAATCACATTGTATTTTAGCATCAGTCAGTATGATATTTAAAACAATATTCTAAATACCACAATTATAACAGACAGACAGGCTGAAAAGAATTCCTAAAAGCACTTCCTTTCAGAAACAATTATAGTCTACCATAATTCTTTAGTGGCATTACAAGTTGCATGGCATAGTAATTTAACAGGCAGAAGTGTTCGGCTCTTTTGTGGGGTGGGACGAGGTAAGTTACATTGGCAGAAGCCATTTATATCCTGGATTTAAGCCATTCAGTTATTTTGGGTACTTTTCTTTTATCTTCATTCATATAGAACCTGACAAAAAGCTATTTATTGTTTCGTGCTCAGGTACATATTTCCTTAACGAGGTTAGTTCTTTGTACCCTCTGCGCTGCCAAATTCACTTACTCCATATTTTAACACTGACATTCAAAAAAATATCCGACTATTCTGAATCTCCGTAACATTTACAGGGTGTGGAAGAACAGAAACATTAATGATGAAAAAGAGACGATATTAATCAGTATCAGTGTAGATAGCGATTAAAATTGCATTTAAATTTTTGCAGATTAAAGTTGGTTGGAAAGCATGGAACTGGATGGGAATTCCACAAGCGAGAAGTGCGAAATTATCAGCATAGAATTTACAGTTACAGCTATCTAGATCAACTGTAAATTAATGAGATCTTGCTGCCTGTCTAATATTGCCCGTAAATTCATACTGTCTAGGTACCATCGCGAAGAGTTATTCTGAACAGTTACCATGAAATTATTTATAAAAAAGGACAGTGAGGCAATCTTACGGCGTTGAGCAAGTGGCGGAAGCCGATCTGACACATCAGGCCCAATAATATTGCTGATTCTTCTTTGCATCTTATCAACGAGCTCCAGGAATATAGCAGGAGCACCGCACCATATGTGGTAGCAATATTCTAAACATAGACGAATGGTAGACTGATGCGGGGATAGGATGATAAACTACACCCGGCAGCAAGGCTTCTGATTGGGAGATTAAAGGCTTCGAGGAACATGGAACCACGTTTTAGTTGCTGTTGTTCCCAGGTCCACCATTATCTACGGTCGTAGCACTTGTTAGATTCCTAGTTGTGGGCCAATATTGAACTCTCAAACAAAAACAAAATGAAAGTATAAAAATACATGAAATACGCACACATATATATCTATCTATCTATCTATCTATCTATATATATATATATATATATATATATATATATATATATATATATATATATACATGTATGTATATTAAAGAAAAACAGACCACTTTAAGGCTCCATGTAATAATTTATTTAACTATAGCCCTTGTAAAGGACGCTGGATCATCATACTTCACTTCCAAAAGGTGAAACGAAAAATGAAATGAACATTTACACTTTTGACGGGTAGTATTAAATTAATGTAATTTAACAGAGATGGTAGTGAGGATTGATGTGATAGACATGATCTAGTTTAGAGAGGGTTTATTTTAATATTGATATACATACATATATATATATATATATATATATATACATATTACCAACGATACATATTTATAGTAAAATTTCAAAAAAGTATAAGTTTAAAGTAAAATGCCCAGAAAAATAGAGTTACCAATAGCACATTTTATAAAAAGATGACCAACAATACATTTTATCTGTACTTGAAGTCACACAATGGCGTTCCGAAAATAACCCATAAGATGTTGATATGCCGTTAAACAAAGAAATCAATCACTTACTGTCCATGTTTGCTTGTCTTTTTCATTTTGTATATTTTTGTTTGTTACTTGATTTATTGGCTCTACTTTTACACCCCCCACACAAAGACACACACATATACATATTTATACACACACAGACATACATACATATATATATATATCATTCATATATATATATATATATATATATATATATATATATATATATATATATATATATATATATATCATTCACATATATATATATGTATATATATATATATATATCATTTATTCGAAAATTATAACGTAAATATTTACAAAAATAGCCATTTTGTTTCAATACTTCCGGTGTCTTATCAAGTGATGGTGTTGAATGTAGAATAAATTGATTTAAAAGGTTCAATCGACCAAACACCCCTCGAGACGGGAAACGCTGTTACGTAAGCTACAATGACCAATCAAAATACAAGTATATGAGAATTCAAAAAACTTGACAACGAACCTTGGTAATAATTATTAATTCCATAATGTTAGGGTTAGACTAAAATAGAAATCATTCAAACTTATTAATATTAAATTTTACCATAAAATCGAAAATTACTAATTACCTGTGAGTTTCAAAAGGAAAATCAAGATTCACTAAGCTCCCAGTAAAAAAAGAGAATGGACAAATTTATCCTTCTGTTGATACAGAAAGGGTTAGTGTGATTTCCTATGGACTGATATAAGAATTGTCGATTCTACTATAAATATATAATTAAGTAATTCATCGAGTCTCGAAGAAACCTCAACAGAATGCAAAAAGCACTGGACGGCCGTTTCGTCCTATACTTGGGATTCATCTGCAGTGCGCATACCAATACCGAGAATTGAAACCCGGACAGTTACGTTATCAGACAGAAATCGTACCAGCTGTTCCAACAGGGCTTGGTGGCGATGTGGTAGCGAATCAGACTCGATATAGTGCCGCTCGATCACATATTCCGTGGTGGAACTCACCCGAGTTTCTCTTTTACCCAGAGAACTGTGTCCCCACGAGCTACGACTACTATCACCAAGCCGCTCCATCCAGAGCATTAGACGCCGGTTCAAGCAAGGATATACAAGTGATAGAATTCAGGAGGATTTGTGATAATTATAAATTATCGAGTCAAGAAGAAAACTCAACAGAAAGAAATGGCTGGCCGTTTCGTCCTATATTTGTTATAGATTGAATATATATATATATATATATATATATATATATATATATATAGCATGACTCTTCAGCAGAATTGAGTTACTGTCAGTCACTGTGTGTTTATCTAAATCTAAAAATAAACACGCTAAAATTCACCTTCATCCCTGCCGTGAGCCGACGGCTTAGTGGTAGAAGTTCCGACTCACGCCAATTCAGTCGGGCTTCGATCCTAGCTAGAGGCGACCGGACGTCTAGCCTCACTGATGAGCTGCGAAACAGTCTGTCTGTGGATGACAAATATATATATATATATATATATATATATATATATATATATATATATATATATATAATGTTTTCCAATATATGTTATTTAAATTTTCATTTTCCAAATTATAGTTTCAGGCAACTAATCTAATGTCAATGGGGGAAAGGATGATCATTAAGTAATATTTCTGAAATTCGAATTAGTTAACTAAAGGAAAATGTAGAATTTCTTTGTGGTTGACCAATGTGCAATAAAGGAATTTCTAAACATGACGAACGCTTCGATATGGTGTAATAGCTTGGTTGACCGTGCCCCCTATGTAGAGATACGTAGATTCTCCCTAGACTCCCCAGAAACCAATGGTTAACCTAACATAAACCAACTTATCATTTTAGAAATATCGCTTCCATGCATCAATTCTTTTACAACTCCACCCCTGATTTACGACCTGTGTCATATTACCAGATCCAAAATGTTCCTATCAACATCCTATCAACAAGCCCTCCCTATTTTCTTCTTTATATCGCTGTCCCTTGTCATCCCTTCACTAATCAAGTAAAGAATTGACTTAACTTACTTATTTCACTTCCTTACCTATTTTGATTAAAGGCGATGTGCAAATTAAATTTCCTTTCAGTGTTTCTAAAACTTTGCATGTAAGCAGTGGTTAGCTGTAAGGTGGTGGCTATTTACGCCTCTTTCTTGAGACCACTTTCCGTTCTGTTTATTTTGTTTGCTCGACTGGTCGCATCATGCTGCAATTTGAGCGCCACTCTCAGACGCGAAGATAACATAGCTATCAATTAGATTATGTCAGCCCGCCTCACTCGCTATTCACAGCGCATTTACCGCACTTTCAGGTCGTGGTGCTTATGAAGATTGCCTTTTAGTTCGGTACAAGAACGAAGAGAAGAAAATGTAGGGAATTAAAATCATGCTGCGCCAGCTACCAATCGAGAAATAAAATTTAAAAAATAAATATTATCGGATCCATATCGATTGCTATGCCTCCCAATTCAGCTTAATATTCGTTACATTATTGACGTTATTATTCAGATAACTATCGTCATTGTTATTGTTGTCATCACAGCATTATTGCCGATACTTTCTTTGGTATTTTCATTTATTAGGTTCAGCATAGATGAAATTTCTGCGTTATATGTCGTATTCTTTTCAGGTAATTCCCCCCAAGCAAGGCGGGAGTGTCACTAGCACACAAGGGATTACAGAGGATCGAGAAGAAGAGTAAAGAGGCGTGTTTGAGGAACGGATACAGAGAGGGACGGGAACAACTGTCCGATGTCGATTGACATTACACTTGAATATTTGAAGATTAAAGACATCGGGGAAGCAAGTAAGGGGAAGGGAGTTCTACAGACGGGAAGTGCTGGAGAAGAAGCTGTTTGAGTAGAGGAGACGGTGCATTTAACCATTTTGACAGTGAAAGAGTGGGACCGAGTTGCCAGCCCTGTAGCTCGTTTAAATTCATGTAGTCCGGAAACCGACGAAAGTAGCTAATCAGAACAGTTGCCGTGAAAATACTTGTAGAAGAGACAGAGGGAGGCCATGGCACGTCTGTGGGATGGCGATTGTAGACTAGATGCCAGATCAGGACCTATTATCTTGCATATTCGTCTATGGATTTTGTCGAGGACCTCGAGACATACAGCGGGAGAGCCAGACCATATATGACAGCTATATTTCATCCAAGGACGGATGGTTTCTTAATCTTTATCCTCTTGACAATATTTTAAACTGACTCCTTCATTTCTTTCCGCATATTAGGATCAGTTGGCTTGTATTTTCCTAACTGTTTTACTTAATTGCCTAAAACGGATCCAGCTTTCATAAGGTTACTAACGCCTTTTCTTTATCATTCCACACCAAGTAAGGCGATGTTGCTACTAAGACGCAAGAGGTTCCTGAGAATGGAGGAAACTGCAGTTGTGATTATAAATTTATTTCAAACATTTGTCGAAATATGGTATAGGTTAAAACAGGGCAGAATACAGTTTTGAATTCAGAGCTTTCCTTTTCTTGGACTTGTTTGGTTTGGTTTGGTTTGTTTTACGGCCTATCAACCTCAATGGATTATTTAATGCCGACAAGATTTTTATTGCTGGTAATGTTTTGTTTGTTTGTTCTTTTTTCCAAAAATGTATTGC
The DNA here is from genome assembly GCA_964036315.1 of Acanthosepion esculentum. Lineage (NCBI taxonomy): Eukaryota > Metazoa > Mollusca > Cephalopoda > Sepiida > Sepiidae > Acanthosepion > Acanthosepion esculentum. Next base: position 13,300,383 of record OZ038477.1, read on the forward strand.
TAGTATTAAAACCTATTTTTAAACTTTCATAATGTTTAGAACCCAAGTTTGGGGGGTGTTAAATATTTGCCCAGAGCTGGGACCCTAACAGGTGCTAACACTCCGGCTCAGGGAACACCAGTAATTAAGACGTGGTTTCGTGCTCCTCAAAATCTCCCGATCAGAGGCCTTCCTGCCGGATATAGTTTATCGTCACTCTCAGGACAGCCTAGACTTGTTACTAGCCACGGTTGGACAGCCCAGTGGGCCTTTCTTTTTAAATTATAACTGTAAATACCTACAAAGGTGATAATATTTATATTCAGAACACAATTCGTATAGATTTATTTCTTATAATTATTTCCAAAATTGTGTCTGTTTTCGAGCCCTCACCCCCCTCTCTCTCTCTCTCTCTCTCTCTCTCATTTTTACCCACCTTATTTTTAAATGAAGTTGAGCTGTTTTTATTAATATAACAAGAAAAACACTAAAAAAAGCAAACAATACAATATCTGTCCACATAAGGGCAAAATGAGAAAATCTTTCTCTTCAAACATTTCAGGAAAATAATTTTCTCGGGAGCAGTATATGCTATCCTTCTTTCTAGTATTGATAGAGTTTTCCTGACTAACCTTTTATCTAAGTAGGATGGAAAGTCACTACGTATTTTCTGTGTTAATTATATATCCATTTTAGCTATTGCTGCTGTTGAAAGTCTTGAAATGTACTGATTTCTTTTACCTAGTTAAGTTGTTCGTTAGTGATTGTGTACCACCAGTCCACAAGGTTTAAAGTAGTGTGGTCTTCACCAAAACCGATAGGCTTCACTCGCTCATCCATTTTTAACAATTGATCTGGGATAGCGTTGTTTGGCATCCCATCAAAAGCAAGCATTAATATCAACAACCAATCAAAGGCAAGCTAATTATTTAACGACCAATCAAAAGAAAACAGAAATATTTCTCTTTAATTCATATTTGGGTAATTGATGCTCCTTTTCCGTTGGGAAAGCCGTCGGGCTGTCTCTTTTCCATTTAGATATGGGTAAAATAGTTGGGTAGATTGGTTTATTTAATCCTGTGTTTAAACAGCTCTAGAAGAAGGAAAATTAATTTCTGAGAAATTAATTGATTTTATTAGAATTTCAATGCTATTTCTTTTTAATTCTTTCTTTGGATACACATTGTTTAGTAGACGTCACGTTCTTTCTTGTTTGTTTTTTAACAGTGTCAGTTGCGTCTATCGGTTTAATCATTCGAGACACTTAATACGGACACGTACGAAAAAAAAAATTTCGCTCGCCAACACAATAGCTGGCGACGGAAATTTGAGAGTCACGTCGACCACAACAACTTGGCGATAAGATTCGAAGGAACTCACACTGAGGACTACAAATTAACGACGAACATAAAAGAACGTACATAAGAGATAAAAAGAAAAATTTCGTCACTCCCTAAAAAATGGAAGATTTTCAAAAAGCAATGCTTGAGTTTATAAGAAGAAGCGAAGAAAGACAAATGCAACTCCAGGAATTAATATTAAAAGTAACGGTTAACGCACAACAAAAGAATACCGAAAAAGAGGCGACTTTTTCTCATGACGCTCTTTGGAACACAATAGAAACATTTAAATACTCTCTAGAAGATGATAAAAAAATTCGGGAACTATTACAGACATCATGTAGACATTTTCAACATTGATTGCCAAAATTGGACGGAAGCTAAGAACCTACGTTTATTACTCAGGAAATTGGGAACAGAGGAGTACATAAAATTTGTGGACTATATTCTACCGAAAAAGACAAACGATTTGACGTTCGACGAGGCAGTTACATGCCTTACGGAGCTCTTCAGTCCAAAGACTTCACTTTTTCACAAAAGGTGGAAATGTCTCAACCTCGTAAAAATCGAAAATGAGAACCACTCCACGTTCGCAGCAATTGTGAACAAACATTGCGATAATTTTAAATTGGCAGAATTGACTCCGGACAATTTTAAGTGCCTTATTTTCGTACAGGGATTAGTCTCAGCCAAGGGCAGTGAAATGCGAAAAAGAATGCTCACGAAGCTTCAAAACGAGCCTGGATTAACGCTACAAAAATTGTCAGAAGACTGCCAAAAATTCTTGAGCATAAGACAAGACTCTAAGGATATCGAGGAATCGGGAGTAGTACACATACGTCAGTTGAACAAAAAGTTACGTTTTTCACCCCCCCCCCCCCCGAAAGAAAAAGAAAAGATTTATGAAAAAGAAAAAATTACAAGGTATAAAGCGATTAACGACAGAGATCAAAGCAAATATAATCCCCCTCCCCCATCTGCATGTTACAGATGTGGTGGATTCCACTGGAATACAGACTGTCGATTTAAATACAAGAACTGTTTAGCTTGTGGAAAAATGGGATATAAGGGTAATGGGATATAGTAGGGTAAGGCTACTAGAATGGACTACGAAGACAAACTAAACACAAGAAATACGTGGAACTCGAGATCTTAAATAAGAAGGTAAAATTACAGTTAGACTCAGGATCGGATCTAACTATAATTAATTTACAAACATGGAGGAAGCTAAAGAGACCGACCATGATGCATACACAGAAAATAGCCAAGTCTGTTACAATGACGCGTATCAATTTTGAAGAAGTAATTCTAAACGTAAAATTACATGGAAAAACGAAAAATTTGCAGATATTTGTAATGAAAGACACAGAAAATTTGGTGGGCATAGACTGGATGCAAAGATTTGACGTATGGGATTTACCACTTACCTCATTTTGTAAGAAAATAGAGTGTGGGCCATCAGAAGCTACAAAATTAAAAGAAGAACTACATAATCAATTTCCCGAAGTATTCTCGAGCGGTTTGGGACGATGTAATAAGGTTGCAGCCAAAATTGAACTAAAGGAAAATGTTCAGCCAGTATTCAAGAAAAAGGGAAACGTGCCTTTCGCAACCATAGAAAAAATTGACAAGGAGTTAGATAGATTGGTACAAACTGGAATCCTTTCACAAATCGAATTCAGTGAATGGGCGGTATCCGTGGTCTACGTAAAGAAAAAATCCGGAGAAACCCGTGTTTGCGCAGATTTCTTGACTGGGTTAAACAAGGCTATCAAGGATTATCACTACCCATTGCCAAGCCTGGAGGAAATATTTACCAAGCTTAACGGTGGTAAGGTATTTTCTAAGATTGATTTAAGTGAAACTTATCTTCAGATTCCAGTAGAAAAAGAAAGTACAAAAACTTATGTATCAATACTCACAAAGGACTTTACAAATTTAACAGATTGCCATTTGGGATAAAAGTAGCACCGTCAATCTTCCAACAGACTATGTATACCATGCTCATGGGACATAAGTTTTTAATCAAAAGCAATAATGTAGAAGAACACGCAATGCACATTAAATAAGTTTTTAAAAGAATTAAGCATTTTGGTTTCAAAGTGAAGGAGAAAAAATGCGATTATTTTCTATAACAAATCAAATATCTAGACGATATAATTAATGAAAGTGGCAGAAAACCAGATTCAGTTAGAGCATCTGCAATAAAAAATATGTCTGAGCAGAGTTGCAAAGCTTTCTTGGTCTAGCGAACTATTACGGTGAATTCATTGAAAACATGCACAAATTGAGGGCTCCCTTCAATGAATTATTGAAAAAAGATAACAAATGGAGATGGACCGAAGATTGTCAGAAAGCTTTGAAGGAGATCATAAAGAAATTAAGGTCTGCTCTAGCACTGACGCATTTTGATCCCAAACTGGAAATTATCATTGCTAGTGACGCAAGCTCACACCGTGTGGGAGCTTGTATATTACAAAAGATGCAGGATGGCACAAGGAAACCTATTACTCACGCATCTAGATCGTTGTTACCAGCAGAGAGGAATTATTCGCAAATTGAGAAAGAAGCGTTAGACATAATATTCGCCATAACTTGCTTCCACAGATACATATATGGAAGAGAGTTTACTCTTCAAATTGACCATAAACATTTTCTCACTATATTCGGATTGAAAAAAGGACTACCAATTTACACAGCCAACAGACTGATGGGGAACTATATTATTGAATTATAATTTCAAACTACAGTTCCTACCGTCAAAGAAAATTGGTCATGCGGATGGATTATCTAGATTGGTACCTGCGAAATGCGAACCTCTGGAAGACTCTGTAATAGCGCCTTTGCAAGCCGAAGACGAAATTAGTAAAGTTCTAAGCAATTCAGTAAGAGGATTACCAGTGAACTTGTTAGAAATCAGAAGAGAAGCTGAAATGGATGAATTCATACAAAGTACGAGAGAAAAATAGAAGAAAAAGAAAGAAATCTAGCGGACAGTTTTTCAATTTGTGATCACGTATTACTTTATAATGAAAGAGTGGTCTATACCCAAATCTTTACAAAGACGAATTAGGAGGATTTTCATCTAGGACACCTAACTTGTATGTTCATTTAGTTAGAAATCCCGCTTTGAACAAAAGGAAGGGGAAAAGAAAGTATTTGAGAATAAGTTAGTGTGTCGAAACTACTTTTCATGTTCTAGTTGTCCGTTTATCATTTTGCTAGATAAAATGTTTCGACGTGGAATTGTTTGGCCGTTTCTTTCTCCCTGTTGATTTTAATTTTTTATTGAATGCAAGTACCCCAAGCCCACTGTTGGCGGTGGGGGCAGAGGCATGCCCGTTTGACCCCACTCCTCCTCCCCGCAGCTCTGCGTTCATTGAAACTTGAAGCTTGGCGATAAAGGTAAGCCGAACAATCACTAGTGACCATGAGAATTAATGTGGACGACTACGAACACTTGCTGACATGAGTGGGTTGGCATTTATGCCGTATCCACAAAGCTGGCTAACTATATTTTTTTTATTTCTTTTTTTAGTATAAGTGCCATTGTCCTATACTAAGTTAAAACTTAGTGTTGTGAATGGGCAAAATACAAACAATATGCCATTCCTATCCCCCAGTACACACATCTAGTGTCATCCCGGAGACTATGCCAACTACCTCCCCCTCTAATGTTTTTGTTGTTCTTGTCGTTATTGTATGTGTTATATGTAATAGGAGTAGGTAGGCTTCCCTACCGCCCGGTCAACACTCCTCCCCCTTCTCTTGGACATGAGTAGAGGCTCACACCTTGTTTCTTGTTTAGGAAGGGGTTCGCGGAACTCTCTCGCTCTATCTTTCTCTCTCTCTCTCTCTCTCTCTCTCTCTCTCTCTCTCTCTCTCTCTCTCTCTCTGGGCTCCGTACTAGAGCCGCTGTGTTTCTCTCGTGATGTGTGCAGTCTGTGGCATTACCTCTTCATTCTGAGGGTACAGGGTTGACAGTTCCCTGGTTGCTTTTTCCTACTGATAGTTACGAGCCCTAACTCTTGCGTAGCGTCTTGAGCGGCCGCTCTGATCAACAGTTGTATAATATCGGGGTGTCTGTAGTGCCATGTCGCGCATGGATAGGTGTATTTGCAGTCACCTCCGGTGGGCAGCCCTGAGGCCACATTATGATGCAGGCTGTGCCCAATTCCCTCTGCCCACGTCACGGTCGATAACCGTCGACTTCTTTTACCTCAGGTCTTCTCATCTTCCAATCATAATTCCACATGATGACTTACAAAGATCGAAAAAGTAAACCTAAACCAGCCCTTCAAAAATCACCTAAACCGCTTAACATCTCATTCTCTAACATCCGTGGCATGAGAACCAATTTATGCAGTGTGGAATATTTCCTAACTGCAAACTGCCCGGATATACTGGCTCTGTGTGAGATCAATCTCGACTCATCTTCCCTCCTGTAATCTCTGGATCCCCGGCTACCTTCCTCTCCTCAGAAAAGACTCTCTAACCCACATGCATGGCCTTGGTGTCTACGTCAAGGGCCATCTCCCTCTGGCTAGAGAGTTGTCTCTCGAATCACCGGACCATTCCTACATGTGTCTCCGGCTATCTCTTCTCAATGCTGTAAGCTATCTCTTCTTCCTTTATCGCTCTCCATCCTCTCAGGACTGTGGAATACTTGATGTCATTTCTGACAGCATAGACAAGGCTCTCTCTCCATCCATCGCTCACATATTTGTATTTGGTGATTTTAACGCCCATCACAACAATTGACTTAAGAATGCTACTACTGACCTCGCAGGCATTCATAATCTTAACTTTTCAGTTTCTCAATCCCACACGCAGATAGTATACTTCCCCACGCGTTTTACCTACAACCGGGTGGGTAAGGCCTCTCTTCTCGATCTGTGTTTTACCTCCATCCCCGAGTCTTGTAGTGCCACGCAGCTCTGCCCGCTTGGTAGCTCCAATCATGCTGTCGTGTCTGTTAATATCTCCTTCAACCCCAATTTAAGAATTTAAAGGCATAATATATATATATATATATATATATATATATATATATATATATATATATATATATATATATATATATATTATGCCTTTAAATTCTTTGAGGAACATAGGACCGCATGATATCTTTGCTGTTTCTGTAACAAGCCAGTTTTTTTTTTATTATTATTAAATGACTAGGTTGTTAGGCTACCCAACATGTATGATTAGGTTTTGTATTCAGAGTTGATTTTTTTACGACGTATGAGGGTTAGGCAACTCAGGTTCTAGGAACTTTAAACGAATCATCCCTTATATAGTTATATATATTATGCCTTTATATTCCTTGAGGAACAGAAGGTCGCAAGATATCTTTGAATTATCTGTAACAAGCCAGTTTTTAAGTGAGTAGTTTGTTAGCTTACTGCACAACCCCCAACCTGGAGGATCAGGTTTTGAATTCAGAGTAGTCCTTCTCCTAGAGCAGTTGCCACCTAAGGGTATAGAACCCGGTCTGTTCTGCTATTTACACATAGCTGGTAAAGAGAAGATTCATACCTTTTTCAAGGATATTAGCACGTAAATTAATGCAATGGATCCGACTGGAATACGAATATATATATATATATATATATATATATATATATATATATATATATATATATAAGTGAACATAGAAGTCAACGCTTAGAGGCGACAGAGTGTCGCCTCTAACTGTTGACTTCTATGTTTACTTTTATATTTACACACGCTCTATCCCTGATATTGAGCACTTTATCCCATAAACATAGCACATTTTAAGACTATATATATATTTATATATATAAATATATGCGTGTCTCTATGTGTTTAAAAGTGGACACTGTGGAAAGCACCAAGTGGCGACCGTATTTTTCATGTTCAACTGTATTATCGCAACAGTTATTGGGTCGGGAGGTAATGTTTATGTCTCAAAGTATTCTAGATGCTATGCTGGAGAAGAAAATTCATACTTTTCCCAAAGGTATTAGCATGTAAGTGAAAGTAATGTATTCGACTGGAATTCGAACACGACACTCCAATTCCTCAAGCCGAGCCGCTATCCATTAGTCCACCGTGCTAGCCCGTCTCTCCTTTATTTCTTATTCTTTCTGTCTCATGTTTTGTCTTTTTAATACCCCCCAATATCCTTATCTGTTATTTATTACCCAATATCGAGATGCAGGTTAATCGGATTTTCCTTCTGTTCCTCTTACCATCAATAGGCCATATGCGTGTCAAATGGTCCAAACTCTCTTTCCTTATTATGCATACCAGAAATGTCACCTGATTCTCTCTTATTCTACTTATTTTTCAACTGGACCTTTAAAATTCCTTGTTGCTCATATGCTCTGCCTATATTGTTCTCAATATGCTTCTTCAGAACCATATTTCTGTTACCTCATGTCTCCTTGTCTTCAGTGAGGAAATTATCCAGCATTCACTACCATATAAGAGATTTGAAATTATATTATAGTTCAGCAGACTTTTCTTTGTTTCTAATGAAATATTCCCGTTTCTTAATACTTGGTTTAGCTTTTTATTATTACAATTCACCTTCAGATTTCGATATCATTTTCCACTACATGTTAAACTACTTCCCACAAATCTATATCTTTCTGTACTTGTCTGATTTCGACATCTCTAATTCGTAGCTCGCATCTTTGTAAATTCCTTTTCCTGTTAATTATATGTCATCGCTTGTTATCATTGATTGTTCGTTTATCTTACTAGCTTTATTTTACTACCTCATCTAAAATTTCCTGCAGTTTTCTCCCTTTGTCTGCCATCAACATTGTGTCATCTCCATATGATATGCTGCTAAGACTGTGTCCAGCACTAACAAATCCTGGAAGGAATTATAGTTCTCTCAGAAACGCCTCGCTGTAAATGTTAAATAAATCAGCTTCACTAACTTTCTGTTTTTGTGTACTTCATTATTTTGTATCCGTAACATCATTAGCAGATAAAATAAAGTGTAGTTGACTGCTCACATAGATGTTTGTGTTGCAACTTACCAACTGTTTTTCGTCCTGGGTAAGACGTTAAAATACGTCCAGCAGCAAAGCCTCTGATCAGGAGGTTTTGAGAAGCGCGGAACCACCTCTTAATTGCAGGTGTTCCCAGGTCCAATCTGACCCGGGGTGGTAGCACCTGTTAGGATCCCAGCTATGGGCAAATAGTTAACTATTACCAGCAATACTATTTTGAGAAAACATTATTACCAGCAATAAAATTTTGTGGGAAATATATTACCAGAAACATATTTTTGACAAAACAAAATATTACCAACAATTTTGTCGGTATTAAATAGCCCATTCAGGTTGATATGCCGTAAAACAAAATAAACCAAACCAATCTAAACCAGAGAATACATATTCTATTCATACGAATCTATCATAAAAATGTTGTCGGGATTAAACAACCCATTGAGGTTGATATAATATAAAACAAAATAAACCAAACCAATCTAAATCAAAGAATACATATTCTATTCATACGAATCTATCCTAAAAATGTTGTCGGCATTAAATAACCCATTGAGGTTGATATGCCGTAAAACAAAATAAACAAAACCAATCTAAATCAAAGAATACATATTCTATTCATACAAATATATCCTAAAAATGTTGTCGGCATTAAATAACCCATTCAGGTTGATATGCCGTAAAACAAAATAAACCAAACCAATCTAAAACAAAGAATATATATTCTATTCATACGAAACTATCCTAAAAATGTTGTCGACGTTAAATAACCAATTGAGGTTGATATGTCGTTAAACAGAATAAACCAAATCAAACCAAACTAACTGTTTTTGTGTAGTTGATGAGACCAAATTTTTGATATTTTCGTAAGAAAAACTTTGGAATCGTACTTAATAAATCAATGAAGAAGAATTTATATCTATTTCTTCACTGATATATTCAGTCCTATTTCCACAGTTCTAGTGTTCTTCTTATGGAAATATCAACAAGTTGGGCTGTTTATTAATATGTCTATTTTACAGAGAGGTGGGTGTTCGATTTCAGGTAATGCAATTATTGGCAGAAGATAATTTTCTAGGCTATCTTGTGCCAGTCTAGGAACAACCTAATAAATGTCATGAGGAAGGGTGAAATGACAATAAATGCATCATAAACAAACGAAACAAAGAAAAATTTCGTTTAACGCACCATTTTTCCCCAAAAAAGATAGTTTTAAAAAAAATCTTAAAAGAACAGATAAGTGAAGCAAAAAAGAAAGATTCGAATCAAGAAAGCGTGAAGAATGAAATTCTTGGTGAATGCCGATCAAAATAACATGGGGGGAAAAAAAGAAAATAACACCAAAAAAAATGCAAAAAGAGTTAAGTGAAGTGTGAATGAAGACAAAATGCAAAGTAATAAATGTTTTATTGCTTGGAGCCGATTTATTTCAACGGCTGATTGGTAATTTACTTGTTTGCTGCATTGGTCTGAAAAAAAAGGGAATCTAGGGAAGGGCGAATATGGCCGGCATCAATATGTATTGCCATGAAATATAAGAGAATAAAATGATACATTGACAAGCATGTGCTCATGCGGACAAGCAAGCAAGACGCGTGTAAATACTCGTATTTAAACGCCAGTGCACATGCACCAACGAACACAGATATCCTCCCACGCAGACATAGAAAGATATATGCATAATACTAACATTATATATATATATATATATATATATATATATATATATACGTAATTCATATTTTTAAGGTATACATGCGTGTATGTGTGTGTGAAAAACACAATTTAAAGAGTACAACATATATATATATATATATATATATATATATATATATATATATTGTCATCCACAGACAGACTGTTTCGCTGTATCACAGCTCATCAGTGTGGCTAGACGTCCAGTGGCCTCTAGCTAGAATCGAAAGCCGGCTGAATTCGCGTAAGTCGGAAATTTTACCCTGAAGCCGTTGGCGCACGGCAGAGAAGAAGGTGAATTTAAGCGTATTTATTTTTAGATAAACACACAGTGACTGAGAGAACTCGATTCGATTTACCGAAGAATCTTGCATTATTAGCCGTAATAGTCACTGTTTACAAACCCACACTTCCTCCCCACAGAACTCAACCAAAATAAATTTTTCTGGAGCATATATATATATATATATATATATATATATATATATATATATTATAAATTAACTGATTCAAAAATATGTTTTCTTCGCCACACAGGAATTACCATGTTTCAAAAACCCGAGCTAAAAACTTCAAATTTAATTATATAATGAAGCATTAGTTCTGTTTCATCTTCAAGCGAATATTGGAATCCGAAATTCGCTTGAAGATGAAACAGAACTAATGCTTTTCATTTACTTATATAATTGCATTAATTATATCTATTGATATAGTCAGTTCACATAGGCGATAAGGTGTGTGGGACATTCCATTACAACATCTCCCACTGACCTAATTTTCCCATTAAACTTTTCTCAATAACTCTTCTTTTCGGTGTCAGTACATAATTGTTTGACTTTTTTCCCCTTCCTAGTACTTTTACATCTCACCAGTACAGAAGTAACCTAGTCTACATGGCAACGCAGCGTCATCTACCTTAAACATCCTTTAAATTTAATAACTCAAAAACGAATGATTTGTGACATGTGTTTATATAGGTTTTGTCCTTGTTTTGGTTTGAGGAAACCGCCCTAAAACTTAGAAAAATATTTTTGATAGATCCTGTACATAAACATCGTATTTTAAATATGATGATATTTGAAGCAATATTTGTGTGCTAAAGCTTTTTGCGTTAGATCATAATGTATTTCATATGTTGCCACTTCCAGATAGCCGTGAATTTTAGAAGATAAGATAGTTTCCGTTTTGTAGATGAGCGCACCACGGTCTTTCTTTGTTCAATCTCCGAATATTTGACTATATGTGACAGGAAACTGACCTTTCAATCTGTCTGTCTCTTACTTAGTATGCATCTTTTTTGTTCGTCCAGGTCGGTGTCGCTTTAAGCCTGCATATCAGCCATCTCAATCTTGTCATATCTGTCAGTCTGTTTATCTGTCTGTCTACCTAACCATCCATCTATATCTGTCTCTGTCTATGTAAATCCTAAAGTGTTCTTACCTTTCTGTCCGTTTATATCAGTCTGTACATATCGATGAGAATCGATTCACATTGATTCTAAAGCCAGATCACCTGGAATGTCTGCGGATGACTAAAGTTTCAAACTAAAATGTTTTCATAGTAACCGTAGCGACAGTAAGGCTATGCACGAACACAGTGATGTCCCACTGAGTAACAACACTACAGTGGCTTCATATATGAACACTACAGGTTACCCATGTGCGAGTGATTTCAAGGATTTTAGAAATTGCCGGGCACTTTTCTGAAAGCTATTGAATATATAAAATTATCTATGAATCATCCAAACATTTGTTTGTTGAAGTGTTTTTTGCTGAGTGGATTAATTAATGATACTTTGTTGCGCAGCCACGCCTGGGTCGTCTTGGTCTTGTGTGCTGGAGCGGAGTCCTGCTGGACGACGTAGGGGCGTCCGGCGGCGATCTCGTCTATCCAGGGATTCACCACGCTCCTCAGCACCTCCTTGCAGATACTTTGAATAAAATGATACATTTATCTGCCTTTTGCGAACAAATGAAGTCCAAATTTTTTAATCCTTATTATCCATTTCAAATGATCCAGATATCAAAATATCATGATTTTGTTATTTGATTTTGCAACGTAGTGATGACCAGAATTAATTAATATGACATAAAGTTCCCGAAACAGCGTTTTCCTTCATTAGGGTATGACCCACCGGGCAGTACATACTTGGACTTAGTAGAAAACGGATCGAGCCCTAAATAAGAACTAGATTAGATATTGGTAAACATTTTCAGCGTAAGGAGAATTTTCACATTTACATTAAATAAACTGTACAGTTCAATATTCTCTAACAATTACCCGTTTAGCAAACACTGTATAATAAAAAAAAACAAGTATGAGGATAAACATCAGTATACGTATAATATGAATAGGGTTTGGCCCTTCATGGATATAGTTAATAGCAAATCAAAGGAATGACCTCCAGCATGTCGAAGTGCAATGTAGGGCTTGATTGAAATCATCATCACCATCATCATCATCATCATCATCATCATCATCATCATCATCTAAATGAATTTTGTAATCGTAGGTGGTGGGGGGTCGAATACAGAATCAATACTGAATCTCCTCCACAATGGTCTATCAACAGCAGACATCCGCAATTCTGGAATATTCTTACTTGTCCATTGTTTGACATTGTCCAATTTTTTTGCGTTGGTGTTCTCTCTTAAGTCCACCTTCAACGGTGCCTTGCATGATGGTCACGTACAGGGTGTTGTGCCTTGTAACGGGTTCAAACCACGCCATTATTCTCCGTTTGACAGTGACGAGAGGAAATATCCTTTGGAGGCAAGTGAAATCGAAAGCGTCTAAAATATTAGCGCGTAAAAGTCTGAAGCAGGTTTAAAGTGTATTGAAGTCAATATTAATATTGTGACAGGGTAACACTGTAATTCCTATATCTGCAGTATTGTTTTAAATGCGAAGTCAAAAATTATCCGCACTCTTATCTGAATATATGTTATGACCAAAGCTTAGATAATTTTTGACTTACCGTCGTATATGTTTCTGCGGGCTAGGATATGTTTTAATCGGAATCACCCCAAGCAAAGCGGGCCACTAAAACGCAAGGGGACACAGGGTGTGTAAGAATTAATAACAGAAACATTAATGATGAGCTGAAAGAGAAAATAGTAATTAGGTAGACAGTAGATAGCGATTGACATTGCATTTACAGGGTGTTGCAGCAAAATCAGACATTTGACAAAAAGAAAACGAAATAGGCAATAAAAAAACAAATATGTATATGCAGATAAACGACAGTTTATTTATCAAAAGTTAGAGGTACATACTACATTATTTTTCAATGTAACTGCCGCTGGCGGCGACGACCATCTCAAGGCGGGAGCGAAATGAGACACACACTTTGGCGACCATGTCCATAGCGGCGTGTTGTGGGCGTGCTTGTTGGCACGTCCACAACACGTTCGATTCTCTGAAGGCTACCTTCGTGGAGGCATTCGCCGCTATGGACAAAACATGGTTGCCAAAGCGTGGGACTCATTTCACTCCCGCCTTGAGATGGTCGTCGCCGCCGCCGACGTTTACATTGAAAAATAATGTATATTTTTACAGATTAAAGGTGGCTGGAAAGCATGGATTTCCAAACGCGAGAAATCTGAGAGAAGAAAATATTAGCATAGAATTTACGGCTGCATCTAGCCAGCTCAACTGTAAATTGATTTGATCATGCCGCCAGTCTAGTACTGAGCTTAAAGTTAAAAAAATCTAGGTACGACAGAGAAGAGATCATAAGAACAATTACTAATAATGTATTTATAGAAAAGAAATAGTGAGGCAAATTACGCCTGCAGGAAAGTGACTGGAGCTGATCTGCCAAATCAGTATCAATAATATTGCAGATTCTTCTTTGAATCTTATCACGGAGCTCAAGTAAATAACAGGGGCAGATATGGCAGCAAAATTATATGCATGACCGAATGGCAGACCTATAGACATGTAAGATAGATTCTGGAGAGAAAAATTGTCTCGCTCTTCGTAGTGAAATGACTTTCTTAGCATCTGATCTAGCGATGGATTGAATATAGTTTTTCGACTTCAATACACCGGGGAACGTGTACCCGAGAAGGTGCAACGAGTCATTTCCTGGAGGATAACATCAGGATATATTTATAAACAAATATTAATGTTGTATGTTCCTTGAATAGGAGTAGAGGTTTATCCCTTACTTAACGTTTAGGATTGAGTTTCCGAATCCTTCTAAAGTGGTCCCATTATATTTCACTCCCAGTAGACCCCCTTTGCGTCTCAACAACGCAAACAAATTTAGTCCTATGGAGTCACATGAAAAACTTTTCCACTTCGTCATATATATATATATATATATATATATATATATATATATATATATATATATATATACATATATATATATATATATATATATATATATATATATCAGGTCATGCCATAAGTTCTGTTCGAATTTTGAATAAAGAAAACAAGTGACCAAATGTTACATTTAATTACAGATTCAATCAACAATGTATTTCCCTGATTATCTATGACTTCCTTCCATCTATTAACAAGCTTACTAATTCCATTACTGTA
>OZ038477.1:13317436-13402436 GCA_964036315.1 Acanthosepion esculentum
CACAGCGTGAACCACTTCCATAACTTCGTTTGTTTGAATGTTTGGGGTTTTATGGCATATCAACCATTATGGGTTATTTAATGCCAGATCCAGTATTTACTAGATATATCAAAAACGTATAGCTGGCAACGTCATTGTTTCAAAAACGTATGACTGGCAACGTCATTGTTTCAAAAGCGTATGACTGGCAACGTCATTGTTTCAAAAACGTATGACTGGCAACATCATTGTTTCAAAAGCGTATGACTGGCAACGTCATTGTTTCAAAAGCGTATGACTGGCAACGTCATTGTTTCAAAAACGTATGACTGGCAACATCATTGTTTCAAAAGCGTATGACTGGCAACATCATTGTTTCAAAAGCGTATAACTGGCAACGTCATTGTTTCAAAAACGTATCCCTGGCAACATCAATGTTTAAACTTTTTTTCTACTGATTGACCCTAAGCCACCGCTTTCCATCACATTTTAGGGGTAAGGTGTTAGTATATTTAGTGTAGGGTTTGGGTGGGAAAGTTAATTGTAAGTTGTAGTTGTTTTGGGATGGGTTAGATGTGATGGGGCATGACATGACCAGCCGATTGATCGGATCGACGGCCTTTTGGTTGAACGTAGTTTATCGTCATACCCAGGACGCGGATGTAGTTTATCGTCATACCCAGGACGTACTTCAATAACTGACCCACGTCTTTGCTATCTAAATTTTGTACTTGAAATATACCATGATCCACATTTATTTCGTACTCAAAAGGGACACGGCACACACAGTCCATTATCACCATAATTATTGATAATTAATAACCAATTAATTAATAACCAATTAATTACTTTGTTATTTGTGTATTACAAGATTTAATTGAACAATCTTCCCGATTTATACTTCCATTAATTTTCTATAATCTCTCTTATTAACCATCTGCCTCTGTGAAAACTCAACTCATATCATCTCAATACCTTCCCTGGCTGCGTCCACGGGGAAAGAATCCACACCCGTTCAGCATCTATTAACTAATTCATTACTGGTTTTACCGTGGTTAGAAGAGCTTTTTTCCCTTAGTCGTCTACTGCACCTGGAATCGCACAAACCATCGGACCAATACCTTTTTCGTCGTCAGGTCCATTCATAGGCCTCGTCGTTATATTAGGTTATACCTATTCTATTCTGAATACTTCATACAGCTCCCTTTATACCCGAACAGTGTCCGGTTTTCCTATATACATGGCCAGATATGACAATTTCCCCGCCAGGATACAGACACAAACACATTCGGAAATCCGAAACTATGCAAGCCGAATCTACATATTTCCACAAATAATTAATTAACCTAATTTTTTCACAAAGATAAATCACAAAATTCACTAATCAACAACTTAGTTATTCAACCAAGAAAGGCAAGGGGACACACACACGGCTCTTAAATTAAAAAAAAGAATTCCACACATTGTTATGAAAATAAATAAAACAATCATTTGTCAGTTAAATACGATTAAGAAAATAATTCTAAGCTTAAAATATTTGAATGCATGCAAGACCATAATCACAAAAAAATCGACTAATTAACAGCACACAGAAATCACATTGGGAATACTCCATCACAAAATGCTGTCAGTTTTTCTTTTTCGAAATAATTTTCCTTTGCATTCACGTACGCGAATTCAGGCCTCCACACGGCCAACAGACTCTACCAGACAGACACACATAAAAGTGTGCTAATCAAAATAACTGTATATATTCGCACATGGTTCTAAACTTTTTTTAAAGATAAAATAAAACAACCAAAATCAGTCTCACTAAAATGTTTCATCAAAATCGATAATTGTCGCACTTGTAATTATGCGTGAATGTGAGTGTTCATTGTGTTCTTTCTTTCTTTCCTTCTTTCTCTTATTCTTACTTTTTTCATTATTGGTCCATCAAATCATGTTCACTTACTGATTTTCTTTACGTTTCTCCTGATTTTTTCATCATTAATTCCTATTTTGGTTTGTTGCTTAGACGTATACGTACGTCAGGAGTAGAACATAATAATCTCATCTAACTTACAGTTACTTTTTTCTCTCCTTATGTCTAAACTACTTTCATTTTTTTTTTGCATATTCCTTTTGTTGAGTCCTCAGTCCAAACATCGCCGAACTTATACATCGTAGTGTTATAACACACATTGTGCCCCCGTCTATACTGGGAGATCCTGGCCTCGGCACCAAGTGAGTTTACTGTATCTTTTCTTTCATGCAGCGAGGTCAACGACATCAATTTAATACAATTTTGTATCTCTCTCTCTCTCTCTCTCTCTCTCTCTCTCTCTCTTGTCCTCATCCGGCCATGTCGCATAATGATTTTGGGTCCAGATATGAAAGACATCAACAAATTAATGTCGTCAAAGTGTAAATTTCTATCTATCCAGTGGGGTCGCTCTCCCGCCGCTGGGGAGCTAGTTTCAGACACGAAATAAAACACGTTGACGGTTAAGAAATAACCCACTGAATAATCTTTACATATCTCAATCCTGTTTCTCACGCTGGCTCAGCCTATCAACTCCCTTTTTTGTTTAATGTCAACCTCGTGAAGTTCGAGCAGAGATGCACTTTCTCTAAAAAATAATACTCTGCTAAACTATTATTTAACACCATAACTTTTGGGTGTGCATATATAATTCACTGCAGTATCAAATGTAATACCCTCCCCTCTCCATATCTTCTACTATATTGATCTCCCCCCTCTCTCTCTCTCTTTCTCTCTCCATATATATATATATATATATATATATATATATATATATATATAATATATATATATATGTACATTTGGTTGGATTGATGTGAGTTAGTGAACCTGGGTTTCACGCTTTTGCGATCGTCAGACAAACTGATTATTTTTTAAAATTTTGGATTTATGTAGATTGCGTGTATTGGTGATATTATGGAAGTGTGGATGGGAATCGTCTTCGTGATGTCACTCATGCTAACGCAAACATAGATGCATGTCCGTACAGCCGTTGAGGTACGCAGACACACATACACATTCGCTCGTCCGCCGGGGCTCATACAAACATAAGCATATGAGGGCAGTATGGGACTTGACATATGTATGTATATGTGTGCGGTTGTCTATATACATACGCATTTATATGTTGAAATTCAAAGATCGGAAGTGTAGCGAAAATGTCTCGTGAATGTCTTGTGAATGTATACATGTCAGCAATCAGACCATTTTTCTATTCTTTCACTGAATAATATTTCCTCGCACGCACCTATATACGTGTGGTGGGGCCTGTGTAAAATTATGATAGGTAAAAATTGCTATTATCTTTAATTTTTTAAGGTTGATCTGTTATTATTTTAAAACTGGTTATTTGCTTGTTTTTGACGGCTGCGTATATGTAACTGGTAGAAATTGCAGTTTGTAATCCTTATTGATTTTTATATGGTGGTGTTAAATATGCTCGGTGGGTGGAGTAGTTTACGTTAATAATTATAGCGGGTTTATATAATAGTAGATGTGATGTGGTAGTAATGGTGTAGTGGGTTAGTGGTAATGATAATATAAGTAGCTAATAGTTATTGAAAATTGGTAGAAGTGATTAGTAATGGTGGTTGTAGATATATATATATATATATATATATATATATATATATATATATATATATATATATATATATATATATATATATGTTGCTTGTATGATTTTAATGAAACATTCAGGAATTGTTCACAAATGAATGAAATTACATTAAATTATCTTTTTTAGAAAATCTTGGTAAAATATATTTTACATCTGTTACTCCATGCTTACTTTTTTTCTTTTAAGCTTATCACCCCAAGCAAGGCTGGAGGCCACTAGCACGCAAGGGGTTACAGAAGATTTGGAGGAAGAGCAGATAAGAGTGGTAAAGGAGAGGATGTGGAGAAAGATAGTGGATCGATCAAAGCAAGGGGGTTACAGAAGATTTGGAGCGAGAGCAGATAGGAATGAAAGGTAAAAGTATGTGGAGAAGGGAAGTGGATAGCTCAAGGCAACTGGTGATGTCAATTGACGTTACACTTAAATAGTTGGAGATTGTATTTGTCAGGGAAACAGGAATAAGGAAGGGAGTTCTACAGGCGAGATGTGCGAGACATGAAGCTATTGGAGTAGAAGAAACGTCTACATCTAACAGTTTCAACGGTCAATGGGTGGTAACGGGAAGCCAGCCTCATAATTTTATTTTGTAGGGTTTAATGTTATGAGCATATTAGTTCAAGCAGAAGACTTTGGATAATTTAATCCATCAATTTCGTTTTGAAAAACTGGAACCTCAATGACACTGTTACATTATCTTTGACTCAGAGCCAAGAGAAAAAAAGGAAGGTAAATGCATAAGGAGAGAGTATGAGGAGAAAAGAAAATGATGAAAAGAGAACTAAGCACAACATTCGACACATGCGTACATTAACACGAACACGCTTATAAAATCTAACACATAAATAAACACACGTACACACCAAAACAAGTGTAAAATATCAAACTAAAATCAATAATTATCACATAAATTAATATTAACTTCAAAAGATAACGAAAATTACGGAAACCTTCTGATGAGTTAAGATCAGATATGGATCAAATATGAATCGGAATTAAATAGAATGATAAAATAAAGAACAAATAATTTTTTGAGATTTTGAATGAACTATACTAAGGTTTGTTTAAAAAGTCGAATGCGTGAAACATGATTAACCAATGAAAATCTAACATCACAAAATTAAAAATACCATAAGCTCTTCCTTTTTACATATATCTTCTGATAAAGCTTTAATAAAAGTGAAACGATCGATTGATAAATATTTCTTATTTGTTCTTTATCTCATCATATATATATATATATATGGAGAGAGAGAGAGAGATAGAGAGATTTGTGAGGGAATTTTAAACAATGAAAAAATGGTTTCATAGTAAGAATATCTTTCATTACTTTTTCAAATCGACAAGACCGATTCAGCTCTCAGAATCCAGGCATGTACGTTGATATGCGTAATAATATCTTCTGTAATAAATCAATGCTCGCTCTGTCGCTTTTTCTCTATCTTTTTCTCGTTATCTCTCTCTCTCTCTCTCTCTCTCTATATATATATATATATATATATATATATATATATATATATATATATATATATATCAAATATGTGGTGCAGTTCAATTTATATTACAATGAATCATTCATAAAAAAGTAGATTAGTAAAGTTAATGATATAAAATGGCGAAATATCTTCGTAAACCAAACTTTTAAAGTTGCATTAACCTACGAACCATTCGATGAATGTTATGATCCTTGTTTTTAATAACTACAATCTGTATAATTTGTTTTTTAATCTGCTAGTACATATGTACATTTGAAAGTATCGGTTTTTGTAATATTTTCCGTATTTGAATGGATATCAGCTTCTCATATAATTTTAAGTTATGCCAATCTATTATAATTTTAAGTTATGCCAATCTAATTAAATAACATTGTATATTTGGTCAGATTTCAAGAAGTCTTTCCACACATGAGCGAAATGAATGCTAAATTTTCAGGCATGCACATCCTGTTGATTCTTAATACACTCCTCGGATATTATAATTTTTTACCTCTTTTTCGTTTGTCCTTGTCTCATACTGAGGTAAGTTGATAACTATTGTCATTTATTTGATATCTCCACGTAAGGGATTGGGTATATGTCAAGCTAAAGATAGTTTTTGATTTGATGCCGTAATCGAATGAACTTTGCCTTTTTCTCTCACAGGAGAATTGTAGGATTTTCAAAAGTTAAACTAAGATGGAGATATGTGTAGCTTAGTATAACTTTTGAAAATCCTACAACTGTGAGACCGGGAAAGTTACTTTTAATAAATATTATTAAAGACCCTAGTATATGATATAAACAAACACACACGCACACATATTTACACACACACACACATAGATAAAAATATATATATACATGTACATACAGTTCGCGTGCACTTTTAAAAATTTATAACTTTATTTGTATTTACGATAGAAAAATAAATGCTTAAATAAAATACGAAAATAATATATATATATATTTGTGTGTGTGTGTGTATGTCTGTGTGCGTTTATAGGGGCGGAACAAAAGTTCAAACCGTTTTAATGGAAGTTCAAAGAATATTTCTTTTTTGTACAAAGATTTATTCAAAAACATATGTATTATTTTGTTCCTGTACTTATCGTTATTTTTAGACAGATTCATGAGTCATACCCAACAACTTGATAGTTTTCTGGGCAATGAACTGGTCTAAGTGGTTTTACAGGCATCCAAAGAAGTGAAGCTCATCCTATTAGGAGAACGTTGTAGTGGTAATCAGATTTGCAAGGATAAATGTATATTGTGGGTGTAGTAGGACATTCCAGCCATCTTGTTCCAAATTCTGCAGGCTTTGCAAAGAGGCGTCTGGTCTCACGTTGTCTTGATGCTATCTGATATTTTTCAGACTGTCCATACTTTGATTCTTATCATCGATTGCTACATTTAATCCTTCCAACTGGAAATGGACTTGTCTGAATTCAACGTCAGATTTTGAGAAAGAAACTGATAATAGACAATGCCATTTCGATCCCTGTAGTTCTACAGTATCACCTTTCTTTAAAGAGCCTAACTGATGTTCATTGTTTTTTCTTCCTGGATATCTAAAATCATTTCACACCAAGCAAGGCAATGAAGTCAGTAAGACGCATGGAGGTGACTAGGTGTTAGAGAATATGGGAAAAAGACGAGCAATTAGATAATAGGAAAGGAATTAGGAAGACAGAAGATAACGATTAGCATTACATTTACATTTTGTGAGATCAAACTTGACAGGAAAGCAAAAGGCAGGAAGATAATTGCACACGCGAGAGGGGCGAGAGAAAAACTGTTAACATAGAACTTACGGTTACATCTATCCATTTCAATTATAAAATGCTGAATTCTTGACACAAGCACACTTAAACTCATAAAGTCTAGGTACCACAGAGGAACGTTCATCAGAATAATTGCTATATAAAAAATATTTATCGAAAGTACACAATGAAGCTACGTTACAGAGGTTGGAAATGCAGTGAAACCGAGGTTCCAGGTTAGTACTAATACAAATGCAGATTCTTCTGTGTGTTTAACAAAAAATCGAAAAACATATTAAAGAACCGGATCAGATGTGACAACAATATTGTGCAAGATTTTCTGGTCAGAGAAAATCGTCTAGCACGACACAGTGAGCCATTTTTCTAGCAGTAGACATAGCAACTAATTCAATGTAATCTTTCCATTTTTCGAAAATGAAAACAATTGCATTCACGATTATGTTTCATTTTCTATGCCAAATATCTTTTACGACAAAACGGCCTTTTCATTTTCTTTCTGAAAGCCCTATTCACTGCAAACTGAGGTATTTGATATATCAAGTGCAACACCATCTCTTGACAATAAAATATTAAAAGCATTACTGAGCATTTCGTAGACTAAACTGATATTAGATTTACATTGTCAAAAGGACCAAAAGGTCATTCTTATCGAGTTATATTGAATGCGGTGCGTGATATGAACGTAAGAAGTGTAAGTAGCAATTGAAGATTACGAAGAATTTGTGGGCATAAAACAACCGTCCCAAAACTTGAAAAGATTAAAATTGTAGTCATCGGGAATGAACCCAAAGAGAGTGTGTTGCAGACATTAGCCATTCTTACTAATAAACTATCGGAGTGATTTACCAATTTGGACGTAAAACATGGCTGGTTTCGGCTGTAAAATTCTGAATTGAAGAAAGGAGAATATTTAACATTGAAGTAACGATAATTTAGCTATATACTTGCGGCGTTATCACCGCGGGAAAGGGGCCACAGGCTGGAAAATAAATTATCCCCAACTAATTTTCTCAAGGCCGAAGAAAGAGAATTAGGCAACTCCAGCCTGGATATGGCGGCAATGAAAAGGCGCAAAAAGTCAGTATCGAATAACTACCATGAAGCAACGCCATAAAAGTTCAGAATGTTTATTTGAATAAATAATATGTTATTCATGATGACGGTAGTCTTTGAGTATAGAATCCAGAGGTTGGCAGTGAATATTTCGAAGACAGAAGGGAAGCGTAGTTCAGGTTAGCAGAGGATATCTCGTTTCAGTAGCAGAGCGTAGTTCTTTCTTCTGTTCTGGTCATCTTTGGTTCTGACAGGTTCGCATTGGACATTCGTAGAGAGTAACCAAAATGGCCGCCGTTATATCAGACGGATTGAATATTTTACGCCTTCTGATTGGTTAACCTTCATTTGGGGGAATTATAAAGTGAGTCCAGTCATTTAAGTTTGCTCACTAGTATATACATACACAAAAACTGTAACATAAACATTTTAAATGTATTGTTGTCTGTATCAGTTATAAAAATTTAGTATAACAGATAAAGAAGCAAATCATAGGGTAGGTCATTCACAGGAAACTTTGATCCAAAACCGTAAAATTGAATAAAATTAAATTATTAACTGGAAACTTCGAGTGATGTTCTAAAATAGAATGGTCCGCTCTAGATATTCATATGTATGCCATATATAGCGTTCATTGCGGTCAGAAATGTCTCACCTTCATCTGAATATAACCACACATGGTTTAAATGGCTTGAAACGAATTAGTCCTATAAATCTTTGAAGAAAATACAATCCTTCTTTAGTCCTTCCAACTTCATAGTAGTTCAGAAAGCTCAAATTTACGTCACCGAAGTCATCGTTACCAAACACCACCTATAATGGGTAGGTCACGTTTTCTGGAGGAACAGCGACAGATATTCGGGCCAAATCCATGACAGTGAACTCCTCAAAAGCTAAAGCGAATAAAGACCATGTGGCTTCTAGATATATCGCTATGAAGATAAACTGAAATTGAATATGAAAAATGCTAATATCATCCTTCAAAACTTGGTAGAATTAGTACAAATCAATTTTGATCTCAAATTAGTTTACAAAATGGAATAGTACAAACATAGATGACAAATGGCAAAGAGCAAAGCCTCAGTAAATTCAAGTAGCATTGCATCTTTAAAACTTAGGCATGAGAATTGAGAATCGAGAATGACTGTCGCCGTATCGTGTTTACCTCAGTGTTCATTTTATATCAACATACTCTCTATCACTGATAGCACTATTAGCTATAAATATAGCATATCTTAAAACTATATTTTTACGATATATATATATATATGTGTGTGTGTATGTGTACGTGTGTGTGTGCTTCATAAAAAATGAGAGACAAGGTTCTACTTTTAATTTTCTTTAAATGTTGTTTGTTTATATAGAAAACATTGTATATATGTCTAGGCGTCCTAGAGTTTTCTTTCTGAGCATGACCAAAACACAGTGTCATCTGCATATCTTATGTGGCTAAGATAATAAATCCTGGTATAACTTTCAGTTATCTTAGGATCGCATTGCTGTACAGATTGAATAAATACTGTGAGAAGATACATACTTGCATTACTATATCTTACCTTTTACCTATTTACTTTTTTTTTAATTTACTCACTGCAATCTACATGCTGATGTCGGGGGAATTTCTTTTCGTCTGCCTACTCAGGGTTATTCAGGTTCAATTCCTGCCGAGAGCGAATATATTGCTTTAAGACTTTTTCTGAAATATTCAGGCTGGTAGAAGAAAATAAATAAATATTCTGTTTAATCAATAAAAACATCGTCTTCTCAGATATGAGTATCCACTAAATATAACGATTAATGTGACGAAAATCAGTCGGGTTAATAAACATCCATTATCCATATATATATATATATATATATATATATATATATATATATATATATATATCGCTTGACACTTTTGTAATGACAATGAATACTCGTTGTCATTTTCGTAATGCCCGTTGTAGTAGAGCCTATGTAATCATAGATACAACTATACGCCCCTGAACAAAGCTGGTGTCAGTATATATATCGACGGATTTGCACCATAATTTATATGCACATGTTCCAAGTAAGGAAAAAGGCCAAGACCGACTTTGCATTTTCCAATTCCCATCGATAGTGGAAATAATCAATTTTTTCACGTTTCTACGGTAGTTTTCATGTAGTTTGCGGCCATTTTCTACTGATTCTATTGACCAGCGTGAGAGCCAACACTGACTGACACGAATGTTAACTAGTATGCTAGCATGAAAAAAAAATCAATAGCTGCATTCGTCACAAGTCGGAAAAATTTAAATCTGCATGGCACTTTACTCCAATTGGCTCATTCGCTTGCTTAAACTCAACGTTGATTGTCATTCCGCAGAACTGAGTTGGGTGTGAAGAAGTATTTGTTGTTTACATTCGGTTTTTCCAGTGACGAGTCCTTTTTTTAAAGCTGATCGTTTTGCGTTCATTTTGTTTAGTTCTTTTTTCGTAACATATTTAATGTTTAGTATAGAGCTTAGAAAACATTCGCAGTGTGAGATAGGCAAGAAGTAAGGCATGTAGCAACATCAGTACGGCAAAGGGCACTCCTTTAAAGGCAAGGAAGGGCAAAAATATTTTAAGTCAAGTGATAGCGATTGCTGTATGAGTCGTACGATTTTTGAATCAAGCACGGGCAACACCGGGCCATGCTGCTAGTATATATATATATTAGAGCTCATTGCGTTGTGCATGAAACTACGAGTGGCACTATCTTGCTATACATACATATATATATATATGGTGTCCATAAAGTTCGTCTGCTCTTTTTAAAAAATTATAACTTTATTTGTATTTGGGATAGAAATAATCTGTGAAAAATGTTATAATGTTTAATGTACCCAGTTTTAAATATAGGTAAACTAACTAATGTGATTTCAGGCATTACTGTAAATCAGTTGGCAAATGTTTTCACTGAACTGCAAAATCGTATATCCCTTTGTATTCCTAATGATGAAGATATAATTTCAATAAAACCTTAAAAAATATAGATTTACTTCTTTCTAATCCCTTTTACAAATTATTTCTATCGCAAATACAAATTAATTTATATTTTTTTAAAAGTGCATACGAACTTTATGGACACCCTTTATATATATATATATATATATATATATATATATATATATATATATATATATATATATATATATATATATATAGCGTACAGTGTACACTAAATGAATATTAGAACATGGTATGAAGATCTCACTGAGGCCGGAAATTGATATTTATCATGTAGTTTGTTTCCGATGTCTATATTGTCTATACTATATACGAACTGGCTTTTAGTTTTCGACTATGCTTCCTCTGCTGATGTAGGCAGTTACCCCTCCCTCTGGCACTTATTTTTCTATCTGTAGTTTATACTGTAAATATTATTTCCAGTCGAAAGACGCATAATCTCTCAATCAAACCCTCGGTCAAGTTAATTTCTGACAACTTTCTAGCATTGCTATCGAGTCTGCGGAACAGTTAATGTCCCCATTTAACTCACAAGCTTGCATATATGTTTTGGCAACTTTCTACGTCGCCACAGGCAGATATTATGAAAATCTTACCTCCTAGCAAAATCCTACTGGTCTGAACGCTAACGCCCAAACTACACGGCCACAAGAACACACACATTCAGGCACAGAAACCACAGACACCCGAACACACATAATCACACAGACATATATATTCTCTTTAGTTTTTGGTTGTAATTAGTTTAATAAATGTGTATTATGTTGCTTTTCAAAAATAGGGAAAAGACTACGCCATTTATTGTCAGTCTCTGTACAAGTTTTCTAACCTAGAACGCCAACGTCATTTGACTTAGAAACAACCATCATGGCCGACGAAAGAGCTAACTATCTTTGGTGTTCCTTTTTTATTGAACTGCTTTGTTTCCATAATCCGAAGGCCGAACTTTGTGGGTTCGAGTGTCTTTACGTTTTCTTTTGTTTCTAAAGATTTCATTGTTTTCTTTTTTCAGATTTTTTGTTGTATTTTTTAATAATGTTTCGCTCTTGTTTCTCTTGCAAAATCATTATTATTATATATTTTTTTTTTTACTTTTAGATTTACATACGTTTTTTTCTTCTTTTTTTTCCAATGCTCAGATCTTCTTTCAAAGTCGGCCTTGGAATCATCTGAATGCTCTTTGATATTTGTATTAGAACGTAGGCGGCTATGGAGTTCTTCAAAGTAGCTCTCTCTCAATGTTTCTCTTTTTCACACACTCACATACGCACACACACACACACACACACTATGACTATCTGTCTGTTTTTCTGTCTGTGTATCTATCTATATATCTATCTACATATATATATATATATATATATATATATATATATATACCTATATATATATATATATATATATATATATATATATATATATATATATATATATATATAGCGTAGGAATAGGTGTTTATAGAGAAATTAATAGATAAACATACACTCTTACTTGTACTAATAGTGTTACACACACAGAGAGAGACATATATATGTATATATATATATATATATATACACACACATATATATATATATATACACACACACATTTATATATATATATATATATATATATATATATATATATATATATATATATATATGGGTATATGGGGTTTCGTGTACATCTGAGTATTTTGCTGGTATATAATTTCCAACAAAATTGCGTACATTCATTTGATCTATTTAGTTTACTTCTTATTTTGGGACATATATTAAGGAAACAGTGCTTGGAGAATTTGACATTCACATAGCGTATTAGAGGAAACAGGCACAGTAGCAATCTGCCCTTCTCTCTTTCAACCATTGATTCTTTAGTATATATCTTAACATTACTTGCAGCTGTTCCTATTTCATTGCATATACAGCAAGCGATGGCTAAATTGTCGCCATATTATATTTTTAATTTCGCTTGCGTTTTGATTGTTTTTGATTATGTTGACTGAACAGCATATAAGGCTCACTTGAGCGCCGTCTGCGAGAAAAAGAACATCATGACGGAGTTCACTCCTTCAGAAATTTGAAAAATTTGCTCTACTGTTTGGCGTTCGCGCTGGAATCTCTATACGAATATTTCAGTGTTTGGGTGGCAATCTGAGGACAGTGCAAAGGATTCAGAAAGAGTATGATGAGTCTAATGGTGATTACGAAGGTGCTTTGAGTGATCACTAGTGATGGCGACGTTATTCCTCCGCTCATCTTTTCAAAGGTACTCACACTCAAAAAGGAGGCCTACATCAAGTGCCTTGAGAAAGTATTGCTCCCCTGGGTCAAGAGGCTGGCTGCTGGACAATTTCTCCGACCACATCACACCTGATCACTTAACGCCCCAGACTAAACCCCCTTGATTATTACATGTGGGACGCAGTTGAACGAGAGTCCAACAAAATCTGAAACACCAAAGATGAACTGAAAACAAGGATTATGGCAGCATTCACCAACTTAAACAAGGAGGAAAGATTTCAGAAGACTGCAGGAGATGTTGTCTGTGGGCTGTTGTTGAAGTCAATGGCGATTTTATTGAATAAATTTACTCTTGAGTATTTCAAGATAATTTTGTGTACTTTTGGTAAATATATCTTGTTAAAATGAGATGTCAGTGTTATCTTCATTTTGCGTAAATTATACGACAATTTATCGATCGCAGCTTGTATGTATTCTATTTACGTTCAGTCATGCTATTTTGTTTTACGAAGCTAAGTTCATACATTTTTTTAATGATGACCTCACTGTTAATTTTGTTCTTTAGATTCTTTCGAAAGATTGGGCAATAATCAAATTTACGAAATATAAAGGAGTACCTTTTGCAACAATTTTATACTCTCATCTAAAATCCTGCCAAAGAATTTACGATAATTCTTGGCATTTATCTCGAATGATCAATTTCGAAAGAGCCTCTAATTATAGTTCCTGCAATACTAGCCGAACACATTTTACTATAACTCTTATTTATTGACTGTTTCCACGCAGAACCCAGTCCTCAGGTCTGTTGAAACATACCTACGGATAATAATGTGCATATGCCCATTCACATCAATACAGCAGTAAATACTTTTTGTTGGTCTGTAGTTGGAGATTTGTTTCCAGCTGTGCTGATCAAACTCTCTGCCTCTGGGCAGAAAGGGTCACCTGATGAGGCAGAGTCTCGTTTCGGGAAACAGCTATCCGACCCCCATGTGATACAGGGCGTCCGGGGAAGTTTTGGCCGAGCCTACGGGCTCGGATATTCCATTTTAAATTCGTCCTTGTGCTACATCTGATCGTGTGGGGTAGTTGGTAGATATCCTACAGTTGGAGATTCGTCTCCAGCTGTGTTGATCACACTCTCTGCCTCCAGATGAGGCTATGTCGAAGGGTATAGTACAGCTACCCGACCTTGTTTTGTACGGGGTCTACGAGGAATTTTTGACCGAGCCTACGGGCTCGGAAACCCCACATTAAATTCGGCCTTGTGCCACATCTGACCACGTAGGGCGGTTGGTAGATATCCTGCAGTTGGAGATTCATTGTGGAATTCACTTGACTCACTTCTAGCAGTTGACTACTACTTCTACGCGCCGCTGGCGAATCTTATATGTGTTGTTCTTTTCCTAAGTATTATCGTTCATTACCAACCTTATTGTGATTATTCTATTCATTAACATTCTCTGGGTTACAACAAGGTCAATCAGTATAACTAAACATTCATTGATAAAATTATTGTCGAGAAATAAATTTCCATGTACTATTTCTATGAAGATACTTACTGAAAGGCATTAAATTGATATATGTCATAACATTAGACAATGCTTAATATATTTTGTTTATATTTTGTTTTACATTTATCATTTTAGGGTCTTTTACATATCGGAAGAAAATGGGAATTACCGACCCCGAGGTTCGTGTGTGACACTGTGGACTTATGAATATGTTTTCCGCCAGGTGTATAGATAGCGGTGTCAGGCTACTTACTTTAGTGTACTACGAGTTGCTTTCCTAGTTGATTGCTGAGTGACTCTTGGATGTTAGGTTATTCAGTGAATTTGTTAACAAGCTTGAATGACACTTCTTTTGTTTGTGTTACATATTTATTTGCCGTCTAATTAAATACTATTTATTTAACACTGAAGTCTTGAACTTTATCATGAACGACCCGCGTACGTTACAAAAGTCTTCAAATATTTCCTCATTATATCTGACTGATTTTCTACACTTCTTGTGATATTCTTAAATGTTGTTCTGCGTAGTCTTTTCCTGTGCCGAGTCCTTTCAGGATGTGTCAATCAATGTTTTCCAAAACTTCGTATTTTTGTATCTTTTAGAAAGTTTGTTTTTACTTCTGTCAGTCATTTCTATATTTTGTTCAAATATCCATTGTCACAAAAGCTTTTTTTATTTTGATTATTCCCTGTTTCCTTCTATGTCTCTTGTATTCAATATGTGTCATGAGTTTCAAATTCTCCAACACACCTTTCCTCATTTTTTAGTGTCCCAGAAATGTTAGTATTCTTTTTCAGATTTTAAGGACTCTTTGCTTTTATTTTCTTTAAAACATTCCTGTTGCTTGCATGTTCAGTCCATGGTATTCTCATCATCATTCTGTAGAGCTATATTTCTGATGCCTCGGTTCTCTTTTTAGTCTGTGTAGTAATTGTCCAGCATTCCCTGACTGATCTTACATAAGAATTTAGTACAATTTTCTTTGTTTATAATGAAATCTTCCTGTTTCTTAATATTTTCCTTGGGTTTTAGAAGGCATTTTCTCTGTTCCAATTCGTATTGGGATTTCAGTGTTATGTTTTCAGTCCTATTTTTAAACACTTCCCAGATATTTAAATTATTTACTTGCTTAAATTTGGTATCACTCATTATAGTTCGCTTTTTCCGTTCTTCCTCTTGTTCACAACCATATATTCTATCTACTAACAATTGAGGATTAGTCTTCACTTTTCCCTTTCCTTTACTAACTTCGCCAGGTTTCGTTCATGTGTCTGATATCAGCACTAATTCTGATTAGTTCTGTTATCATTTTTCATTTCTTTCGCAACAACCACTTCTATGTTCTTATCACTCAATAACTTGGTAGCATTCTGTTTCTCAGCCGTCTTCATAGTTTTTGCAACCAGTGGCGATCTTTATATATCTGAAATTAAATAAATACTTTGATAGATACTATTACGTATACACATCTCTTCAGAATATGACTGAAGAACCCCCAGTTACATGACAAAATACTACGCCCATAAATAATTTATTGTAAATATTACTAAGAAAATAATTTATTCTAAGCTGTAATTTGTATAAATTATGTATCGCATATATAATGAATATTTTAGCAACATAAGATTATTATAAGTATCTTTATTTTGAAAATATTGATTTGCATTGTAAAATCTGATATTAATCATAATTACCTTTATATATTCAATGTGCAGAAAACAGAAAATATACTTTTATTCTGTCGTCCGTGGCTAGTTAATCACATCTAAGTTTATCAACCCTGAGCCTAATTATTGATTTTGCCAGCCAGAGATTAAGAATGTAGAAGCCAAAATGGCGGAAACTGGAGTCAGGAACATTATATTGTGCCAACCTCCCAAGTAAGGATTGTCTCCAGACCTTGAACATTCCTAATCTGAAACAGACAAATAACTGAATAATGGTAACCGAACACCTGTCACATAGGTAATTTTTTTTTCTTTTTGCTAATGCCTACTTAATACAAGGCGTAAGAGACACTTATGGTAGAGAGGTACTGAATAAGGTGTGTTATATAAGCGTAAGAAAATGGAGTAGGAAGTGACGATTATGAGGAAAGGGGGGATATATAACGAATGATAAAAACAATTATTTTGGCATTTTCTATTTCATTTCGATTAGACAGCAGTTAAAGAAATATTAACTAATACTTTATATAATAATTACAAATGTGTTTATGTACACATAGCTAGATGTTTCGTAGCACGTTGTCATGTATCCCGTTCAGGTTTCAACCTACGCTACTTAGAAGCGTGCCATTCCAATTCCAATGTCTTCACTCAGAATAGTCCCTGCTTACAGTTAAGGTCAGTATATGCGAAATTCTCTAAGCATAGCTTCGTAAAGCAGAAGAGTATGCTAAAAGGGCATAACATCTTTTGTTCTGCATCCCTTTAAAATCAGCATTCAAACTGTTACCTTTTTACATACGAAGGAGCATCAATCATTAATGTTGAACGAGAAAACGCAATTTCAACTCCGGGTCTGGTTTCTGTTCACTTTTGTTTGTTTCTTTTGTTTTTGTATATAAATATATATCTGATTTTTTTCTCTATTTTTTTTCAATTTTTATTTATTTTGTCTTTCATTCTCTTCATTTTTTTTTGTTTTTATTCCTTATTTGCAGCAGTATTTCTTACAGTTGTAAACGCTTTGATTCCTCCTTCGTTTTTCTTTCATTCATGTTCAACATTGTCCGTTTGTTTCACATTCCTTCATTCCTCACCAAAGTTTTTCCAATTTCTTTGTTGTTTTATAATGTAAACTTTCTTGTTCGGTCTTTCTTTTATATTTTATTTCTTTTTGCTTTCTCTAACTCCTTTTCTTTCTTTAACTTCTTTCCTTCTCTCTCTCTCTCTCTCTTTTCTTCCTGTCTTTCTTCTTTCGTCCCTACCTCTTTATTTCTCATTTTTTATCAAATTCTGACGCCGGTGACCTTTTAATCGTGAAAAATGTTTTCAACTCTGTTTATACTACCGGCGGTAATTGAGCCGCAGAAAGAAGTTTTGTGACTAACAAAAGTCGTATCGGGTTACGACTTAATCTTTAAAGAATTAACTATCCCTGATTGTCCCTGGTTAAAAGGATTAACGTATTGTAAACTTCTGTTAAATGGCATTTTTGAGAAAAAGCAGAATAAAGCAAGTGAATCGGTTTTCAATTATTTTTGGGCATAAATCTGTCGCGATTTACAAAAGGCAATATTCAGAAGAATTAATGGAACGACATGCCCTAAAGATTCTGGTTGTGTAAAATGAAATCTCTGGCTAAGAATAATTTGTTCACATCAAACTGATGCCTTACATGAATCCAGTTATCACTGCCCTCTACCGCGTTGTCAGTAGCTTTATCTTGAAAAAAGAATGCCACTGTAATCTTATGAGCAATTTGGAAAACCATTTTCGCATAACTACTTCATATTGTTATAAAGAATGTTTATCTGTCTAGATATTTACTCCCCCCCCCACTGTGACGAGTTGTGACACAAGGTCTTTTTTAGGCGGGGACCCGAGCGCGTATACTCCGCAAGGAACAAAAATTGCCCGCAGCCAGCGCAACCGATGGTTGCGCTGGTCTCGGTTCGAGCACCGATCCCACTCTCTGGTACAATGAGTGGGTGCGGCCTCGAACAGCTATTCCCTAGGCCTGGAACCTCTGAGTATAATTTTCCTCAGTTGCGACTCTGACGGAGTTGCCCCTGAGTGCCCTCTGCCCAAACACAGAGATGATAAATAATGTGCTACAAATCACTCATGAGAGTGGTTCTCTGTCTAGTTTAACAGACACTCAATAATGTGTTGTGTAATCAGTCCTCATCTTCAGCTTACATAGTCAAACTTGATAGGCCTAATGTGTCGAAAGGAAATATTTTAAATAATTTTTTTGGAGGTAGATGTTTATTATCAGAAAGCATAAGTCATTCTGAAATTTAAACCTATGCTCTTCAGATATCAGTATACTTTGATTAAAGCATGGAAATATCCTATTTAAGCAACCGTCACCTACGTAGAACGAAATTCGAGTACGTGAAGAGAATTCAGTTCTAGATGAATATATATATAATTTGTTTAGACACCCTGTCCAAAAATGATTGCTGTATATACGGTTTTGATCTTTTACGAACTCTCTTTTAGTCTGTGAAACAAATTCATCTGACAGCTAAAAATATTTAAAAACAATACTTTTTCGCATTTTATATGCGAAATTAAAAGAAAACAGAAACATCCACTACACCTAGATAAAAATTCGTCCATCTCTATTCAGTGAGTAGTCGGTTGTTTATAATCAACGTCTATGGGTCATTTAATGCCGAGATTAAATATTTTGTACGCGATTTTATTTTATTTATAATTTATTTGAGATAATGATTTTAGGGATACATGTCTTGCTAATTACCTCATATCTGGAGGGAGAAGAACTGGATTCATATCATTCCCAATGGTGTGTGCTTGTACGTGAATATAACGAACTCAACTGGAATTGGAACACAGCTCTCAAATTAACAATCCCGGGACAGCATTCATTAAACCTTCCGCACATCCAAGTTTACAGTACCTGGTATTCCCAATATATTACCCATCTTGGTAATGACCAGGTTCGATGTTGCTTAACTTCGTTGATGATACGGAACCGTTGTTTCAAATTAGTCTTGCCATAATCTCTATTTAATTGCTTAATCTATTGACGGAGATATTACACAAAAATATATCTTTATATGCGTCCGTCTGTGGTTTGTTGTATAAGTGTGTTTAGTAAAGCTGCAAAAAGATAGGAATACGTATCATACGAATAGTTATCATTCAATATTGGTGCAATACTTTGATATTTGCTGTGTTTAGATTTTTTTAAGGAATTAAGGTTAATGACGATAAATGATGGATACAAAGATAGTATTGAGCGTATCATCCCTAGAGGGTTATTGTACTTGCTGTTTTTAATTAGATTTATCCAATATTAAACTCCGCTGGAGAAAAACACAATCCTCTCAGTAAGAAGCCTGGTCCCGTGTAAAACATAATAATTAAAATAGGATATTTTGTCAGATTCGATGATTCAAGTGAATAATTTCACAGCAAGTTTTATATTAAATATTTTATCTGGCAAAATTTCAGTATATATTTATGTGGTAAATATCATCTATGCGTTGTGCCCCTGTGGGTTGTTATGTTCTCCACAAATTTCTGTCCTTTGCAGCCCTTAGTTTGTAATTTTCTATATCTCCTAATTCTTGTTTTGCTAAAAAATCACTCAAGATCGTCAGGCAGGTTAGGCGCTGATTTCCTCTGTCCTGCGAGTGTCAAATTTCCTGAGCCTATTTTTCACATTATTTTCTCCAGAAATTTCAACTGTCTCTTTTTTATACTACTTATATGAGTCCTTTTTATTTCCATTTTTTCTTATACAATGTGTTTTTCCGCATCCATGATTCCAATAGCTGAAAAGGCTTTTGGTTGGGCCTTCGCCTTGTTCAGGAGATTGAGAATCCCAAAATCTTTGCATATTCTCAGCATTGGAAGATCTCCTTGTTGCTGTGTGATCTGGGTTTTCATTTGCACAGAAATTTCTTTTTCTCGCTGCAGCCTCGGCTCTTTTCATTGCAAGCTAGTCCTCTGCTCGTGGAGATTTCTTTTTTCCGAGGCATACTGCTGCCGTATGCGATAGGAAACAATAAACTACAAAAGACTCAAAATTGATTGCTGCATTTAAATATTGCAATAATTAACTTTACCTTTTATATGTTCAACGATAATTCTTCTGCCGCCACTTTATTTAAAGACAATTTGATGTACGTAGGTCCTTACTTTCCATAAAAACTATTTCATGGGTGACTTTCACTGGATTTCGAAATTAATTTCGATTATTCCCAAATTTATTTCCAATTTATAAAAAAAATTATCATACAAACAAATTCGTCGCAGGAAAATACGTACAAATCGCTGAAAACAATGGCAGTGATGAAAACTCAGGAAACCATAACTACAGGATTTCAGGTCCCGACTCGGAATGATTTTAATTTGTTCACTACATCGGCCTGATTCCAAAATGACACATAGCGGACTATGGTCTTCAGGAGTACATTTGAGAAAGTGTGACACATTGACATTCGTATTTATTTATGTAGATTAGAAACGTTTAGAATAAATTATTTAGTTATAGGATATTATTTTATAATGTAAATCTCTCGTTGTTCATTACATAATAAATAGATATAATACTTTACCTATTGACATTATTTCTTAACTTTAAGATATATAAATTTGGCTTTCAATTATATTAAAGATATAATATCGAACGATAAACAGTTACTCTAACAATACTTAGTGATGAGAACAAAAAACTGGAAAAGTTAAAGAAATTGAACAAATATTACATAAAAATCAAAATCAAGAGTTACATCTTTTATGAAAGTTAACTTTCGGAAAAGTGGTAACGTTTTGTTTTTAAATTTCTCTAAAAAATAGTTTTTGTCACCAGTTACTAACCATTGCCTTAGGAAATACAATTATAGTATTGAAACATGAAAGCTTTTGTGTAGCGATGTAAAATGGTTTTATTATAATCTAATATAATAAAAATATTATAATAATATTCTGATCTACTTTGTATTGAGCACTTTTTAAAAAGTAAATGCTACGAACTGTGAATTTTTTTCTCCATTTGTTCCTTCTCTTATTTGAATGTATATATATATATATATATATATATATATATATATATATATATATATATATATATATATATATATATTTATATATATATATATATATATGCATGCTCCTGAAAAGTTTATTTCAATTGAGGAGGAAGAGTGTGTTTGTAAACAGTAACTATTATGGCTAATAATGAAAGACTCTTCGGTAAAGCGAATCGAGTTCTTTCAGCCACTGTGTGTTTATCTAAAAATAAATACGCTTAAATTCACCTTCATCCCTGCCGTACGCCAAAGGCTTAGGGATAGAAACTCCGAATTCAGTCGGGTTTCGATCCTAGCTAGAGCCAACCGACCGTCTAGCCACACTGATGAGCTGAGATACAGCGAAACAGTCTGTCTGTGGATGACAATATATATATATATATATATATATATATATATATATATATATATATATATATACATATATATATATATATATATATATATATGTATGTATATATATATATATATATATATATATATATATATATATATATATATATATATATATATATATATATATATATATAAATGATTGAACAAATAAGAAACAACCAACTCAATGATCTATCTCTTTGTGTACTAATAGCAGAGGGAAATAATATGTTGGAAGACAAGATATAATGATTCAGGTATAAAGTTATTCAATACTGAACTGGAAGCCATCAGTTTCCTTTTGAAATTCGTCATCGGAATTCATCAAGGTGATCAACATCTACATTTGACCCGCGGATAAAGAAGGGCGCGGTCTCATAAAGAATATTAACTCATATGATGAAAAAATAATACACTACTAGACGATACTGACATATATAACAAAAAATAAATGAACAGAAAATAATTACTGAACCACAAAAATTTAACAAAACTATTAGGAAACTAATTCAAAACTAAAAGAAATCATGGTATAGACTAACATAATATCACCCTAGAATACCCAAACTATACGGTCTCCCTAGAACTCGCAAGACAGGCATCCCTATGCGTCCTATCATTTTAGGAATAGGCAGCATCCCCCCACAACAAAAAATAGCTAACCCCATGAGAAAATTTTAACCCCTCCTTGGATCAATAAGTCCATCACATATTAAAAAAATATCCAGGCAACCTTTTTGAAAAAAATAATGGAAACAAATAAGACTGACAAACCCATGGCCTGAGTAGATATAAAATCACTTTACACTAACGTCCCAGTTGGCAAATGCTTAAAACTCTTAAAAATGCATCTGACAGAATCAAAGACAAACCTCTTCCTACTAATAGCTGAAAGAATAAATCTCATCACCAATCAACTGTATGTCACATTTAATAACATTTTTTACAACCAAAAATTTGGATTACCAATGTGTTCCCCTCTCAAAGGAGTGATGTTATGTATCTTCTTAGAATTTCTCGAATCTGGCGCTTTCTAAAGTATTTTACCTAAACAATCAACTTATATCCGATGTATTGATGATACTCTATTAATATATCCCCGTGATACTAACTTACCGGATATTGTAAATAAACCAAACAAAGACGAACATACAGTAGAATTTACATAGGAAATGGAAGAGAACAATATTTTACCTTTCCTAGACATCTTGTTACATCGCGCTGACAGCAGCCTAAAACATAGAATCCACCGAAAATCAACTAATAAAAAATGAACTCATAAATTTCTATTCCCAAATTAATAACAAAATAAAATCCGGAAAAATCTTTGGATTCTACTTAAGAGAACTCAGAATTTGCAACCCTCAGTATTTAAACGTAGAGGAGAAAATAATTACAAGTCCCTTCAATACCCTATCTATTTCATATTAAATGTGAAACAAAAGGCTCATAAAATATTCCAAAATAGAAAAGCGGTCTCACCTGACTAAAAAAGAAAAAAAACTTCTATCCACTAATACTATCACAGCTATAATCGAAAATAATTTATCTAAACTTAACATAAAATTTGTCACAACTGCATTTAAAACAATAAAAGACTTAATCAATACAAAACAAAACAAGACAAAACCTGAAGGAGGAATTTGCTTTCTCTCCAATATATTATTTCTGACAAGGATTGCCAGACATAATATATTGGAGAACCCTTAATAAGTTTAAAAAAAAGGTTATATGAACGCTAAAGAGACATTTAAAAAGAAAGAACAAAACACAAAAAACGCATTAGTTTTTCACT
Organism: Acanthosepion esculentum; assembly: GCA_964036315.1. Lineage (NCBI taxonomy): Eukaryota > Metazoa > Mollusca > Cephalopoda > Sepiida > Sepiidae > Acanthosepion > Acanthosepion esculentum. The sequence goes on from OZ038477.1 coordinate 13,340,988, forward strand.
GTAACGAATCTGTCCACAATTTTAACATAAAAAAAAATTCTACTCTAATTAAAACATAAAATAATTCCCGACGACAAAAACGGCTAGAATATTTTTTTAATCTCTAGTTCATCCACAGTAAATTTACCTCAAGTTTCTTACGTTGCACCATGCTTGGCAGATTTTGTTAACATAATATCGGGTATTTAATCATGTAACAATACGATTCACACACATCCTTAGCAAATAAGTAGGCACATTCATTTTCCTTTTAATTATCTGATTTTCTTAGGAAATTCGTCTCCAGTCCATCTTTGAGTCAGCTAAAGGGTTTTCATTATTTGTCTCCAGATCGCCTTTGAATTGGCAGTCATAACAGATTGCTAATGAATTTAGATAATCATAAAAGTAGTCCTTTGAAGGAGCTGATCATCTAAAACACCGAATGGGTGATCGCGTTCCAAAATACAAAGGCACGGATATGGGTGCTCGGACCACAGTCAGTATTCATATAAAGCTGAGAGAGATATGAAGTCAGTAAGCAGGTAGGCGACCATTGAGTAAGAGACCAGCGATCAGTGAGTAGGGGACCTGCAATCAGGGAAGAGGAAAGGACCAGCAGCGAAAAATCAGCAGTCGCCTAGCCAGTCAGTGAATGTAAGAGCCCTTTTTCCGTGGTCCGAACTTAATAAGATAGCAGTCCACCAACTCGTCCAGCCGAATGACGACAATAACACGGTAAAGTGAGAAATTGTATTGTTGCTATTTCCCGACCAGTGTTTTGAAAAGCCATTGTTGTTATTTTCTGTTGAATTTGCCCAACACGCACGGCCAACTGGAGAAACCTGTGAACTATAACAAAGATGACGGAAATAAAAAAATATATAGATGTGTATTTGGCTAGATTGAAAAAATACTTCTTTAAAAAACAATTACTTTCAAACATTTTGAAACTACCAGCGTCTCTCGTTTGTACGCGTATATAGTCACAGCAACGTCAACAAATCTAGTCAGATGAAGTGCTAACGGAAGAAACTCATCACAAAAACTTTTTTTTCTAATTTGTCATACATCTTTCATTTCGTTCCTGATATATAAAAAAATTACATATCGTTATCCCATATATATATATATATATATATATATATATATATATATGAATAAAGAAAAAAAAATATTCACCGATAAGTCTCAACCCCTCAGTAAGTATCAAAGTTAAAAAGAAAATGTTTCGTTTTGTCTTTACTCATAATATCTTTTCACAGATATATTTTGTTTATATACGATTTTTACACACACACGCACGCGCGCACACACACACACACACACACACACACACACACACACACACATATATATATATATATATATATATATATATATATGGGTGGTGTGTGTATGTGTGTGTATGTATGTGCGCGTGAACGACTATGTGTGCGTGTGCGTTTGTACTTACTGTTCTCGATATTTCAAAAAAGGTTCCTCCAGGAAGTCTCATCCCAGAGAAGCAGTGGACATGAAACAGCTGTATCGACAAAATTGAACCGTTCTCTTTCCTTTTCATTACTTTGATGGGTTAGAAAAATAGACGGTCTAAGGCTGACCCAAGACCCACAGTCAAATCATTTTTCTGGGTCTTGTTCTCTTTAAAGTTTTCACTTGAGTAGAATGGCAGATGTTGGATAGCTTCCTATGTCTTATTCCCGTTTTTGTTCCTGGATCTAATCACAGACTTTCCGCATTAAAAGGAAGATTGACATTTAAACAAAAGAAGGGGATTCCATATGGCACTTTTCTTTCAAATACATACTACCATTTTATGCTTACTTCTTGTGTAGTTCATCTCATTTTAGTTAGGTCAATGTTTATTTATTCTCAGATATATTTATTTGAAACTGATTTTAATACAATAGTCCTTGATTAGGCGAAACCCGATGCTATTCGTTTTATTCTGATGTTTTTTTGGGTTTTTTTACTTTCATTATTCTGCACAATTTAATGTAATCTTTATAGGTTTCGAACTTTTATGTACATCATATCTCGATGAAATATAGTGTTTCCAAAGATCCGTGATTCTGTTTTTCATTGGGGTGCAGAAAAAGTATTTTCGGTTGTATTACGTAATAGTGATGATAATGGTGAGATTAGCCGCTTCCATACTGGGAAGCGGCTAATCATTCTACATTCTATATTCATTGACCAAAGAGTTAGTTACTGTCGGTTGAAATTTATAACATACTAGCAGCATGACCCGGCGTTGCCCGTGATTGATTCAAAAATCGTACGACTCATACAGCAATCGCTATCAGTTGACTTGAAATATTTTTGCCCTCCCTTGCCTTTAAAGGAGTGTCCTTTGCCGTGCTGATGTTGCTATATGCCTTACTTCTTGTCTATATTGTCTATACTAAAAATTAAATCTGTTACGAAAAAAGAACTAAACAAAATGAACACAAAACGATCAGCTTTAAAAAGGGACTCGTAACAGGAAAAACCAAATGAAAAAAGAATGTTAACAACAAATATTTTTTCACACCCAACCCAGTTCTGCGGAATCAGAATCAACGTTGATTTTAAGCAAGCGAATGAGCCAACTGGAGGAAAGTGCCATGCAGATTTAAATTTTTCCCACATGTGATGAATGCAGCTATCGATTATTTTTTGCATGCTAGCATGCTAGTTAACATTTGTGTCAGTCAGCTGTTGGCTCTCACGCTGGCCAATAGAATCTTCCTGCCTATTCGTGGAATCCAGCTATAGGCTCTCACTCTGGCCAATAGAAAACGGCCGCAAACTACATGAAAACTGCCGTAGAAGCATGAAAAAATCCATTATTTCCTCTATCGATGGCAGTTGGGAAATGCAATGTCGGTTTTGGCCTTCCCACTAACTTAGAGCACGTGCATGTAAAGTTTGATTCAAATGCGTCGAAAATTGCGGCCGTGCATTCATTACACACACACATCCTGCCTTTTATAGATAGAGATATGTTTAAAAGATTTATAATGAATGTTATCGCCCTTGATATTATTGATGGGATTTCATCGTCTTCCATTTTCTTTGCTAGTGTCAATAGGCAACATCTTGATGGTATTTATTATTTTCACTTCTAATTACATTTCCAAATCATTTTAGTCGTTCTTGCTTTTGGAAGTCTTCAACTGATGTCTATTATTGGGTTGGTCACAAAGGCTGATCGATTATTAATTAGGAAAATTACTTAATCAACAGAACGAACATTTTGATCAATCCAATTTATTATTTACTTACGCTCGATTTTGGTTTTTCTGTAGTATAAATTGATAGGATCTGATGAGGTCATGTTTTCTTAAAAACCAAAGAATACATGTCCTTGAAGCCAATAATTATTTATATATGGCCTGTCTTTTAATAATCCTGTAGTAAAAACAGAACCAGTGAATAAACTTATACCAAAGCGTTATTGCACTTTACTCTGACTACTCGTCTACTGACGGACTACAGGGTGTTTTTATATCGCGTAGATCTTAAGGGGAGGTAACTGATGGTTTATCAATACAGATACTATCACTTATAGTTTTTGAATTTATAAAGTTTTATAATCGAAAACAGATAGTTTTCCATTTCAGGTCTTTATTTCAAGGGATAATTCCCAGCCTTTAAAATATTTGAATTAGTTTTAAGCAATACTATGAGATATATATTTGTGGACCATTTAAAAAAAATCATCTCACTGATCTTCTCTCAATACTAATCGCGACTATTATAAGTGTGGACATATAAAGCTGAATAGTATTGAATATATGAAGTATATAATGATTCTCTTCGTAACAGAAGTGAGTAATAGATCCTCTTTACCTAGAGTAGTCATTGGCTTAAATCCATTTTACTCCTTTAGCATTTAATATGAGATAATCATTCAGTTACTAAATACCTATTTACGACAAGCTATTTAGCACTATTTCTAGAGTTGATTTTAGCAGGCTATTTTCGCTGGTAGGTAATTTCGGTTACCATTGGTTTAACACAAACGTAATCTCATGCCAGACTTGTTTATACATTTCTTATGCATTTAGGAACATATTATCATTGATTTTTAATATTATATATATATATATATATATATATATATGTGTGTGTGTGTGTGTGTGTGTGTATATATTGTGTCTTAAATATATGTTCCGTTGTTTTTAACCATTTGAACCCTGCGTTCGTGAACAGTTTTAACCCTTCTGCATGAGTCAAAATTCGCAAATAATTGCTATGTAATGTTTCAAGGTAGATAAAAAATAGTTTGTTTAACCACCGTTCAACCGGTGGCTGCGCATTAAGTCATTTTTTCTACCATTGTTAAACAGGTGGCTGGGTATTACATCATTTTTCTATCACCGGTAAAGCGATGGTCAGGGCTCAAAGGTTTAATACGTCTTAAAGATTATACAATGCTCTATATATCTCTTATTTTTCTATGATCCTAAATGTTTTAATGTTTCCTGTGTCAGTGATCGAATTCTCGCTAACCTTGCTCTTCCTGAAGCTTCGTAATCGACAACTGATAATCGTCCATTTCTGTCCTTTATTTCAAATGATGAGTCAATGCACTTGAAACAATTAAACTACTTTTTCGTAGTGGGACAAGATATTATATGTCTTTCCATTTCCATGTCTTTCTATAAAATCCCAATAATTGTATCGATCAGTATAACATAAAATATACAACGAAATGGTATTGAATATATTAATTATATAAATATACTATTGGAGAAAAAGGAATTAAAAGTAGAATTGACCCCCTTGGGATATTTTGCATAACACTGCAAGTTGCTACAAAACAAAGACATGAACCTTAAAACTCGACTCACATTTTTTTAAAATGGCCTTGTCAGATTGAGATTCTCATATGAAAGTCAGGTATGGCACTAAATTCGCTAAGAAATGTCTAAACTCTCAGATATGAAAAAAAGCAAAAGAAAAACCTGTTATCTCAGATAAATGATTTAAAATGGCTCCTAGCCACGGAAGTGCCTATGTCTTAGCGAGGGCCATACTTCTTTGAACCTCATGGACTGGCGCTACAGAAATGGAAAAAGAAATTCACGATATAACAAACACTGCATCACTCGAGTATTTTCAACAGCTGCAATGATTACAGAATAAAAAAAGAACATTACCAATTAACAAAACCATCACCATTTTTTGATTTCCAACTGCAGCGACAGCTAACATGGATAGCATATATAACGCGAGGAGAAATTAACCACAAAATAAAGATGTTGACTTTCAACACTACTTCAAAGAAAACGTTAAGAAGGAAACTCTTATCAATGCCAGAAAGAGCGATAACTGTTATGAAACTTGGAAAACATATTTTCCTGAAAAATTGTTTTAATAGAAATATTTTTATAAATTTCAACCGACAGTAACACACGCAGTTCACCCAATGAATGCGCAGTGTTTCTTCATAAGAAAATGGCTGATGTTACCATTAACATTAGAGGTGAGGACAACATATACTACGCTTTGATCCCAGTATGTTGACTACAGAGTGAGAATACGTAGCTCGTTTAGCGCTGGTCAATGAATGACGAATGTTTTCTAATTAGGAAATGACTCTTTTTACCATTACAAATATCATATGTCTATATAAAACAGAGGATGTATATGTGTCTGTCTGTTTGTCCGTGTGATACCTTTTCAGTCGAAATCCATCAAACCAATTTGGACCAAAATTGACAAATACATTGTACAATGTAATAGATAGGTTCCTAATTGATTAAAAAATCGATAATTTTTTAAAATTGATAAAGCCAATCAAAAATGAAAAGAAATTCAACTTTTTCCTCCGATTTCGTTCAGACTCGATATATAGGTTACTTACATCATGATGAGCTCAACGATACCTAATTTTATTTCTACGCCAACGAAAAACCGATGAAAAACGAAAAATTGATTTCAACATAAATCGATTTCAAAACAAATTTTAAGCTAAAAACTCCCTCAGATTTCAAACAATCTAATACAAACCTCTCACTTGTGTCCAACAATAAGTTGACTGTTTAACAGTCATTTAACTTGATAATTGAGTCCACCCATATAGTGAAAATCCACGTAAATAACGAAAAATGGCGATTTTTACTGGTTTCTTTCTTATTTTTCCTTGATCTTTCAGTCAATTGTCATCAAACTTAACAATTGTATCATCTTTTACAAAGGTATCATCTTTTACATCTCTGGTAGAACACTGACAAATTGAATTTCAAAAACATCAAAATAATTGTGGTCTGAAGTGGGTCTTCATGTTGTCTATTTTACCCCTTCATGTCCTCGGTTAACTTCAGTTGAATAAATGCAAACTACTTCTGTTATATCAGTAAATGCATTAATTCAGTATGTTTTAAATAAAAGTACTTTAAAGTAATTGAAGAAGATGGACTCTGTTACATCTAAACATGATGCTGCTTTTGCTCCATTCTAATTGAACGCTTTTTCTGATCGACCAGCTGGGTATGGCTGTTGATAATGAAAGAAGATTTATGGATGTTCATCAGATGTGCATAAGAATTAAGCTTTGTCTTAAGATTTGTAGAAATCAACAATACATTTGAGGTCATATTATTAACTTCAGATAGTGATGGAGCTTAATTTCACCCTAAATATTCTCTATTTTTAAAATATTTTCATTTCGTTTTCACTTAGACAATTTTATCTTATAATAATTATCTTTGGAGAGAGCAGGACCGCATCAAAATGATGACGAAGTCTAAATATGTAGATCCCAATATGTTGATCATGAAACCCTGGCTGAAATGTATATACCAGGCCCATGTACCACAGCCAGAGTGTGTAATATTGTGATGGTTTTCGATAAAAGTAACGCATACCCTTGCAGATTTCAATAAAAAAAAAAATTTTTAGACGAAGTTTTGGTTTAATATTTACTGCCATAAAGTTTGAGATAAGGAAAACATTTTTGCGTATTAAGCTATATTTGTAAATTCAAAATAGTTCACACGACCTTTAAAAAAGCTTGTCAAAGCTAGTCATAGTTTATCTAAACTCTTCCAAGCTTGTCTGAGCAAGTCATAGCCGGTCATACCACCGCAACGTAATAGATCTTATGAAACGGTGGTTAATACAATGAAGGAGCAACGGCGTCCGACACGGAACAGATACTACAACCGTAGCATCTACATTGTTTCATGATTAGATTCACGATTCAGATTTTATTTGAAATCTTCCCACTACTAAATTTCTAACATCGCCTTTAAAATTTGTTTTGGAAGTTCCTGTTTAAAATTGCTATAATGTTTGTATAATCATATAGTTCGGGTTAATAATATTCCAAAGGCAATGACTGGAATATTAGATTAGTGAAAGAACTGTTTAATCACGTGGATTAATATTAAAATACTAACGAATATCGTAGATAGGGCAACATACTTTGCACCTCGTCTTAAGTGTGACCAGAGATTACCCTTAAACCACCACTGTGTCAGATTGTGACACAAGGCAGGTTTTTAACGTGGGGACCCGAATGTTTTCACTGGGGTCGCTGGTCTAAACTGGTCAAAGCTAGTCATAGCTTATCTAAACTGGTCATAGTTTGTCTGAACATGTCACAGCCGCACAGGTGGTGTAATACAATGGAGGGGAGAAGGCCCCCGGCACGGAACAGATACTACAATCGTAGTATCTACACCAACGGGAAAACAGCCTTCTCCTTCCCTGCCAATCCCTCCGAAAGAACCCGGAAGGTAAGCCCAACTAAAGTGTGACTGTTTTGCCTTCCGATTCCGACTAGTTTCATAGTGAATGGTAGAGTCCATTTTCAACACTATAGTGTCGTGAGGTTCGGTCGTCTTTCTACACAAATATGGGTTAATCTGACCTATTAATGAGAGAAAAAAATCAATTCAAAATGTATTAGTGCTGGGTTTTCAAATGTTGCGAAATTCGTTATTTGAGGCTCAATCTAGCAACTATGGCTTTTTAAAGAATATTTACGTATTGATCTGCATTATTGTTTTAAATAAAATCATGCTTATCTTTGTATCAGTTACGCGCCAACAGTGAAATGTCATTGAACTTGCAGCCGTACTAAAATAAATTACTGTTCTACGGCTTATAGAAGATGGTTTATTTGAAGAAGAAAGAGAAAGTCAAGTCTGCCTAATTTCAAACCGTCTTATCTTACACTGACATGCATGGCCCTTTAAAAGTAAGAAATAAAAAAAGTTATACGTTGTTTGTTTTATCAAGGCAAATCCACGGAGACTTTCGGAAATTTTCTCAGTCAGTTATACGATTCTGCAACACGTCTCTGCTTACTTTAGTCTCATGCGTTATAATGATATTTACTCACGCCAATTCCAGTGAACATTAAAATGAAACATTATCATATTTCAGAATTGGCTTTTACCGTTTATGTATTTTCTTCCTTGGTTACTAAACTACATTGTTTTCTTTATTAAACTTTTTAGTCGAAATCTGAATCTAAACCAGAACACTGAAGTTTGTCTTTCAATGCCGACTTCTTGTTTTTATGTTACGTATCCCTTCTGGTGGTGGACAATCATGGATCTCCACAGCTTCCTATTCTTTGTAACTCTAAGCAACATTAGTATTGTTTTGACTCCTTGTTCTGCCTTTCTGTACTCAAGCTCGTTAGGGAGGTGAGTCGATTTTTCTTTCCGCACCAAAGGAATTCCAAATATCCCTTGAGAGTTCATTTCTCATGCATCACAAAATAAACAATCTTTTCCTCTCTGATATAATTGTTTTATTCCTGTTATGAAGTAGAATACTCTCTGTCAGGACAACGGCTAATAGTTCGACTGGCATTCGCTGTCCTGTGCTGCTTTTATAGAAGGACCTCATTTACATACAATAGTACAGTTTCCATTTTCCTTAAAGTCTTCCTGTTGCTTACACCGCTCCGTCTATGGTATTCTTGACATCCTTTTGTGGAACCACGTCACTGTTGCCTTCTCTTTGTCTATGAGAAAATTGTCCAGCATTCAGTCATATATGAGAATTTATATTACATAGCACTTCAATATATGATCTTTTTTCACACGAAATATATTTAGCTTCTTGAAGGCACCCTTCGATATTCCAACGTGCCTTCCGATGTCGGTGTCACTGTTAGGTTTAGGGGCAGTTCTTACCTGTATTTCTTTCTCTCTGTTTTTCTTTGACTCTATTCGCCGGAGATTACACTGTTGACTAATATAGCTTATGAGATTTGCAGATTAAGGAATTTACCTTCTATTACTGATTTTAAAAAAAATCTGATTTAACTTTTTTTTGCATTATATTTGATGAAGATCCCTTGTTCACCATTAAATTAAGTTATTTTCTCTTTATTTAGTCCAGAGGCGGATTTCACTCATTGTTATTAGATTTCTATCTGATTCTTAACGGAAACACGACTGAGTTGGATAAAATATTATTTTAAAAGAGCAAAGAACCCAAACTAAAGAAAATGACTGAAATATTTGTAAATTTCAATTTCTTCTCAATTCATTTCTGTATTAAATACACATGGCGACACGATTGAATTATTTTTTCGGCGATGTGCTTATTTGGAACAACCCGCTTATTATATTTGAAACAATTCTCTCTGTGGCATTCTAGGAAACGAAAACTATCTGGTTATTTTATAACTAATGTGTACCATCTTCATTAGTGTTCCAGCTGGCACTTGTATTTCTTTCAGAAAATGACATTACAACTTAATATTATTACCTTTTTTCTTACTACAATGTAAGACTTACGGTCATATTACGTTGCAACACCGATACTCAAAAGATCACCGAAATTAAACAACGTCGTACTTTGTCTTTACCTGGGCGACTGACCGCTAAGGAATACTAGGTTCTGCAAGCTTAGATGTGTGGGTGGTGTAATTGATAATAGCGTGAATTGGAAATCGGAGAGCCGTGTTCCAATTTCACTCGTGGTCGTTATATTCACTTGGAAAACCTAAGAATCCAAATTTTCTCTTCCCGGATATGGTTAATTAATAAGACTTGCGTCCGTAAATCGTTATCTCTAAAACATTATTACAATCTCAAAATATTTTTCTGGTTTTAAATAATCTGGAAATAGGTTGATAAGCCGTAAAAAATAAATAAATACAAAAGTGTATAAGACAAAATAGACGATACACTGCTTAACAATAACACCTATGAGTTCCTTCAAATTAGATGGTTAGTTTTAAATTCTGTGTCTCGGTTTTAAAGGCTGAAATAGAACAATCTTTCTTATCGCATGGTACACGATTGAAAAATAAAATTTCAGCTTTAACCTAGGTTTGAACTCCGAATGCAACGCTAGAAATCAAATACGATATTGATGTCAAAGTGAAACCCTCTTTTATAGCATGTTCCAAATTAGGAGTAATATACAATATTTTAGCCATTATCTTATCTAGTTCATGGTACAAGATAGAAAAATAAAATTTCAGCTTTAACCTAGGTTTGAACTCTGAATGAATGGTTAGAATTCATAAAGGCTATTGATTTCTAAAGTAAAACCATCTTTAATAGCATGTTCCAAATTAGGAGTAATATTCAATATTTTAGCCATTATCTTATCTAGTTCATGGTACAAGATTGAAAAATAAAATTTCAGCTTTGACCTAGGTTTGAACTCCGAATGCATCGATAGAAATCAATGCTATTGATGTCTAAAGTAAAACCCTCTTTAATAGCATGTTCCAAATTAGGAGTAATATTCAATATTTTAGTATTATCTTACCTAGTTCATGGTGACACCTCTTTACTAACGCAAGGGTTTAACGAAAGAATCATGTATACTCATCTTTTCAAATCAGTTTTGACGTGCTTAACGACGCACTGCTACTCGACTGTTCGAATCAAATTATGCCTAACGTTCCACGGTCGAGGCACTAAGCAGCGCGAATCAATATATTGAATACTGCCTCGTAAACCGAGCATATTTTAATAATATAACATAGCCATCTTGAAGGTGCCAAAGTGTGATAAAGATTGGACATACTTTAATATTGCATCAGCCTCTAGCGTTATTCCATTGGAAAAAATGCATGTCTCTCAGTCTAAATTTCAAAGCCCTTCTTTTGCAACGGGCTTACTACAGATTTTAGAAGTAGATGATAAAATCTTCTTGATTTGAGTGCTCTTATTCTCTTTGCGAGGATTTTCGTAACGAATGTCACTAATTCGCTACTTAAGGCCAGAATAAGCTGACGGTCGTTAAAGACTAAGAATTGGAAAATAAAAATAAAAAATAAAAACTGCATTTATAAAAATTAGACGAAAAACAGTCTTGCAAAAATTCATATTCATAAATTTATTTATAATTAACTGTGTGCAAATGAAAAGATTCGAAACTAACAACTTTTCCATTTCATTGAAACAGGTGTTAAACAATCTTTCTTTCTTCCTTCCTCTCATTTTCTCACTGAAACCAAGTAGTGTATCTTATATGTCAAATCACTCCATTATCTCATCTAAAATGATACGGCAAATTATGTATGATAAAGAAAAATATGTGGGGAGTCTACAATCTGTAATGACACAGCATTAAAAACATGACATAAGAAGAAGTAATTTGTATTTTAACCATTTTCAGAAAAGTCACATCATGAGTTGGCTCTGTCTAAAGCTACAGGAAGCACCCGATTCGTACGATGAAAAGAGTAATCTCAAACAAAAGTTAAGTATTACTCTCTGTCATATAGGAAGGAAATACGTAACTACCGACACCGAGGTTCCAGCATGACACTCTGAACTTATGTATATATTTTTCCCGCCTGGTGTATAAATAGCGGTGTCAGGCTGCTGACTGTAGTGATTATTGAGCGACTACTGAGCGGAACTACCCAGTCGAATTAGTGTGAATTATTGGAGTCGATTATTGTTTTTGATTTAGGATTTAGCGGACATTAAGCCGAGCCGCGCTAATAACAATGTATTCACTGAAATGGTAAATTATCTTTAGTTGACTTTTACATCTTTGTTCTTGTTAAGTATTTATTTGCGGTTGTAATTAAATACTGTTTTATTTAACATGGAAGTCTTGAGTTATACTGAATCATTAATGGCCACTCTACGTCGCAAACTCTTATATCTGGTTTTGAACTACTCATGCTTCCCTTTATAATCTTCAAGTCAAAATAGTTTTTGCGGTTGTGGGGGTACTTCAACACTGCTACCCCTTGCCCCATAGACATGATGTCAAGAACCTCTTTAAATTACATTCCAAATGTAACGTGAAAATTCCTACCTAAAAAACTTTTTTTATCTTAAGATCAACATTCTTGTATGAATGTTATACACCTAATCTCTTCAAATCAAGGGTCAGCCGTTATCTATAATCCTAATCTTCCTGATCGTCAGTTCTTAATATTCTCCTCTTACATTCGTATGATACACTTCATTCAGTAACCTTTTTAATTGTATGGCTCTTCTGCCTTGTTTCGATATTTACTGTAAGAGAAAGAGTAGAGTTTACGTATAGCACTCCTTTCTCGAGCCGCTTTACTCTAGATTATTTATTGCAGAAAACGGTTCATTCTTTAGTCAAACTTCTCAAGGAATCACTTAATTACTGCGATAAAAAACATATCTTTATATGTATTAAGTATTAGAGTTTAAGTATTAAGCTATTAAGAATAAAACATTCGGAAAACTATTGTTTTTTTTAATATAAATAGTAGCTAATAGTCTTGATAGTACACTGTGTTTCTCCAGATTCCGCCATTCTACATCTATTTTTGCCGGGGGGTTAGAACGTTCGCATTCTGTCCATGAGACCCGTGTTCGAATCTCACCATTCTCGATTTGTCAGCAAGGAGACTTCCTGATGTTATCGGACTAGAAATTGCCTGAAAAACATACCACGGTTTGACCTAAGCCTTGTGAGTGAAATTTGGTAGACGGGACCCTTGGGGGCCGTCCATAGCAGTGCTAGCACGAAGTCACATATCATCGTGGACGAGGACTTGAACGTGCTGACCTTTTTTAAATTGTTGGTCACGCTAGATAATACGCTATCTCCCAGAAAGCTGTAACTAAGGTCTGCTCAGCATAGTTGCAGTATAAACCACAGGTGGGCTCTGTGGTTGTTGAATAAACACGAATGCGCCTGAGCAAGCCTCTCCAATAGAGATTGGCTAGACGCCCTAATAGGCAGGTATCCTCGAATACGAGTGGCCTTGCATTCCCCCGTTTATACTTTTCGAATGCCAAACATTATCTACTGGAATGCCTTACAAGGCCTGGAAAACCGATATTCCTCCATATTCCAGTAACACAGATTCTTTTCTCTCTCTTTCTTTCCCACTCCCATGTCTATCTCTTTTTCTCTTCCCCCTAACAAAACTTATATTAAAAACTCTGTCTTTTTCCTCCTTTTTTATTTCCCGTTTTTAATATTAAAACCTTTTCCTTTTTCTCTTTTCTCTCACTTCCTTTTTTTTTTTCCTTGTGTCTGAATAAATTGAACTCCATTTACTTTTGAAAATCTGGTCTGAGATGGTCGTCTGAATTCCACGAAATAAACTATTACCGAGTGGATTTAAGGATTCTGTATTCATTATTATATTGCTCTGTTCTTACATTGAGTATTCTCTGGATTTATATCCTCCTTCGAATTATCTATATATATATATATATATATATATATATATATATATATATATATATATATTGCAGAGTACATTCTTTCTCAGTTTGGCCTTTCCTCATCTGACTGAAAGAACTCACCAATTCCGAACTTAAATTTGAAATTCGTTGCTTGTGAACCATAAGCCACTTTTATGAGAATAATTAAAAATACAATACGTACAACTGCCTCATTCTATGATGGTATTACACTTGAAATATAATTAATTTTTATTATGTACAGGGGAATATTTTTTTAATAAAATATGAATGTTTTTAACATATATATATATATATATATATGTTGTGGTGGGATCCACCTAATCTGCATAGGTGACTACCAACTATATAAATAATGGTTGATACCGGAAGACGAAGAAAGTGGAATCACGAGATCCAACTAGAGACTCTGATCGACTGCGACTAGTCAACTCATTCTCCAGGAACGTCTTCCCAGAAATATACAGAAATACTATATGTACTTATTGTGTACACTTTCTTGTTATAATACATTCTTGTTCTAAGTACATTTTGTGTTGCATTATTATTCCATGCAATAGGCGAGATTCAACATTGAGTCAAGACTCAACAATATATATATATATATATATATATATATATATATATATAATATATTGCTGGAAATTTTACTATAAAAATGTGTTGTATTTATTTTTAGTGTTTCATTGATTGCCATTTTGCTATAAAATTGTATTATTGGTAATTTTATGATAAAATGTACTGATGATTCTTGCTTGGTGGGGTTGGCCATAGCTAGGAAGAAGCCTAAGAGGTAATACCGCCTCGTTAGGAACTGTATGTGCCTGGGGACAAGAGCAATTAGGAGGTGATTCCACGCGTCGCAAAACCTCAAATCTCACGATCAAAGGTCTTACTGCCCAGGATGACCCAGTAAAATTCATTCTGCTTTTCAAAGTAGAATTTCAAGAGTGATAGTTACTGTATTGTATAATAATAATAATACCGTATTGTATAATAATAATAATAATACCGTATTGTATAATAATAATAATACCGTATTGTATAATAATAATAATAATACCGTATTGTATAATAATAATAATAATAATACCGTATTGTATAATAATAATAATACCGTATTGTATAATAATAATAATACTGTATTGTATAATAATAATAATACCGTATTTTATAATAATAATAATAATACCGTATTTTATAATAATAATAATACTGTATTGTATAATAATACCGTATTGTATAATAATAATAATAATAATAATAATACCGTATTGTATAATATTAATAATACTGTATTGTATAATAATAATAATAATATTGTATTGTATAATAATAATACTTTGTTGGAACAAAATTTCACAGCGTTTTTAAATGAATTTCAAAGACAATATTTTGATATGTGTACATAGATTTCTTTATTCAACGACATATGTACCAACTTGCCCTGCCTACCTTTAGTATCTTTGAGAAATCTTCATGATTTCATACATTTAAGCATAAAATTATGTACAAAATATCTGTAAAATTACATATAAAATATTTAGATTTCGGCGATGAATAACCCAGAGATTAACGCCAAAGAAAATCAACCAACCAACTAACCAACCAACCATCTAACTAACTAACCAACTAACTAACTAACCAACCAAGCAACCAACCAACGAACATGAAATAATTTTCATGACATTAATCAATATAATATCCGACAATTTCATAAAGAAATCAAACTTTATTCCAAAATATAACTTCAACAAAACTACAACATAAAACACACATATCACCGCCTCTAATAATCTTGTCCACACAAACATATATATGCACAAAAGCTTTGTATCATCTGACATGTATTGAATTGTGAAAACATAATGACATCATATTTTTACTACTCCAGTGCTCCCGAGAAAATTATTTTCATTAAATGACCCATAAGGAGTTGCTATGCCGTTAAGCAAACAAATCAATCCATCAGATACAATAAGTATCATTTCTTTATGTCAACAAATGAGCCGTCGTTTTTAATGGTAGTTCGAATTGCGTTTCACCACATCTCAGATATTAGTAAATCTATCTCTTCATCAATGAAATCCTTTGAAAGTTGTAAACAAATTCTTAATATGTCCCTCAACCAGAAACAAAACCTTCATATGTAAAATCAGAAGGTCACTGCTTCGCAAGGTCATTTTCTCCCTAGTCATCGATTTAGTCATTTGTTATTTGGAAACTCTGAAAACGCGATATACATATGCAAATGTGCCGTCCTATTAAAATATTCCTGTCTTTTAAGCCATTCTGGATTTCTGTGGCAGCTGAAAGACTTGTAAACTTTTGATCATGGTAACACCAAACGGTTCAGCGACACCGATGTTTTCTCTGGATGCTTTACGGCCCCCAAATAGTCATATATAATAAATACATAAAAAATATTTTGAATTTTAGTAAAGGTAGTATTTCGAGGGTAATTCGTTGTATTCTGTGGTTATTTATATTTCAATTGGTACATCTTCCTTTATTTTTCCAGAATATTCACTCATTACAAGTCTCAAGTGCCTCTCAAAACAGAGGGTTAGTGTATAAGTTTTGTATAGCTGTAAGAGGAGGGATTAAGTGATGATTATGAAGATATATTGGCTAGGAAACTATTCTATGCGAGATGTAGGGACCGCGTGTGAAGTTCAAACTCCCTTGTTACTCCGTTTCAAGAATTCACCGCCGTTGTAATCGGGAATGGCTGTCGCTCGTTTCAGCATTGGCGACGGATCGCCGTGCTTGGTCGGCCTTCGTTCCGGACGCGGTGAATTCCTTGGAAGGAGCCGGCTTAACCGATCCAGGGTGAATGCCGCAACATTCATTCATTCATTCATTCATTTATAGGAAACTATTGATTCTATACTTGAAGAGGTAAGATTGTAGTGGTCGATTGTGTGTATATGGGGGGGGGTAAACTCCCATGCGCAATTTCCACAAATAGTTCTTAAGATACAGCTGTATGAATGGAATTTCATTCTTACCAATTGTCTACGAAAGGAATGAAGGTGATCCGACCCTGTGTATGTGGAATTATAGGTCATATCTGTGAAGGTCTGAACGGGTGGAACTAAAAGATGTAGCTCATCTGAACATTCGCCATGGAAATAGCAAAAGGTGATAGGCTTCCAACGTTTCGTCTGTGGGAATGGGACTTTAGGGTTGATAATAATTGTTGATGATAGCGTGTAAATTCTTATGAAATGTGTTGAATTTTGACAGTCAGGAATAGCCAAACCAGATATGACAAAATGCTTCAATTTTTTTTTGCTGTACAGATTAGTTTCTGTATCAAGCTATTGGCATCTTTATCATCTGATCTGTGTATTCGAACTATGCTTCCTTTTCTAAATGGCGTAAATACAAATAAGTCATGTTTGAATTTAAACCCGCAATAACAGTTGTGAAATTAGACATTTGCTTCTACAACAACCAACGCCTACATGAGAGGGTAGCGATGAAAGAATATCAGCCGCTTACCCGCACACTAATGAGACCTATTCTGTCAACATCTGGCACGGTTATAAAATTTATTCGTATGCTTTGAAGCCACAGAAGATAAAACCTTTGATCTCCTATTTCTTCTTTAACCATAAGGACAAACCTGCAAGTGGAGGAATTAGTATAATGTTAGGAGATGGGTGAGGAGTATTGAAAAATAAAAGGAGATTGAGAAAGAGTTGAAGAGACATAGATATGTAGAGAATCGCCTAGGGCTCTAACATCTGGAAGACGCCGTATATCGTAGACATATAAGGACTCATCGAAATTCCCCATGCCTTTAGGGACTATTCAAGCTGTAAAACGAATTTAGTAAAAAATTCGACGAAAACAAGGTTTGTAATGTATACAGCTCTGCATCGATTTCAATTGCCGGTGATACAAGTAGTGTTAGCTTCAGATTTTACTGTAGAAAATTTGAGATGCCATCTATTAGGTTGAGTCATAAGTAATTTCCATTTTGGGGAACTAATTGTAATGGCGAATCCGTAAACCTAAGTCAACGTTTCTCAAACGGTGCACCCGGGCGCACTAATGCAAACTGAAAGATAATCAGATACACCCCAAGTTAAGAGAATTATTTGTATATTTGAAAATAATTATTTTTTTAAATCTAGAGATACTATGTAGAGGGAAACCATGTCTAAGTTAAATTTTTGTCATTTGATATTTTAAACTGGAAGCGAAATTCCTTAATCTTTACGTAGGAGTGAATAAGCCTTACCTCATTTCATTTCCTCAAGGGATTTTAAAACTTTCATTATCGGCCTCTCTAAAATATATAGCAGATTCTTCATAAATGTCTGCAAATGAAAAATATATCGCTAATCTTCTTTGGAAATGCTAAAGTTCATATTATCAAATTTCAAGACTAATTTTTCCTAATTAAATTTTAATATTACTCTGTAGAATTTTAGTTATTCTGCAATAGTGCTTTAAATTAAAAACGGTTGAAAAATAACTACTAATCATATGTGTTAGTTATGTATGCATTTTAATTAAACTAAATATCTTGAATTTTGCACCGCTGTTCAGCTTACACACTGTGTTAAAGGAAAAATGTTCCCTCATGGCAATGCAAATAATACAAGCAGAACACGCAAAAAATGTTGGAATTCGCTTGTTCTCTTCTATCCATCCACTATATTTACCCAATTTTGCACCAACCGATGACTATCTTTTTCGATTGCTGCGGAATTATTTCATATGGAAAATGCTCTTTAATGAAAACCCAATTTCAACACTTCTTGGAAAGCTTCTTACATTAGAAACTGCGAGATTTTACTCCAAAGGGATTGAAGAGCTGCCTGATAAGTGGTAATAATTCAATGTATATAATATGTATATAGAAACGCCAGTTTAACCGAAAAAAAAACTACTGATTATTTTTTTTTATATAAGCATACATACAAATACATATACATATATTTATTTCTTTTTTTTCATCTGATGAAAGCTAGAAAATGTCGAAACGGCTAAACAAATCTAGATTCAATTTACTAGTTTTTCATTTGTCTTTTTTCTTCAAAACTTTGTCGGGATTAAGTGTCCTATTTTATACACATATATAACAGAATAAGTACTTTAATTTTTTGAAGATAAATAAATACAGAATTTTTAATGACTTTACCTAATAAAAATAATCTTCGACAAATAGGTCGCAGCAGAATTAAACCAGCAACACTTAGGTATAAAATAAGTCTTATACAAAGTTAAAAAATCTTAATTCCTCATAAGTCTCACTATAATAATTAGCATAAGAACCTTTTTAATCAAAGCCATTAGGAAGAATCCGCCAACAGATGATCTACATCCATTTGTGTGTGCTTGCTTTACAGAGTCTGCTATTCTCTGAAAGACAAGAATCGAAATAGAGAAGTAATCATGTTGTTGCGAAAAACCACCTGCTTAGAGAACGACCATTTTTTATGGAGAGAAATCCGTTTCGTTCAGTGCCCATCTATAATGCTCGTCATCAAACATCTGCATCATTAGAGCAAATCTTTTGATAAAATATCTGATAATAATGCCAGTCTGAATTAACAGAAGAAAAACGGCTAAAATATAATAAATCTCTCTCTCTTTCTCTGTGTATTTTCTCTTCAGGGTGTGAAAGATTATGGCTCTCCGCTGATTTCTGCATTAGTGGATGCTTTCATCAGAATTTGATTCTAGCGACTTTATTTGTCTTTGCTACAAAATTATATCAAATATATTACTTGCTCTTCTTCTAAACCTCTCTTGCTTTAGATGTTATCTGTGAGTGCTTAATTCTCCAAGCTTTCTTTTCTCAAAATTTTCTGTTTTTTTTTTTAGGTTTTTTAGGAATCTTCGGCTGTATCTCGTATTCAGGAATTGAATTTCTTCTTTACTGATAGTTTTATTCATGATGATGTCGTTGATGACTAAATGCGCGTCTCTAACGTGCAGGTCCAGAATTAGAAGCTTCCAGATTCACCAGAACCTGTTCCCATCATTTATTCCCTATCGCTGTTTGACTTTACAAGATTTGATTTTAAGTGAAAGAAAATCAAAGTAGAACAATGTGTTGATGACATGAATTTGTTTAAGGTGGACGTCGACTTGCCAGGAGGTGGTCCACGCTCTTAATTTCCTAACCTTCCTCTGCGGCATATATGGAATGCGAAATCCAGTTATGAAACTGCAACAGACTGGCGCTTTCTGTAGCATATCCGTCATGCGTAGCCCTCTTCATACGCTGGTTGGCGTCTTTGTTGTTGGCCGCGCTTATTCTGTTAGAAATAGATGAGAAGAATATCAACTAAAAATACACATAAACATAATGACGAAACTATATAATTAAAAGAATCGGGGCATATGATATGTTACTCGGATCTCGTCAGTCAACTTAGCATAGAAATAAATAACATATGGCAGCCATTAATAAATAAAGAGAAATAACACAAACACTTCAACAGCATCAACCAGTAAGAAAAGGGACGGCACTGCGAATGCTATCAAGCGTGACAGCTGTGGCCGGGGTTAACAGTAGACAGGAAAGAAGAACATTGGGTTCTAAGTTCCAGGTTAAGATTTGCCCAAGCGTTTGTTCGTGAATTTGATGACAGTAAGTGTTAGTTCAATCTCTGTGTGGGCCGCTTATGACATATTTAGGACAGGCAATCTACCACCGTAGATTAAATAAAAATTTCAATTCGAAATTCCTTGAAAGAGAGCGGATCTACAGACACCTGTACCAGATGGTACAATGGCCGAAACATTGGGATGATAAATTATTTTACTATATTGTGGATGTGAACATAGAAGCTATAGCAGCGGGAAGTTGGATCGGCATGTTGAGTTCAAAATTCGGTCGACTGATTCATTTTTTACGGCTTATCAACATTTGCAGTATATTTAATAGCAGCAAATATTTTTAGATTGTAAAAAATTAGAGATGAAAATGATATACTGACAGAAGTCCACAGTTATTAGCAGCAGCAGCAGCGTATAAGTGAATATAACGAACCCGACTGGAATTAAAACGCGGCTCTAAAATTTCCAGTTACGAGCCAACACTATTACACTACCAACACATCCATGCTTGCCAAGCGAAGACTCATCTAGGTACACTACCAAAACATCCATGCTTACCAAGCGAAGACCCATCTAGGTACACTACCAACACATCCATGCTTACCAAGCGACCACTCATCGAGGTACGCTACCAACACATGCATGCTTACCGAGCGACCCTCCATCTAGATACACTACCAACATATCCATGCTTAACAAGCGACCACACATCTAGGTACGCTACAAAAACATCCACGCTTAACAAGCGACCACTCATCTAGGTACGCTACCAACACATCCATGTTTACCAAGCCACCACTCATCTAGGTACGCTACCAACACATCCATGCTTAGCAAGCGATCACCCTTCTAGGTACGCTACCAACACATCCATCATTACCGAGAGACAACCCATCTCTCTCTCTCTCTATATATATATATATATGTGTATGTATGTATGTATGTATGTATAATTAAATAAAAATACAGTTTTAAGCTATGCTATATTTAGGGCTTAAAGTGCTCAATATCAGGAAAAGAGCGTTTTTTAAATATAAGTGGACATTGAATTAAACACCCAGATTCGACAGTTGGCTTCATGTTCAACACAATCGTCGGATCATCAAGATTGCGTTTAAACATAAAACAGCCTGTCGTCTCTGAGTGTTGACTTTAATGTCCACTTGTTTCCTGATAGTAAGCACTTTAATTCACACACACACACATATATATATGTATATATATATATATATATATATATATATATATATATATATATATATATATATATATATATATATATATATATATATAGATAGATAGATAGTGCGTATCAAAAATATTTTTTACAAACTTTGGGTATGGGTTCATCAGATCTAAACAAGGCCAAAAGTCCATAGAAATATAGGTCTGCAAATCCTTCATTTTCGAGTTATGAATTTCAAAGGAAGTTTACGATAGATGTTATATGATGTTAGTCTGCAGTCAGTGTTTAATGTGTGTATCAGCCAGGCAGTATATTCATATTGTGAGTAGGCAGATATGATTTTAACATAGGGTTGTGCGAATGGCAATGTATGTGAGGTTGCACGGCTGTACCAGATTGTGCTTCCAAACCAAAGGCAGCAGAGTCATTCAGTTTTTGCTGCTGTTTATTGTCGCGTGGCAACACAAAGATACGTATCGAGGAAGACAGAGATACGCAGGTACGACTGACCACGAAGAACACGTCCTATACGCTGTTGGAGACGATCTAGGTATGTATACACTATATCACATACACTCAGACACACATGTATCTAAGTGAGTATATTTATTTTGAGAAATATATATCAGATTGTAAATATGAGCATAGGTTACTTAATTGAGTATATAGCATAATTATTTAGTTATTTATTTATTGTTAGTAGGCCATCGAATTATTTTAGTCGGTATATTACAAAACGTGTATAAGTTTGTTTTTGTTTTTTTGTTTTTTTTTGGGACCGGATGGTTAAATTAGCGAATTTATTTTGAGAAAGTACTAGTATAGATTAGTTTTGAGTTGGATATGAGTGTAGGTTTAGTTAGAGATTTGGTATGGATATGGGATTAGTATTTAAAAGGTAAAACACGGACGTAAACAATGCAATAAAGATATCAGCTTACCTCGGTATGGATATATATATATAAATTCGCACGGCTCGGAGTTTCATGCAAAACTCACTTTTCAGGTACTGAGTATAGACATACCGTGACGTAAAATGAATTAAAAAATATATCATTACTGCAGTCAAGTACAATATATTTTGGGATTAATAGTTTTTAAAAGTATATCTATTTTAAAAGAATATGAAAACAATAATATTTCTCAAATCCTTATATATGGCAATTTAAATAACAGGGAATAGCATATGAATGTAAAAAAATATATATATTTAAAAATATTATTTATATTTTCATTTAGAGTAGTGTATCATAAAGTGAGTTTAATTAAACTTATTTAAAATATAATAATTTAAAAAATAAAATTAACCTATAATTATTAGCAATAATTGAATATATATATATAATAAAATGTAAGATACTTTAAAAAATTATGTGTCTGTGTGTGTTGTACCCTATAAAAGTTGTTTTATACGAAACGCACATGTATACGTTAGCAATGTGAAGTATATATATATATATATATATATATATATATATATATATATATATATATATATATATATATATATGTCTGTGTGTGTGTGTGTGTGTGTGTGTGTGTGTGTGTGTGTGTGTGTGCAAGTATATGATTGGTATATACAGAATAAATTCCAATAACCAACAACTATTATTCTTAAAAGAGTGCCCAATACAGAATAGAGCAGATATAATTATTTATTTTACTATAACCCCAACTTTAAAGCTTTTAATATCTATTATAACCTTGCTTCGTTGTCAAGCTTTTTGAATTCCCATATACTTGTATTTTGATTTGTCATTCTAGCTTATGTAACAGCGTTTTCCCCTTGCGAAGGATCGTTAATTAATTTGAAACTTTTAAAACCATCTATTCTACATTCAACATCATCACTTGATAAGATACCGAAGGTGTTGAAACAAAATGGCTATATTTTTGTTATAATTTTTAAATAAATAATTATATATATATACTGCGGGTGAGGTGCGAGTTTGTAAACAGTGACTATTTAAGCTAATACTGCATGACTCTTCGGCAGAATTGAGTCACTGTCAGTCACTGTGTGTTTATCTAAATCTAAAAATAAACACACTAAAAGTCACCTTCATTCCTGCCGTGAGCCGACGGCTTAGTGGTAGAAGTTCCGACTGACGCCAATTCAGTCGGGTTCCGATCCTAGCTAGAGGCAACCGGACGTCTAACCACACTGATGAGCTGCGAAACAGTCTGTCTGTGGTTGACTTTATATATATATATATATATATATATATATATATATATATATATATATATATATATATATATATATATATATATATATATATATATATGAAGTGTGTATACTGATGTGGACAACCTGTTTCATGATTTAACACAATCTTCAGAAACAACTTCTCGCCACTCGGTATTAAAATTATATCCACTCTTTTTATACAGGCTGTAGCTTATCGGATAGAAAGATAGATAGATATATAGATAAAAAGAACGAAAGGCAAATCATATATCTCGTTTCTTCTTTTCCTATCTTTAAATAATTTTGTTCACTCGCTTCTTCTTTTCCTATCTTTAAATATTTTTTGTTTTGTTTTTGCCTTTTGTAACAAAGCAATGTAAAATAATGGATAGCAGTGGTGGATTGTGAGAGCGTTTATATCTGTTGACCTCCCTTTGCAGGTCACAGCCATCTACGACAAGAATGTTGCATTTGTGGAATATTCTGCTCAAGGTGTATTCGCTTACGGCAAATAATTATTTTCGCAAAAAGACAAACAAATACGGGAGAAAAAGGCAACAATACAGAAAATAAAAATCTATATCAATAGAGAGAAAAAAAATCTTTAAAGTTAATCAAAGCTGTAAACAAACGATCGCCGGATGAAGAATGCAAACGATATCAAAGAAAGGGAAAACAAGCCGTAAAGAAGAAAGAAACGAGATAAAACGAAGAAAAACGAGAAGAGACGAGAACAGAAGAATTAGGATCAATATTTTAATCAAATTAGGAATTAAATCAAATACTAAAATTCTTATGATTTTTGTCTGTAGTTTTTTTGCACTACATTCTCGAGATTTCTATTTCTATTGCTTTTTAAATCCTTGACATATATTACGTTTTATCTTCATTTTATGTAGTCATTCGTTGCTGCAGCTTATGCAAAGCAATCTTTCAAATCTGCTCTTCTCTGTTCAGTTTTTATGAGGTTACATAATTTACTTTTATCTATAATGTTTCTATTCCAACTGTATATATTCTTGAACGATTAAATACGCCGCTTATGTTTCTTTATTTTCTTTATATCTTTATTTCTGTCTTTTTATTATTAATCTATTTTACATTTTTAAAGATCGTCAATTACAATTTTCTTTCTTCTTTCTCTTTTTTATGTTCTTACTTTTCTCTTATTTCGTTTATTTTTCTTTATTACCTGTGAATTAATATGATTCTTTGGAAAAATAATGGTGTGATTTCTTGTTATCTTATCCACTGTTTGGAACTAGCACTAATTAGAACGTTTTTAAATACAATGGAATTAGTTACCTTTTTCGTTCTGCCATGACTTCTTGGAAAATGAAATAGGCTGTTTTTTTTTAATTTTATTTTGGAGTTGACCTTCTCTTAAACAAACTCCACCAATGCAAAAGTGAGAAAAGGGAAAGAGAGCAAGGCAGAGCAAGGGAGCCAAATCTATCATGCTATTTAGATATCGTTATGATTAATAAAAATGGATCAATACTTTTCTCGTGCCCTATATATAGAGAGATACACCCATATTTAGAACATCAAAGGTATGAATGAGTTTTAAAATTTAAGACGATTTTTTTCCAAATAGAGCTCACAGATATGTTGAATTTAGGCATATGTACTAATCCTTTGAAAAATAAACCAGTCGTTTTTACGGGTACTATTCTTGTTATCATTCATTTATTTACTTACCATTTATTCACTAGTTATTTAATCATAACTTCATTTATTAATTTGTCATAATTTTCTACGATTATATTTCACGAAAGATTTTCAAGGTATCCTTGTCAGCAATCGTTAATAATTTCAAAATTATTAAAACAATACTGCGTATTTTAATTAAATATCATTACCATTATTAGACAAATTAATAATATCATGCAATAATTACATGTTAATTCATTAAATATACAAATACAATGCCATCAATTTAGGACTGAAATTATCAGTATTGTCCAGTAATATTCTTCACAACCACGTATTTTCAACATCTTATTTAATGAAAGCATTTATAATGAAATTATTTCCAAGCAATTGACTTTTACAGCCGAGTCTCCTTGCAAGAAGTACTCGCATCTTTTCCGTTAAGAACAGATTTTCTTCGATGCAATTTAAGCACATTCAAAATCCAAATTATTCATATTCAGCGGCCAACACGTGCGCATGCGCTCATACACTCGCCAAATATAAAATGCCTAAGAAGCAGCGATGTTCCTTCTACTCTTTATTCGAATATGTGATTTTCAAAAATTTTGTTTTGCTATTTTTTACTGTAGTTCGTCATTTTTCCTTTAAGCTAAATCTTCTTCATTTTCCTCCTTTCCTTTATGTTTCTTTTTCTCTTCTTATCACTATTATTGTGTTAGTTTACTCTTTCTTTTCTTATCTCCACGTGCCTCTTGCTTTTACTCTCGATTTCACGTTTCTGGAAAACAGGCTTATTTTATTTCCTTCTTCGTCTCTTACTACTCATTTTTGACGCTTCTCTTGCTTCTTTCCTCGTTTTGCCTCTTCTCTTCACAATATTGGGACACAAAGGAAGGATAAAAACACACCACGGAAGCGAATTTACCTGTGTTGTTGCTAAAGAAGACGCTACACATTTATAACAGGTTTCTTCCT
Source organism: Acanthosepion esculentum (assembly GCA_964036315.1). Taxonomy (NCBI): domain Eukaryota; kingdom Metazoa; phylum Mollusca; class Cephalopoda; order Sepiida; family Sepiidae; genus Acanthosepion; species Acanthosepion esculentum. The sequence continues at coordinate 13,367,188 of OZ038477.1, forward strand.
TTTTCTTCTTCTTCTCCTACTTCTTCTTCTTCTTCTTCTTCTTCTTCTTCTTCTTCTTCTTCTTCTTCTTCTTCTTCTTCTTCTTCTTCTTCTTCTTCTTCTATTTATAAAATCTATTCTAATACACGTATTCTTGAATCTACTCTTCTAAAAATAATAATAACAATAATAATAATAATTTTCGTTTTGTCTTTTTCTTCTTCCATTATTCATCAAATCTACTCTTATATTCTTTTAGGATTGTTTTTCTTTTTCCCATTCTTCTTGTTCTTCTTGTTCTTCTTCTTGTTCTTCTTGTTCTTCTTCTTCTTCTTCTTCTAATAATAATAATAATAATAATAATAATAATAATAATAATTTTTCTTCTTTGTTCTTCTTCCATTATTCTTTAAATCCACTCTATTCTTCTTCTTTTTTAATTCTTTTTCTTCTTGCTCTTATTCATTTACTTCTTCTTTCAATATTCATACAATCTATCCTAATATCTGTCCCTCTCTAAATCTTCTTTTTCTTTTTCGAATAATAATAATAATAATGTTGTTCATTTCTTCTTCTTCTTCTTCTTCCTCCTCCTCCTCTTCTTCTTCTTCTTCTTCTTCTTCTTCCTCTTCTTCTTCTTCTTCTTCTTCTTCTTCCAATATTCCTAAAATCTACTCCAATATTCTTCTTCCTGAAATATTTTTCTTCTCATTTCTTTTAAGAATACTTGTAATCTTTCCTTCTTTTTCTACTTATTTTTCCAAATTTCGTCAAATCCTTTTCTTCTACTTCAAATATTCCGATATCATCTGTAAGGATTTACATCAACCTCTACATATGCCTGTTTGGGGTGTATTATAATTTCGTATTTGCATTTTTTGCCGCCAACGAGAATGAAACACAGGAAGGCAACAATGAAATTAAATGCATAGATGACATTAATTATGCATAAAACATTCGTCTCATCACATGACATCACATAATTAAGTGAAATCGGTGGCTAATACAATTAGTTATATATTCATTAAAATATATATACAAAAATATATATAAAAAAATTATATATATATACACACACACACATATATATATATATATATATATATATATATATAGAGAGAGAGAGAGAGAGAGATAGACAGATAGATAGATATAGCATGAAACAGACTGTCGCCACTAAGTGTTGACTTCTATGTTCAATTTTATGTTTACACACGCTCTATCTTTGATATTGAGCACTTTATCCCAAAAATATAGCACATCTTAAGACTATATTTCTTCAACTATATATATATATATATATATATATATATATATATATATATATATATATATGTATATATATATATATATATATATATATATATATATATATATATATATATATATATATGCAGAATATGATTGTATTTGGAAATACAGAGGACTACAATGTTTCAGTAAGTCAAACGACTTAGAGGAAGACAGAGAAATAAAAGGTAAATATTAAATCTGAGGACTGATTTACCTCTTGAAAATGATTGTAATTCCAACAAGTTACTGAAAACCGGGATTTTAAATGTTCTGAAGTTTTTAAAGACATCTGTCTAATACTGATATATAATCTCTCTATCGAAGATACTAATCTCTATAACTTGTGTATTTTTTTACTGAAATGGTCAATATTAGATATGTATGTAGCACTGTCAAAGATAGATAGATAGATAGATAGATAGATAGATATTAACAGACATACGAAATTATATCAGAAAGAAAGAAAGAAAGAAATATTGATACGCATATGTTTGTTTATATTTATATATCTTGGACTATTTGTGTACTCCTACTGGGTGATTGTGTGGTTCCAATATATATATATATATATATATATATATATATATATATATATATATATATATGTGTGTGTGTGTGTGTTTGTGTGTGTGTGTGTGTGTGTGTGTATGTGTGTGTGTGTGTGCCAGCTTGGTTTGACAATATAATTAGCATTATCATCCTAAGATAATATTTATTTCTATCAATCATAATTTGTATTGACGATTTCATAAAATAATGTAAGAACTATAATTAATACAATCTTCATATTTATATTGTATTATATCATCATACGATTTTTAAAATAATAAAAAGATAATAAGGAGAGGAAATTGAAAGTACACTACGAAGACCTGGTTATTGAGATAGGATATGTAATAATTTTATGGAAATACACAATACCGAGACAGAACAATCAAAGCTAATCGCCCATACATCGTTATTAGAGACCGCAAAAAAGAGGCCTCCTTATTGATATGACATCTACATATCATATATCAACAATGCATCTTTTCAAAATGCTATCAAAGGACCTTGAATCGAAATCTCAAAAATGTGGCACATGAGAACATCAACAATCCCTTTTGTAGTTGGAGCCCTCGGATTGATTGGAAATGATTCCATTAGACTCATTGAAGGGATTCCTGGTAGTTCATGCCTTAAAGAAATACAAAAATTGTTCTCACGAGTACCGCCCACACGTTACCAAGGGCTTTATCTATGTAAAATATGTTTTTCTTAATTGCTCAGTAGAAAATGCCATGATGTCCTTTCTGACCTTAGGTCTCTGGGCGAAAACCAAAAATAAATGAATACACACCAGAAATCCAAGGAAATAATAATAATAATAATAATAATAATAATAATAATAATAATAATAATAATAATAATAATAATAATAACGATATTGGCATCCACTGAATATAAAAACCGGCATGACAGAGTGGGCCAATATCTGCACTGGAAAATTTGCAACTCCTATGGGAAGGAAACTGGAAGAAATTGGTACGAACACCACCCTGACCCGGTCACGGAGATAGGACCTGTTACAATTCTATGGGACTACACAATATACACTGACAGAACAATCAAAGCCAACCGCCCAGACATTGTTATTAAAGACCACAAACAAAATAAGTGCCTCCTTATTGATATGGCAGTCCCTGCAGACTGCAATGTGTCTTTGAAGATATTCGAAAAGCTGTCAAAATACAAGGACCTTGAAATCGAAATCTCAAAAATGTGGCACATGGGAACATCAACAATTCCTGTTGTAGTTGGAGCCCTTGGACTGGTTGGAAAAGATTCCAGTAGGCTGATTGAAGGGATCCCTGGAAGTCCATGCCTCAAAGAGATACAAAAAATTGTTCTGACAAGTACAGCCCACACTTTACGAAGGGCTTTATCTATGTAATTTTTTTTTTTCAGTGGAAAGTGTCATGATGCCATTTCTAACCTTAGGTCCCTGGGCGGGACCCGGAAAGAAATGTGTAAACGCCAGATATCAAAGGGAATAATAATAATAATAAAGGATGGTAACATGTCTCTTCATGTACCAAACCAGCTGATGTAGACAAGACCCATACTCATCAGATGTTAGGTAGTGCAGGGTTAAAATCTGAAAGTGAATGTATTATTCTTGCTTCACAGAACCAATGCTTGCTAACTAGAAATTACCAAGCTCACATACTAAAAAAATGTGTTCCTCCGAAATGCAGATTCTGTGATAAATATCACGAAACAATTGACCATCTTGCTGCACGTTGCACGGTGTTAGCACCCACTGAATATAAAACTCGGCATGATAGAGTGAGCCAGTATCTACATGGCAAAATATGCAACTATCAAACTACAAGGATCTTGAAATCGAAATCTCAAAAATGTGGTGCATGGAGACGTGTATAATTCTAGTTGTAGTTGAAGCCTTCGGATTGATTTAAAAGGTTTCAGTATACTCATTGAATGGATAAATTGTAGTCCATGCCTTAAAGAAATACTCACTTTAAAAAGCACAGCTCACACATTACGAAGAGCTTTATCTATGTAAAATCTTTTTTTCTTGTTTTTTTACAAGAATGGTCAATGGAAAATGTCATGAAGCAATTTCGGACTTTAGGTCTTTGCTCTTGTTCGGACACGGAAGCAAATGTGTATTTAAGAGAAATCTAATTGAATAATAATAATAATAATAATGATAATAATAATAATAATAATAATAATAATAATAATATTTTTTTCCATTCTATTTGTCATTATTTCCATCACTTCCAGAGAAACCTTCCGTGTTTTTTTTTAAATCTACATTTATATATTTGAATCATTATATATTTATATATTTGAATTCTTTATACTTGTATGCCTTGTTGCATTAAGTCTAACTTGAAGGAAAGAAATGAATTGTCAAAATATTGTTGAACATTGTCATTTTCTTTCAAGAAGTGATGTAAAATATTGGAAGTCTTCCACCATTCAATTTCCCTACTACTACTCCTACTACTACTACTACTACTACTACTACTACTACTAATAATAATAATAATTATTATTATTATTATTATTATTACTATTATTATTATTATAGCAATGATTCAAAGAGTTTCGTGAATTCATGTGACCAATATATAATAACCTGCGAAACACAAGATAAGTACTATTTACATTTATATTCAGACTAATACTCCGATCTTTGCTGTTGTTATCATAACGTTTCGTCTCTTGTAAACTATAAAATTATTCAGATGTCTGTAGATTCAGAGAATTTAAACATTAACACTTTATTTAATCTAGGGAGATGATTGTTCTCATTCCGCTTATAATTTCTTGTTCATGTTTGTACTGTTTTTAATTGCATGTTTATTCATTAAATACACATTTACAATGCCATCAATTTATGACCGCACGCTTTAATCCACTAGGCTACTGTCTCGTGAGACAATCGTGAGAACATAGAACGGAAACCTTAAAACGACTGTTCTTTCTGCCTGCCCGCCTGCCTGCTGCTGTATGTTTGTATGTTAAGCGTAAACTCTTATCCTAGTGCTCTTTGTGTTGATGCTAAACAACAGCTGTGAATACTAGCTCTCACGGGCATCGTTAGGATATGGTACTCATTTCTCTGCTAGGCCTGCTGAGTAGTTTGTCATAGATTAGTATATATCAATTTCTACCTTCAAGCGTCTGATTCTCCAATGTTTTTCTGTGTCGCGTATATTTAATTAATTCTTCAAGGTCTTTTCTCTCCATGTATTATCAGCCATGGTTTATTTAACTGTCTAAGGACTAATTACATTTTTCGATATTCCTTCAGAATTACTTTTAATAGTCAGCAGATTTCACCTTCGAATTCTTGGCCACATCGGCAAGGAATGAAATACACATATCTCTTGGTCATGCTCTTCTCTTTTTCGACTTGACTCGGAAGAGATTGGCTTCTGAATATTGTCGTGGTATTTGTTTGACTGGAGATCTCCAGAAACTATTCCGATCTGGCATTAGCATTAGGGAGTCAAAATATGGTAGGCGTTTCGATCCAACTACTTCTTGACCTTTCCATTTTAAGCTAAAGTTATTTGCATGGGGACACAAAATAACTTCTCATACATACTACATCCACCATAATACTACAGAATATCTATTAAGTCTTAACTAGTCCACATATGTACAATTGTTCGACTGTGGGTGGGGAGGAGAATACAAGCAATAATTAAAAAAGCTAACCCCAATGATTATTTACAATGTATGATACGCCTATTTACACGAAACTATACAAAATAGTTAGTAATGAAAAAAAAACGCACAGTCCTTAATTTTAGCAGAAACACCAGCTAAGCGAAATTAATGCGGGATTACGTATCATAATCATTCGTCCAAACACTCACTTAATGATACACTCATTCAAACGCATCAACAAATTCGAAATATACATTCGTAATACGAAAGCCGTCCCGCATCCACCAGAGAACTGACATATCTGGTCACCTAAAGGGTGAGGGGAAGACGAATTAAACTAAAGAAATTGGGGACAAAAATATAAGTGGCCAATATGGGCGTTCAAAAGTGATTGTAGAAGGATCTAGCATCATATACACCCTTGTACAAATTAACTGAAAAAACAACTTTAGTTTCCTTTCTTTCAACATACCACCACTTTCAGACCCACTGGAGTAACATGGTGTAATAGACTTCTATTTTTTACTAGGATTAGATCATTTGCAGTGGTGTGCAGTAATATAAATCTATTTTCAAGGTGTATCATGAAATTTGTTTGGCCTTGAAAAATACTGCGTCATCCATAATTGCATCATATTTTTATCACTCCCAGACACTATTGTCTCGACTGTTGATTACTTGTCCTATGGCTATTGTCTGTGATGTACGTTACTACAAGGAAGCGTACGAAAATTGTAATGCTGCACGAACACACTGGCAGCCCTTACCTGTGAGTAAATCAAATCAAATCAACTTCGTGGAATTGGCATACGAAGTACTAACATGTGCACTGGGTCATGTTTCATTGAAAAAATACGAAACAAAAATACATAATAACGTAATCATTCGTTTTGTCTCAATCAATTTACACAAGGGTGTATATGGATGAGAGCAGTTCATTATTTGTGAATCCTTCTAAAGAAGGATCCACTAATAATGGATTGATACCATGTATACGTTACCTTAAAGCATCTCTAGGTGTTCACGGGATTACTCACATTTGCTTATTCCTGTGATTCTCCGATGGGTGCTGTTTTCTTTTAATCACGTTAGCAAACATGGAAGACGTGTTTTTCTTTATCCAACCAGACATGGCCCACTTTCGAAAAGATAAATTTTTAACGTATTGCACTACTATTGTATTATTTCCAGCGCGTGATATTTTTTTGACTTATGAGGCTAGTTATAGCTAGTTTATACACCAGGTCTTCTCGCAGCTTAACGTCAAATGTTTAAAGGCCTGTGGAAAATTTTAATAACTGTGTCAATAGATTTGTGAATAACACATCTGTTTTGGAGGCTGTAATATAATGAAGGCGGTGACGTAGATACGAACGAAAGGACATCTGGTGGGTGGTGTCACACAACCAGGCTATGGGCGTCGTCTGTTATCTATCTGGTCACCTAATGTTTTTAGGGCATGATATGTGTAGACCAATCATAAATGTCTGTAATCGACGTTAGATTTACACATGTAATTGCAGGAGGACAACGTATGTAAGCTAAGCATTCTCATCTCTCTCTCTCTCTCTCTCTCTCTCTCTCTCTCTCTCTCTCTCTCTCTCTCTCGATATATATATATATATATATATATATATATATATATATATATATATGCTGGAATCTCCAGTCATTTTTCGACGTCTGAGGATCAAGAAAGTCCTAGGAACGGACAGCCAGACGCCTGCATTTAAGATTCTAGTCGTGAAGGCTTTGTGCAGAGAAAAACCAGACTTTTTGGAAGAGACGAATACAGAGAACATGTGTACAACGTGCCACAAGGTCTCCAAGATTTTAAATTCAGAATTTCTTTCTCTTAGACCGGTTGCCACCTAAGGCTATATAACCCATTCTCTCCTGCTATTTTCCCATAACTGGGAGGAGAAGAAGAGGATTCATACCTTTCGGAAGGGTATTAGCACGTGAGAGAATGTAATGGATTCAACTGGAATTCGAACTTTGATCTCCGATTCCACAATCCGACCCGAGTAAATGACATACCACATTCGCTACCCGTCAAAACTTGAGGAATCAAAAACCAAAACGAGAAAAAAGATGATTCTCTCTCCTTCTATTTATATAAGCCGATCTTTTGTGCGTGTATACTGCATAGGGTTTTGTTTGGTTTGGTTTATTTATTTTTATGTCCTATCAACTTAAATACGTTATTTAATGTCGACAAAATATTTAGGATAGTTTCGTATGAATAGAATATATATCCTTTGTTAGAAAGCAGTTTGTAAATCAAGTCATTATTTTTTTTATCATTTTTCCGTATTTTTCAAACAGAGCTTTTCCCGAATGTCTGCTTTATTGTTTATTACTGGTAATTTTCTTTCAAAAATATATTGATGTTATTATTGCTGTTACTATAAAAACTGTAATTTTACTTTCATGGTTCTGAAACCAGTTTTGGGGTTAACGATTTCCTCATAGCTGGGACCCTAACACGTGCTACAACCCCAGGTCAGGGAGGACCTGGAAACAACAGCAATTAAGTGAGTGTTTCACGCTCCTCAAAACCTTCCGATCAGAGACCTTACTTCCGGATGAAATTTATTTTTATACCCAGGAACATATCGTATATATAATAAAATATCCATAAACATTTATATTCAAAAGCGAACACTAAATATCACCAATAAAATTAGACAGGACTAATATCATCAAATACCGTGAAACATGTAAAAAGAAGATACACTCTCTCCTTCTATTTATATAAGCCGGCCTTTTTGTGCGTGTATAGTGCATAGGGTTTCTCTTTGGTTTGTATTATTTTATGTCCTATCAACTTAAATGTGTTATTAATGTCGACAAAATATTTAGGATAGTTTCGTATGAATAGAATATGTATTCTTTGTCAGAAAACAGTTTGTAAATCATGTCATTATTTTTTTTATCAAGTGATAATTACTTCCCACATCAGGAAACAATTAAGATTGCAACTATTTGAAAATTCTTCTGAAATATCACAAACACACACTTACTGTGACATATATATATATATATATATATATATATATATATATATATATATATATATATATATATATATATGCATGTATGTATGTGTCTATGTGCGTGTTGCGGGTATGTGTGTCTGTGCGCGCGCGCATCTGTTCCTTTTACTAGAAGAAACCTCGTCAATGCTTAGATGGCTGACTACTTGATATTACCAGATATTGTAAGCTTGGATGTGCCGGTGAGGTAATAGATAATGCTTCGGAATTTTTATTCGGAGATACAACTTCCAATCCCAGAATCAACCACCCAATCGAATTTACTTTGACAGTATCATAACAATCTAAACTATTCTGTCTTTTTATCTGCTCTCTCTCTCTCTCCCTCTCTCTCTCTATATATACATATATATATTAGACAACAATTTATCCATCGCATTCTGTGTCTCTCTCTCATATATATATATATACATATATATATATATATATATATATATATATATATATATATATATATATATAAGACATTCTTTATGTTTATACGTTCTTTTTTATAGATACAAATATTTAAGTAAATGCTCTATTTATAATAAACAGTATTAAACAAAATTTACCGGCCTGAATGTCCGAGAAATTTTCATGAAAAATATGCGTCCTCCGACAGGAATCGAACCTGTATCCTATACGGAACCGTCATTTAGCCTGACGTTCCTTAATCGATTATAAACAGAGCATTTACTTAAATATTTTTATCTATAAAAAAGAACGTATAAACATAAAAGATGTCTTAAAAAATAATTGTCGGACTTTGTCCATTTCATAATGTGTGACCTCATTTGTTTACATTTGGATACGCATTGAGCAGATATGAATGTATGATAGAAAATCATGGAGAATTGTGTTTAAAAACAGTAAAATCGACATTGCTAACCGAAACGCTCCTCTGTGGCCCAATCGGTTAGCAAATTTTGGGGAAGCCAAACATTTGGTGAAAGTTTTAATAATTTCTTATTGTTGTTCTAGCATTTCTATATATCTTTGATTTTTGTTAATTTCATTATTTTTTTATCCTACTTCAGACCCCTGAAATGGAATGTCAAGCAAAAAAAAAAAAACTGCCCATTTTCGACACCGTTTGCTTTTTGCCTATAATCGAGGAGTTAACGCCGCCAACGCAGCTCGTGACGAGTATGGAGATGGCACAATGCCTCAAACTACCGCCGGAAGTTGGTTTTCACGCTTCAAAAAAAAGAAATTTTGAGTTGGAAGAATGGGGAGCGCCGTAATCGAAGCTGACGACGATTATATTGAATAGATAGTTTGGTGCATGTATATAAAATTACTTGTACTAAATTCTATGAAAAAATTATTATTTCAGTATTATGATCATCTCAAATTAAAATCTGTAACCAAAAACCTGAGACACCCAATACACACACACAGACACACACACACACATATATATATATATATATATATATGCGTGTGTGTGTGTGTGTGTGTGTGTATGTGTGTGTATTTATGCATATGCGTTCATGTATATGTATACAAGAAAAAATTAAATCAAATATACCTGAGGTTCCACACCTAACGACGACTGTCTGTTTCGTGTTTTAAATTAATCCTCAGAATATGAAGATTGCTTTAAAGTATGAAACATATTGTCGCCACTCGCTATTTTGTCTCACTATCCACTTTTGTATTGACATACGCCCTATCTCTGATATTGAGCACTTTTACCAGTAAAAACAGTATACCTTAAAACTAAAAAAACACTTTTATACCTTAAAACTAAAAAACATCTCTACAGTAAAAAACAGTATACCTTAAAACTATACTTTAGAATATATTTATATATAAATATATATATATATATACAGAGAGAGAGAATGAGAGAGAGAAGAGATAGAAAGAGAGCGTGTGTGCGTATATGCGTGTGCGCGACGACTATCATGGACATATATATATATATATATATATATATATATATATATATATATATATATATATATATAGATAGATAGATAGATAGATAGATAGATAATTGAACATTGAAGTCAACAGGCCGCCTAACTATTGCGTCCAGCATGAAACAGCTGGACGCAATCCAATCCAATGAATGTTAATTCTCCTCTCCAAGTTCTCCACTGATTTAACCGAGTATTGAACTCGTATTTTTGGGTCCTGTCACTGGATATAATCAACGCCTTTATCCACCGTGCCATGTGTCCTTGAGGAGAGGGGAATTAACAGAAGATAACTGATAACTGACACCCATTAAACATGACAGGTGGAACTAGAACAGTCTAGTCTAGTGAGCGAAATAAAGGGTTCAGTCCGACATTCCAACCACCTGAAGAAGGCCGGAGGGTAACACGGCCGAAACGTTGTAATAAGTATGGCGACAAAGATGAGGACAATAGTCTGAATAATGTAAATAGTGTACATAATACCTCATCTGAGAAATATAGACAAAACTATTTTTCTAAAAAATCTTTTAAGAGAAAGATTTTATAAATTGCCAGCTGAATTTTATAAAGTCGTTCAAACCGGTTTTTAACGATTAATGCGTGAAAACACTTGTATAAGGACGAAACTTTTAGATATTTATGTTGTTTAGCGAACCACATGACATCCATATGAAAAGTTCCATCTGACCTGGGCTATTTAACACATGATGCGAGTTTTCAGGTTAATGCATTGTTTTTTTTTCTTTTTGAAGCAATTTATGATGTTGGGCTACGCTGAATGTAGCAAGGTGAGGCGTAAGTGCCAAATTGATAGAACATTCAATTTCTTTAATAGTGGCAATATTTGACATTCCCAGATCAACAGAGAATACCGGGAATACCTTTTGGAAAAAATTACCGCACATCATATACAAGTCAGTGACTGAGAACATATTCTTAAAGAAGGTAATCAGATGAATTTAAAGAAAAAGGTTTTATGATAAAATAAAAGCGACCCTGACTCATATCATATAAGCATTTAACGCAGGAGGTGCCAGGCGATTACCCAGCAGGTCAGTTCAGCGGTTTCTTTTTTTTTAAGCTTCCATTAGATATGTGAGTTTTATCTGTTAACATAAAAGGTAGAAGATAGATCGAGGGAAGCGGATCCATGACATCACGAATTAGGAACCTGAATAACTGACAACACGTAGCGCGATCTGATGAGTTTTTATTTATTTATTTACAGTGAAGTTCACCCTGTACAAGCCCCTGGAGCCACTCGAGGTAGAGGGTAGGTACCACTTTATACGGTTAACCCTAGACATGAAAAGGCTAATAATAGTGATCGGGGAAACATAATCGTTGAGAGTCGGTTCCACAGAGCAGTGGTTCGCGGCAAGAAGCTGTTCGAGTGGAACTTACTTCTCACCAATGGAATACAGATGGAATATGGGTTGTTTGCTACTATGTAAGTGGCATGTCGGGTCCTAGCCGTGAAGGTTAGATCTGGTGGAAGCAAGTAAAGTAGTTTGCCCGAGGACTTTTCATGGAAGTAACGAGAGAGTATAGAGGCTTGCCACATTCCGCCTGAAAGAGACAGTTTGGAGGGTGAAAAATAATTCGAACCCCACAAGAACTCGTAAACTCTTTTGGACTCTATCGAGACAGAAAAGTGGGGACTGGGCAGCTCTCTCACAAATAGGCAACAATACTCCATTTTCGGCCTGATTTGGCTCTTGTCAAGTTACAGGATAGCATGAGGAACCAGGAATTTGCTGGACCGGTACAAGGAGCCAATTATTTTTTCTGCATATTTTGCGAGGGTTTGTATGTACGAGTCCCATTTGAAGTCAGGTTTGAGTTTAAGGCCAAATAGTCTCTCAAGGCACGGAAACTTCCCAAAGGGGTAACCGTTCATTTTGCCTGGCGGTAGTTTGAGTACCGAACGGTGATGATGAAATTCGTTTGGTTTTCGAAGGATTGAAATCTTCCCCAACGGATCGATCGAATGAGAGATCAGCTGCCAATCTGATCATCAAGAGTTTTAGATGTGCACCCGTATATCGTCGTATCATCGGCAGCGATGCTTACAAATGAACTGAGAATATACTTAGGCAGATCATTTATGTAAATCAAAAAGAGGATTGGCCCGAGAAGTGATCCCAGGGTTACACCTGCGTTGACTACCTGGGTCCCAGAATATTCATGTTACTTTGTGCTGAGAGAAGGTTTAGATATGGTGCTGTACCCAGAGTGAAATGGACGCATGTTGCGGTGGTTGTGGTGGCGGGGCTTCCATAATGGTATATATGCTGTGTTCATTCGGTAAGACTTCGATCCGCTATTCCGCCAAATCAAGTCATCGAACTTTAGCCACACCTTTATACGGCATTGTGATCATTGCACCCATTCATAATCTCAATGTATTCTAACAACGAATGGTCACTCCAGCAGGACAATGAACCGTGTCACAATGGGAAAATGAATAGGGTGGTCATCTAATTCACTTGGCATATGCCTAACTGAGAAATGGTTGATCATGTTGGAGTCGCTGGTTTGCCCGCAAAATTCTAATCTGTTATGTAACAGCGAGTGGGGGGGGGTCATCGAGAAGATATGGTTTAACTTCTCTCCAGATGCCTTACAGACAAGTCGAGTTGCCCACCCCGCTTCGCCGGAATCGTGGAAGTCTTTCACGATACGAGGAATCGATCCCTAAAATTTCTGCATCTCAGTATGGTGTATATATATATATATGAGTGTGTGTGAGTGTTTATATATATATATATATATATATATATATATATATATATATATATATATATATATATATATATATATCAGCAGAGCAATATATATATATATATATATATATATATATATATATATATATACATATATATATGTAGATATATATGTATATATATATATATATGTGTGCATGTGTGCATATATTCATATATATATATGTGTACATATACATATATATATATGTGTACATATATATGTATATATATATATATGTTTATGTGTGTCTGTACACTCTCATACACATAGACACGCGTACATATAGGTGTACGCATTTTAGTTCGCACAAATACATCCATATAAACAATCCGAGGCTAGGTGCAGATGCACATCCATGCATTCGGGCATACATATATACGCAGTTGTAATTCGGTTTCGGTGTTTTTATTATATGTAGCGATGTTCCTTTCAACAAGAAGCACGTAGGGATGTTTTTAACTGCTTGGCGATTTTGATTTTGCTGATGGTCACTATAACTTTTGGTATTAATTATTATTAGTATGTCACTAATAGTAAACACATCAATAACTTTTAGTAACGTATTAATAATAACAACACGCAAGCAGTTAGCGTTGAAAATACAAACATCATAATCACCATGCCCACAAACAGAATCCAGCTTAACCAAAGTGGAAGTGGAAGGCCCAGACCAATAGGAGTGTATGTGCGCGTCTGCATGTGTATATGTATGTATGAGGAAGTGTAAATTTCTCTGACGGCACAGCGTTAAAAAAAGCTGTTGAAAGCCGTATAGTAAACATTTTTAATGACAATGTCATGTCAAATTTCAGGCAAATCTTAAAGTGGAAACAAAAACACATATCTCGAGAGAGAGGTTTTTAGTGAAAAAGGGATCCAGTGTGTCTCAAGTAGATTCTGGTGACACAAAGAGACAGAAATGGAAAATAACCAGAGAAAAAAGACTTACTTGAAGTCTTTATAGAGAAGGATTCCCCTTCCAAGCGATAGCACCTCGCCTCCATCTCACTCCTCATCGTTTTATATATGTTAAGAAAAATCTTAAATAATAAACGTAAAGCGAATTTAAATGTTCATTTATTCAATTTGTTTGACATTCATATTTATTTCTCATTATTTTCAGCACGTCAAATCATATTTTATCTGTATAAAATGTATTTTTGTTAATATTTCTGTGTTGTTTGAACCAATTTACGTTATTTTTTATGGGACTCAGCGTGCAGTTCAAGAAATACATAAAAAAACGTATCCCGTCCTGGGTATGACGATAAACTACATCTGACAGCAAGGCCTTTGAAAAGGAGGTTTTGGGGAGCATGGAGCCACCTCTTAATTGCTGGTGTTCCCAGATCCAGCTTGACCCAGGTTGGTAGCATCTTTCAGGATCCCAGCTATGGGAAATTAGTTACCCTCCCCCCCAACAAAATGGGTGAAAACACTGTTAAAGTAGAAAGATAGGAAACTATGCTTTAATATCAGCAACACTTTTTTTGGAAAAATAATTACCTGCAGTACATTTTTGATAAAGAAAAATATTGCCAGCAATACATTTTTGGGAAAAAAAATTACCAGCGATAATCTTGTCGGCATTAAATAACCTTTTGAGGTTAGGGTTGGCGCAAAGCAAAACACCTGTCAGTTATGCACCATGCGTGATAAACGCTCAGGTGATCATGTATCTTTCGATACACGAATGACGAGTCAGATTTTGCCCGCAGTAGGTTGCCATTTCTTTCTGCGGTCGACCACTTGCCATCCAAGGCTATAGAACCCGGTCTATCCAGCTATTTACTCATAGCGGGTGGGGAGAATTAGAGGATTCATACCTTCCCCAAGGGTATTAGCACGTAAGTGAATGTAATGGATTTGACTGTAATTTGACTCGGCTCTCCAATTCTTCAATTACTATCCATTACTCCACCGTACCAAACCAAACCAAACAAATCGAATTTTCAGAATCTCTTTCCGTTTTTCAACGCATTGCGTATTCTCACGTCATTTGTGTGTGTGTGTGTGTGTGTGTGTGTGTGTGTGTGTGTGTGTGTGTGTGTGTGTGTGTGTGTGTGTGTGTGTTTGTTTTCATACCCTTGTTTTTGTTTGCTTTATGAAATATTACATATTTAGATTTTTTATTAAAAATCCATTATTGTCATGTTGTTTGTTAATTGTTCTTATGTATTCTTAAATTTTAGATTTTCTATGTCTGAAGAACCGAAACT
The DNA here is from genome assembly GCA_964036315.1 of Acanthosepion esculentum. Classification (NCBI taxonomy): domain Eukaryota; kingdom Metazoa; phylum Mollusca; class Cephalopoda; order Sepiida; family Sepiidae; genus Acanthosepion; species Acanthosepion esculentum. The sequence continues at coordinate 13,382,605 of OZ038477.1, forward strand.
TTCAAAATTAATATCACATGGGAAGACGCGAGATTTGAAAAAGCCGAAGCCGACATAGCACAAGTATAATGTACATACATATCGTCAGAGAAAAATCCTTTGATGACGGTTGATGAAAAACGAAAACACTCAGACATCAGACAATTTATTTTCAAAATTTCGCCAAAAACCAGAAACATTCTGCGAGAGAAATTGTTTTGTACCAAGTATTTTCCAGCATCTTCCATATATATATATATATATATATATATATATATATATATATATATATATATATATATATATATATATATATATATATATATATATATATTGAGTCATGTGTTCTTAAAGACTACGAAACTTTTCCGTTTAATAATCTTTTTTTCTATTTTTCTTTCATTCTCGCAAGTTTATAAATATATATATATATATATATATATTTGGGTCTAAGTTGTTGAAATAAGACCCTAGTCCATGGTGTTTTGCCGGGCGCTTTCGGTTATCGTCAGCCGCCGTCATGGTTGTATGTTTGATTTGAAATAGGTTGCTTATCAGTTTAGTTTCATAGATAATATTTTGAGTATTTAGACAATGTGTCTTGATTAGTTCATTTTTAATAAGGATGGGGGTGTTTACTCTTTGTAGGATTAGTTATTAAATATGTTTAAGATGTTTCTGCTAGTATTTAATGCTATTTTATATATGTTGGGTTTTTGTTTTTTTAATTAGGATGGCTTCAAAAGTTTGTAATCGTTTTTTGAATTTGTTTTTACAGAGGATTTTGGTGTTAATCAAGATTCTTCTTATTTCCGATGATTTGTATGTGTTACTAGTGACGCAGTCTGTTGTTACAAGATGATTTTTTATGTCACTAGTGTCATTTAGTGGTATGTGACCCTACGTGAGAGAGTTGTTGTTGTGTGTCCGATGTATGTGCTGGGATTATTATGTGAGGAAAACTCTCGAAACGGGCATGTAAACCTATAACCATCTCAATCTCACAACAGCATAGTTTCATATTCGCCAGAACTCACTGTTTGATATTTTATATTTGTATATACACCTAACATCCGGTTCACTCTCCTCCTCAGTCTTTTGAAAAGGACGGTTATTCCTTTTATCACTTGTTTCCTGTTTAGATTTATTTCCGGTTCCTTCTAAAGTCTACCTCACACTATACTTCTAACGCCTTCACCTGAACTCTGAAGTTTTATTCATTAATTAAATCTTAACCGCTTCAAGTCTAGTGCTAGGCGTTATCCTTCTTGCATATCGCCAAATCTTCACTTCTTGCCCTTCCTTACGCTCATAGAACGCTATATATTTAACATTTACCGTGAGCGCCTCTTGAGCCTTTTACTGGGTAAACGATACTAAAATATGTATGTGTATGTGCGTGTGTGTATACATATTGTTTTATAATCTGCGCCACTATAATGAGAAGATTAAGAATTGAAGAAATCCCACTTTGGTGGCATTATTTTGATGTTAATGGCTGTGAATACCCAACTGAGATACACGTTACCGTCCACAGGTTGGGCACAAAATGCCGACACCTGGTGATCATGACGTTATGATATCGAAATTCCCGTTCTTGAGTGTGGTTAATTTCAAATCATTCAATGGCATAGTGCCATATACGTCACAGCATCAAGATAGATTTTAAATAAGGTTGGCGCATAGTCTTGCTTCATTCCTACATAGTCTTTGATAATGGCTATGATTTGGGTGGGCACCGCATTTAGCCAGAATACTCCAGAGCCTATCCCGCTTAACTCTATCAAAGCCTTTAGCCAAATCGACGAAGTCGATGTAGAGATTTCCGTACGGATCGCTGTATTTTTCCTGAAGTAATCGCTACCCTGAACAGGGTGGATCTAGATGAGCAATTCACAAAAGAAAATGGCGTCCAAGGGAGCGGTATCCCCAGCCTTCGTTGGCATCTTCTCTAGAGAAAGCACACCTCTACCTTAAAATCGGCATGGCGTTAAGCAATCTCCAATTTTAAACTGAAGTTCCAGCCTGGTGTTGCAGTTCTTTTGGACCGCTAGTCGTTCGGATGCAACATACAACTGAAACTGGATCTTCTAGAAACAAGTTCTTGAGGATGACGGTCTCCGCCACCTCGTCCCCACCCTAGTCTCCTCCTGTGCAGGATGTGTTCCATCCTACTTTATTTGCTTGTTTCTTCTTTTCAAATTTCAGATGACGGTGGAAAGCATTGGACGTTGCAAGGAAGCGTCTAGTCTTTCTGCAACATATGTGGTGTCGCAGTGATGGAATTCGCAGGCGTCTAGGAGTGGCGATAGGCGTCTGGACATTCCTTTTCTAGGGACCGCACTGCCCACGTCAGCATAGAAGAGGAGCCGAGATAAAGGTGGCCTAAAATTGCCCCCCATATATATATATATATATATATATATATATATATATATATATATATATATATATGAAGATATATAGTCTTAAAGTGTGCTATATTTATGGGATAAAGTGCTCAATATCAGAGATAGAGCGTGTGTAAATATAAAAGTGGACATGGAAGTCAGCACTTAGAGGCGACAGTCTGTTTCATGCTAGTGCAATCGTCAGGCCTGACGATTGCACTAGCATGAAACAGACTGCCGCCTCTAAGTGCTGACTTCCATGTCCACTTTTATATTTATATATATATATATATATATATATATATATATATATATATATATATACCGGGTGTAACAGCATAATTGTGCATCCCAAAAAATATTTTATATCTAAAAAATAAACATTAAACTGAGACTTTTTTTTACCAGTTTTTCATATATGAGGTTTAGCCATCTTGACACCATTTGTCATAAGAATCACTGAAAAACACTTTTGTTATTCAGCTAGAAAAAGAAAAGGTTAAAATCGTTTTCTGTCAGTCCCACTGTCTTACAGCTGAGCAATGGTGAGAGGAGAAAGAACATTCAAGCCTTCAGTAATGGCACCAACATTCATACACTGGTTTCTACCTTCAAAGTTTATTCAAAAACCATCAAGAGAATGTTGAATAAGTTTAAAAATAGTGAACAGTAGAGAGGAAAACTGGATCAACATGCGGAGGGATCATTATTTCAACTTATAGCTAAAGAGATCAATTAGAAAAGATCCAACTCAACCCATAAAACTTTTGGCACGTGGGATAAGATGAAAGCTGACACTTTAAGAAGAGCACGCAGAAACCTGTAGTAAGATACAGCTAGTGTTCCAGAAAATAATGTTAACAAAATTGAAACAAATTGTTTAGAAAAAGAACCACAGGTGCAGAAAATAATCAAAACTTGCCAGCTTCCTACTGAACAGAAAAATCTTCAATCGCCTGATCCAGATAATTTTGTAGCATGGGTCGGTCGAGTATCAGGAAGAGAAGATGATACTCATAATGAAGACAGTATTCAAGATGGTGTTAATAGTGATAGTTGCAATAGTAGTTAGTCTATATTAGACGATCAAAGTGATGATGAAAAATTATCGTGGGGAAAAATCAGAGAAGTCTAAAGAAAGACTACTCAAATTCATTGAGCAAAATCCTGATTTAAATGATCATTGGAATATTCAATCGAGCGTATTACTAAATGAAATTATCAAAGAGAAACTGCACAATCGTAAAGGGAAAGGATGTCGTACTCGCATCAAAAGCACCATAGAAACAAGTCATAAACGCAAATGAAGAACGCAGTGACATACAGGAAGATCTGACAATGGACGAATAATGAATTGATAACGTTCATAAATTTTTAAACATTTCACAAAGTGTCTTAGTTTTTCTCAAATTACAATATTTGTTTAGCACAAACTTTTTCATTACTATTGGTTGTCAATGATTTTTTTGTACATTTATGTATTCAGTCTACACTTTAAATAAAAACGAATTAACTTTACAAACTACCTTTTGTATCCTAGACTCTAAAACTTAATAAAAATTTTAAGCTTGCCACAGCAGTTATTTCTTCCTCTAATCTGGACAGTATTCTCAATACTGAACATCTTTGATGTCCGATTTAGAGACATTGTACTGTATTTTTTTTTCAAAAATATACTGTTGGTATTATTAATATAAAAATGTATTTTCATACTTTCATAGTGTTTTGACCCCAGGTTTCAGGTTAACTATTTCCCCATAGCTACCACTCCCATGAGACGGGTTCATTTCTAATACCGAAAAGTTCCATGTATAAAATGCATGGATTTTCGGTTTAGGCAAATGCCGGATTTGTAGGAGTTATCTTACAATCGTAATCAGCAGGAAGTCAAAATCGTTTAATTCGGTAACAGAAGAGAAAGTTGAAGAACATGAAGGTCGAAAAATAACGAATACAAAATAAAGGTAAAATAATCCCAGTAATAAACATAAAGAAAGATCTCGCAAGGAATCTGCATAATGTCATGATTAGAAAAATTGACTTCCAGAATCTGTACAGCGTTTCATATATATATATATATATATATATATATATATATATATATATAGATAGATAGATAGATAGATAGATAGATAGATGCATCGTATAATGATAATAAAGGAGATTAAAAACGGATTTCAATATTAGGAGGATCTTATAAATAACATAGAGAAATAGGATTAGAAATAGTGGGTATTTTGTTTCCTTCCTTTGCGAAAAATTCATAAAATGTTGCTCAAAATATTTTCAGCTAAGTATTTAACTAAAATAGAAAACTTCGAAATAAAAAAAAACTACTTAAATATGTTTCTGTAAATGTCTTTTCCATTTTATTGGCGATCAAAATATTTCTGATGGAGTTCAGCATGCAGGCAGACAATAATAGATTTCAAAATATAGTTAATATTTTTTAACGAGAACGACGAAATTTTAGTGAAAATAGAAACGAAGAGGACCTTTATCCTTAACAGCAGAAAGGCATTGTTGAATTTTCTAGGCCGCATAAAAAGGAAATTTGCATATTTTATTTACTAATATTTTATCATGGGAATACCTAAATCTAGAGGGAATGTTTACTCTTGATAAATATACATACATATATATATATATATATATATATATATATATATATATATATATATATATATATATATATATAATTATATGTATATATATATATGTATATATATATATGTGTGTGTATATATATATATATATATATATATATATATATATATATATATATACATATATATAAGTACCGGTAATTTTGGATTTTTGGGTTATGTAATAAATATCGACATAGATATAGATATAGATAAATAGATAGATACATATATACATAGAGTCAGATAGATTGTATAAAACATTATATATACTAGTAATTAATTTTAATTACATATACAAATTATTTTAATGCACAATATAGCATTTTTAGTTAATTATTCGATCAAATATAGACAAGGTTCTGTGTATGTAACAACCGGGAAACGAATAACTAAAAGAATTTAATAACTCATATCTAAAATATTCTATTATAAATAGATAGATAGATAAATATAAACAGGCTATACCCAACTATATCAAATAGATAGATAGATAGATAGATAGATAGATAGATAGATAGATAGATAGATAGATAGATAGAAAGAAAGAAAGAAAGAAAGAATTAGCTGAATAGGGATTAGAAGAAATGGAAAAAAGACAAAATTTGCTAAGTCTCACAAATGACAGGATATTATAAAGAGACATAATCGCCCGACTTGGGCGATATATATATATATATATATATATATATATATATATAGATAGATATATAGATAGATAGATAGATAGATAGATAGATATGAACAGACTCAGATAGATAGATAGATAGATAGATAGATAGATAGATAGATAACGAACAGCACGGAATAGATAGATAGATAGATAGATAGATAGATAGATGGAGTTAGCTTTGTTACTACCAACTTTTTTGTACTTGTTATCAAGTTACCCCACATGGCTCTCCATCCTCCCCTTGTGTCTTCTCTGCTCATTCGTTTCCTTTTCTTCGATGGATTTTACAAACCGGTTATCTTAAGCGATGCAACAGTATCTATTCCCGTACAGTGCAACGTTTTCACGCACGATCTTCAATACCATGACTTATTTCTTCTTACGCTTCCTTCACAATACCCTTGATATCTCCAACAGACACAGCTTCAACGTGAAGGATGAAAGAAAGAATGTATGCTAAAGAAAAATATATATTTGAAATGTTTTGAAAAAAATGAAAGATCCTTAGTTAATAATCTGAATACACCTTCGAATCCCCGTAAATAACTTACGTAAATCTTGGAAAAAAAATCAATTTGCAAAATCCATGTTCAGCTTGAACAATAACATGGACGCCCATACTGAAAATCTCAGATAAATAACTAATGAGGTACGGATCTGAAATATTGAATTTGTGGATTCTGCGTTTCTCTCTCGTATTTTACGTATGGATTTTTATTTGGATCGAGGGAATCTAACTTCATTCCAAAGTCGTATCGATGCCGTTATTTTTTGGGTAACCTATAAAACATCGATCGTTTGATTTGGATGCAAGGAATCCAACTTAATTCCGAACACGTTTCGATAACGTATATTCTTGCCTTTCATAATCAATTCTTTTTTCTTTCTTTTTTTTTATTTTTTTGAATCGTCGATTATTGTTTTTTTGATATTCATTTTTAGCTTAAATGATTTTATTAAATAGCCATCTACTTAAAGTAGAACATTCAATATTCAATTTCCGGCCGGTGTAATAGATGCTTTTATTCCATTGAGAGGAGAAACTTAACAGAATATCAAACTATTTCAGTATTATGTCCTCTCGAAAGCTCTGGTGTGTTCTAATCATATGTAGTGCTCCGTAAATGATATCTTACAATGGACATGCCATAGTACTTCTTTTTCATAATTTACAAACGCTAAAACTCATCCTAGATAAAAATTTAAAAAAATACTCGTCGGCTACACTATGATTTTAGATAGAACGCACAGGTACTACGATGATCCATGTTACAGCAAATGAGAATTTATCTAAGAAAGAGTGCATCATCCTTATGTTGATCAATTTTTTCATGTATTCTGTCAGTACTTAATGGACGGGTGGTGTAATAGATGGACGGGTGGTGTAATAATTAGCTGTTTGGAATAAAACATCGGAGAGCAGAGTTCGAATTCCAGTCGTGTTCTTTAAATTTATTTAACTACAAATACCCTTGGGAAAGGTATTAATCCATCTCTTCCCCAGATATGAGTAAAATAACAGAAAAGACAGCTAGAGACGGTGACGCAATAAAATCTCCTCTATCCAAATAAGCCAGAGTCACTGATGGGGATGCATATCAACCCATCAAATAGCACATTAATTGGAATTCTTCAGTCGTGTCAGTTACTAATTCTGTGTCGGCGGAGAAAGCGTTTACGTGTTTATATATTCCATGCGTTTAATTTTTCTATCGGGGCCTTGCAACTAATCTCACCACTTACCTATTTCTTAAAGTTCAGTGGGCCAGAACCAGTTTGTAAATTTCAGTGCCTCACAAAACCATATTGACATTTTTATCAACACAGTTTAGACCCCGGGTACCGTCTCGTCACCAGGAATGGTTACACTCGCAAGGTTTCTCCATGTTTTGAATGAAGATTTGGGTTTTAAGTTCATTATAGATATCCCGTTGAATTAATATATAAAATCAATTGCTAAAGATGTCGGATAAAAACGTCATCTCATTCTAACACCCATGAAGAATGTGCATACTGCCGCCATGCTTTATCTTTTCAAGAGTGAGGTTAGAACATAAAAAGATTGTTGCTGCAATATGTTGACTTTTGGATTTACCATCTTCATTTTCCAACTTTGGTACAATTAAAAATCATATCGTCATGTAGCGAAAATCGAATAATATTCTACAGCTTCTTTTCTGCAGAGGCAACGTCGAATGTCTCTCATTAATCTACCGCTATTTCTATGGCAAATGTTCGAAATGAGATTTACTGTTCCACTAGTTCAGATACAGGGTAACTAAAAAAAGTCCTTGCAGTTTTTTGCTTTATTAGAGAAAAAAAGTTTACAGGAAAATTTATATTCAGTTAGTTCTCAAATCCCCATCGGCATCCAGAAACTTTTGCCAACGTGCCTTCAGCTGCCCAACACCCTGGCGGTAAAAAATAGATATCTTGGACGCAAAGTAGTCTGTGAGTGCCTGCAACAAGTTTGACTTATTTGCGAAGGATTTCCCTCGAAAATGGTTGTCGAGGAAGTGAAAGAAGTGGTAATCTTTTGGCACAAGGCCCGGGGAGTAAAATAGATCGCACAGTGTCTCCCAGTCAAGTCGCTGTATCGTATTGCCAGGTTACCCGCGTCACACGAGGCCAGGAATTATCACGGAGGAACAGTACACCCTTCCGATTCACCAATGCTCTTTCTGCTTCAGTTCCTGTTACACACGTTCCAATTAATACAAGTGCATGTACTTAATGATGGTTTGGCCAAGTAGTAGCATCGCATGGTGCACCAAGTCCATCAGATACACAGCATGATCTTGCGGGGGAGTATCGGTGGTCTTATGGTGTGTGGTGCAGCGTTCCGTCGTGGCAACGACTGTCTCGTACGCTTAGGAGTATCATATAGGACCAGATTTTTGTCACTGGTGAGCACACAATCAAATATGGGTATGTTTGTGTACCGAGAAATCGACGAGAAATAGGCTATCATTCGTTGTTGCTTGTTGGCTTCTGACAAAGTGTAGGGTACACATTTGCTCAACTTGTACGTTCCTTATGGAGAGCAGATGAAATCTGACTGTTTCATCAGAGACCTTGAATCGTTGTGCAGGCTCACCACAGGGTTGGCTGTTATCCTTCTCTATGGCCGCTTTCAGTACCTCATCATCTAGGACCTGCGGTCGGATACTGCGGAGCTCATCTGAAAGGGGCACATCTCCAGAACTGAACTTGTGGAATCAATGATTGGTGGTTCATCCCTTACGACATTATCCACCAAGACTTGACGTGTTCGATGACTTGATGCGGTTGCGGACAATCCCACCTTAAATTCATAAAGCAAACAGCACGAACGAACTGCTTCGACACCGCTATAATTCCTCACCGTTACACGAGCTATCACTGATGTGTGTGCGCAACTCACCTGCATTGGTCAAAAGCAATGCCACTGTCTCCATTTCTTTTCCGACACGTGACGCCCTCATTTGCGTATACGTGATCCCTTATAACTGGACAACGTTAAAAAACGGCAAGGGCTTTCTTGATTAACTGATATTTAATCCTAGGTGACTCAGATTTATTTGCCCTAAATATAAATTATAAGGAGACAATTCTACTCAGCAAGCTTTTACCCGAAGAACTGCCACTTTGCTGAACAGGCTCCTGCGTTGGTTCTACTTTGAACAGTACAAGATTAACCTCGTCAATCGTTATATTTCCTTCTTATCCTCATCACCATACGTATCTTTTCATCCTGAAACATCTTCTTTCATTCATATCTCACACTGCATCCATAATAATATTTTTTATAGCAGCCCTCAAACTTGAATGTCCCCCGAGCCGTGTATTATGTGAATTCTAATAAAAATATAAATAAAAAATACAACCCAAGTTTCGGCGCTTGTATTTAATACAACTAGGATCGGATTATCATCATCAGAAATTATTCCGCGTCCTATACGAGGTTTATTGTGATATATGACAATTTGAACAACTCTAAATACTGCTGTTATGTAATCATTAAGTTCATCTTCACTAACCCTGTGACGTTCGATGCTAATCCCTTGGTAATTTTTTTAATGAAAATAACAAGCAGTTTATTCTCCTTTAATGCGTATTAGGAATAAAAAAAGAAAAAAAAACACATGATTTTAACTCATAATCCTACTTATTTCTACCATTTTTTGAACTGAAAAATATATTTGTTTAATGTTTCGAAAATGTAATTCAGAAACAAAGCTTACAATTGATATAAGAAGAGAATATCAAGGCTTCTATAGATAACATCAATAGGCTTACCTCAGTTACTTTCTCAATATCTACGGAGTCTTGTGTGCATAAAAAGTGATTAGGAAAGAAATCAAAGAATACGTTTGTGTCCGACTCAGTACCAAAATTATAAAGTTATTCTTGATATAAGGAAAAGTCAGTTATATTTTTGACAAGAACAAAGACTCATATCAGTTTTAAATGAATTTCATTTACAAGATTTAGATATTTCTACATATACCTTTGTGCAAATTAATTGAAACAGCCGCTTTAGTTTCCGTTCTTTCCCCATACGATCGATTTTAGACCCAATGGAGTGATAGGATGTAATTGATTTCTACTTTTTCCTCCGATTGGATCTTTTGCAGTGTTGTGCAGTAATATGAATCTATTTTCGGGGTGTATGATGAAATTTGTTTGGCCTTGAAAAATATTACGTCATCCGCAATTGCATCAGATATTAATCTCGCCAGACACTATTGTCTTGACTGTCGATTAAATGTCCTACAACCATTGTCTGCGATGGACGTTACCCCAAGGAAGCGTACGAAAATTGTAATGCTGCACGGACACACTGGCAGCCCTTACCTGTGAGTAAATCAAATCAAATCGACTTAGTGGAATGGGCATACGAAGTACTAACATGTGCATTGGGTCATGTTTCATTGGAAAAATACAAAAAGAAGTAAATAATAACGGAATCATTCGTTTTGTCTCAATCAATTTACACAAGGGTGAATATGAATGAGGCCAGTTCATTATTTGTGGATCCTTCGAAAGAATTGATCTCATAACCCCCAGCAAAAAAATAAATAAATTTTAAGTCAACAGTTTATAACATGCCACAGAAAATAAATAAGCAGCTTATAACCTCTCGTAAAAAAAAAATTAAGACAACAGCTTATTGGGGTGCTTTAGAAGAAGCAAACAAAATAATTTTAAAAAATATATTTAACATTTCCATGCTCTCTTTATTAAAATTTAAAGTGATACATTTCGGAAAGTAAAATAACAATATTTCTTAAAGAATGCTGCCAGTTTTAAGTCGAAACAATTAAAATCCAAGAAACTCAACTCTGGTATTCAGTGCAATTTTTAAAATACGATGCGCCATTTCTTTCTGAGAATCTAATGTCATTAACAATTGCGCATGTGATTTTATCGGATTTTCCAAACTTTTCCACCTGAAATATGCACATCATGCGAGTTGTGAGCAAATACTCACTACCTTTTGTTTTCCTTTGATATTTTTAATACTTGTTCATCCAATACAAAAATTATGGTAGAACCCCTACAGGAGAAGCTTGTTGTTTGAACGTACACAAGATGAATAGAATATATAAATTGATATTGATATTTTTTAATACTTGTTCATCCAATACAAAAGTTATATATTGATATGAAATGGGGAGAGGAGAAAAAGGAATAAAGAGAAAAAGAGAGAAAGAAGTCATGAGAGAAAGTGTCATTAACTTTCTTTGGAATGAAAGGCCCGAAATAGACGCTGTTGTTTTGCTTTGAGAGTTCTTAAAAATTATGATGTTTGATATAAATTTGAATGTTTATAAGGAATTTAATTTGATGTTTGTTAGCGATTTAAGATTTTTTTAAAAACTTTATTACAAAAGTTTTGGGGATTTAATATGAAATAGACGATTAGAAAAATATTCATAGAACTTACATTAAAATACTAAAATTTTGTTTTAAAATATAAGTTTACTTCTAGTTGTAATTGATTATTAAGATGATGTTCTCCTCTCCACCTTCCATATCAATATATCACTTCCGTTAAGTTAACCGATTTCATGTGTCAATGTCTGGACTTCCTCAAACAATTAAAATTTGAGAGAATAGAAATTTTAGATCTAACTCAATCATGTCACTCTGCCCCCTCACTTCCTCACTTCGTTAATTTACATATGCTTAGTACTGCCCGTCAAAAATGTGTAAATTTCTTTTCATTTTTCGTTTCAACCTTTGGAAGTAAAATCTGATGATCCGCGGTCCTTTAAAAGGGCTGTGGTGAAATAATTTATTACATGGAGCCTTAAAGTGGTCTGTTTTTATTTTTATTTAAATTATTAGCTCTGATTTACATTGAGCTCTCTGTATTTTATCCTCTTTGGGTCTACCCATACGGATTACCTATTCTTTCTTAAACTACATATATATATATATATATATATATATATATATATATATATATATATATATATATATATGTATATGCATATATATATATATATGTGTATATATGTGTGTGTGCATGTATATATATATATATATATATATATATATATATATATATATATATATATATATATATATATATATATATATATTAAAGAAAAACAGACCACGTTCTGGTTCCATGTAATAATTTATTTCACCATAGCCATTTTAAAGGACGCTGGATTATCAGACTTCACTTCCAAAAGGTGAAATGAAAAATGAAATGAACATTTACACTTTTGACGGGTAGTATAAGTAATTTAACAGAGAGGGCAGTGAGGAGTGGTGTGAGAGACATGATCGACCTTAGAGAGTTAAATATATATATATATATATATATATATATATATATATATATATATATATATATATATATATATATATATATATATATATATAAAGGTAAGCTTCTTTTTCTCGTAAAATGGGTTGTATTTTGCTTTATAATTTCAATAAAACTTTCATTTACCAGTCATTTACAATCGCCTGATGAGATGTGTAGACCCGCGTCGAAGCACAACTGTAATTGTGCAGCGTATTTGACATCTTATTCATGCAATATGCTAGAGATAGATAGATAGATAGATAGATAGATAGATAGATAGACACATACATACATACTCAACAATACATAAATATAGATACGTAAGATTATAATTTAAAAAGCCCACCATTAGCACACATTCAATTGTACATCCAGGAAATTGCTGAATCACTCATCTGTTCCAATAAAATATTAATTGAATGGAAATGAAGTGATTTTGGTGTTTAAAGATATGAAACAAAGGCTGAGGAATTCATACGCAAGTTAACGCTTATGTCAGAAACAAATATATATATGTAATACGAATAAAGAATATAGACCGAGATCGTTATGTATATATATATATATATATATATATATATATATAGATAGATAGATAGATAGATAGATAGATAGATAGGGTAAATACCTCCCCAATATATATATATATATATATATATATATATATATATATATATATATATACACACAGTAAATTTTGTATATTGTCTAATTTTTTAAATTCCCATAAAACCATTGAATATATATATATACATACACACACACACACATACACAGGCACACACACACACACATATACATACATACATACATACATATATATATATATATATATATTGAAAGACAGGGGGCGAGAGAGAAAGATACAGATAGATAAGGTAAAGTCCCCCACATAGACACACACACTCATATATATATATATATATATATATATATATATATATATATATATATATATATACATACATGAATTGTTATTACCTAAACATATATCTATCTATCTATCTATCCATATGTATATATATATATATATATATATATATATAGAGAGAGAGAGAGAGGAGACAGAGGGGGAGATATTAGGATGGTGCAAAAATAATGTCGTTTTTTGATGTTCAGCTTCATGTGAAAAAAACACATTATTTTTGCACCAACCTAATAGATAGATAGATAGATAGTTAGATAGATAGATAGATAGATAGATAGATAGATGAACAATTTTTATTTTAAATTACGCAAAGTAATTTAAAGCAACACTGACATCTCAATATATATATATATATATATATATATATATATATATATATATATATATATATATATATATATATTTAGAGATAGAGAGAGAGAGAGAAGATGCGACGAATAAATTGTCATCTAACTTAGCCAAAAATGAAAATAACACTCACCTCTCATTATAACTGATATATTTACCAAAATGATACAAAAATATCGTGAAATACGAAAAAGTGAATTTCTTCAATAAAATCACGATTCGCTTCAACCAGGGCCTCCAGACCTCTTCAGAATCTTCTGCAACTCTCCTGGGTGATCTCCTTGATTTCCATTCATCTTTCGTACAAGGATTTCTGTTGCTAGATAGATAGATAATTAAAATCTTAGCTATAATAAACTTAGATTTCGTTTAAACTTAGGTGAGGTTTAACTTATATAGGTAGATAAGATTACATTAAATCATAGCTACAAAACATAGATAATTAAAAAATTGAGCTAGCTATCTAGATAAAAAACATTGGTATAAAGCACAGATAACGTAAATTTCGAGAAAGATAATGAGCAGAGATAGATAGATAGATATATAGATAGATATGAACACACTGAGATAGATATATAGATAGATATGAACAGACTGAGATAGATAGATAGATAGATAGATAGATAGATAGATAGATAGATAGATAGATAGATAGATAGATAGATAGATATGAACAGACTGAGATAGATAGATAGATAGATAGATAGATAGATAGATAGATAGATAGATAGATAGATAGATAGATAGATAGATATGAACAGACTGGGATAGATAGATAGATAGATAGATAGATAGATAGATAGATAGATAGATAGATAGATAGATAGATAGATAGATAGATATGAACAAACTGAGATAGATAGATATGAACAGACTGAGATAGATAGATAGATAGATAGATAGATAGATAGATAGATATGAACAGAGATAGATAGATATATATATAGATATGAACAGACTGAGATAGATAGATATGAACAGGCTGAGATAGATAGATAGATAGATAGATAGATAGATAGATAGATAGATAGTTAGATAGATAGATAGATAGATAGATAGATAGATGAACAATTTTTATTTTAAATTACGCAAAGTAATTTAAAGCAACACTGACATCTCAATATATATATATATATATATATATATATATATATATATATATATATATATATATATATATATTTAGAGATAGAGAGAGAGAGAGAAGATGCGACGAATAAATTGTCATCTAACTTAGCCAAAAATGAAAATAACACTCACCTCTCATTATAACTGATATATTTACCAAAATGATACAAAAATATCGTGAAATACGAAAGAGTGAATTTCTTCAATAAAATCACGATTCGCTTCAACCAGGGCCTCCAGACCTCTTCAGAATCTTCTGCAACTCTCCTGGGTGATCTCCTTGATTTCCATTCATCTTTCGTACAAGGATTTCTGTTGCTAGATAGATAGATAATTAAAATCTTAGCTATAATAAACTTAGATTTCGTTTAAACTTAGGTGAGGTTTAACTTATATAGGTAGATAAGATTACATTAAATCATAGCTACAAAACATAGATAATTAAAAAATTGAGCTAGCTATCTAGATAAAAAACATTGGTATAAAGCACAGATAACGTAAATTTCGAGAAAGATAATGAGCAGAGATAGATAGATAGATATATAGATAGATATGAACACACTGAGATAGATATATAGATAGATATGAACAGACTGAGATAGATAGATAGATAGATAGATAGATAGATAGATAGATAGATAGATAGATAGATAGATATGAACAGACTGACATAGATAGATAGATAGATAGATAGATAGATAGATAGATAGATAGATAGATAGATAGATATGAACAGACTGGGATAGATAGATAGATAGATAGATAGATAGATAGATAGATAGATATGAACAAACTGAGATAGATAGATATGAACAGACTGAGATAGATAGATAGATAGATAGATAGATAGATAGATAGATAGATAGATAGATAGATAGATAGATATGAACAGAGATAGATAGATATATATATAGATATGAACAGACTGAGATAGATAGATATGAACAGGCTGAGATAGATAGATAGATAGATAGATAGATAGATAGATAGATAGATAGATAGATATGAACAGACTGAGATAGATAGATAGATAGATAGATATGAACAGACTGAGATAGATAGATATGAACAGAGATAGATATATATATAGATAGATATGAACAGACTGAGACAGATAGATATATAGATAGATATGAACAGACTGAGATAGATAGATATGAACAGACTGAGATCGATAGATAGATAGATAGATAGATAGATAGATAGATAGATAGATAGATATGAACAGACTGAGATAGGTAGATAGATAGATAGATAGATAGATAGATAGATAGATAGATAGATAGATAGATAGATAGATATGAACAGACTGGTATAGATAGATAGATAGATATATAGATAGATATGAACAGACTGGGATAGATAGATAGATAGATAGATAGATAGATAGATAGATAGATAGATAGATAGATATAAAGAAATGTACAGACTGAGGTATGCCGATTGTTATAACTGCACTTATAGATTATTCATTATAAAGTATACTTATTCTTAATCTGAATATTGTTTGCGTTTCTATTCATGTAGTATTAAGTGAGATTAGAAATGAATGAGAATTTATGCCTCTGTGCCTTGAAAGTCTCAGGTAGAGATTTCGAAATTGAAAAAAGAAGAAAATAATAACGCGTCTCCCGAGACAAACGCACAGAAATCAACTCAAATTGTAGAAGGGAATTAATTAACATACATTTGTTATCCCCTTCTCAACATTTCCGGCGCTGACGGATGCAAAGGAATTTCATAAACGGGATAACAGTCCAGCGGGGGGTGGAGTAATTAAAAAGAACATTTTTCAAACACACACACATACACATACACGTACACACAATCACACACACTGACGGAAAATACAAATTCTAGTGACATGAATATATGATTCATTTTCCTCACGGATATACGTAGGTCTAATACAACTGGATAAAATTAAATGGTTGATGTTACAAATCAATACATCAGAATGGCTGATGCCCAACTCCACGAGAGCGCCTCTCTGCGCCTCCTTGGCCTCACGCTTCCCACTGACCTGAGGTGGAACAACTGCATTGAATCAATAGCTTCATCTCCCGCAAGGAAAGTTGGGTCTCTGTGTAGGGGCCAGGTGTTTCTCGCCTGAGGCCATCCTTCTAATCTACAAAACTACTATTCGTCCTTGCATTGAATGCTGCTGCCAGATATGGCCTGGTAACCCCTCTGTTCATCGCGAGGTCTTCGACAAAATGGAGAGACGGATATGCAATGGGATAGGTCCTAATCTGGCATCTCGTCTATAATCATTCTCTCACACACGTGCTTTGGCTTCCCTCTGTCTCTTCCACAAATATTTTCATAGCAAGTGCTCTGACGAGCTACTTTCACTGGTTCCCAAACACTATGAATTTAAGTGTGCTACTAAGTTGGCATTTCGGTCTCACGCTTTCAATGTCAAAACAGTTCAAAATAACCGCCTCCTTTACTCCAGCAGCTTCTTCTTTCGCACTTCCTGACAGTGGAGCTCCCTTCATCTTACTTGCTTCCCTGATAACTATAATCTCCAAATATTCAAATATAATGTCAATCGACATCTGATGCCTTGGTCTTGATCTCGTCTTTTTCTATATCCTCTACACCACTCTTTACTCCTGCTCTCGTGTTCTGTAACTATTTTAGTATTTTTGTTTTTATTTTTAAAAAGACAGGGCTCCATACAGAAGTATAGCTTATATTATAATATTGTTTTTAAAAATATGATTCTTTCGCTACATAAGAGTTCTCATGTTTCAAAAACGAG
This sequence comes from Acanthosepion esculentum, assembly GCA_964036315.1. Lineage (NCBI taxonomy): Eukaryota > Metazoa > Mollusca > Cephalopoda > Sepiida > Sepiidae > Acanthosepion > Acanthosepion esculentum. The sequence continues at coordinate 13,400,268 of OZ038477.1, forward strand.
AGCCGAAACCATCAATATAATTATTGAAATTAAGTTGAATTAAGGTATCGAGTCACGTTTTATGCTCAAGCGAAAATTTAATTTTCGCTTGAGGATGAACTTGGAGTTGTCAGCCTCTCATCCATCTTGGAGTTGCCAGCCTCTCATCCAACTTGGAGTTGTCAGCCTCTCATCCAACTTTGAGTTGTCAGCCTCTCATCCAACTTGGAGCTGTCAGCCTCGCATCCAACTTGGAGTTGCCAGCCTCACATCCAACTGTTTCTGAATTTTGACTTTTCCTTTTAGTAGACTTTGTCAGTCAAGACTAAACAATCTGTCTTGCTATGTAACAATAGTTGGGAGGAAGGAAAGAGATGGATTCATGTCTCTCACAAAAGGCATTTCTAGTACATTCCTGCGCTACAGAATAATAGACAAAGAACTGTACCAGATAACAGAAAAACACATCACTTGAGGACATTCAGCAGCAACAACTAAAATGGATATCACTTTTAACTCGGAGAACATAATGCCATTATAAAGAAGTTGACATTCTACACCAATTCAAATAAAAGGTTAGGAAGGAAACTCCCATCAATACTGGGATGAGCGATAACAGACTTGAGAAAAATATTTTCCTAAAAATATGTTTTCAAAAAAAGGTTTTAGAAATATCACGCGACAGCGGTATTAACTGCTCAGTCAAAGAATGCCGAATGTTTCTCTATAATGAATTGGTTAATATTTTGTTTTATTTTATTTTATTTTTGTTAAAGTAACGTTTCATATGAAAGAAAACCTTTCTTGCCATTACCTGTTATGTCAAACTGTTCGTTGAGAATGTGGATCTTTCCATGTGGTGGATCTAAGAGGGAAAAAAAAGACAAGCATGATGTTTGTCCTTTTTAGTAGCGTCTTGCCTGAGGAGAAATTGCTGTAAGTCGTTAATGATTGGTCGCTTGTAAATTTCAAGATCAGCAGTGGCAGTTATTTAATGTCCATCTGTTGCGTACTTTTTTGCTTCAGGATTGCCTGACGGAATAATTCTGTTTCATTAGGGTCTCTTGGGCGAACAAGTATGATGTTGCAAGACCCAAAACTTGTCATGACCCCAAGTCATAACATCACTGATGAGGCGACCCTGTGCACTCGTTGGGGTGTTTCCATGACAAATTATGATTAACATTGGGTTGAAAGTGAACGTAAAAACTCGACCGAAATTCGAAATCGTCTAGCCGAATCCATTTTCGCGACTCTAACCGATACAACTTTCGCATATACAATGAGACAAATGGTTATAATGTCCAGTTGCATAATGTGGGTTGGCATTATTCTACTTGAAGAGTAATTACATTTATTATTCCATGAATATCAACAGAATGAGTTGAGCAATATTCTGCACTTACATCCTGCTGATCAACATTTTAACATCTACACTGCCAAATCGCAAGTGTTTGTCTAGGTATCTTAAACAAATACACATGGGAAAATGTCACACCTCGTTTGTACCCCCACCCTCATAAAATTACATGAATGCAGAAACTTCTCTCATGGATGAGACTATTGCAGTGATGCATTTGATATATTATGGGATCTTCTCGAGGCCACACTTAAAATGGTCTGCTGTAAGTAAACTATTCTGAACAGGATATATTGACAATCTGGAAACTAAATTTGCATTGATCTTCAATGTGAACGCCTGAAGTGTGTGTATATATATATATATATATATATATATATATATATATATATATATATATATATATATATATATATATATAGTGAGAGAGGAGACAGAAATATAAAAATGAACATTGAGGTCAATACCGAGGGAAGACAGTCTGAAGTCACCAAGTAAAAACATTGCGCTCAAGCAACACTGTCATCGCACGGTTCTGATCTCAGTGAACATTTCTTTATTTAAATTAGCTTTGATATCCACCACTTTTAACTATAAATATAGCATAAATTATATATATATATATATATATATATATATATATATATATATTAGTGCATGTTTCGTTAAATGATATAGACACGTTTTGTCTATTTTAAGTAAATTCCTTTCATATTGTCGAATAAGCTGTTTAGTATTATCACTGAGACACGGAAAAAAAACCCATGTTGATACATGTTTTTATTATTAATCCTGTCTAAGCTTTCGGCTTACATAAGCCATCATCAGAG
>OZ038477.1:13407436-13449948 GCA_964036315.1 Acanthosepion esculentum
CATATGTAAGGATTTAATTTGTTTCCCGTGTTTATATACAAGAACATCGATGTCATTGTTTTATCAATGTTTTAAATTTTGAAAAAATATATATATCCAGGTAAGATGAGAAAGAATAGAGTACAATTATAACGTTTATGCATTTAATTTAAAAGAGTGCTCAAATCAGAGTGGAGAAATATCATTTATTTTAGGATATTAAAACGACATATAAAAATCGCTACACAATTGCAATCATATTTCAACGTATACAAATACATCTCCTCATGCGATTGTAAATTACTGGTGATTGAACGATTTTGGTTTCAAAATCTAAATGCATCCTCTTTTTTGGAAAAATGTATATGTCTTGGGGGATCTATCCTGATCAACCAATCGAATATAATCTACGTTCAATTCAAAATATAGCGAAGAATAACAAAGTTAATGCTTCTTAGAAATGGGTCATGCTCGGAAATTATTTGCTGACAACAGTCAGACATTAAGTTAATAACTGTTACAGACGCTTAAAAAGTGCATACATGTCAGACGGTCAATTTTCCCAATTAAGAAAAGCGGAGAAGTAGAGAGGTAATTTAAACAAATGCAAACGTTTTATATACTTTGTGGATATCCTCCATACATTTTTTGTAGTTGATAAACAAGAGGCCTCTTTAAGAAACTAATAAATATTTCAAACGTATAGAATTATTTAGCAAATTAATATCCAACCGTTAAATGGATATCCATATAAGATGTTAATATTGCCAACCAATCAATGTAAGATGTCAGAAATACAAATTAACCACAAATAAATCCATATATGACGTTAATAATACTAACAGGGAATTAATATCGAACTATATTAGATCCAAATAAATCTTACAAACAGAAAAGTGAGCCACATATAGTGCAACTCAATTCAAGTAAAATATAAGAAAAACCATCATTAAATTTCAAAAATTAACTAAATTGTAAGGTAAAAGATAAACTATGTCTACAATTTACCATGAATTCTCTCCTCTGATTCAATAACGAGTTCTTCTCATGAAATCAGATAATTTCTAATTTCTCATGTAAACAGAGAACACATGGTTTTTAGAACGATCTACATGTTCTTGCATTTTTAAAATTTTCCATTTACCTTAAGAGTTTTATTAGCATCTTTTAAACTCCAAAAATATTTAGAAAGTGATGTATTATTTCTATAAGTAGTATTGGTGAAGTACAAAATATGTTGATACCACCTAGTCTTAAAAGAATTACTAGTAATACCGATATAGAATTTTACAACCGTCCGATTTTTTATTGCAGCGATAGTACTTAGATAAACAAGAGATTTAGTTACACATTTGTTTGGCATTATACATTGGTCAGAATTCTTACGGTTACATTGACTAGTATCGTTAATAATATTTATCTTGGAGCTTGCAATATGGCGCAGATTATTAAATTGGTTTACAATAATATTACTGTGTAGACTTATAATCTTCTCAAGATTATTGGTGCAGCTATAACTTAGTTTTAATGTGTTTCTGTTAAATATTTTACTAAGAGGGTTACTGTTAGGGAAATGTTTGTAATGATTTATTGGCAGGGCTTAAGGTACGTGTTAACTAAGGAACGAAAAAACAAGTTGAATTATAGCATTTTTCAAATAGTTATAAAATTTAAAATTTATGTGTGTCGATATTTAACAACACTCCCACGTGTGTCGAATGTGGCACAAGGCCGGTTTAATGTGGGCTTACCGAGCCCGTAGCCTCGGGCAAAAATATACCCATTAGAACCCGTATACATGGGTTCAGGGACTGTCTACCTTCCCGGACGAAACTTTGCCCTGCGGCAAAGCCTCGTCCGAGTTCCTCTCCGCCGAGTCAGAAAGTTCAACAGCAAAGAACACTGGCTTCCTATGTGTGTCTTTACCAATACATTTTAATTTCTGTATATCACGATCATGAGACCAGTAAGGTGACAGAGTCCAAACCTTCTCCAAGCTGTTTTCATTTTAAATTCAAAGTTTTCCTTCTCCTTGGACGGTTGCTTTCACCCCCAATAAACCAAACTGTTCTGCTATTTACCTAGCTAGTAAATAAAAAGTGGATTAATGCCTTTTCCAAGGGATTAGTAAGTACGTAGATGTTATGATCTCGACTGGAATTCGAACCCCGATAGCTGAGTCCGAATTCCAATCGAGTTCTGTATATAAGAATCGTATTACCTATTTTGATCATGGCCATTACCCTAGATATTAAGATGACTTTGCTGTAATATTTCTGAAACATTACAATCACTGCCATGTGTGATACATGCTTAGGCGATTATGCATCTTTTGATACATGACTGACGAGGCAGATTTACTCCCGCATTAACTTGCCATTTCTTTCTGTGGTAGACCAGTTACTGTCCAAGACTATAGAACCCGGTCTGTCCTGCTGTTTACCCATATCTGGGGAGAAGAAGAGGATTCACATCTTTCCCAAGGTTATTAGCATGTAAGTGAACGTAATTGATTCGAATGGAATTCGAACTCGGCTCTCCGATTCCTCAATCCGACCTGCTATCTTTCTGCTATTTAAAAACTATATTTTTTATATTATCCCCTCAGTTTTAAAGTTTAACATTACAAATACGTTGCCTTGTAATTTTACATTAACAGTGGGTTCATAATCGAAATTATCCATTCTCAAATTGAATAAACGTACGAAGATAAATTAATAACTTCTATACTTATTCTTAAGGGGAAAAAAAGTATTCTAATTTTATATTTCCTGTGTGGAAATTTTCAGCTGCAAGATTTCGTAAGGTTAACATAACACTTTGACAACGTTTGGGATGAGCGGTCAGTTTGTGGTGATTTGATTATTAGAAAAAAAAAACTCGAATTTCCCAGGTTTCCTTAGCTTAAACATGATGGATTTTTCTACAGAAATATCTTTTGTCATTTCTGTATCACACAATAAGTTTCATGAATAATTATTTTAATAACTAAATCACTGACATCAATTATTTGTTCCTGTAGGCATTGGAAATTCAGTCAATGTGGCAATCATGATGATCAATAACTGAAGACGGATCCTTTCAACATCAATAATCGATTAAATGATTGAGTGCACGACTTCATTGTTTATCTGTTCCGAATTTTTCATAATGATTGATATGTGCCTGAATTTTGCTTAATGCAACTGCTAAGTTGCTTTTTCATCCAACAGGCCTTGCAATATGGGTTCTAACCTCAGTAGAAGCACTTACTTTAAGTACTATTTTAAGAAGCACGGGGGACATTTTTTCTTGAAAGTCTGGCGCAACACAATCTTTCTTCTTACACTTCCCCTCTCACTACTGAGCTTGTATCATATTGAATTACCCTTACTACTAGAATGATCAATAATACATCGTCTGGAATGTAGCTTTACTGGGGTTTTCATGTGAAATATTAACTGTAATATATGAGATAAATATTCAACAATGAATGAAGTGCATTGACAAACGGGGAGATTATTTTGAGGTAAAGATTTGTCGTACCGTGAACTAAATGATGTAATTTTGAATGTTTTAATATATAGGGACTGTGATTTTAGTTAATTGTCGATTTGTAATTGTTGCTAGGTGTTCGATCCCAAGAAGAAAGGATAGAAATTGTGAACACTGATTTTCAGGCCAGATCGTCTCCCATAAAATATTGACTCAGTATAATTTATCTCGTTTTTTCTACTAATTTGTATTGCACACTAGTAGGCTTCGCAAAGTAATATATATTCACTACTAAATTGTATATGAACATTTCATTCATAAATTGGCATGTTATTGTTAAGGAAATTATTTACAAATAGATGTCAACTTGTTGAAGGACAAGTAAAATGCAAATTTCAAACAGTTTTCTGCACTATATAAAACGATATTCATAAACAGAACTATTTTTGATATGAAAATCAAAACAATCCTCGAATAAAAGTACAGTAATGAAGGACAGTTAATGAAATAAACTCTTTAAAAATATTACGTAAAGAAGATAATATATAATAGATATTGAGCCTTCAGTGTTTAAACTAGCAGCATGGCCCGGCGTTGCCCGTGCTTGATTCAAAAATCGTACGACTCATACAGCAATCGCTATCACTTGACTTAAAATATTTTTGCCCTTCCTTCCCATTAAAGGAGTGCCCTTTGCCGTGCTGATGTTGCTACAAGCCTTACTTCTTGCCTATCTCACACTGAGAATTTTTCTAGGCTCTATACTAAACTTTAAATCTGTTACGAAAAAAGAACTAAACAAAATGAACACAACGATCAGCTTTAAAAAAGGACTCGTAACTGGAAAAACCGAATGAAAAAAGAATGTTAACAACAAATACTTTTTCACACCCAACCCAGTTCTGCGGAATCAGAATCAATGTTGATTTTAAGAAAGCGAATGAGCCAATTGAAGTAAAGTGCCATGCAGATTAAAATTTTTTCCCACTTGTGACGAATGCAGCTATCAATTTTTTTTGCATGCTAGTTAACATTCGTGTCAGTCAGCTGTTGGCTCTCACGCTGGCCAAAAGAATCTTCCTGCCTATTCGTGGGAGCCAGCTACAGGGCCTCACTCTGGCCAGTAGAAAATGGTCGCAAACTACATTAAAACTGCCATAGAAGCATGAAAAATCGATTATTTCCAATATCGATGGGAGTTGGAAAATGCAAAGTCTGTCTTGGCCTTTTGTCTAACTTGGAATATCTGCAATGTAAATTTTGGTGCAAATCCGTCGAAAATTGCAACCGTGCATTCGTTACATACACTCATACATCCTGCCTTTTATAGATAGAGATTACTAAAAATTAGTTTGTAACCCGTTTATTTATTTGCGTGTCTGTCTTTGGGCAGAGAGCGCTCATGGGCGGCTCGGTAGAAGGACACAGTCTCAACTGAGGAAAATTATACTGAAAAATGCCCAATCCTGGGGAACAGCTGTCTGAGACCGCTTCCTCTCATTGCACTAAAGATGGATCGGTGTTCGTACCGAGGCGAGCTCAAGCGACGGTTGCGGGGGCGCGGGGATTTTTTGTTCGGGTTTACGGGCTCGGACTCCCTACATTAAACCGGCATTGTGTCACAACGCGACTCCGCGGTGGGGGTGGGCGAAAAAATACCAAATTACTATAAGTAAAGCTAGGGCTTTTTACGCTCAGAATTCGTGGGGTAATTAAGTTCTAATTTCGCATTTATTCATATAGCTTCCATAATATAGATTTTACTTAATTAGCTATTATGTTTCTCTAAGTCTTCAAATGTTGAATGTGAACTAATTCTAATTTTTATTTTCCTATCTTTACACGATATTAATCTTATCTAATATATTGTCCCATGTTCTGTCATGAAATAAAAATAATTCTTTGTACGGAAAATAAGTATCTACGTACTTCAAATCGTCTTTAAATTGAGTGGCGGCAGAAGAATTATCGTTAAACCTTTAAAAGGTAAGCTTAAACATTAACTGGATACTTAAATGTAGTGATCAATTTTGAGTTTTTATGTTGTTTATTGTTGCCTATCGCATACTCCTCCCTAGCTATTGTGATGATGGCCAAATCAAGAGTCCTCCACAGAAGCTAGATTTTAAGCCAGCTTAAAATTTTAGCTAGCTTAAAATATTAAGCTTGCTGCAATTTTGGATAAAAAAATGAAAATAAGAGTTACTCCACTTGAACGATGAAAGCAACGATAATGGCTAGTATCTAATATTAATATATATATATATTTAACTTCGCATAATCTAGCAAACCTGAATCTGAGCTCAAGGAAAATCATTCCTTGCGCCTAAATTTTCTAGGGCTTTTGAATGAGCTATGAATCATTGAAATCGGATCGGAGAGGATGTGTTACTTGGACGTACACACGCATAAACACATACGCTGTACTTTATATATAATATTATTAAACCATTATTAGAATATGTCACTTCTGTGTTTGGTTATTGACTAAGATTGTTGCTGAAACTAATTGTGAAATGCTAAATTCACCTTACCGAAATTTTGTTCTTCAGTAATTTAAAACGACTTATTAATGAAAAGAGTCTAAACAACATTTGAAACACCTGATTTTTCTTTCTCTTTTTAAGAACAATTGGCACAAAAGTTAACATTTCGTCTCGTCGGCGAATGAATGCATCAGTAATGATTAATAAAAGTAAAGTTTTTGAGTTTGTTTACAATCGAAGATAATATCAAGTTTTGTTTTGTTCAGTCGATCGATCTGTTTGTTCGGGAAAATCCCAGAGGATATTCCTACTTCATTGGAAAGCTTGGCATTTTTTGGTTAGTTTTGTTATCTCTCTTCTGACCGCAGATTATAATTGTATTGTTCTAATGCGTGTGCTCTCATGCTTTTTATACCAAATATTCAATTTAGATGTTTTTTTTTCTTTTATTATGACTTTATTTATATCCTATACTTGTTTGTTGTTATACACATTCATCTCATCTTTTACTCGTTCTTCTCCTTTATTTGATAACCACTCTGATTCTAAGATGTACCGGCCGAATCCTGTTGGTCATATCTCAGCTTCTACTTGCATTTTAGAGACGCAACACTTCCCTCGGTATATGAGTTGCTCCCAAAAGCACTGCCAGCTGTACGCATTCGCAGTGAGGTCAGGTATCCCTAAGATGTATTTCTAAACAGAAATACTTCCGGAAATACTCCAGAGTTTGCCAACCATAAAGGGAAAAGCTTGAGTTGTTGCTTTGTACATTTCTCTTGGTTGCTCTACCAGGTCTTCGTTCCTCTGTATTTTCCTCTGTTCCGCCTTCCCGCTGATATTATCCCAAGTTACGAAAACATCTATCACGATCCTTTGATGGTTCCTCTTGTGTAGAAGTTTAATATCAGGGTGCTTACTCTCCAAGCGCTTGGCGGTCAAGATGATCATATCTCTTGCAGGAATCACCACTTTTATTGCTAGGTGTGGACGTTTTTTTTTATTTAATGGTTCCTGGTACATTTGTACCGAAAACACTATTTGGCGGACCCGCAAGTGTCCGATTAAAAAATAAATAACAAAACATGGATTTGAAACAAACAATATATATATCAACAAAAAGAAATTACATGAATTTCTACACAGTTGAAAGGAAATAAAAATACACCAAAAACTTTGCTGTTAAGAATGTGCTTGTGTGTGTGTGTGTGTGTGTGTGTGTGTGTGTGTGTGTGGCAAAAATGTGTGTGAGAGTTCAATCTTCAGTGAACCGGGGAAAGGACATTCTCCAGCAGGACGTCTTCATCTACGTCCTGATGCATCTTGTTGCAGGTGGAATTAAGTAAACGGAAAGCAGTGTTCGAATTCCAGTCCAGTTCATTAGATTCACTTGCGTGCTAATAACCTTAGGAAAGATATGAATCAATCTTTTCTCACCGCCCAGCTAAGGGTAAATGGCAAGACAGATTGGGTGACAATGTGTCTAGGAGAAGGGAAAACTCTTAATAAAATAAATCAGTATCGTTGGCAATCAAAATTGGAAGAGGAGATCTTTTAATACAAATCCGGATTTTGTCCGATTTTTTTTTTTTTTGGCAATTTCATTTCAGCGACAGCTCCGATGCCAAGATGTATTGGCTTCTGCCTTTTTCCCTTCGACAACAATGTTGGCGTGGAGAGGGGACACATTCTGCATGAATACGTTTTCATAAAACTCTGTCCAGCCATGTATTTGAAAAATGAAATGCTCAAGTTAGCACTCAAAAAATCGGCCCGAAGATTGGGATGTGTATCTGGTTGGACTGGAAGACAGTTATATATAACGAGCGCCTTTCGCAAAAGTTCGACGTTGCATTCAAACAAGGATTCTTCGCATTTGGATTGGTTATGCAACAATCAATTAAAGCACCAGCAATTGGCCTCTCCGAAGGGTGTCGCCGTAAAAACAACAAAAAAAAAACAACGCCAGACTTCATCACATTTTACAGAAACTGAACTGAGATGTCATAATATAAACACCGTAATTTCCTGCTCTTGTACTTTCAGATTACGTTTTGGTTGAATCCATACAAAATTCTCTTCACAGAAATAACTTTGATTATATGGATGTCTTTAAAAATTCCTTAAAGCAATTCATCGCCCAGAACGATAAATTCTAGGACAGTGGAATCAAGAAGCTGCGTCCATGATGGCGAAAGGAGGTGGAACAAAATGGCATATGTGATTGAATAAATGTAATTACAGATATCAAATATAGTCTGAATTTCACTTAAAAACGTTCTGAACTTTTGTATCGAAAACACTATTTGGCGGACCCGCAAGTGTCCGATTATAAAATAAATAACAAAACATGGATTTGAAACAAACAATATATATATCAACAAAAAGAGATTACATGAATTTCTACACAGTTGAAAAGAAATAAAAATACATAAAAAAACAATGAATGAAGATCGAACTGATGAAATTTAATTGCTAGTTCAGAGCTCGTTTAAGGTATATAAAATATATTTAACTTTTAGTGCAGGCTGTTGCATGCTTATATAAATGGAATACTCAGTGTAGATTCACTAAAGAAAGGTCTGAAAAACGGACGTGTTATGGGTCGCTGTATGACAGTATACAAAATATTTACTAAGCTAAGTTTATTCTGACAAGACAGTCGTTAAGGATCGAACTAACGACGCAAACTTTGCGGTTGGTGCAAGGTCGAGATCCAACTTTGACTAGTTATACATTAATTTATGATTTTCTTTATATTCAGGAACAGATACAACACTTTGATCTGTATGATCACGCAACAACTAAGAGGAAACGTTAAAAATCGTTCGTGTTGTGCGATTAGAAATTTCTGAAATTTGAGTCTGGACTTGATTCTTTGGCGGTCGCGTTCAAGTTACGCATGCGTGAACCGCCTCTGCATCTTTTTTTTTTTGCCTTCTGTTTTGGTGCCTTATTTTCTCGGGCATTTTTTGTGCTATTTCTTCTTTTGCCTGCCGCTTAATCTCGACACAAAGCGAAGTCGAATCGATTTCTCTCTTCTAAGCCAGCTGCGACAACGAGCCTGGCGGAGGAGGGATTTGCATTGCTCAGGAAAGCGTAAAAAAGAAAAGCGTGCCGGTTTCAGTAAATGGATCAGGATTTTCTTTCCGATCCAGATCTGAGGCATGCTGGTAAAAAAGAACAGAAATGAAAAAAAAAAAAAAAAAAAAAAAGGCGTTGTTTCTTAACCAATATCTCCGCCGCTACCACGAGCCTAGCGCCTGCTTGTTAAAACGATGAGAGCGAAGATGTTAACGGGAACACTCACCGTCGTGTAGTGCTTAGCAAATTCGTCTCGCCAACCATTACTACTGAAGCGAGTTCGATCCATACAGGATACTGTAAATATCTGGCCTTGTGGCAAACTATCAGACTGTTTACAAATATCAAGAAGGAGAAATACAATTGAATGTTCATATGGTTTGGATGCTATAGATAGTCAATATAAATTTTATAGACTGACCACGAAATAAATTGGGTCAAATACATAACCAGTTCACTTCATTTTTAATGGGATTAAGAGAGAAATTAATAAGATTATAATGTTTGAAACTCAGATTAGGACGTCAAAATTATAGAGAAAAGGTAATGGAGATTCCGCACTATTTAGGAGAGCAGAGATGTCTTAAAAAGTAACATCTCAAGTTCTAGCATTCTACAGGAACATAATAACCGAAAACTGACGCTGACAAACAAAGCGTAACTACTTTGGGCCAATAAGCTGGCATAAAATATTTACTAAACTGATTTTTTTTTACTGGTATGAAGGTTCCCAAATTGGGCTTTTTGTAAATCAAGCGATAATAAATTTAGAATTTGCACTTTTGGAGACAACATTTCAAATAAGCTTTGCGTGCTACACATAGAAAGAATAATAATTAAAATTTAGCAGCTCTGGGCTTTCTAATATAAACTAATCAGCTTGTTTTAATCCACTCTAGTGATTGTTAAAATATTACAGGAATATGGTATGCAGATAACTCACTTTAATTAGCTAGTGTACAATGGAAACACAAATTAACATGAAAAAGAAAAAGTTGAAATTTCTAGGGCATATCGTGAGGAACGATGATTTTGAAAATTTGATACTCACAGGACAAACTGAAGGTTACAGGGAAAGGGACAACAGCGCGTAACCGTCTTAGATAGTTTGAGTAAATTAATTTGAAGAACAAGCCGAAGGAGGTAAGACAAAATGCATTAAGATCTACAAAGGACAGCAACAGGCCTCCCCGAAACGTGTCGCTTTTAAAAAGAACGACGCCAGACTTCATCACATTTTACAGAAACTGAACTGAGATGTCATAATATAAACACCGTAATTTCCTGCTCTTGTAATTTCAGATTACGTTTTGGCACATGTGATTGAATAAATGTAATTACAAATATCTAAATATAGTCTGAATTTCACTTAAACACGTTACGAACTTTTGTTCGAGCCATGGTTGTCAACGTCCTGAAGGGACACGACAAATAGAAGAAGTGAGTTTTCGCACCATTGATTGTACCGTTACTATGTTGATGAGTCAGATTAAGTAAGGTATCTATCGTGCTCTTGCTAAACTGAACATTGCAAGAAGAAGAAATCTAGTAAATGCTGTAAAATGATTGTTACTAATCGCCTAGTGAAAACGGAATACCTCTTGGGAAATAACGAAATCTCAACTCTTATTAGCAGAAAACTCAGTCAGAAAGTTATGTAATGGCTACAGTACCTATAAGGCCGACAGAAGTAAAGGGTATTCGTTACAGCTTAATGGTTAGGAAGATGGACCAGAACAACCATTCCTTTGTTTCTTTTTCACAGATTCTTTCATGATTTCAAATAAAAGTTGTTTTTTTTTTAATTTAAAGATATATCCCTTCAGCATGTAGTCTATCATGTTTTTTTTAGAAATATGGGGGAGTGGTTTCAACTTGCCTTCTCCTCGGTTTATATTCCGATGTTAGACTGGTTGAAATTTATTGTAATATATACAATTATGGCACAAGGCCTAAAAAAGGGAAATGGGGTTGGTCGTCACTATCTTATACCTAACTAATCCGATTCACGACCCATTCATTCGTTACAATTGACACATTCACCACAAAGACTCATCCATCGCCAATCAATCCTCCATACACCATAATACCGCATACTGTCAGGGGACCTAAAAAACGCACCTCATAACATGAAAAATTCGTGATCGTAAAAGTTTTATACATAAATATCTATGAAGGATTTACAATGAGAGTGGAGGGGAGGAACCCAGAAACAAATTAAATATCAAAACAAAGATAACCGACGGTAGAATTATAGCATATTTAACTCTAATGTTTAAGGAGAAGAAACTGGACCATGCCTTTCCTAAGTGAAAGTAACAAAATAAGCATGGATTTGAACACGTCTCGCCCATTTCACTGCTCCAAGCCGTTACTCATCACCCTACATTCAACTAAATTATCATAAATGGTCTCGTAAATGCCTGTCGACAATCCTTTTAGCGTTCCGCATTACTTTAACAGCCAGGTTTATTAGCGAGAATGTCGTAATAATATAAAAGCATAATAATATGAAAGCAAAAATAATATGATGGGAAATTAATCAAACATAATGAAGCATATGCACTTATTACAAATTGGGAGTAATTAAACAAATATTAATTAAGCCATGATCAGCAATATGACATCTTCACACGAGATATTGTGGACCTGTTTGCTTGGGAATCATTTCTGGGGCAGCACCTCTTAACAGAGTAAGGTAAGATACATGCTGTTGTGCGTGCGCTAAAGCGAGGTGTTCTCGGTAATTCTGTTACATTTAAACACACATATGTGGAGAGAAGTACCATTTCGCTTACAATACCGCATTGCAGTAACCGTCCAATTGTCGCATAACTGGACCTGAAAAAGGAATTGTCTCCTGCGACCCTCTGATTACTAAAAATACGAGTTGTATATAATTTTTTTCTTTTAATCGGTATCACCCAAACAAGGGAGTACACCGAGTAGCACGCAAGTGATTACAGAGCGTGGAGGAATTAGGAACAGAAACATTAATATTGAGGAGAAAGATAAAAGATCAATCAGGAGAGCAGTAGATAGCGATTTACATTGCATTTAATTTTTTGCAGATTAATGTTGGTTGGAAAGCGCAGAACGGGGAGGGATTTCCACAAGCGAGAAGTGCGAGATAAGAAACTGTTAACATAGACATTCCGGTTACATCTATCTAGCTCAACTGTAATTGGGATCTCGCCGACAGCCAAGCATTACGCTTAAATTCATAGAATCTAAATACCATAGCGAAGAGCTCATCCGAACAATTACCATGAAAGCATTTATAAAAAGACACAGAGAGGCAATCTTACGGCGGTGGGTAAGTGATTGAAGCCGAACCAATAATACTGCTGATTCTTGTTTCGATCATATCAAGGAGCTCTATGAAAATTTCAGGAGCAGTAATATTCTAAGCATGGGTGGATGGTAGACTTATAGATATGCAAGATATATTCCAGAGAGAAAAATTGCTTCAGCAGCTGATCTAGCGGTGGATCCAATGTAGTCTTTCCACCTCATGTCAGCTGAGAACGTTAGCACCAGAAGGAGCGATGATTCATTTTCTTGGAAGATAGCATCGGCTCATACTGATGAAAACAGAGAGAGACCTCAGATGATTAATGGAGAGAAGTTTAGTTTCACAGGCGTTCAAATTGATAAGCCATCTTTTGCCCCTGTTACCGACGACCTTTAGGTGTCATTTTGACCTTGTCTGACTGATCATCATTGCTACCGAGGCAGAAGTAAATGGTTGTGTCAACAACGTAGATGCCGAGTTGAGACCTGATACGATCGGAAAGATCGTTAATGAAGATTGAAAACAGCGTAGGACTAAGCTTGGATCCTTGAGGGACACCCGCGTTAGTACGAAAGGATTTACACGAGTGGCCGTTCAGGACAACTTTCATTTCCCGACTCGAATTGAACGATTGAATCAGCTCAAAAACCTACCCGGAGATACCGTAGCTTTTCAGCTAGTGGAGAAGACCTGAATGCCAGACCATGTCAAAGGCTTTCAAGATGTCCAATGTCACAGCAAGGGTTTCACAGTTTTATCTAGAGCCTGATAAACACTTTCCATAATTATCGTGGGTACTTCAACAGTTTAAAAAGAAAAACGAAAGCCGTATTGCTTGTTTGAGTAAAGGCCCTGTTATGAGAGATGACTAATCAGTTCAGCATCGATTAGAACCTCTAGAAGGCTAATAGGCCGATAGTTGGATAGGACAATGCTTCACCAGAGATCTTTAAAACTGGAAAAACTGAATACGGCTTCCAGCAAGCAGAAAAGCACGTGGCAGCGATGCCTTTGTCATACAGTTTTATATAGAACATGTTCACGGGCACACTTCTTAATGACTATTACAGAGATGCGTTCGTATGGGTCGTATGCATATCACTCAGTAGAGAATCAGTTCTAAGTGGGAAGATATATCTCATTTTTTTAAAGTATTGGAGGAACTTTCGCCGAGAATCTATTATGTTCGTAGCATCTGAATATGAATTGCTTCTGAAGATCTTAAAGAGTGAATAAATGGCTCATGCAATTTTTTGATTGAGAAATAAAGCACTAGGTAAGTTTTGTGGGGAACATAAAACACCCGACTGCGTATCTCATTCTAAAGCCGATGATCCAGATCATGTCACTCTGCAGGTTGAGGTGTATCGACAATGGTACATAAAATGTGCTAGGTTAACTGTGAAAGCAGTTGGAAGGATGATCCTCTTTATTGACATGTGTCGGCTAAAGCTGAGCCGTCATTTCTGGCTTAACAAAAGCTATTGAAAATTCAACTTCAGCTGAAATCGTTTCTAAATCAATCACGCCTCCGATTGGCCAACCAACGTCCATTATTTTCACTGTAAATATAAAATATAAAATGTCTCCAATCACATTTTTGTGGAAATAAACTTGTCAATATAGCATGATACTTTCAAAATAACGAGCTAATTAAGACACTTCTAGTTCTCGTTCCTTAACTTTATTTTTTCATACATCTGAAGAGTTATTCATGCGCGTCCAAAGAGTGCATACACCCTTGATTTCGAAATATATATATATATATATATATATATATATATATATGTCTGTGTATTTGTGTATTATATATGTATATATATATATATATATATATATATATATATATATATATATATATATATATATATATATATACATACATGACGCGCGTGTCCGAGATATGTATGACCTGGAAACCCAATACCGAATCTCATCAATGTCGATTTTGAAGAACGCTCACTTCTTGGCGTTATTAGTCTAGGGAGGTGATCCCTGTGTGCGGCACCGCTCAGCGTAATTGCATCATTAGTGCGTGTTAAATAAACCCTCAGCATGTTCATGAACATGTTTCTGCAATAGCGACTTGCAGACGGGTATGTTGGGAAAATGAGAGTAACCGGACGAAGATAGATATTAATAAAATCTTAATAATCAGTGGTAATAAAGTTAAAAATTTAAAAAAAATCAATAGTGAAAATGTCCAATGCATAGCAGAGCAACCAGTAATCTTATCTAATGATACTTATCTGCAGGCGCTTTTCGATTTAGGCTCTTCAGCCTGGAAGCATTCAGATCACTTATAGGTCGAATAAAAATCTAACATTCTTGGATAGACCATAATAGAATCTTCCTTATTACCTCGCATGCGTTATAGCTACCAACTGCCTAGCTATTGTCTAACGTCTTCGCTCTGGAAGTCACGGCGTTACATCTCAGCCAGACACAATCGGTGTCATCTGGCAACGACTTGGAGCCAATCAGTAACACCATTGTTCGGAAGTTCAGTATTGTAGTCTCAGCATCCTATACTGTGTGTGAAAGCAAACTTAATTAGAAACTACAAGACAAGAATTTATAACAGCCTTCATACAGCCACATTTTTAGTAAACTCGAGTTTTTACCGGAATTTTATTTCTGCCGTGAACGCAGGTGTAACCATATTTTTGTGAGGTCTCATAATTTAATAAGATTCGTCAAGATGTTAATATGGCCATTACTCGTAAAACAAATGTAAACGGAAAAACATTTTATTTAAATCATTATTTTCTGAAAAATTTTACAAGGAAAAATTATGAAAAAATCATACCTGAAGAAAGCAAAAACAAATCTGATTAAAACAGTGCATACACTCTAAATAGAATAAATCACTAAAATGTAATTTTTTTTTTTGAATGTTTCAAGAACGAATACTCTGGAATCATGTTCCAGTGTAAATATACGTAATCTGAAAATAAACTTTTGGGGTTATAACACTAACTCTCCTTGATAGGCCAACGAACGAAATAAACGTTTGGAGCCATAAAACTTACTCCCCTTAATAGGCCAACGAATGGAAGAATCTCTTGAAGCTAAAACACTGACTTCCTTGATAGGCCAACAAAAGAAAGAAAATTTTGGAGATATAACACCGACTCCCCTTGATAGGCCAACGAATGAAAGAAACTTTTGGGGCTATAACACTAACACTCCTTGATAGGCCAACGAACGAACAAAAACATTTAGAACTATAAAACTGACTCACATTGATAGGCCATCGAAAGAAAGAAACCTTTGGAGATATAACACCGACGCCCCTTAATAGGACAACGAATGAAAGAAACTTTTGATATAACACTGACTCCCCTTGAGAGGCCAACAAACGGAATAAAATTTTGGAGCTATAATACAGCTCTCTCCTTGATAGGCCAACAAACGAAATAAACGTTTGGAGCTATAAAACTTTCTACCCTTGATAGGCCAACGAATGAAAGAATCTCTTGAAGCTACAAACTGATTCTCCTTGATAGGCCAACAAATGAATGAAACCTTTGGAGCCATAAAATTGATTCCCCTTGATAGTCCCACGAAGGAAAGAAACCTTTGGCGATCTAACACTGATTCCTCTTGATAGGCCAACGAATGAAAGAAACATTTGGTGCTATAACACTGAATCCCCTTGATAGGCCAAAAAATGAGAGAAACTTTTGGAGCTATAAAATAATTTTAAATATTTCTTGGTGTGGCGGACTGTTTTCCAGCGCCAAATCAGTATAATTTCTAAGGGTATTTATCTTAATCTTTTTTTAAAGACAGAAATATTGAGCACATAGTAAAGGTCAAGGGTGTGGAACGTAATAATAGTTGTTGACCACTGACCAAAGGCGAGGTGATATAATACATAAATAATATATAAAATATATAAACATGACATTTTCAAAATGAATTTAGAATAAATAATAATAAATTAAATTAAATAATATCCTGTCTTTGATATCTTTTCATTATTCTGAAAGACTGTTAAGGTGATAAAATTGATTTATTTTAAGATATTTAAGGCGTTATAAATTGATTAATCCTCAAGAAGAAAACCGAACGTTTAGAATTTTGTCATGCCTCAGATTCTGATTGTGACCCACATATCTTATATGAGAGTGGCATTTGAAAACGTTTGGATGCGAAAATTGCAACGTTCTTTTGGTGTCTCAAGATTCAACGGAAGAAAATTGTATGCTCTGTATTTACATCTGGAATTCTCTGCTCAATGCCAAAAACCCCGATTTTGAAACGAACAAAGGGAGGAACGAAAATGGATTGTTTACATAAATATGTAAATATCCTGGAAATATTAAATGATACTGTTAATATTCTAATGCCCGGCCTACATCTGAAGATGATATTGTGCTTCCGTGGAGACTGGAAGAGCCTTATGTATTACGTGCTTCTTCCACAAAATCAGATGTTGAATTCAGGCGAAATGATTTTGTGAAAATAAGTCTTTGAAGACGTTTCTTTTTTAAATTTTGAGATGTTCAAACACTGCTGTAAATTGATTTATCCTCCAGGGAGAAAGCCGAACGGTTGGCGTGTTGAGATTCCATAGATTATGATTGTCATTTGAAATCTACTGAGAGGAGGAAAATTGAGATTTTACACTATGTCTAAATATAACATCTACTTCCTTTTGTAATTCAAAGGAAAACTGAAAGATGGTATAATATACGCGGTCTTTTTATGTCGATAATATATTTCTCTCTATCACTTTCTTCTGTCTATCCGTCTCTGTCCATGTTTTTCTACAGGACATGAGAGATTATGGCTTCATGGCTTAATGGCTTCCAATTTATTGTTGCTCTCAGCGAGACTTTTCTTCATTATAATACCCCTTTGTCTCTGTCTTATTGTTCCTCTGTTAAATCTTCCCGATCAGTAACACTTATTTATCTTGCTTGAAATGTTTCTTGTCAGTGTTACATTATCCAAGACCTCTATTTTTTCTCATTATGTGTCAGAGAAATTTTAAACTCTCCCGTTTTGATTATGGGCGACAATTTATTGAGAGTTCTTAAAGTTTCTTCATTTCTAAAATTCTTTGTTCATAGAATTATCAGCATTCTTCTATAAAACGGCGTCTAACACAGATTACGTCCCTTTTTTCATTTGTAACGATCTTGCTCAGATTATTTTTTAATCATTTCACATTTCATTATCAATGCCACTAGTACTTTTGGGGATACTGGGAGGGAAAATGAAGACTGAGAATAGGGAGAATTGAGAAAAGGAAAAATAATCAACAGCGTTCAAAAAGACAGAAGATCAGCATTGATGTTGCATCTTAAATTTTGGAGACTGAATTTATCGCGGAAACAATGAAACAGAAGGTGCTAAAGTGGGAATCGCGACGAAATTAACTGTTAGAGTAAAAGTAGCGTTTGCATTTAGCTATTGCAACATTAAAATTAAAATATTATATTTTATATTACTATAAATTATATTGCTATATTATATTATATTATGTTGCATTATCTTATATTCTGTTATATTTTTATGTTATATTGTTATATCATGAACCGTACTAAATAAAAACATAATGAGATATTCTTAGTGAAATCAGAATAATATACGACTGTAGATTAAATAAAAATTTCAGATCGAAATTCCTAGATAATCACCGATATTGATAAGGAAGTGATGAAGGCAGGAGGACACAACGGCCGAAACGTTGTCATAGAAATTACAATAAATATGCGGACAAGTGTAGATAAGGATAAACCCTCATCCCAGGCAATCAAATAAAAATTAACAAGCCGGAAGCCGTCTGCAACGACCAACTGTTTGACAGGACCAAACAAGCCCCAATCTAGATTTACCCATAGTTGGAGGGAGAAGAGGATTCACAACTTTCCCAAGGGTGTTAGCACGTAAGTGAATGTAACGGATTCGACTGGGATTCGAACTCGGCTCTACGATTCCTCAATCCGAGCCGTTATCCATTACTCCACCGTGCCTCCGTGACTGGATTCTATAGCCTTGGATGGCAACTGGTCTAGGAAAAGGTCAACTCTGAATTCAAAACTATTCGGCGTCTGTACCTGCATCCGGCGGCCTCTTGGTTACTCCTGCCTCTGTGGAAATTCTGCGGCAAGTAAGAGCATATTCCTCCCTCCACTGGGATAGCACGCGAGATGTGGAGACCGCGTGTGAAGTTCAAACTACCTTGTTACTCCGTTTCAAGAATTCACCGCCGTTGGAATCGGGAATGTCTGTCGCTCGTTTCAGCATTAGCGACGGATCGCCGTGCTTGGTCGGCCTTCGTTCCGCGCGCGGTGAATTCCTTGGAAGGAGCCGGCTTAACCGATCCAGGGTGAATGCCGCAACATACATACATACAATCTAGATTGACATCAAGAAACGTAAATAGGGATGGATCGGCCACACACACCGCAAGTCTGCTTCTAGTGTCACCAGACAGGCAGGCCCTTGACTGGAATCCACAAGGAAGCGAAAAGTGGGTCGACTAAAACAGATTTGGTGCTGAATTGTTGACATGAGGTGGAGGGAACCGGCACGACATGGGCCGAGCTGAAGAAGATCGCCCGGAACAGCGTCCGTTGGTGAGGTGTTGTTGTGGCCCTATGTTCTCCAAGGGACTAAGAGGCATAATATAATATAGTTTCTTTTGTTTTCCATGTTTAGCCGATTGTGGTGCGTGTCATCAGAGTGAATCAAAAATCCGGAGTCAGTTGGGAGCTTTCGAGTTAGTAATATATGCAAATAATTTCAGTTAATTTTATATTTTGAAACTTGTCACCAAAGGCTAACGAAACTAATAGATTGACAAAACCAAGGGAGGATTTATAATGTAATCGCTCTTGACCAGGCATTTCAACTTCAGTCTATTTCTTTCCGACTTACGTGGCTTCCTCCATTCTTTTCTACAGGTGTCTTCATGGCGGCTGTTATGACAGGCTTTTCCCCCCAGTGCCCTAACTACATGATTGTAAGTGTGCTACTAGACGGACTGTTGAAATAGCTAAATTCAACCACCACTTATACTCCGCCAGTTTCTTTTCTCGCACTTCCCATCCGTGGAAAGCCCTCCTATTTTCTTGCTTCCCTGAAAACTACAACCTTCAAAGTTCTAACGCTCTTTTGAGTACTGATGGGAGTTTCCTTCCAAACTTTTTGTTTTTATGACTGTGGAAAATTAACATCTTGATTTTCCCTTCAAGCTAGGAGTCCTAACAATTTTCGTTTTTCAAATGTTGTAGTATTTATTTTGTATTTCGGAAAGCGCTATTTTCTGATTTGATGGCGCCAGTTTAAATGTTCTGATGAAAAAATCGTCTTTAAATTTCAATCGCAATAAAAAAAAACATAGTTCAAGACGGAGATCTATCCATTGTTAAAATGCCTTCCTTTCATTTGTCTAATGTTTTACGAAATTCAAAGTTTATAACTAACACGTTTAATCTTATTATTTAATTTCATTTTTTTTAAAGAACAAGGCGCATATTGCCAGTTAATTTGCAGAATTGCATAGATTGCATGTTTCATGTGATTAGGCGTCTATCGGCGTTGGTTGCACAAGAGGGTGTGTATGTGTTTATTTTTGGACAACAGAATCCTATTGGAAAATAACTTAGATACTTTCATTGAACTCAGGTTTTCGAGAAGGAAAACAAATTATGTTAATGCTAGAAATATTTCTCCAGCCAATGTAAATATTTATCATTTGTATAAAAATGAATCGGCATTTTAAAATAATGAACAGCAAGTTTTCTATTAATGAACAGCTTTACTGTTTAGCGAGTCAAATATTGAAGAAACATAGAACAGCAATGATCGTCTGAATAAATTATCGTTATACAGCCAAATATAAACAGCCATACCAGAAGGTCACGGAAGATTGTTTTATATTCTTTTTTCTTTTATGTATATGTACCATATGCCTTCAAGAGATCGATGGTCATGGCTCTCCACAACTTCGTTAAGTACGTTAATCCTTGTTTACTCAGCTTCGCTTTCATTATCACGAGTATTAGATTATCCAGGCTCTCATTACTCATTAAGGTCCGTAAAAAATATAATGATCCATTATTACAATGGGTCATATACATATCAGTCTAACCTGAAATTTTACAAATATTCATAATTATTCTTTTAATATGAATTGCATAAAAAATCTCACAAAGTGATATTAATAGTGCATAAAACAAACATAGGGGGCGCTCAATGACATCATTACGGAATTAACTATCTATATTTTTACGTTACCAATCATTGCCTTCGAGTGATACACCTGTTTTGAGTCGGTCTCCAATAAGAATGAAGCTATATTTGTGACATTATTTTACTTACGTTCATTCCACGATATGCGCATTTCCCTGAGCAAGCTAAGTACATGTGTACTTAAATAGAAAGTCACAGAAATGGTTTTCATTGAAAAGTCATTCTCGTCGTCATTCTTGAGAATTGAATGAACACGTTTATTTGCATTTTTTAATAGGAAGCAAGTGAAAATTTGATTTACAAAGGACACATTTATGAACGTGTCTATTTAAAAGAAAATATCTCAAAGAAAATATTAAGAAACAGATAAATGTCATTAGTGGACAGTCTAGAAATACCATGTAATATAAATCGCCTTATATGATAGGACAATTTTCTCACAGATGAAGACAGGCGAGAAAGATGGCGTTCAGCATATAAATGCTGAGAAAATATTGGAAGGATATATGTGAACAACGAGGATGTTTAACGGTAAATGAGACCGAAAAGTACGGGGTTCTGTTAAAATAAGGAAGAGAAATTTCTAAGACACTTATTGAGGAAAGAATGGTTAGAAATGTCGTTCCTTAAAGAACATAAGGAGGGCAAGAGGGGATGACACAAACCGATAGTAACATACCTAACAAGCTTTTGGAAATACTGATTTTTCTAAGCGTTGCTTAGGTGAGGCACAAGGCCTAAAGTATGGCGCACTCAGTATTTAGAGAACCAATCTTGCTAAATATTATACCACGTCTTGGTACCCACTAGCTTTTGTAAATGGATGATACAGCAGGGAGTAGAAGCATTCATTTGGGCTACGTACTTTAGGAAAACGCCCTCTTCCTGAAGTGTCATGACACATAGCAGAAGGAGATATTTTGACGTAAATAGTAATGTCCTTAATTCTTTCATATGTACAGACTGGCATTCATTCAGTTGAATAATGCAATTATATTATTGCCGTGAAGTATTTTTTATATGATTTCAAAACCATGCAAGGCAATACAATTAATTAAGATGCATCGTGTTACTGAGAATGAAAGAAACGGTAAGAGGACCATAAAAGACAGGTTCCAAGGAAAGCGATTGTCTTTGGATTTAAGTTTTCGTCAATTTCCATAGTTGACAGGATAGCAGAAAGACGGCAGCAGGAAGAGAGGTTCACAAGCGAGAAGACCATCAGAATAGAAACTACGGTAAAACTTACAATTACATCCGTGAAATTATGAGACCTAGCTGCCAATCTAGTAATGCGCTAAAATTCGTGTTATCGATGTACCAAAGAGGAAAGCAATATTTATTTTGAATAATACAAAAGTGTGGCACAAGGCAAAAAGGGGGCGAAGGTGTCGGCTGGTCTTCAATCTGTCTTATCTCAAACTTATCTAGCCACGATTACTGACCCAAACATACCACAGCATCCCTTACACCAAAAACAACACTTACTAACCATTCTAACTCCGGTCACTATAAGACATCAAAATATCTATGCAAACCTAACTTGTTCCCATATATACAATTTCTCTGTAGGGGTGGGGATAAAAATAAAAATATTTAAAAAGGAGGAACATCAAAATAGTTTTTGTGAAAATATTTATAGAAATGGAAAATACGTTAGGGCAGTCGGTAAGTGACTAAACCCGAGATGCCATGTCACGAGCGTTAACGATAAAGATTTTGTTTATTTAGTGTCTATATGTTTATTATTGTCGTCACATAAAATGTTGACCCTTTTAAGTTTCGTAAAGTTAATCAATAAATCAAGTGTAAAATCGATATTTTTGGTTGGAGTATGGTTTCTCTTTTGAAGACATTTCTAACTGAATAAGTTATGGATCACGTATTCTTTTTTCTAAAAATAATCACAATGAATGCGGAATTTTGTGTAAGGATGATGATTATAAATTAAAAATTGTCATCTTTCTCGGATGTTGCTATATTTCAATATTAGATTTTAGTATTTCACTTTTTTCTCTTTGAATTCTATGTGATTGTATTCGAAAACTATTAAAACAATAAAACCATCTCAAACAAAAGAAAAACACTCAAACCAAGGATTCTGTTCGCTTGGAATTACAAAATTCGAATCAGCAAATCAATTCTTTATTTGATTTCTTTTCTTTTTATATTTTGTTAGGGGAACGAGATGTTTTTAGCTGATGTTAGCATAAAATCAGGTTACTTATCCGCTGTAAGCGATCTTTAATTAAATTATTTATTCTGTGTCATCGTGTTTCTCGTATACCTTTTGTCTACATCTTCGCAATACCTTCCAACGCGAAACCAAAGCATACAAAATAAATTAAAATGAATACATTGATATATAAGGGGTTGCTGAAAAAGTCGACGTTCTGGCTCGGGAGGATATTACGTTAATTATATTAAATATTCAATGGATTAACTTAAATGTTAAATCTCGTAAATATCAAATACATTATTTTATTTCTCGTTGATTTGTTGTATCTTATTCGTATTCTTCTGTATCGCTTGTCCCTTGGGGACGTGGCCGATCGTGTCGCTTAACCCTCATTTGACGTTCCCTATCTTTCTCAATCCTTTTCAGCCAACCATTTACCCAATTCCTTCTTCTTCCTCTGCTTTTTCTTCTGTGCGATGTGTACCTTCAGGAGGTGGGCGATCAAGACTCTCCACAATTTCCCGTCTTTTGTTGCTCTTATTATAGTTTGTCTTTTCGCTGTCTTACCTAATCATTTACCCAATATCGTTAGGGAGGGATTATTTCACCCTGTACAATGCCCGCGACCATTAGATGTAGAGGGTTACCTTAAAAGTTAATTTTTTTGTGGATAAGAGGTAATGATAACTGTTAACTCATTTCAATCAGTTAAGATTTTAGTTCTCCAACAAGAACTAGAAGACGCCTTTGAACTGTATCAAGACTAGAATGTGAAGACTAAGCATGTACCGCCAAAATATTACAACAGTACTCCTTTTTCGGTCTGATCTGGCTCTTATAAAGGTAGGGTATAGCTTGAGGAGTTAGGT
Organism: Acanthosepion esculentum; assembly: GCA_964036315.1. Classification (NCBI taxonomy): domain Eukaryota; kingdom Metazoa; phylum Mollusca; class Cephalopoda; order Sepiida; family Sepiidae; genus Acanthosepion; species Acanthosepion esculentum. The sequence goes on from OZ038477.1 coordinate 13,431,014, forward strand.
ACTTACTCGAGTTATACAAGGAATCGATCATTTTAACTGCATCTTTAGCGGTCGATTGTATATGTGTTTCACTTGCGAGTTCGAGGCCCAGTATTCTGCCAAGGCATGTTGCCTCTTCGCGGGGTCATCCTTTCATCGTGACTGTCGGGAGTTCGGAGTCTGATCGGTGGTGATGGAATTTAACATTCGCTGTTTGTCTCTGTAACCGTCTTGTCTTCAGTATGATCTCATTCCTCATTACGTGCCTTAGATATTTCAACTGCTATTTTTTTAATGATATTGTGTTTAAGCGTCTTTTCTGCGTTCATTTTCTCTAACACTGCCTCGTTGCTGCCTCTGTTAATGGTATTCTCAGGATGCTTCTGTAGAATCAATTTTCTGTCACTTCATCTCTCTTTTTCACCTGTGCGGAGATTGTCGAGCATTTCCTGCCATATAGGAGGAATGACATTGCATAACAGTTCAATATATTACTCTCTATTTGCACTTAATTGATTTTGGTATCTCCAATTTGTAATACCCGATTTGTGCTCTTCTTTTTGCGGACAGTAGTATAGTATATCTTCTTGCAATTGATGATTAGTCTTTTCTTCTTGTGTTCTTTTAGTACATTCTGTAGGATTTCCAATAATTTCCTTTCAGGGTCTGCTATCGACATTTCATATTTTCACATCTTTTTCATTATTACACTTAGAATCGGAAAGAGACAATTGAAATTATTGAGGAAAGAGGGTGAGGAGAATTTAACACTCACAGAACATAGTGAATGTAATAATGGCAAAGGAAGCACGAGTAAACTGCTTGGCAATTTGGGACTGGTAAACACGCATATCTTGAAGGAAAACGGTACATAGAAATGTTTTATTACCAATTTTGATCCATAGTCATGGACCTCCTCATACATCAAGAATAAACAATTTGATTTCACAGTCGCCGGATACGATACGTTTAAGATCCTCTTCGGATGCAGGCGATAATGGCTCTCTACAATTTCCTGTCCTTTGTAATTCATAATAAGTTTTGTCTTTTTGTTATTTATAGTGAACCCTGATCTACCATCCATTTACTCAAGTCCATTAAGTACGTTATGCGTTGTTTTCCTCGTTCCCTCTGGAGCTTAATCTGTCCTCTGGGTATCGGATTTTCCAAGCCATCCTTCCTCATCACACGCCCCAGAAATTCTCCTGATGTTAAATATGTTTCGTTTTTGTCTCAATTTTCTCTAAAACCTCATCGTCGCTCCCATATTTGATCCATGATATCCTCAGCATCCTTCTGTAGAACCACATTTCCATTGTTTCAAGTCTCTTCTTCATCTTTGAGGAGACTGTCCAGCATTCACTGCTATACAGCTGGACAGATATCAGAGTTCAATACTCTTTCCTTTATTTCTAGCGAAATTTTTCTGTCTCTTCATACACTGCTTAACTTTTGTAATGCCTCTTTCGCTATCCTAATGCGTCTTTAGATTTCAGTGTCGCACTTTCCGACGTCTGTTAAAACACTTCCCAGATATTTAAATTTCTGCACTAGTTAATTTTGGCATCTCCGATTTGCAACTCGAACTTTGGCTCTTATTTTTACTAACAAGCACGCATTTTGTCTTCTTGCAGCTAATGTTTAGTCCTTTCTTCTCGCTTTCCTTGACTACTTACTCTTGGAGCGTTTGTACTCTTCTTTCTGTGTTTGCCATCACCAATATGTTATCTGTATACCTGTTATGGTCCAAGGTTAGGACCAAGGAAGAAAGACACGAACGCAAGAGTAGAATAACAAAGATATATTACACAGAATAATAATACAAGATGTGGAAGGTGTTAGTATGACTGTCAGTCTAGTTTGGAGTGAACTACTATTGGCTCGACTCGATTCCGTCTCGTCCCTCTCTCTTGAGAGGCGCAGTATTCATAGTGTCAGGAAGAGTTCACTCTATCGTTATAGGTAAGGTCCCATAACAATACCTTATGTCGTTAAGATTGTGCCCGTCAATTACGAATCCTGGTATGACTTCTAATTTTCCTAGAATCGCGTCGCCGTAAGGTTGAATATGTCTGCTGAGAAGACATATCCCTGATTTACACCCGTGTTTAATTTTGTTTTTCTATCTATCCGTACACTGGCGATTTGCTGCCAGTGTAGTCTAATATCCTTCTCAAATATGTTAACGTTGTTGTGCAGTCCTCACAGATATTTGTGGTGTGCTTCATCGAACGACTTAGTGTAATCTATAAAACACAGGTAAACCTCATTCTGCATTTGTATTGCCATTTCTGATAACAGACTGAGCATAAATATCGCTTTCCTTGTTCCAGTGTCTTTGACGAACTCACATACTGCTGCTCTATTCATAAGAATTCGAATGACTTAAGAATGCTGCAAAATATAATTAAAGTTAATTCTGTAAGAAAAGGTACACCTTCTAAGGTAGTTCTAATATTTTAAACCGTTCTTAAATTTAACATTGGAGAACCTATCGATATTTAATTGCATTACATTCATTATTCGTATTGTCATCCTCATCTTCATTGGCACATTCACAACGTTTCGACCGATGTTCGCTCCGGCCTTCTTCATGTGATTGAAATTTCGATTCGAACCCTTTTATTTTCGTCCACCGAGGAATATTGTTCTAGTTCCATGTGTCATGCCTCTTCCGGATATCTGAGTTATTTTCCTTTAACTCAACTTTCCAAGGTTTGTTTCACGACTGCTGTGGAAAAAGACGTTGGTTAGATCCAGTGACTAGACCCAAAGAGTTGTGAGTTCAATACCAGGCTATAGAGTGTTGAACCAAACTTGGAGAGTTGAGTTAAAGGAAAATAACTGAGAGATCCGGAAGTGGCATGGCACGTGGATCTAAAACAATCTACCCCGGTGGTCGAAAATAAAAGGGTTCGGTTCGAAATTTCAATCACCGGAAGAAGGCCGGAGCGAACATCAGCCGAAACGCTGTGAATATGACAATGAAGATGAGGGTGACAGTCCGAATAATGTATATAATGGAATTAAATATCGATAGGTTTTCAAATTTTAAATTAATAAAATAAAAGGTTCGCTTCGAAATTCTAATCACATGAAAACTCCGGAGCTTACAACGGCTTAAACGTTGTGAATATTGCAATGAAAATGAAGATAACAATCCAAATAATGTAAATAATACAAGTCATCTTAATACCTCATCTCAGAGATATAGACAGTTATCGATATTTGCATTCACCGTATCATTCACTTTCACACAGATGTCTTTATAAATGTATGAAGCTATCTCTGTCTTCTCCCAGTTATTGATTAAATAGCATAATAGGCGGAGATCAATGTGTGAGGGGCAGTTCATGAGAAAGAATATAGCTATAAATTCATTATCATGGAGAAGGTACTATGAAACTACTTGATGATCTTTCTTATGAATCCATGGCAATTCACTGATAATAAAATAATACATGGAGAGCGGTGATCGCCTATATCTTGAAGTGATATGACAATTTAAAAGCATTCCATTGATGAAAGTAATCATCTTTTATTTAAAATAAATCGATAAGAAAAAAGAAGGCTACCGTTGTCCTCCAGCTACATCATACTTAGCTCTCCGAGAGAGAGAAAAAAAAGCACCGCGTCAAAATGCACAGAATTCTTGTCGTGCTGCGTAAAGCGGAAACATCGTAAATTATTTAATATTTCAGGTTGGAAATGTACACATTACGCACCGATTATCTCCCCTTATTTGGATTACGCCTCGGTCCATAAGGGAAGCAATTTCATGGCTGATTGGGCTAAATTTTCTGCAAATATCAAAGCATGCCAGATTCATGTCGGCATACCTGCGAATGCATTCGAGGACATGAAACAAGGGAAATAATAATTACAACTCCCCGAATAATGCTACAAGCAGCAATAACAATAATGAAAACAGAAATGAAACAATAATAACAGTAATGCAGAAGAAGATGAAGGGAGAGAAAGGAGACGAAGGAGAGCAAGAAGGTGATTAAGGGAGAGCATATAAAAGAAATTAAAATGAATAGAAATGATATTGATGATGAAAGCCAAATTAAAATGGTGGAGTTCAGAGATGCGTTATGGCAGCTGTAACAAGGGAAAGAGCATAGCTGATATTGTAATCCTCCATTGAAGATATTTAGGAAGCTTAGCTTACACTAGTAAAATCTTATATAATGTTAGTAAGACTTTGTTGTGTCATTTTCCAAACAGATAACTCTCTAACATTAGACATTAATTCAGGATCTTTTCACCACCGTATGTAACCGTATGTTTATTTCTAAAATTTTATTTTTCTCACATTTCTCGCCTGTTTAATTCTCTTCTGATCTTTTTCCTACTCTGTCACAGAATCTTCAAAAATGGAAATGAAGCGTCAATTGTTATCTTTTGTCTTCCTGAATCATTTTCTTTTATTGTACTTTCTTCTCACCAAAGTCTCCTTCTTCTTCTCTTCAACCAACAGTAACTCCTGGCGCAACATGATCGCCTTGTTGGTGTGAAAATATTTAAAAGAAAACAACCAAAGTGTAGTATGTAAGCCTGGTGTGCCAATGTTTATGTTTAAACGTAATTTAGCATTAAAGATGGCTTAGATCAAGCAAGCCCTGATTAAGAGTATCAAATCTATACACTGCACTTGACACGCCTAAACAGTAATCACCTGATATAACAATTGTCTGCATATAAAAAGACTACAGTATACTCTGTAATTTATAGAATAATGAACAAACATGTTTGTAAGCAGATTCTGTATAAAAATTATTGTTTTTTGTTATTTTCCTGTATAATCTGACTAAGGCAGAATATAGTTGCAATGTTTTAGAAGAATTTGTTATAAAATACAATATTCTTCGATTCATCCGGTAATTAAAATACAACTAATACGAAAAATGGTTACAGTGCGATTTTAGACAATGGCGTTTTTTGTACTTATCTACGATTTATGATTCTTCTTAATTACTAGTTCTTGCAATGAAGCCCAATCCCAGCAGTGAGCAAGTGTTTTGACTCGGAGACCACTTTAAGAGGGCCGTGGTTAATGGAGAGTTGAATCTTCTAAAATATATTTATCTATTAAAATTACATTTAATTTAATGCGAAATGTAAATTGCATTATATATATATATATACAACTTTATATATATATATATATATATATATATATATATATATATATATATATATATATATATAAAGTTGTAGCCTCTGTCTGTCTGTTTGTTGGTTTCGAACTCTTCCTCGGGTTTTGGAGATAAACCCTATAACCATATATATTCTGAAACTACATAACAGAGGGTATTTGGATCAGTATATTTCATTTTGATCAAAGAGGTCCCCGGTGCCCCCCACCAGACACACTGATTTTTTTTTTCTGTTTGACATAAATTTAATTTTGAAGAAGGGAATGACTCATAGGGTACTTGGATAAATATATTTCATTTTGATCAAAGAGGTCCCCGGGCGTGGGGCAACTATCCACCGATTTATTTTCCATTTGTTTTAAATTAAATTTAAGCAAAGGAATGACTCCTATCCAAAATATTGAAGGGGAAAGCCAGAAGATGCAGGTCACATGGGCAAGAACTTTGGGTAATTGTGAAATGCATCATTTTCCACCATAAATTATAACAAGGATTTTAAATCAATGATCATTTTCTTAACAAGAATGTGTGAAACGTAGTAAGGCGCTGGTAATTCGGCTAGTAATAAATAGAACTAAAACAATAGTGGTACACAGAAAAGGTTTCATTAAATTTATTTATGTGCAAATTACATATCAGCCAGCACAAGTAATTTAATGAGACAAATGTAAACGCTCACATTTTCTTACAATTCTTTTAAAATCTGGAGTGAGGTTGCTTGTTGAGGTCCTCATCACTGCCTGCAAGTTTATGCCAGTCACAGAGGAACTATATTTAATCTTGTTGATTTTCATGAAAGAAAAACTTTGCTCACAAATATATGTGGATCTAAAAATAAAAAATATTCCAAGCAAATTTTTTCACACATGGAAAATTGTCAGTAGAAGGAGATTTGTAAAATTCTATCAATGTTTCAGAATTAAACATTTCATTCAGCATGTGATTTGACTGCATGTCAGTTCGTTTAAGATGCACCTCCTCAGGTACTTTATCAATATCAGCAGTGAAATGATAAGATAACAAATTAAATTCAGGCTCAATTTTCTTGAAGTCCTGAAGAGCTACTTTCCCAGCAACGAAATTTTCAATCCATTTAATTTCTCAGACATATCAACTGCAAACCCCATCTCATACCTTCACTCCTCACATCCCATTTTGGTTACAAAATCACATGAAATCCCCTTTTATGTCGAAAGTATGTAGAAAGAATAGGATTTCATTCTGCAGTTGACAAACCCGTTTTAGTACTTTGCGCAGACTCAATCCCTGCACACTGTTGTGGTATACACTCTGTCTTCATGTCCTCAAGCAGAGATTTAAATTGTCGATGTTTGAGCGCTTTTCCTCTGATTATGTTCACCACGTTTACTACCTGGTCTACCAATGTTTTAGGTCCAGTTCACCTTTACACAGGCTTTTCTGGTGCAAAATACAATGAAAAGACAAGATATGATTGTCTGGGTGTACTGATTTTAACTTGTTCTTTAAAAGTTTAAACATCCCTACATTTTTCCAGTAAATGCTCTGGCCCCATCTGTTGTAATGCTTGTCATTCTCTTCCATGACAAAGTATTTTTCTCCACACAATCCGCAACACACTCAAACAAGTCCTGATTATAAGTGCTTGTATTTTTCATGGATTTCAAACCAAGTACTTCCTCTGTGATGACAAATTTTTTACAAGATAAGTAACTGTGCAGTGTCTTGATTATCGGCGCTCTCAATCGATGCTAAAGAAAACCAAAAAAAATGTTTGCTCGAAAATGTCAGCTGTTCTGTTAGTCCGGCATTGATTAAGACTATGTGTCGTATTATAGTCCTTCTTGATAATGAAATGATTTTGAATTTGCTTTTTGAATCAGTACACTGTAATCTTACGCAATCTACCAAGCATTACTTAACAACCTCGCCATCAGAAAATGGTTTGATTTTAGTAAGATTCTATGCTACTATGATGCTTGCCTCTGTAGCATTATACTGAAATTTCGATTGTTTCGTAAATATGGTCTGCTGTTTCTCTGCGGCTTTTTCATGCGTTCATTCTGGGACATTTCGCTACCAAATTCGGCATGTTTAGTTTGGTGGTGTCATTTCAAATTGTATTCTTTGAATAGAGCAACCGTCTCGTGCCTGCTACAGTAAAAATGCTGCCTTATTCCCTGGATGAATGAAGAAATATTTGTGCGTCCAGTCTTTATTAAACGCCCGGCATTCCGCTTATATTTCACGCTTCTATCGCCATTTCCATGGAAGATCTTCTGACACGTTACATTCCTTAGTTCTGCCAGTTCAAATCCTACTATGCCATGTATTCTGGGTCGAATCAACAGCATTCCTTTCGTATTCCATTGATAAGAAGAACATTCCACTCAGACAGCTTCTTCATCAAAACTGTTACTTTCTGGAACAGACTCCAAAAAGGGTGATTTCCTGATCACTACAATCTTTTCAAATCTATAGCCAACCGTTAATTCTCATACATATTCTGCACATCTTTCTTCCTCCCTTTACCTATTTACAACGACATTCAGTAAACTCTCAATTAGTGGCTCTTGAGCCATGTATTTGAAGAACAATGTTATAAAACGGTTGTATCAAGGCCATGTATGCCGTTCACGAGATCTTCAAAATGGGTGGATGCATTCCGGAAATACATTTGACTGAGCTGAAATTAATATGGCGAAAGACGGCAATAGTGGGTCACTAAGTAAAGTTCAAACTCATTAGCAATAACTGGGCAGACCAAGTTGATAATCAACACTTTATGTCAGGCGACTCACAATTGTCATTCATTTGAACGGCAGCTGGTAAAAAGAAATATTCAAAATCAAAATGGAGGAACGTTTTTTTCGGTACAATAATCGTGGTTAATTGCGTAAAATAAGTACGAAATATTAAGATGATAAAATGTTTCTATGTTTACGTGTGAGAGAAATCATGTATAAAAAAAAAGAAAAGAAACAATATGAAAATAAAAGACACGCAAAGAAATGTAAAATTAATTGCATCAAAAAGATTCACTGAACTGATTATAAAGAAAGAAAAAAATAAAATTCCTTAAATGAAAGAAAGGAAATTTTAAATTAAAAATAAAGAGAAATAAAGTCAAAGAAATAAGTATACATTAATGTTAAAGAAAATTGTGTATATTTTAAGTAAATATTAAGAAAGAAAGTTAACGTAGAATAAAACTGAAAATGTTACTAAAATAGAAAAATAGAAGAAACAGTGTCAATCTAGAATAAACAGAAGATATGAAAATGGAAAAAAATAGAGAGAAGGAACGACTGAAAAATGGATGAATGAAAGAAACAAAGAAATTATATAAAAGCCAACGCCATGTGTAAATCGAAAGTGTAAAAAGAAGAGTGAGTAACACGTTAAGAAAAGAAAAAGAGAAATAAAAGAAAGTCTGAGAGAAAAATGGCTTTCCTTGAAGCAAAAAGATTAAAAAGAACAAGAATTATTTACATGTTCTGCTTTAGTAATTGTCTGTCTTTTGTATATAGATTGATGCTACAGCAAGTTTTCCCTATTTATTTTTGTCATATGTTCTTATATTGCTTGCTTTTTCCGCCTCCACGCAATGGGCGATCGTTTTTGCCCGCCATGTTTAAGCTGAAAGATAAAATATAAAAACACCGAGCCAAGAGGATTCTTTCAGCGATTTTTTCAGTCGATTACACCGACTTTTTTGTACCTTTCGTTTTGAACCATTTATTCCTTTATCGTTCTTTTATGTTTTTATACCCTTATTTTTCGTTTCATTCTGCTATCACTTTCGAACTCGTATACTTTATCCTCGAATGCACCCAAATATTTCACTTGACACCCATATTTACAACTCACACACAAATACAGGGTGCGAGTGCTATTTGAGGACATTTTATTATGTTAAATAAACAGCAATATCTTAGCAAACAATGTATATATTTAATTCAAATTGACACAAATATTCTTCACGATACTTCTTTATCTAATTATTCTATGAAACCACCTTTGGCTTCAATGACTTCTTCTATTCGGGCTCGAAACCGTCCACAAGCTGAAATTAAGTGGTCCCTATTCATTTTGGACATCACTTGGACAATGGCGGCCTTCAGTGCAATTATGGTACTATGAGGATATCGATTAGTCTCCCTTTCAACGACGCTCCACACGTAATACTCCATAGGATTTAAATTTGGCGAGTTAGGGGGCCAAATTTTGGGGGTCACATGATCGTAAATATTCTTTGATAACCAATCCTGAGTTACAATAGATTTGTGAGGTGCAGTTTTGTTGAAAGACATATAGCCTTCCATATACTTTATTTAACCAGGACTTAACAACCGTTTTAAGAACATTAATGTATCCAGCAGCATTGACCCTAAGAATCTGTGGGAAAATGTAAGGTGGCATGATATGACCTTCACTGCTCACCCTGGGTACTTCAGAAGGAGATGCACATAGCCACCTGTGATTCCGTCTATTTGTTTTCTGATCTTGGTCAAAGATTTTTTCGTCAAAGAAAAACCAAAGCAAGCCATGTTCGTGAGGATTTTTCACTTTGTTCAGCAACCGTTTTGAACGCATAAGACGGTTTTCCTGTGTCTTCGCCGATACGAATTGACCTTTCCTCATTCCATATGTCATACCGAATGTCCTGATGTACCACGGTTTTGATAGTCCACTCTGATACCTGTAGTTCTTTGACGATGGACCTCATGGATCTTCCGGGGTTCTCATCGATGATGTTTGAACATTCCGTATAAATTCTGGTGAATGTTTTTTTTCTTTTTGCAACAGGGGAAACATTGCCATCACATCCCTCTAGCTCCCACCGAACCTTATGAACAAATGATCTGTCAACATGTAAAAAGTTACTGATTTTAAATGACAATGTTTTGTAGGTAAAGCAACAATGACTGCATGTCTTTTCATTTCTTGGGTTAACATCTTCCTTTGACTGGGTTATCTGAAATTAAAAAATAATATAAATGATTTGAGTGTGTAGTGAACTTAAAACAATATGTCCTCCAATAGGTCTCGCAAACTATATATATATATATATATATATATATATATATATATATATATATATATATATATATATATATATATATATATATATCCAATCATGTTTTGTGGAATAATTTGGATAAATTATGTCTATTTATTTTAATCCTCTCAGATTTACGGATCAATTTCTTAGTGTAGTTAGAAAACTGAGTAAGAAAGACGCCGTAGTTTTAGTCATTTCTTTTATTTTCCCAAGTACTTTCAATATTATTCAAGATCATCTTCAGGAGTGAGATTGAAAGTACTTTGGAAAATAAAAGAAATAACCAAAACTACGGCATATTTCTTAATCGGTTTTGTAACAGCACTGAGAAATTGATACATGAATTTTAAAGGATTAAAATAAAAATAAATAAACATAGTATGTCTAAATTATTCGAACACGTTTGAATGCATATCTGCAAAGATATTGAATGTTCATCAACATTTTCACCAATAGAAGTTTGGTTTGTTTTGTTTTACGGCATATCAACCACAATGGGCTATTTAATGCCGAGAAAACTTTCTTTTTTTTTCAAAAATGTGTAGTTGGTAATATTTTTTTTTAAATGTATAGTTTGTTTTGTTTTGTGGCATATTAACCTCAATGGGTTATTTAACGATAAGATTTTTATTTCTGGAAATATTTTCTTTTTTCAAATATTTATTACTGATACTAATTTTTTAAAAGCATTTCTGGTATTAAAATCTATTTTTACTATTTCATAGTGTTTTTAGTCAGGCTGTGGAGTCAACTATTTGCCCATAGCTGGGACCTTAACAGTTGTTACCACACCGAGTCAGGGTGGACCTGGGAAAACCAGAAATTAAGAGGTAGTTCCACGCTCCTCAAAACCTCCACATCTGAGGCCTTGCTGTTGGACGTAGTTTATCATCTTACCCAGGACACGGATGCAGTATATTGTCATACCCAGGACGCACCAATAAAAGTGTGGTAAATAATTAACAAATATATATATGAGAATAGATAAAGATAATCAACAAATACTTTCTGTTCAGTTATAAAAAGGGTTACAAATAAGAAAAATACAAATGTTAACGAACCAATTATTGACAAAATTGATGAGGGCTATGGAATGTAAATGGGGAGATGCTAACAAGTAAAATAATAAAATAATACAGTATTTACATTAGTCGGACTGTTGTCCTCATCTTTGTCGCAACGTTTCGGCCGTTGTACGCTCCGGCCTTCTTCAGGTGGTTGGAATTTCGAACCGAACCCTTTATTTCGATCACTGGGGTAGACTGTTCTAGTTCCACGAGCCATGTTTGATGGATGTCAGTTATCAGTTATCTCCTGGTAATTTTCCCTCTGAAAGTTCTCCACTGCCTAAACCGGGTATTGAACTCACACTCTTTGGGTCTGTCATTGGATCTAACCAACGCCTTTATCCACTGTACCATGTGTCCTTGAGGACAACGGCCGAAACGTTGCGACAAAGATGAGGACAATAGTCCGACTAATGTAAATACTGTACATAATACCTCATCTCAGAAATATAGACAGACTCCAATAAAATAGTAATTTGTGTTTTTATATAAAATATTGTATTAATGGAACATATGTTTCTAAGAAATAAAATTTTAGAATATAATTATAAATACAAAATTATGTCAAGTTTAATTTGATTGCTGTTATGGTGTTGAAACCATAGAAAAATAACACAGCCTCGCATCTAAAATCTCACTGGTGTCCTGACTCACTCATTCATACACTCACTCGGTGATACACTCTTGGTGACTTCCTCGATATTTAACACCCCCCACATGGGTCACATGTGGCACAAGGCCGGTTTAATGTAGGATCTCCGAGCCTGTAGGCTCGGCCAAAAATATGCCCATTAGAACCCGTATAAACGTGTTCAGGGACTGCCTACCTCCCCGGACGAAACTTTGCCCTGCGGCAAAGCTTCGTCCGAGTTCCTATCTGCCAAGGCAGAGAATTCGACAGGAGTCACACCTGGTGACTTTCTCTGCTTACTAGAAATGGGTAGCCACATTATATAAGTGTGGAAGAATCCATTTGTAGGTATGTCTGGTTCCCAATATAATTGCAAATCACAGGTCTACATGATCTAGAAAATATTGCTAATGGTCTTGGTATCGTTGTCAATTCTTCTACAACAGAATTCATTGGCTTCAACCAGCAAGGTTCAATATAAACTGTCTCAGGTGAATCAATAAAACCTGTCGAATCTTTTATATACCTAGGAAGTGTGATATATTCTACTGAAATGAATGTGAAAATTAGCACACCTAAAGCTTCTTCCCCCTTGAATAAAATGGGTGTCATCTGGAAATTTGATATACCAGGTAACTACGAGAAGAGATTCTTTCGACCGACGGTAGAGGCAGTGTTAATCTATGATGGCACTGTCTGAGCATTAATTAAATATTTAAGATTGATGGAACCCACACTCGGATGCTTACAGCTATACTTAATATCACTTGTAGACAACATCCACCTAAATCACAGCTCTCTGGACACATCTCTGATATTTCTACAGTCTTACGCGAACGTGAAATACGTTTTGCAGGTGAGCAAAGCAAGAACTTGCGAATGATCTACTGCTCTGGACATCTCGAAATGGCGCAAGACGGACTGTTCAATGCCACTCTAATGACCGTCCGCACTTGATGCATGATCGTGATCTTTGGCGTGATAGAATCATGAATGTCCGAGTTCGCTAATAATAATAATAATAATAATAATAATAATAATAATAATATAAAATAAATTTCAGCATCCGAGGAAACTCAGAGTCATGGTAGACTGATGCAGTTTACCCATTTAAAAAGTTATAGTGAACGCTGGTTTTGACACCGAACTATGAGAGCGTTCTAAACTTACTGGCCTATCCATAATTATACTTCTAAGAATTTCTAATGATTTGTAAAATCGTGTTACATTCTGTGACGCCATTGTCTTCATCCTTGCAGATCCCCAGCTCTGCATCATATATTGTATAAATGAAAGACGATTTCTTATTCTTATTCGCTTTATGATACGAGAGGGAACGGCCGTGGTTGTAACGATTCCTAGGACCTAGTGGGAGGAAGAACTTACTGAGAACGCATACTGGCTTAGAATTTAGCCACGTGTGAATCTTCTCTGTGGAACAAGGGTGACTCTTCAAAATGTGTGTTGCCTTCCACTGGCTTCGAGTCGTTCTGGTCTTATTATCCAAAAATTTAGCAAAGGCAATCCGTCACTGTTAGAATTCCACCCCTAACGGGTTTTCTGACCAGTAGTTTGCATCCATGAGTAGATTCCCCAATAGTTTAAATCTTATCGTTTCGAATAACTTTCAAAAATTGCACCAAAGGAGTAAACAGCATTTTTCATAAATTTTTCATAAATTCTGGGTCGATGGTAGAATGTTTCATGACCTCTTCAAAATACAATTGCATATATATATATATATATATATATATATATATATATATATATATATATATATATATATATTTGTCATTTGCCTCTAGCTCCTTTTGCTCATTTTTCCCCTCCTTCTCCACATTTTATTTTAGTGTACATTTTCTGTGTTTTTAATTTAAATTAAATCTCCCGTTGAAAGCCTGATGAGCGGGAGCGAAACCGGTTGCTTCGCCCGTTTTTAATATGTCTAGTAATATCAAGCTTCATACGTTTATTGCTGTGATAAAATTTTGTACCTTCAAAAATAAATTTAAATATATATACATATATATATATATATATATACATATATATATATATATATATATATATATATATATATATATATATATATATATATATATATATATATATATATACATATATATATATATATATATATATATATATATACATATATATACATATATATACATATATATATATATATATATATATATATATATATATATATCGAATCTCGGTAGTGGATGCGCTCTGCTGATGAGTCCCAAATATAGGACGAAACGGCCGTCCAGTACTTTCTGCATTCTGTTGAGGATTCTAAGCTCGACGCATTACTATAAAAAATATATATTTATGCAGTAATTTATTTTTTAGTTGATACCAGTATCTGAAATAGACACACCATTATTTACTTGTAAACATTGCGTGTTATATATTTCAAACACTGGTATCCACTAAAAATAACTTTTGAATTAATAAAAATGAAATAAAAGAATGAATTAATTCATTAGAAATATATATAAACAGTGAATAAACGGCTAATAATGCAAGACTCTTCGGTAAATTGAAACGAGTTCTCTCAGTCACTTAGTGTAAAAATAAATACGCTAAAATTCACCTTCATCCCTGCCGACGGTTTAATGGCAGAATCCCCGACTGACACCAATTCAGTCGGGTTTCGATCTTAGCTAGAGTCAACCGGACGTCTGATGAGCTGTGATACAGCGAAACAGGTACATAGGTATCAACATTGCTTGATATCCGTCTGTTTAACGCTAAACTCTGATTTTCAGACCAGGGCGTTGACCCATGATCCAGATAATTACCATGAAAGTAATTAGCCAGCTAATTTTGAAGGCTATCATTGTTGTTGATTTCAGTCCTCATTGGGCACTCCTCAAATGGTAATTAATCTAAGATTTGTAAAGATATCATTAAACCTCTGTCGTGTATTAAATATGTATCTATCTAACTAGTTTTAAATGTCGTTGCGGGAATTCAAGCTTTGAATGTATTTTTTTCAAATGTGTACGCCCGCCCCCTTCTCACACGAAAGATTTTCTGTACGCATCCTCCTACTAATCAACAGAAACCTTCACCCAAACTAAATTGGGCCTAGTCTTTCTTTCTCATAGAACATCATGAATACTACCATTTTGATTTTCGGTACATTTTTTGTTTTCCTCTCTTCGGAATTGTCTTTTTATTCTTTTACATTGTTTTAATTGACTTAATTATCTTCCTTTTCTGTGCATTTTTATTTCTTTCTCTGTCGTAATTCCTTTTCTTCTTTTTTATCCGTTTTTTTCTTCTTTTTCTTTCTTTATATATCTTGCCGTCTTCCTTCCATTTTCTTCTTTTTTTTTAGTCTTGCACTGTCATATTTTTGTCCTTCAATCTTTTGTTTATTCTTTTTTGCTTCTTTCTTTCGCTCTTCTTCTTCTTCTTCTTCTTCTTCCTCTTCCTCTTCTTCTTCTTCTTCTTCCTCTTCCTCTTCCTCTTCTTCTTCTTCTTCTTCTTCTTCTTCTTCTTCTTCTTCTTCTTCTTTCTGATTTCAACCACATACTCTCTTTTTAATTCATGCCACTTGCAATTCCTTCAGTTCTCTTTTCTTTCTCTTCTTTTTCTTAGCCTTTCCTTCCGTATTGTATTTCTTTTTTTCTATTATTTATACCCTTATATCGTCTCTTTCCATGTTGCATTTCTTTCTTTGTTTCCATACAGTATTTCTTTCTTTCTCGCTTTCTTTCTTTCTTTCTTTTCTTTCTTTCTTTCTTTTCATACAGTATTTCTTTCTTTCTTTCTTTTCTTTCTCGCTTTCTTTCTTTCTTTTCATAAAGTATTTCTTTCTTTCTCACTTTCTTTTCTTTCTTTCTTTCTTTTCATACAGTAATTCTTTCTTTCTCGCTTTCTTTCTTTTCTTTCTTTCTTTCTTTTTTTTCATACAGTATTTCTTTCTTTCTCTTCATGCAGTATTTATTTCTTTCTCGCTTTCTTTCTCACTTTATTTATTTATCAATATTTTAATTCTTTCTTTTGTCTTTCCATATTTTAGTTCTGTTTTCCCTCTCAGATTGTATTTATTTTCTTTCATTCCATAATGTAGATATTTCTTTCTCTCATTCATTTTATTTCTCTTCTTTATTATTATTATTATTATTACTACTACTACTACTACTACTACTGCTACTACTATACCGCCGATATTTTTCTCAATAGTCTTCTGCTTTTTAGCCTTTTGTATGTTTATATACGACTTACCGACATTTTTTTTTACTTTTTATTTTATATAGATTTTGCAGAACTGTTTACAATTTATTTTACTTATCGGAGGAACAGACGATATTATTTTATATTCCTTCGTTTCTCTTCCTATCCATTTTTTAAATTTCTTATCCTTTTTGCTATATTAATTTTATTTCTTATCGATTTTTGCTTATCCCCACTTTCTTTTTTACACTCTTTATTTTAACATTTTTCATGTAATTTTTTACCTTCATTTTTTTTCTTTACAATCATTTTCAATTTCCTTTTAGATTTTCTTCTAATTTTTCACTTACATCCATTTTCTTTCAGGCATGTTTTTTTTATGTTCAGGCTTTTTTACTTCATTCTTTTCTTATGTTTCGTCTCTTACGCATTTAATTTATACATTTGAATTTTTTTGTGATCTCACGTTTATATTTTTCATATTTTGTTTTACGTTATGTCAATTTTTTCATAGGATTTTAAAATCTTTACTTCCCTTTATACCTGATCTCGTTTTACAAGTCTCGCGAGAAGTCGACTTGTCATACAAGACAACCAGAAGCCATCGATACGGTACAAGAAGACGTTTAAATGATGTCGAGGATTGGAACGGGAATGACTGGGATTGGAGAATGTTTGGTGGGAAAATGTGCGTGGGTAAAAGGCGAGGAAGATGCAATATGGAGCGTGCTAATATCTTGGTCGGAAATTTTTTGACTTAGGACTTGTACATCAGCTGTTGCGTAAATCAAGAAGATTCATAATCAATTTGGATTAAATACAGATTCGAAGTTCACGGCTGATTGGTCGGCGCATGCGCGGAACGAGAATACAAAATCACCTAAGAAGGGAAAAAAGAATCAATATGGTTGACCCGACCTTGGAGGCGCTGGGAAGTTGAGCTGAAGATCACCAAGGAAACAAGAGACTCAAAAGAGAAAGTGTGAAAAGGAAAGGGAAAGTCTCATATAAAGAGAAAATGTGGTTTATAAAAGGGGTGAGTTCAGTAGAAAGGGAAAGTGTAGTTAAGAGAGGGGAGAGTTAACTATGAAGAGAAAGTGTAGTTAAGTAATGAGAGAGTTGAGTATAAAAAGAAAGTATTGTTAAGAAAGGGGAGAACGCGACAGAAAGAGAAAACGTGGTTAATAAAAGGGAGAGTTCGATAGAAAGAGAAAGTGACGTTAAGTAAAGAGATGGTTCAGTAGAAAGTTTCTTCTAGGAAAGATTTCATATCAAGTAAAAAACAATTCCTAATTACAAAAACAGAATATCCGGAAATGATTTTAAAACGCAATGGAGTTGTAAGAACGTAAGCTGAAAAAAACTTAAAAGACTTAACAGTGCAATAGTTATATAATGGAAGAACAGTTAACAACCTTGTCTTGCAGACAATCATGACTTCGATCAATAAATATGCGTGTAATGTAACAATTATCATTACTGAAAGTGTAATCGACTTACCGAGTTCAAATTCTGGCCGTGTCTGTTTTGTTTCCTTACCGCTGTTATTTATTTATTAGCTTCAAGATTACAAGCATGACGCGGATCTGATTACTTCCAAAATTAATCATATTTTAAGAATAAAGCGAGGCTCAGATTTTCAATGCAGAATTATGAGGTATTTTTAACTGAAATTTATATAATTAGAATTATATTGTGAGCGTGAAATCCGCTTTGGTTCTGTTTAGTTTGTTTTGTTTTACGGCATATAAACACCTCAATGGGTTATTTAATGCCGACAAGATTTTTATTGCAGATAATAGTTTTTTGGGTTTTTTTTTTTCAAAAATGTATAGATGGTAATAATTTTTCTTCAAAAATGTATTGCTGGTAATCTTTTACAAAGTATCTCTGGGATTAAAACCTATTCTTACACTTTCATAGTGTTTTGACCCGAGTTTGGGGGGTTAATTATTTACCCATAGCTGGGACCCTAACAGGTGCTACCACTCTGGGAACACCAGCAATTAAGAGATAGTTCCACGCTCCTCAAAACCTCCTGATCAGAGGCCTTGCTGTTGAACGTAGTCTATCGTCTTACCCAGGACGTGGATGTAGTTGATCGTCATACCCAGGACGGGTGAAATGCGGTTCACCCATACAAATTTGTTCAGAATAAACATTCTTAACTTAAATTGCCTGATGTTATATAAAACAGTCGAATGCCTTTCGAAAAGACATGAATCCAAGTACCCTCGTGATATATAGCAGTGCAGATTTGGCTCTCCAGCCTCTGGTAGCAGCGTGTCTAGGATGAGTAAACACTGTATTCAAAACCTGGCTGAAGAAGAACGGGTTCTGTCAGGATTTTTAGCACGAGACAAATTCCCTGTTGCTAAGTATGCCTGTAGATACCGATATCTTACTGTGTGTGTGAGTCTAAGTTTGATCAACACCGAGTGCCTTACCTTTGTGTCTTTTTGTCAAACTAATCAAACCTTATAAAATATTGTACTTTGCAGTGCCAATCTATTTGTAGCAAACAATTTGTATTTAGATTGCGTCTTTCTTTGAAATAATTAATATGCAGTGATTGGAAACAGAAGTTCGTAGGTTCTTAATTCTGACTGATTGTGTTTTATTCGAGGTCTTTTTCGCTCTACACTGTTGAAAGCAATCCATTTTTCATCGTTTGTATTCGTTGAATTCAAAAGTGGGTCGGTTTTAGGAAGAATCGCAGAAGGAATATCGTCGCTTCCAATTTGTCTTAACACCTTCGATCAAAGAAATCCACACATATTTTTCAAATGCTTTACACCTATCTCTCCGCTATCCCATGTTGTGGGAACTGGAGTTCTGTTACTCGGCCTCCTGGAACG
>OZ038477.1:13450148-13452648 GCA_964036315.1 Acanthosepion esculentum
CTGGCTCGAAGGATTTTCCAGAGATGCTTAGACATGTTGTCCCGATAAATATCTAAAACACGTTGATCGATTCTACGATAGCTAAAATTATGAAAGGTGAAAGATGTTACAAGGTTTACGTATTGACCAAATTCAATAAATACTTGATTAGACCATATTGGGTGAACGTGATGACCCCATTATTCATCGGTTTAATACCTACCATCATAGTCCGTGTGATTTCCTATAAAACGCGTTGCTTTGTCATGAATAGACTAACCCAGAGGCAACCTTTTGCTAATTATGTGCCAACTTAGGGTTTTAAAATCATTCATTTTGCCAACAGAATACGTATTTTTATACAAGTCAAGGTCAATATACCTATTCTACAATATATTTTATATATTAATATATAGTATATAATCTTTAGTATATAATCTTTAGTATATATTAAAATTGAAACCGCTAAATATCTGCATGCCAATGAAAATTGCTTGGCGTGCCACATGTGCCGACCTCTGGACGATCCGGTATTTACGCTGAATCTTTTGATCTAAGCACACAACTGATAGAGTTTTCTGTTTTCCCAAGACGTTAACATCCGGTGGCGTAATCCCCAATTATATTTGCATGATGCTAACCCATGACTTTTGGTACGTTAATATAGATTTCCTTTATTTTCTAAGAATAGGAAAGCTTTTAATAAATAAATTCTATTATTATTGCAATAAACAAAAAAGGTATAGGAATTTGTGTTGATCTTTACAATGTAGGCGTTAAGCGATTCACAGATAATATCACGATTTTCTTAGTATTTTTTTAAGATTCGAAATTTAAATTCAAACATATTTCTTTGCAATATTCAACGATAAGACATGAAGATATTATTGAATTGTTTTCCTTTTAAGTGTTATCATTTTGATAAAAATTGAATTAAGTTTTATAGCGTATGTAAACAGATGTTCGATTACAGATGTCAAGCTTACAAAAGTAAGTGTGAATCCTGTCAGGTTGTCTGCTTTTACTGTTAACATGATTTATCTTCAAACTTACGGTCTGGTCTCTCTTCTATGGAATTAAAATGATATGAACACCAAGACTGACCTTTGGAATTAAAGAGATTAGGGATTACTTCAGGCGATTTCTTGGTGGAATGATTGTAGCTAATCTAGCTACAGTAAATCTAACTGGCTGAATTAGAAAAGACATTTGAAAAAATAACAAAGCCATGTTGTATTAAAATTGGAAATGGTTGATATTGTATATACAGTAGAATGAATCTAAAAGTTAAGTCAACGTTTACATCATATAAAAACTTAATAAAATGTTAATGCGAAAGATCTACAACATTTCAGTTTCCTTAGGTCAGGCATACAATGTTAATATTGTTTTGTATAATCGAAAAACATTTACACCCGGCTCGTATATTGGTCTAAGAGAAAGAAAGTCCCACTGAAGGTCTACAGCCTTTGGGACGACACTCGGATCGATCCACTTCTTAAAATCGTGGTTTAAATGATGAGTTACTTGAGAGTATATCATAATCTAACACAAATTATTTAAGATATAAGCGAAACTGTTTCTTTAAAAATCTTCGTTCGAGATGACAAGCTATGATTATATATATATATATATATATGTGTGTGTGTGTGTGTGTGTGTGTGTGTGTCTTAGTGTCTGTGTATGTGTGGGTAAGTGAGTGTGTGTGTGAATGCGCGCCAGTGCGTGTGCGTAAATATATATGTGTATGTAATGCGAATATCAGTGTATAACTGTGTCACACTTTTTCAATGAAAGGGACATAACTCTTAAGCTTTCAATAGCTCATGTTACAGAAATTTTGGCTTCCCAAGTTTTCATTACTGCGATAGTTTTCGGTGATTTTTTACGTGAATTTTCGACAATTTCTTTGTACGATAACAATTTTGGGCTAGTCATCTTTTCCACTTAAGAGGACGTTCGTATGCCAAAAGAGTTACTGTGTACTCGTGCATGGCAAGTTCAGCAAACGATTTAAGGACAACCTTAAGGACACACTTGACAAGTCAACAAAGTGACACCTGCGAACATTTCACATGATACAGGCGTGGAGAGATCTCATTGCTGTTAGTGTTGAAGAATTTGAGAGCAACAAATCTGCCTCAGCTGAGCTGAAACGAGATGGTAGAAAATGAAAGACGCCAACCCTCATCAACAGCCGGGTACAAAAGAGTCCCTCTCGTGTGATGAGTGTAGCCGTGTTTGCTGCACGAGTGCAGGCCTCCTCAGCCGCAACGTGTAAACAGTAACACCCCCATCTACCAATATGACACCTAGCAATATTTTTCGTGCGGCGTCTGTGACAAAGTGTGTAGGTCAACCAGTAGAATCATTCGGTCCCATAAAGCTAAGTATCCATAAGATTCGCTGCACTAAATGAGGAATGACTTACAAGTCACTTGCATGTCTTAGGAGCCATTTAAAACACCATCCACGACCTGGATATTATGCCTAAATCAATCCTATTTGAGAATTTGTTTTT
>OZ038477.1:13457648-13487648 GCA_964036315.1 Acanthosepion esculentum
CTCGAAAATCTAGATCCAGGGCAGCTCAAAATTGGTGCCAGCGACACTTAGGGGGCGGGGAATATCACATACTGGGGCAGAAATGAGCAATGGGTGGTGACCGTGAGTTTAAAATTTGTACCAATCTTCGTATAGAGTATACTCGAAAATTCTATAATTGTGAAAGAAAACTCAGAATGCTGACAATAGTTCATTGAGAAAATCCCTCTCGACATCGCACTATAACAATTACAAGAAAATTATTACTGTCATTTCCAACATTATATTTGGCAGAACTATGGTTAAGAGCAATTGTTGTCTTTTACAGAGAGACAGAAATATTCTTAAAATTATTGAAAGAGTAGAGATTATACTTACAAATATAGCACCAAACACACTAATAAAGCCCCACCTCCTTTTGGATGTTAATTCCCTACCTACCAACAGGCGTACAAATTTGACACTAACTTTACACTTTCATTATAATTGTATAATATTAAGCAATAAACTTGGTCAATTAGTTTCCACTGGGAAGGATATTAGAATAATCCAGAAACTATAATGTAAACAAAGATCCTGCACATGGATATAAAATGAGGTCTTTAAATATATCAAAAGTAGAATGTGGTGTAAAAGAAGTATGTGTTTCCTCACCGAATTATTCACCTTATATAGTGTGGGGGGGCGATTCTGGGAGAATTACAATACTATAGATAGATAGATAGATAGATGGATAGATATATAGATAAGAAAAAAGTCTGAGACAGATTCATTGATAAATATGTATATATAGATATGAAGATAGACTGTATTACATATATAGATTTCATGAGGCTAAGACAGACAGACAGATAGATAGATAGATAGATAGATAGATAGATAGATAGATAGATAGATAGATAGAGAGATAGATAGATAATGAACATTCTGTTAGATAGATATTAACTTGTTATCGACAGGCCGATATATACATGAACACAGATTCAGAAGAATGTTAGTGAGAGACATACGAGCAGGCATAGATAGATAGATAAACTGATCAAATTTTATTTCAGAGAAGAATAAAATTAAATTTTGTTTGATTAAAACCCTGCTATCAAGGAAGTACCCAAGAATCATTTGAGGCACATAATGCTTTATGAGTTCTAGAAAGGAAACTCAGCAGCCGAAGCGGCTAGAAACATTCACTCAGTTTGTGGAGAGGAATGTGTGAATGAAAGAACTTGCAGAAGATGGTTTGCAAAATTCAGAGGTGGAGATTTCACGCTTGAAGATGTATATCGAACCGGACGTCCAGTTGAGTTTGATTAAAAGCTTCTTGCAGCAGCCCTTGAAGAAAATCCTGCTTTATCAGTTGAGGAATTGGCATTGGTTCTCAGTTTAAACAACTGTTCATCGTCATCTTCAACAACTTGGAAAAGTTCCTAAACTTGGAAAATGGGTGCCTCATGAATTGTCTGAAAACAACCTCAAATCCCGAGTTGACATCTGCTCTTATCTCCATTCTCGCCAACTTGTTTCACCTTTTTTGGATAGACTTGTGACTGGCGACGAAAAATGAATCTTTTATCGAAATGTTAAGCGTCGTAGACAGTGGTTTGATAAAGGGGAATGACCCCAGCCACAGCCGAGAAGGGAACTTCATGGGCAAAAGGTTCTTCTTTCAATCTGGTGGGATTGCCAAGGAATAATCCACTTTGAATTCTTACCACCTAATGCAACAATTAATGCTCAAATATCCTTTCAGCAATTAGAGCGTTTGAACGAAGCTCTGAGGAAAAAAAGACCTGCTCTAGTTTTATTACTTATTCTAGTGTTTCTTTGTATTTTCTTGTGCATTAACTAATTTTTAAGGCAGTCATAATTTATGACATTTGCATAACGCCCTTCTTCTTAGTTACTATTTTATTATGTTGCATATAAATGTTATCAATTATGATTACGAATCCCGTTTTTATGAATCTTTGCGTTCCATCAATATATTAAACCACCAAAAATAAATATAGGTAAATATTTTAAACAAATAATCGTCTTAAATCATCGAGGGACCCATATATAAACATACACTCATAAATGATATTTTCTAATGATTACGTTTTAAAGCAAAAAGAAATGAATTGAAAAAGTCCTGTCCACGGCGTTTATGTTGACAAAGAAAAAATATCATAGATAGATCTGTCAACGGCAGATTCGCGAACAAACATACAAGCTGCTCATTGCTAAAGCACCAGCCGCCATCTTGGTTATCTCTCTCACATGCCAACAAAGGTTTCGGCTTTTAGTCCGGCCAACATGCTGGACATTTGTACGACCAGCAGGTCAAGCAACGTCGTCTACGTTGCTCTTCATTGGTTGTGAATAATAAGATTTGAATTGTGCATTGAGATTACGTTGGACAGAGTCCATCACCTGTACGGGGCGACATGTCACACAATTCGCTCACGTGACTAAATCAACGACCATTGGTGAAATGATGATGAATCATCCGCCTCGGGCCTTAGCGATGTTGATAAGAGCGGGAAAAAAACAGATGAGATAATCACGGGAAAAAAAAGAATAGTGCAAATAGAAACGGGATGGAAATGGTTAAAATAGAACGTAACACCACCTAAAAAAAATAAAACCCGATAAATCTAGCGTGTCCCCTTTCCGCACACACACAGACACAAACATAGATAGATAGATAGATAGATAGATAGATAGATAGATAGATAGATAGATAGATAGATAGATAGATAGATTTAAACAACACGGACGTCATAATATAACTTAGGTACCTTTCGGCCAACACATTTTCAAAGGTATTCGTTGGCGGTTGGGAATGAGGAGGGAAAAGTGGAACGTGATTAAAAACAGAAATTTTAATTACACACGATTAAGTTCCACAAGAGTATAAAATGGAAAAAAGACACTTACAATCCCTCCAACAAACGCAAGGAACGTAAAATATGTTCCTTTTTTATCTGCACAGGCTAGGCAGATGAAACTTTCCTTTGTCTACAAAGGCTAGGCAGATGAAACTTTCCTTTGTCTACAAAGGCTAGGCAGATGAAACTTTCCTTTGTCAACACAGGCTAGGCAGATGAAACTTTCCTTTGTCTACAAAGGCTAGGCAGATGAAATTTTCTTTTGTCTACACAGGCTAGGCAGATGAAACTTTCCTTTGTCTACACAGGCTAGGCAGATGAAACTTTCCTTTGTCTACAAAGGCTAGGCAGATGAAACTTTACTTTGTCTACACAGGCTAGGCAGATGAAACTTTCCTTTGTCTACAAAGGCTAGGCAGATGAAACTTTCCTTTGTCTACACAAGCTAGGCAGATGAAACTTTCCTTTGTCTACACAGGCTAGGCAGATGAAACTTTCCTTTGTCTACACAGGCTAGGCAGATGAAACTTTCCTTTGTCTACACAGGCTAGGCAGATGAAACTTTCCTTTGTCTACACAGGCTAGGCAGATGAAACTTTCCCTGGTCTACAAAGGCTAGGCAGATGAAACTTTCCTTTGTCTACACAGGCTAGGCAGATGAAACTTTCCTTTGTCTACGCAGGCTAGGCACATGAAACTTTCTTTTGTCTACAAAGGCTAGCCAGATGAAACTTTCCTTTGTCTACACAGCCTAGGCAGATGAAACTTTCCTTTGTCTACAAAGGCTAGGCAGATGAAACTTTCCTTTGTCTACAAAGGCTAGGCAGATGAAACTTTAATTTGTCTACACAGGCTAGGCTGATGATACGTTCCTTGCGTATTTTGGAGGGATTGTGAGTTTCTTTCTAATTTATACTCTTATAGAACTTGTTATTTTAATCCCCCTTGTTCAATGTTAATCGTGTGTAATTAAAATTTCTGTTTTTAATCGCGTTCCGCCTTTCCCTCCTCATTTATTTATTTTATTGAGTGTGTCTTCATTTGGATTCCTAATCGCCAACATATACCTTTGTGTTGACCGAAAGGTACCTACGGTACAGAGTGTCCATAAAGTTCGTGTGCACTTTAAAAAAATTATAATTTAATTTGTATTTGCGATAGAAATAATTTGTAAAAAGGATTAGAAAGAAGTAAATCTATAATTTTTAAGGTTCTATTGAAATTTTATTTAAGTTTCCACATGTCCTCCATCATTAGCAATACAAAGGGTAATACGATTTTGCAGTTCACGGAAAACATTTGCCAATTGATTTACAGTAATGCCTGAAATCACATTAGTTATTTTAGCTATACTTAAAACTAGGGACATTTAACTTCATTACATTTTTTACAGATTATTTCTATCGCAAATACAAATAAAGTTATAATTTTTTTAAAGTGCAAACGAACTTTATGGACACCCTGTATATTATGAGGACCGTGTTGTTTAAATGTATGTTTCATTTCTGTGGGTGCAAATCACTTTTTGTATATATATATATATATATATATATATATATATATATATATATATATATATATATATATATATATATATATATATATATATATATATATATATATATATATATATATATATATATATATATATATATATATATATATATATATATATATATATATATATATATATATATATATATATATATATATATATATATATATATATATATATATATATATATATATATGGGAGGCACGTAGAAATGAAGTAGTGGATAGCGGCTCGTATTGAAGAATCGGAGAGTCGAGTTCGAATTCCAGTCGAACCCATTACATTCACTTACTTGCTACTACACATGGGAAAGATGTTATTCCTCTTCTTCTCCCTCCAGCTATGGGCAAATAGCAGGACGAACTGGGTTCTATAGCCTTGTATGGCAACTGGTCTAGGAGAAGGACAACTCTGAATTCAAAACCTGCGAAGGGTCGTTTGTATATATATATATATATATATATATATATATATATATATATATATATATATATATATATATATATATGTATGTAAAAAGGAATGCTTTATTTAGCAACAAAAAAAGTGAAATTTTAAGTCATTATCTCACAAATTTTATTTTTCTTAACTCACAGGATATGGAGTTTGCGAGTATCTTGTTAAATTACGTTTTTTGCACTCATATTAAATGACATTTATCACATGAATAACATTTTAAACCATTTTATATTCGTACCGAATATAACGTTTAGATGTGTTCTGCGATTCTCAATCAGTGGGCCATAACCATTTACGTATGATTACTTCTTTCATTTTTGCACCTTATTTTGAACCTTACTTACTTCCGATTGGTTGATCTGAATATAAACAAAACAAACCCTGCTACTACCCCCTCTCTTCTCTTATTGAATTGAACTTACTCGGAAGTTCAATTCAAAACCTATCTAACAACTTTCATCTTCCTACTCCGTCTGTTATTTTATTCTAGACCTATCATTATTCTATTTTTATTCCCTGTCTTTATATTGTCTTCATTCTATCTGGACATATTCTAAACCTATCTGACAACGTTCAACTGCCTACTCCCTCTAATCTGTTTTATTGCAACGTAGTTGTTTTACAGATATCTCTCATTTTAATAGAAGTTTAGTTAAGAAAGCCTACATACTGTGTGAACAAAGACGTAAATTAACTATATATATATATATATATATATATATATATATATATATATATATATATATATATATATATATATATATATATATATATATATATATATGTGAGTGACTTTTTAAAAATCGTTTAATAAAGACGTTTCTCCAAAAAGTGTCGAGTTCTGAGATGGAATTTCTTCAGAATGGGTAGAAAATAAATGAAAGTATTGTTTTTATCAGTATGTTCTCCATGTCGACAGTATGTAATAAATTTGGGTATGTAATCCCGACAGAGTTATACGTTATTGACATTTTTGAAAAACGTTCATGAAAGTATATTTCGAAAATAATATCTGATGAGGCCAATATATATATATATATATATATATATATATATATATATATATATATATATATAT
Source organism: Acanthosepion esculentum (assembly GCA_964036315.1). Taxonomy (NCBI): domain Eukaryota; kingdom Metazoa; phylum Mollusca; class Cephalopoda; order Sepiida; family Sepiidae; genus Acanthosepion; species Acanthosepion esculentum. Next base: position 13,463,587 of record OZ038477.1, read on the forward strand.
ATATATATATATATATATATTTATATATATATATATATGAAGCATTATCGCTCACTTAAGACTGAGAATACACACACACACATACATACACACACACATACACATGCACACACACACACACACACATATATATATATATATATATATATACATTTGCGGCCAAAATGCTCTGATCATTTTGGCCGCCATGGGTTTTGCAGTAAATCACTAAATCATCCATAACTTTTGTTTTATCCTCTCAAATTACACCAAAATCTCAGACAATAACAAATCCTATCGTATTTATTGTCTGTGGAAATTATAGAATATAAAACAACTTTGATAAAAAACTTATACCTACTTTTCTGACGAAAACAATGCCGTTCTGAACATTTTGGCCGCAACTGTATGTATGTATGTATAATAAAATAGACTAAGTCCGACAATTATTTTAAATATATTTTCTGTTTATACGCTATTTTTATAGATAGATACAAATAATTAAGTAAATGCTCTGTTTATAATAAAGAAATATAACCTGTTTAATGTAATTAATACTGTTTATTATAAATAGAACATGTTTGTATGTATGAAAATAAGGTCTAAACAGAATATATATTTATATAGGTGTGTGTTTGTGTGTGCCTTTGTGCGTGTGCACCTCTGTATGTGTGTACATGTGCGTGTGTAAAATTTCAGATATATCTATAAATATATCTCTAAAAGGACAATATGAATAAAGGCAAAAGTAAAACATATCGGAGTCGTCACGTTTCGTCCCCTGAGGGACTTCATCAAGGCAGATGTAAGGATTTTTATTTGCAACAAGTTCAACGAAAGTACAAATACCTTTAATTTTTCCTTTGTATCTGTGAAATTTGGATATACTCCTCTCGTTTTTCTTCCTTTCTTTTCTTTTCTTCTCTTGGTTGTTGGGTTGATTTCTCATGCTTTCTTATGCATTTCTTTTCTTTCCTCTTTCTTTTCCCTTTTATTGATTTCTTATTTTTCTTCCTTTAATCGGCTTTTTTCTTTCTTTTCCTTTTATAAAAAGAATAATTTTTATATATTTGTTTCTTTGCCTTCTATGGAAATTTTTCAAAAATGTACAATGAAGTGAAGTTTCATAAATTGTATTTTTCAAATAAAATCTTTTAATACCACCATTGTTAACCACCCGACGAGACCTCTTTAGACGTCGAAACAAATATGCAATTTTGTTGTTCTAACTTGCATGTACCAGTGTAACAGTTTATAATAAATATCTATTGGTCTAATCTTGTATTGAGCCCTTTTAAAATTAATTTTATGAACGTTTGAATTTATATTATTTTCATTCTTTTACATTTGGATTAGAGAGAGAGAGAGAGAGAGAAAGAGAGAGAGAGTCTCATTTTTGCTGATATACATGTTTGAATGGACGCGACGTACTTTTTAAGCAATGCTAATTACCTCTACCTGCGTGCGCGATATTGAGTCTTAATAAAGAAAATATGCCCCCCGTCAGGTTTCGAACCTGCGTTTCTTGATTGAGCGTGTTTTTGATCACTCAGCCGAACAGAGTTTCATCGGTAAATTTCACCATATTCTTTTAATGCACATCTTCTCATTCATATCATTAAAAATCAATTTCTTGGCATATATATATATATATATATATATATATATTTTACACACACACACACATATATATATATATATATATATATATATATATATATATATATATATATATATATATATATATATATATATATATATATATATATATATATGTACACACGCATATGATAAACTATAGTTTTATGCGTTAAAGTGCTCACTATTAGGGATAGTGCTTATGTAAATATAAAAGTGGATATTGCAGTCAACACCGAGCGTCGACAGTCTGTTTCCTGCTTAAACTCAATCGTCATGCTATCAAGTCTAACGACTGCGTTTAAGCATGAAACAGACAGTCGCCACTTGGTGTTGATTTCAATGTCCACTTATATATATAAATAAATATATATGCTTGTTTTTTTTAGTTTTTTTATTCCGGATGAGTCAGTTTTTTTTTCTTTCTATACAAATATTCTTGACAAAATAATTAAGCGATATTTCCACAAACAAGCTATGTGTAAAATAATCGGAGAATATGGCATTTCGATCATGTTAAAAACAAGAAAACTCTTAGTTCAATCTCCTTACGAGTTTAGGAATATAGAATCTAACAATCTAGCTAATAAGTATCATTTCCTGCAATATACGTCTGGGTAGGCTCCAGGGAAATATCGATGGGCCAACTGAGACGGAAGTGGATTACCAAGGAATAAAGTTCTTCAAGTAGCACATTAATAAATATAAGAATATATATATATATATATATATATATATATATATATATATATATATATATATATATATATATATATATGTGAAGAAATATATTCTTAAGGTGTGCTCAAAAGTGTTCAATATCAGAGATAGAGCCTGTGTAAATATAAAAGTGAACATTGAAGTCAACACTTAGAGGCATCTAAGTGTTGACTTCAATGTTCACTTTCATATATATATATATATATATATAAGTAATAGCAGCAGACATTTCGAATCCACTGATGGAAAAGAAAGACTTTGTAAGTTTTTTATCACTCATAGATGTGACTGTGCTTTCCTTTTAGTCTTCAATCTTGATTTTTTTAGAGCATGTTTAAAAAAAAAACAAATCACAAAACCCCATGCTCCGTCTATTATCCATTCTTTTTGATATTTGTCTCATTTGCCAGAACCTTTGAGGTATAATTACTTTCATGGTAGTATTAACTTTATAATTGCTCTAATGTTAAACATTTTCTATTCTAACTCAGTACTCCACAGGTGGTCTTCTACATTCCTTATACCATTCCACTTTCAAAACGAAAATAGTTTCAATCAAAATGGAACAAATCATTTTAAAGAAACGCAAGCGTTTCTAAAACATAAACAAAAAGAGTCGGTAACTATGTTTACCAGCCATAACCATTTCTCGGAAAAGAATTGTCACAGTTTTCTGGAGGGGAGAAATCTCATTAACTGAGAGAAAAATATAGAAAAAATATAGTTGTGTCGGAAATGAAAACTACTATTGGTTTTGAGCATATCAAAACGCGTTTTTATAAAAGACTCTATTTTTATGGAATTCAAAACAGTTGTTGTACGTTGTTTCATTTGGTTCTTATAATCTTTCTTGTTTCCATTTGATGTATGCATGGACTTCATGCATTTTAGAAGGTTATATTTTGAGCAGTACTTTCGATTAGTATAATAAAAAAATTGATCAGGCTGTGACCATATACTTCAGAAATTACGGTCCATGCAAGTTTTGAGCTTAAGAAGCTGAAAAGATTGCATGGACCTTAATATCGCCAATGGCTCTGATATAAACAAAATGATATAAACACATCGTAAATGATTCAAATAAAAATAAAATATACATTCATTTCAATTGTTTCATTACACGATGACACATCAAAAACTGTTTCGGCTTTTTGACTATGCGGAGAGTTCTTTGCGTAGAGAACAATGTTTTGCATATGTACACCATTACTCTCCATTCGGCTTTATAAGCGAGTAGTGAGGCGTCACCGAGTGAGCATTTGTACTATGTGGCTTGCAGCTTTACTATGACCTAGTGGGTAGAACAGACAAAAGAACAAATATGCAATGTCTGTCAGCAAATCGCTGTAGAATCTGGAGAAAATTACTACCTAAATCTTCTGGCTATAGTCGGTCAATGACGATAAAGAATTCAGTACGTGGACAAATTTAAAAACAAATGACAAGACAGCAAATGGAAATCCCGAAATATTATTGCATATATATTATATATTTCACTCCGTAAGAAATTATATATTATATGCGAGTAGACAATTTTAGTACTTTGGATGCAGCTAAGGTGTCATTGACCTTGATAGGTTATTTTTGTTTTCGTTACTGTTAAGTAAATATTAAATGCTTGATATTTCTGGACTGGTCTATAGGAATGTTTTATTTTCCAAACACGGTCAGCTCATTGTGGCCTTGTTCCTAGTTGATATTATTGAGTGTCAGCTTTTCCTTCTTTTAAAAAAAATTAATAATGCTTTTATTATTTTTAGCCTTTTGAATATGTGGATGATGCTATTATACTTGTATCATCAACGAGTATTTCACGAAGAGAGCTTGGTAGGTCTCCATGTGTCACCGAAAGTAGTTGCATATATATATATATATATATATATATATATATATATAATGAATTATTTAAATACAGTATCATTTCTTATTACTCTGAACGTTATATTTTGGTTTTATACTCGTTTTTGCAAACGTTTTTTTTTTGGCTTTTTCGTTTTTGTTTTATAGATTTCGAAACGTCCTACTGAGTTAGATTTTGGGAGCCATTTTTCATTAGTAGAAAATTTCAGTCTCTATAGAAATTAATTTGCCAATTAAAAACAAATGTCAGAGGTGTCTACAAATGAGCTTGTACTCACTGAATATAACGTTTTTGTAATTGCACACACACACACACGAGAGAGAGAGAGAGAGAGAGAGAGAGAAGGTGCGATGGATAAATTGTCGCCATATTATATGACTTATTTCGCGCATGCGCGTTGCTTATATTTGCTTTTGTCGTCTGCACAGTATAGTAGGGTCAGTTGGGCACCTTCTGTGAGAAAAAGAACACCATAACGCAATTCACTTTGCCAGAGATTTGGAAACGGCATGCTTTACAGCTTGGCATTCGCTCCAGAAGCTCCAATACGAACATTTCAGTGTGTTTGGGTGTCAACGTGAGGACAGTGCAGTGGGTTCAGAAAGAGTTGGATGATATACCTTTTCAGCATCATATGATGTTTGGAGTGGTTACTAGCGATGGACGTTCTGTGCCTCCATTTATCTCCCCACAGGACCTCAGACTCCACACGGAGGACTACATGAAGTGACTTGGGCACGTAGTGATGACCTGGTTTAAGAGGGTGTCTGCTGGAGGGTCCTAAGTCTAGCAACGGAACTCTGTACTATGCCACACAAGCAGGAGAGACCAGTTACAAAACTTTTCGGCATCACCCTTACATCTGGCCACCTACTCACCAAACTACAACCCCCTTGATTATTATGTGTGGGACGCAGTTGAGCGAGATACCAACAAATCTGACTGTAACATCAAAGATGAACTGAAGGCAAGGATTATGTAAGCATTCCCCAACTTAAACAAGGAGAGTCCAGAAATGTTGCAGAAGATTCCGAAATCGTCTAGAGGCCCTGGTTGAAGCTAATGGCGATTTTATTGAATAAATTTATTCTTTATTATTTCAAGATATTTTTGTGTAATTTTAGTACACACACACACACACACACACACACACACACACACACACACACACACACATATATATATATATATATATATATATATATATATATATATGTCAGTGTCAGTATATATATCTGTCAGTGTCAGATGCCAGTGTTATTTTCATTTTTGCGTCATTTAGAGGACAATTTATCCATCGCAACTCATAAATAAAAAGCAAAACGCCAAATTGTGATTTTATTTTCATGCCCCTTGTGATCACCTGACTATATATAGCAAATTTTAAACAAAATATAATTATATCTACCTACATGTGTGTATTTAAGCAGCGAATGTTCTTTAAGGGAAATGTTATTAAAGACAATATTTTGTGATGATTAATAAAATTAATGGCGGCAAATGTTTGTTGTCTTTAATAATATTGGCATAACATATATATATATATATATATATATATATATATATATATATATATATATATATATATATATATATATAATAATAATAATAATAATGATAATAATAATAATAATAATAAATATGCATTTTATTCCTAACGCAGTGTGCGCTACTTTTTCATTTTCATTTTCATTTGCCAACATTTCCCTCCGATGAATGTCTTTATGGACTGTACGGCCCTATGTAACGTTCAACAAGACCTTCTTCCCGGCTAGCATATATTCTGCCGACTGTTCAATGAGTACGACTTATAATTTAAAAAATATCTAATGTCTTCTATGTCGGGATTTCGGTAGATGCGTATTTTCACTGGCCTCAATACTCATAGACCAACAACAATTACAAATCAGAAATGAGAATGTTGATTTTCGATGCAGGCGCACAGGCTCTTTACATTGTAGGTTTTAGATTGCATGCGTCCAAAGAACGATAACGTCTGGAAACAACGTAGACATTGGCGTCCAAACAACAAGTAATATAATTTCTCTTGCATAATTTTTCTACGAGTAAATAAACTGTGAGCTACCCGCCAACACACACTCAAGCACATAGGTACGCATACACACACATCGATTAATTACATCTTTTGGAAAGGCATGAGTCGTAGTGCTTGGTGAACTTTAGCTATGTTCTGCGGTGATGCTAAGCTGTTTCCAGCCAAATGATCATGCTTCGCTTTTACTCGAATATAGTTTTTTTTCCAAGCCTGAACGTCATATGCATGTTTCATTAAAAACGACAGACAAGATACTACGATTAAGCTTTTTATTTAATTTTTCTTGTGTTCGAATAAGTGCTTTCTTTTTTGGACACAGAATGTGTAGAAACTGTCCAAATATTCTATAATTCCGAGCGCTTTCGGCTATACTTTTAGCCATTATCAAGGATGATTTTATTTTTTCAGTTTAATTAGGTGAATGGATTGTGTGGTTGTTTTTAGAGTTATAGGGATGCTTTATCATCATTTAGGGTTATAGGGATGATTTAGCATCTCTGTAACTCTAAATTATGCCTTAGTATAGACGAAAGGGTTCGTAATTATTGAACATTTGTAAAGTTTGTACACACTCTGTGTCCAAAGCAGTGAAACTTAAGTCTCACAACTAAATGACGACCAGAAACAAGAAAGACGTTGCTTTTTTGTATGTTTACATATATATATATATGCAGCAATCATTCATTTATACATGTTTCAATAAAGACGTGTTTCCTTTTCTGGACACAGAATGTGTAGAAACTGTCCAAATGTTCTATAATTCCGAGCGATTTCAGCTATACTTTTAGCCATTATCAAGGATAATTTAATTTGTTCAGTTTAATTGAGTGTGTGCGTTATGTGTATGTTTTTAGTGCTATAGAGATCTTTTATTTTCCGAATACGGTTAGCACATTGTGTCCTTGTTCGCAGTTAATATTGTTAACAGTTGGCGTTTTCTTTTTATTATTAGGGCTTCCATTATTTTTAATCTTTTTTTTACAGGTGGATGAGATTATTGTTTGTGTTTTCTACTAGTATGTTTCGAATGGAGTCTCTGGTAATTTGTGTGTGTTTAAATGGGCTCTAATCGAGCTATGGTCACATAGGAGTAACGTAAGGCGTCTGGATAGGCATGTAGTTGTGTAACCGATGTAATTATTTATAAATTGGGTTTGATCAGGAACATAGTTCCTTAAGGGGCACTTGAACTCATAAATAATGTTCATTCGTTGTAATTTTGAATTTGCTGGTGTGTTGTTATTTTTTTAGGATAAGGTTAGCTGTTTTAAATTTTTTATAGTAGAAAATTAATTTTTTTTTCGTGTCAATTGGAGTAGCGCATTTCTTGATAATATATCTAATTGAAGTTAATGTGCATTTGGTTTTTGTAGAAAATATTTATGTAATTTTTTACTGTATATTCACTATCGTTGCTATCTATTTGGGGGAGAAATAGTCTAATTTGGTGGTCTATAAGGTGGTTAGGGAAGCCATTGTTAATTAGTGTTTGTTTTACATTATTGAGTTCTTTAAGGAAGAGTAGTCGAGAGGATGAATCCTGTTTATTCTTTTTAGGAGGTTTCTTTATTACTGCTATTTGGTATCTGACCGGCATTCACATTTAAAGTTAATGTGACAAGTGTTTTTGCTAGTGATTTTTTATACAATGAGGTGATAAAAGTGTTATTACTATATTCTAAGAGAACATCTAAGAATGGGAGTTTGTTTTTCTTTGACTAAGTCTGTAGGTAAAGTTAAGGACAGAGTTTTTTCTCAAATGTGGTCTAAGAGTATCTATTCCTTTAGTGTTATTTACCAAAAAATAAAACTATCGTCTATATAGCGGACATATATTTTAAATTTACAGACCCATTTAAATATCATATTTTCTACATGAGACATGTAATAGTTGGAAAAGCATGGACTAAGTGGATTTCTCATACGAACACCATTAGTTTGGGCGTAAATTTTGCCATTATGGTCATAGAATAGTGCATGCGTGTAGCAATTTTTTGCATATAAAGGTTTGATGGATGGCAGAGGGATAGAATGATTAGTATACGCAGAATTGAGGATAATGTCATCGACGGGGACATTTGTAAATAAGTTTTCGTCGTCAAGTGACGTCGCAAACCTATTTACTTTTTACTTTAGCAAATAACACTAACGAAATAGATACATTTAAGACTACATTTGAGAAGACCATGCATAAATGAGGGATTGCTGCCTAAATACACTTAAATAAAATAATTTATTTCTTCACATGGGCCGAAATAGCTATTCGAATGAGGTAATTTTGGATTCCTTTGCATGCTTTTTTATACTAAATACAATGAGCTCTTTTTGTGGATCAGTTTTAATATTTCATATTATTAGGATTCACTTCGATTATGTACCAATGGAATATTACTTACCCCAGCTTGAGGCAATCGGATGTTTAGCCACATTGATGAGATGTGATACAGCGAAACAGTCTGTCTGTATATATATATATATATATATATATATATATATATATATATATATATATATATATACGTGTGTATGTGTGTCTTTCATTAAATATGGTAGACAAGGAAAATTTATTAATTTTTTATTTAGTTTTTCTAGGGTTTTTACGTTTTTTTTTCCGTTTGGTGGAATCATATTTTCCTATTATTCTCTCTCTTTTCCTTTTATTTTTCTATTTTCTTTTTTTTCTCCTTTTTTTACTTTTTGATGAGTTTTCTTTCCTTTTTTTGATTTTTCTATTTATTCCATTCGCCTCCAGCTTCTCTAAACTATTTTATTTTATCTTTTTCCACTTTATTTTTACGTTTCTCGTTTCTTGTTTATTTTTCCTTCTGCATTTTCGATCGTTTCTCTTTCTCTTTCTTTTTCTCCCCTGCATCATTCTACTCCTCGCTCTTTTCTTGCTTCTCTTTCTCTTTTCTTTATCTTTTACATTCGTTCTCTTTTCATTTGATCTTTTTTCTTTCTTTTTTCGCTTATAAATTTTCATTTTGTTTTCTTTTTTCTGTTCTGTCTTTCTCGTTTTGATTTTCTTTCATGTCTTATATAACGTTTTCACTTTCCCTTTATTCTGTACGTCTTTATTTTTCCCTTACTTTTTTCTTTTTTTTTTCTTTTTCGGCTCCTCTTTTTAGCATTTCTCTATTTCTTTCTCCTCTTTTATTTCTCTATTTTTCGCTCTCATCATTTTTAATCTTTAATCCCCTTTTTCTAATTTTTTTTCTCATTTCTTTTCCGTTTAGATTTCCTCTTTTTTTTCACTTCACATTTTCTTAATTTTTATATAGTTGTTATTTGTATGAGAAAGACAAGTGGAAAAACATCTTAATTTTTGTCGACGCGTTTTGACTTCCGACTTTACCAAGGCAAAATTGAAGCGGAAAATTTTTGTTTTCATAGTTACATTAAATCCAAAATTTAAAAAAGAGAGAGACGTTTTTGCGTAAGCCTCTTTCTGGTTAATGTTAACTTCCAGTTTACTAAGGATTTTTTTTTTTTCGTTTTGTCGACAATATAGTAAAATTCTCAGAACAATGGATAAGACAAATTGGTCTCTCTCTTTTAACATTTTGGATTTATTGTAAGTATGAAAATAAAAAAAATTCGCTTCAATTTTGCCTTGATAAAGTAGGTAGACGAAACGAGTCGGCAAATACTAAGATGATTTTTCACTAGTCCTTTTTATACTTATTTCAGGGAATTTTACTATGCTGATCCTTTGTTTCTTTATCCAGTTTCTGGCTTTATCAATGTTTCTCACTGGTTCGCATTTTAACAATTTATATACGTCTTTTCATTACTCTTTCTAACTAAGAGTGAAGGAAACGTACGCCAGGAAATACACGAATAGATGAAAAGCGATAAATGTTGTTTCGTTCCCTTTTACTTTTAATGTTTTCTTTTAACGCTTTTCATCTCGCATATTATTCCTTCCTAACGAGAGTCTCGTCCTGTTCCTAACTTCTCCGTCTTTTTATTCTGTCTTTTTCCATCAACATAGTTTACTCTTCACTTGTCACTCTACGTCATTTTGTATCTACACGAATTTAATCCTGAAAAGAAATCTATAAACCAGTAGAAATCTTTATAATTGGCTATATTCTCAAGGATAGAGAGTCGCGTTTCCCAGTAAAATGTTAATACCCCCACCCAAATATTCAATCCCATTCCATGTTTTCTTCACAGAATAATATTATTTTATTTGAGATGGGTAGAGGTGTGACCGAAATGTACCGAAACGGCTATCTTGTTTGTGGACTCGTCTCAAATATCCGTTCGGCCTTCCATGCGAAGAAGAATCCCGTTTTATTGACAGTGACAACATCCCCATTGCGTCTAATACGCCGAGAGAAAAGCAACAATTAGATACGAAAGGTCTGCACATGCGTAGTTGTGAATGTAAGCACTCTAAAGTTCGAGAATTGGGTTTAGATTTGTGGTACTCGTTATTGTTTCTGAAAATAAGCCGACAGTTTAGATTTGCATGGATGTGTACACTTTAGATAGATAGATAGATAGATAGATAGATAGATAGATAGATAGATAGATAGATAGATAGATAATGAAGAGACTCAGACAGATAGATAGATAGATAGATAGATAGATAGATAGATAGATAGATAGATAGAGAGATAATGAAGAGACTCAGACAGATAGATAGATAGATAGATAGATAGATAGATAGATAGATAGATAGATTTGAAGAGAGATAGGTAGATAAATCTGAAGAGGCATAGATAGATAGATAGATAGATAGATAGATAGATAGATAGATAGATAGATAATGAAGAGACTCAGACAGATAGATAGATAGATAGATAGATAGATAGATAGATAGAGAGATAGAGAGATAGAGAGATAGATAATGAAGAGAAAGACATAAATAGATAGATAATGAAGAGAAAGATGTAGATAGATAAATAATGAAGTGAAAGTGACAGACAGACAGATAAGATAGATAGAGAGATAGAGAAATAGATAGATAGATAGATAGATTTGAAGAGAGATAGGTAGATAAATCTGAAGAGGCATAGATAGATAGATAGATAGATAAATAGATAGATAGATAGATAGATAGATAGATAGATAGATAGATTTCATGTACAATCATACCTCCATTAATGCGTTCTCGGTTAGTGCGCTAAAATTTTATATACCAAAATCCGATTAGTGCATACATAATACTCGATTAGTGCGGTAGAACATTCTTCAGTTTAACCTAGTAAGTGAAAATAGTTCTTTTTTATAGTTAACCATGCCGCACTAATCGAGAGATTCCTGTATTCACTGTAACTTTCCTGTAAGATATAAAGACTATTTTTCACAAAATGTTTAAGGAGTGATCCTTAGTTTTCGATTCCTATTCAATAACTTTCGATCTATTTGTAATATTGATATAAATATTTGCGTTGACATGTTCACAAACTTTCCAAAATATAACAGATAATTGACAGGTTGAGAACACACACACTCATATATATATATACATTTTTTTTGTCATCCACAGACAGACTGTTTCGCTGTTCAACAGCTCATCAGTGTGGCTAGACGTCCGGTTGCCTCTACCTAGGATCGAAACCGCACTGAATCTGCGTCAGTCCGAACTTCTCCCACTAAGCCATCAGCTTACGGTACGGGATGAAGGTGAATTTTAGCGTGTTTATTTTTAGATTCAGATAAACACACAGTGACTGAGAGTGACTCAATTCTGTCGAAGAGTCGTGCAGTATTAGCTTAAATAGTCACTGTTTCCAAAGTCACAACTCAACCGAAATTAATTTTTCAGGAGCTAATATAATATATCTATATATATATATATATATATATATATATATATATATATATATATAGATAGATAGATAGATAGATAGATAGATAGATAGATAGATAGATAGATAGATAAAAATAGATATATATATATAATTAGTAAGTTAATATTAAGTCTGGTAGCGAAGGGAATTCGCTATTAAGTACATTAATATTACTAACTGATTCATTATATGATTATCTCTTTATAATATAAAATATATGCTGCCCAATATAATACGTTTATGAAAAACAATTTATCCGCAGTACTTAATTCCGGAAAAAAAACTACTAAGACATATCACTCTATTTATTGAACAATATATCTAGTTCATGACACGTTAACTGAAAAACACTTACAACAAAAGAATTCATGGATTTACCACATTACAAAATTAATACAAAAAATCCTCTACTTGGAATATTTGAATTCTAGCGTTGCGACTTACATGTTCCAATATTACATAACCGTTAATAAATAACACATTCTTTAAAAAACATATTTCGGTCTACTTTATATTTATTTCATCTTCGAGTTTTATTTCTAATGAAAAAATTACAGCCTGATGATGAGAACATGAAGTTTACAAAAGTACTTGCTGCTCTAAAAATACACCAGATCCATCTGACAATTTTATACATAATGATCACGTCTTTCAATGGATTGTCAGTAAGTTTATACTTATATTAAATTTGTTAGCGAAGAGAATTTGCCATCACTTACTAATTGATTCATTGCATTATTACCTCTTTATATTATATATATATATATATATATATATATATATATATATACATACATATATAAATTATATATCCATGCATGTATATACATATATATATATATATATATATATATATATATATATATATATATATATATATATATGAAGAAATATACTCTTAAAAGTGTGTTATACTTATGGGATAAAGTGTTCAATATCAGAGATAGAGCGTGTGTAAATATAAAAGTGAACATTGAAGTCAACACTTAGAAGCGACAGGCTGTTTCATACTAGACGCAATCGTCATGTGGCATGACGATTGCGTCTAGCATTAAACAGACTGTCGCCTCTAAGTGTTGACTTCTATGTTCACTTTCATATATATATATATATATATATATATATATATATATAGATAGATAGATAGATAGATAGATAGATATGGTGGTTGTCGACTCGCAAAGCGAGTATGACCATCACTGACACATCCAACTATTTACCGAAACTCCATCCCACATCACTGCATTCATCGATCTGTATTCCCTGCCATATATGTGGCATATCAAATCCTCTCAGGGTGGTGCAAGGACACTTTGATCATCATCACTTCCAAGGTGCCCTTTCATGTACATTGTCAGGCCCGACCGAGACTTGCACACCCGTAGTGCAGGTCAGGCATTCAAAGCATGACATTACGAAATCGTTATATACAATAGAATGTTGGCTTTGGTGTGACTGAGCAGACCCGCTCTGGACAGACATAACCGATTGCATTGGGCACATGTCCAGGTTGTCACGTCTTGATAATTAAGGGATCCATTACGAACCCCTCTCTACAGTTTTGCATATTCTTGTGATGACTCATGGAAGGCCATGACGCCGTCAGCAATACCAGCTCTCCAAGAAACCTGGTCTTCAACTAGAGTCTCCCAGTTATCCAGACGAATATTGCACTTGTAAAGTGACTCTTTAAGGCAATCTTTGTAACGAAGTTTGGACTTGTACTGCGGCCTTTTTCCCATTTCCAATTCTGCATACATTATTTGTTTTGGAATTCTGTCATCCGCCATACGAACAACATGGATCGTCCACTGCAATCTGTACACGTGCAAAAGTTCTTCTACAGAGAGTGAATTGGCCCTTTGTAGAACAACATTATCAGATGTGTGAGACATCCAATGTATTTCAACCACTGATCGAACGAAAGCAGCGTTTATAAAAAAGTTCCATATATATATATATATATATATATATATATATATATATATATATATATATGGAGAGTGACAGAGAGAAAGAGAGAGAAAGAGAAAGATGAAAACAGAATGAGATAGATACATATAAACGGAATGAGACAGATAGATAGATAGATAGATACATAGATGTTAACAGAATGAGATAGATAGATAGATAGATAGATATATAGGTGTATTTGGCAAGCAATATATGTATTTAATATATATATATATATATATATATATATATATATATATATATATATATATATATATATATATATATATATATATATATATATATATATATCTTTCGTTAATATAGGCTGGCAAGGTACTTTTCCATGTTCTTTTCTTTCATCCGTTCATGTATTTTCTTTAATAAATGTAAGAATTGTCCAATGGTCTGTTGAATCCAGGAATTCTTCCCCTAAACGTTCGTTGCAAACAAATTTTCTTGTCATCTTTTTTCCTTTATCTGCCTTTTCCTCTTACTGAGCTATACTTTCGTTTGAATCATTTCACCCCAAGCAAGGCGATGAAGCCACTAACACGCAAGGAATTACTGAGAATGAGCGAAACCCAGAAAACATTATTGTGGATTAAAGTAGATGGAAGATGACAACTGACAATGAATTTATATTCTTGAAGATCGTAATTGGCCGGAAATGAAAGAGTTCTACACACGAGAAATGCGAGAAGATACGGAAGTAATCTCCAACGAAAGGTAGACTTATATACACTCTACACACTTCCCTGCCAAGCACTATTATAGGCATCGTGAGTGAGTGAGAAATTAACTTAGTGAGCAGGCGTGACAGAGTTCAAGATCAGTACGGGACAAGCGTCTTCATTCTACGTACTTTAGCTCCGTCCCGATACTTTTTGATCAAACCTCTAAACAGGGTATTTAAACTCTTTTCTTAAATACTCATCTGTGGCCGATCTAACAATTAAGCTATTTTATTTTTTCTCAAGATATTATTAATATTATCTTTCGGAGATATTTACTAAACATTTTGATGCTCATCCAAAGTTAGAACACAAATCAATATACAAGGAGTGAAAATTCCCGAAACAGTCCTGTGAAAGCGAAATTTGTTCTATAATCCTTTTTGGCTGCTTTCACCTCCAAAATAATCTTCTTCTTAAGCGATGCACTTCGTAAGATAATGGTGATATTTTTGGCAATATTTTTGTAAACCTTTTCCAGGTATACCCAGAAAATAGTTGTCAACTGCTATTTAATATGATTTCTACTACATCACCGAGAATTCTGAGCAATTTCCTCGCAGATAAAGAGAAGATTTGAGGCAACAAAGAAAGATGCTGAGGATATCGTGGACGGAGCATCTCAGTAACGAGACATTTTAAAGAAACATGGATAAAAAAATGGCGGTTTTACATAGATTGAGAAAGGACAGTTGAAATTATTCGGAGAAATAGTGAGGAAAGATGCTTGGGAGGATATAATGAAGGCAAAGACGGCAGAAGTAAGTGTTGCACCTAACGAACTTTTGTAAATGGATGAAGTATGAAGAGCTACAAAGGATAGAAAGTTATCCACATTCTGAAAGAACAGGGCACAGGGGGGAAGAAGAAGAATGCTCTCGATGTCAGCGATGGCAGCAGCTTTTTTGGCTTTTATGCCATTTTTATGCCATTTTTCAGTTTGGAAGCGCCTAAAAACTGAACGGCCCTAAATCTGCTGAAAAGGGGAGATAACCTATACTGACAGACGATTTCTGAAACGCGAGAACACATCATTTTTGTCAGTTTAAATCCTCCGTTAAAATCATTCATAATGTTTCCTTATGTGTGTCCAATACACTGTATTATCAACAATCATGTTGCGTATCGAAACGTGTTCTTATTCCGAGCTGGTGTAAGCCTCAAAATATTGACAATATTGAAATTGCTGGTCTACTGATTCTTAATGTAATTCATTGAAATATTGACGTTGATAAAATGAATAACATACGCTATGCAGAGTTGATAGATTCAGAAGAAAAAAAATTGTTAGACAAAGTCGTCAAAAAAATCAAAATTACAATTAATTGTAAGGGAACAAAATAAATTCTTATCAGTAAAATAGTCAAACTTAGATATAAATTACGTATCGACATTGAGGTTGATATACCGTAAAACAAAACAAACCACACTGAAGGCGAGCTAAACATATTGTCCAAGAAAGCGTTGTTCTAAAACTGGTTGATCTGCGGTGCCTCAAATATCTACCTACATAGTATACCAAAGAAAACTCTATACTCGTGTCACGCTAGACCGTCAGAAATTCCAGGTTAATCAGTAGATTAACTTGCAAGATGTCCTGATAGCTACCGGGCGCATATTCACACCTTCACTAGGTATCAGTGTCTGCACCCATGATGTATAAAGATGAGAGAACCACTTCCGCTTATGATGTTCACATATGAATTCAACTGAATGAAAAGCAGATATATAAGGCCTCCGTCTGCTAGTAAAGAAAATGAGTTCCTCACGTCCTCCTAAAAACAATACATGTTTGGATAACAGCTCAGAAGCCATACACCCACTCACCGATATTAAATGACCAAGTTCGGATTTAAATCAAAAGTAAATTTACGTATGTGTGCTTTAGCTTCCAGTTCTTAGTAGTCTATATGGCGATAATATTTAACATCCATATCCCTGATGAAAGAATTTCTTTTACACGAAAATTGTACTTACCATAATCACGTTCCGTGTCAAGGTAATTAATCCAGAGATGGATATTAATCCTTTTTATATAACCCGTTAAACTTATAACAGATTTATTTATCCACTAACCTTCGGATTGAGGAATCTGAGAGCCGAGTTCGAATTCCATTCGAATCCATTACATTCACTTACGTGCTATTAGACTTGGGAAAGGTATGAGTCCTCTTTTCTCCCCACCATAGATATGAGTAAATAGTAAGACAGGCCGGGTTCTATAGTCTTGGATGGCAACTGGTCTACTGCAGAAAGAAATGGCGACCTACTGCGGGAATAAAATCTGCCACATCAGTCATGTATCGAAAGATACATCATCGCCTAAGCGTGTATCAGGAATAGCACATAACTGACTGACTGAACCTACATAGATTCGACTAATACAGAAGTATATGTGGCAAATATTGAACGTGGGCTAAGCTTAGCATAAAATATTTTCTTTGTCGAAAGTCAGTGTCCCGTGTATGCATGTGTTCGACTTATAGACGAGTATTTGCGGTAAAAGAGTAGAAAAAACTATTGATTTCAAACTCACAGGTTGCGCTCGACTCATACATGAAAATATGCGAAAGTCACATTCGCCCTTTTACGTTTGGCTTCAAATAATAATAATAATAATAATAATAATAATAATAATAATCCGTCAAAGAATAAATCAAAAGCATTCTAAAAGAATTTTGATAAGGCGGCGCTTGTCAGAGGGTGGGCGACCGACCGGCAGGAGCGATTAGCGATGAGTGCGTGGGCGGACAACGGATGAGGCTACCCACAAAGCTGGGCTTTTTGAACTAACACTAAACCGGATGTTTTTCTTGAAATCCAACCAAATTCCTGGCCCTACATCTGAGTCTGCAGAACTAATATCTCTATCCATCCGCCATAACGTCGTCTTTATCCTGGCAATGAGTTCAGCTGAAGAAAGAAATATTTCTGGACTGCGTCGACCTTTGATGTTTATTCCATAAATTGCATTGAGCTTATCCAAAGTTGCATAAATATTCAATTTTTAAGGCGAAATCATGGGACTTGCCTTAACTTAATCCTATAAGATTAAAGCGGAATAAGAAATGGAAATTACTTTTATTAATGGTAACAATTAATATCACTAATTTTCCAAACGCATCGAGTGGCTTTGCTAAGTTATGGTTAACATTCATTAGCATGAATCTCTTAAATGCTTTTGTCAATAAGTTGTTTCTTATTGATATTCCACATATGTGAAATCATGTGCTAAATACAGGAATATTGAACTACGAAAAGTCATGTCATGTAAAAGCTGTAGTAAAGAAATGTTATGAGAAGCAATTTTTCGAAAAGACGACTAATAAAATGTAAACAATATGGAGGGCGGAAAATAGTGTAGCGCACTTTTGCAGCATTAAAATTCAGATTTTGAAGCACGTTTCATGTGAACTCTAGCGCTGAAGTCCAGACACCTACATTTATCTACGTATCAATCTCAGACGTAATCGATAAATCAGTCAATCGATTGAGAAACAGACAGAAACTTAATAGATTGTGAAAAGATACGAATATGCTCATGCGTGTACATTATATATAAACTTTATTATTATTATTGTTATTGTTATTATTATTAATAATATTGTTATTATTATTATTGTTTAATTTCCTTTGGTTTCTGGTGTGTACACATTTCGTTCCGGGACCAACCCAGAGACCTAAGGTTAGGAATGGCATCATGACATTTTCCACTGACCAATTAAAAAACAAAACAACAAAAAAAATAAAAACAATTTTACATAGATAAAGCCTTTCGTAAGGTGTGGGATGTACCCCTGAGTATAATTTCAGTGAGTCTACTGGAATATTTCCAACCAATCCGAGGGCTCCAACTACAACATGAATTGTTGATGTTTTCATGCGCCACATTTTTGAGATTTCGATTTCAAGGTCCTTGTATTTTGATAGCTTTCTGAAGATCTTCAAAGATACATTGCAGTCTGCAGGGACTGATATGTCAATAAGGAGGCACATTTTGTCTTTGCAGTTTCTAATAACGATGTCTGGGTGATTAGCTTTGATTGTTCTTGTTCTTGTTCTTCGTCGTCTTCTTCTTCTTCTCATTATTATTATTATTATTATTATTATTAGTAGTAGTAGTAGTAGTAGTAGTAGTAGTAGTAGTAGTAGCAGTAATAGTATTGCTGTTATATTCAGGTGTGTGGAAAGCGTAAAAGTTATCGGTGTAAAAAGTGGAACGAAAGTTCCGAGTTCAAATACTTTTTATGTTGCACTCAATTACCCACTAACACCGAATGAAGCCATTTGTTCTGAAATAAAATAGATGAGTAGAGTAAAAGTACAAAAGTACAAAAAAGTTGTACCCAAAAGTACACATTACGAAGAACTTTACCTTTATAAAATGTGTGAACTTTTTTGTGCTTAATTTTGCAAAAGATTATCAGTGGATGATGCCATGAAGTCATTATTGACCTTAAATTTCTAGTTAGAACCCGGAAAGTAAACACTCTTGTCTGTCTTTTTCAAGTTATATTTAAATGCACTTTTAAATATATTGCTGTTTAATGTTGTCAATCACCGTTTTTTTTCCTAAAACTGAATTCTTTGCAAAACTGTTGTAATAATAATAATAATAATAATAATTATTATTATTATTATTATTATTATTATTATTATTATTATTATTATTACTAATGAATAGTTATTTTCATTATTTTTATTATTACTAGACCCCCCATATATATATATATATATATATATATATATATATATATATATATATATATATATATATATATATATATATTAAATAACACAACAAAATACAAAATTAGCTCATATAGGGTGGGGTGGATGGATCTATTTCAACGGGCGAAAACTACACGAGTCTTATGCAACCCCAGTGTATAGGCTCCAACGAATTTATATCAACCAATTTATTACATGTACTATATATATATATATGTTAAAAAAATCAATAATCTTTCTATATCTGAATTGCATTATCTAAAGTCTAGCTTAGTTCCTATCCGCAGCTTTGTCTCCATAAACGCTAAAAATTCTTCGATAAATGTCAATGGTCAATTCATTTTCCCGTGTGGAGGAACTCAAACCGTCACTCAAGTTGTCATTTTTACAGTATCCCTACATAATCTCTGTGACAAAGAAAATAGAATTATGTATTGTAATATAATATATTAAAACTGATCCACATTATTATTTATTTTTTAATTTTTAATTTTTTTTAGTTTTCACAGTTAGATTTCTATGTCTGACACAAACTCAGACCACACCGGGGTTGAAGAGACAGATGACCGATATCTTCGTCTGACGAAATAGGCTATTCCATATATGCTTTTGGATTCTATTGTTTATTAATCATACACACACACACATAGACACACACACATACGCACACAGATATATATATTTATATTCATGAAGAAATATAGTCTTAAAGTGTGCTATATTTATGGGATAAAGTGCTCAATATCAGAGATAGAGCGTGTGTAAATATAAAAGTGGACATGGAAGTCAGCACTTAGAGGCGACAGTCTGTTTCATATACTTTTATATTTCTATTTATATATATGGCCTGACGATTGCATCTAGCATGAAACAGACTGTCGCCTCTAAGTGTTAACTTCTATGTTCACTTTTATATTTACACCCGGTCTATCTCTGATATTGAGCACTTTATTCCATAAATATAGCCCACCTTAGGACTATATTTCTTCATATATATATATATATATATATATATATATATATATATATATATATATATAGTAGTAGACACTGTTATCGTGAAAGATAAATGAGGGTCAGCAGTTCGTTTTACATTTATGCCTGCTAGGGGTGTGGCTATTGTGGAAAAAAAATAGGTAAGCGGAAGACATATTTAATTTGTGATTCCAAGTGTGATAATATCCCAGCCTTGCTGCGGGCGACAAAGCCACACTGAGAGATGAAATTTGTTAAAGCAGGATTTTGATGGCTTCTCTGCTTCACATCATGACGAAGCTGATCACTGTACTTCAGTCTACTGTCTTCAAAACCCTTTAACTTAATGAAGCATGTCTTAAGCCACTCTTTTCGGTTTGATGCTTGTGCTTCCCAGGTTTTCAGATCAAATCAGAGACGTTTCAAGTTGTCTTTCAGTTTGTCTTTGTAGCGTAAGTGTCGACGTCTAACTGAACGCTTGGAGTTTGGTAGTTATCCATACTGCACCTGTTTTGGAAGCCTATGATCATCCATTCTCACAACATTACACACACACACACACACACATATATATATATATATATATATATATATATATATATATATATATATATGTACGGCTTAGTGATAGACTCTCCGACTGACGCCAATTCAGCCGGGTAGCGATCCTTGCTAGGGTCAACCGGACGTCTAGCCACACTGAAGAGTTGTGATACAGCGAAACAGTCTGTATGCGTAGTGTATGACAATATATATATATATATATATATATATATATATATATATATATATATAACTCTGTATACGGGTTGGGTGAAAAGTAAGTAGGCATTAAAAATTGGTAATAAACAAATTTATTGAAACAATTGATAAATGTTCTTAATTATAAAAAGGAAAGTAAATCTTCAAGCGTATGCCCCTGTGGCGTCAAAAAGTTTGCTCAAACGGTGTTGAATGAATAACCTTCTGAAGGACCTCCTCTGGGGTAACTCTGAGAATATCCTGAATACGTGTCTATGTCTTCCAGTGTGCGAGCTTTCGTCTTGTACTCCTCTTTTGTGTAACCCCACAGGTAAAAATCACATGGAGTGTTATCTGGGCTTCATGGACGCCATTCCTAAGGTCCGCGTCTTCCGACCCAACATCCTGGAAAAAGTTGATCTATCCACGCAAGCTGAGTAAGAGCCAAATGGGGGTAGGGCACACCATCCTGCATGAATATCAGTTCAGCAATGTTATCGCAGCCAGACACATTGGGGGCACATGTAATTTTCGAGCGCCTGAAGATAGCGGTCTGTATTCATATTGTCACGCCGACGACTAATTTTCCCTTCATTCCGCACCACACGGTCACCTTTGATCGGAGCTTGCATCCTCTCAACCCGATCGATATCAGACGACACCCAGTAATGGCAATTGTGATGATTGATGAAACCACCAACATGGAATACAGCCTCGTCAATCCTGAAGATCTTCTAAATATAATTAAGGCCAATCAAGCATTAATTCTCCATATTTTATCCTGTAGTCACAGACCTTCAGCTGCAACTACTGCGATCGTGTTTGTCTATTCCGCATTAGATTTATCAGTCACAAACCTGCCTGCAAGCGACGTGTACAGACTCCCTCTTGATCTTCGTTTTGATATAGGCATACGAGTATACGCACACGTACGCCTATATCATCATCATGCCTTGGTGTAGGTGGTTTCATTGTCTCAAATTTCGTAAAATAAATATTTAAAGTGGTAGTTAAGTTGACCATATTCTATTCTTTACAAATTCTCCTGTCACATTTGTATATTAGAAAGTTGTGTATTTAAATTGGTACTCAAAACTACTCCTTTTTTAAATATTTGTCAAAAGAAACTAGCATGAATTTTTCAATTCTCTAAAGAATTTTAAAATCGTATTTGTATTAGCTCATAAATTATACATCGAGTTCTGCTTCTTCCATAAAACCGCATCCATAAAAACGAAAAAAAAAAGCCTCGCGTTCTGAATAATCATAAATCTGAAACCTGATAATATCTCTGGAGCACTCTACTTAAGATCAACTACACTGTTTCATTTTCTTAATATTAATGTTCACGAAATGCAAAGTTTGAGAACCATTCAAGGTAGAGTGTTACGGTTAAAATGATAATCGTGAAAGAGCCGTGGGATATGAATGAAAGAAGAGGTTGTAGAAAGCAACAGAGAATAAGAACAAGAAACATAGATATAAACTGTCTCTTCCTTTAGAAAGGTAGAAGTCTTCACAGAAGCATTCTCGCTGTGACTTATTCTATAAAGTAGAATTTCTTGGGAAAAAGCTGCATGGGTGTAACTTTTCTTCATATGCTTGGAATACGGATGAAATGAGAATGATTCAATTGCCTGAACTGACCGAACAAAAGAAAGGAATTCATCTGAAATTTTGGCATTGAAATAACGATAGAATAGCGATAGGCTTGCAACATTGGATCTATGGGGAAGGGTTTGAAGAGAATAAATACTACCCCCCAAAATTGTGTGAATGATCATGAACTCTATCAAGTCTGGAAAATTAAAATTCTGTAACAGCTGCCTAGATATTCCAGTAATAATTTATTTTTGGTCTAATCTGACTGTTGAAAAGATAACACATGATAACAGGTGCTCTGGGGAAAACTATTCCTGCATCTTTAGAAATAAATACAATTTTTGTCCGACCAACTCATTTCAAAATATATATATATATATATATATATATATATATATATATATATATATATATATATATATATATATATATATATATATATAAAGTGTGTTCCAATAAGTTGGACCGATTTAAATGTTAATTCATTTTAAGCCTCTAATGATTTTGTTTTCTTTTTCTTTCTGATTTTCTTATGTCTTTGGTAATTTCAACTATGGAAAGATTAACAATCAAACAACGTATTAAAGTTGTCGATGCCTGTTACGAAAATGGACATTAAAAAAAAAATGCAATGAGAAATTCCCAGGTCACATCATCTCTCGAAACAGCGAAGCCATTTGGCCACCACGGTCGTGCGAGTTGACGCCTTTTGATTTCTTCCTGTGGGTAAGCCAAAGGTCTAAGCCAACAACAATTCAACAGCTGAAGGATGAGATAATAAGGCATGTTGGTGAGATCGAGGAACAACTATTCACAGACGTCATCTAAAATTTTGACCATGGAGTGGAGGTGTGCCGCCAATGCTTTAGCGGACAGTTGGGCGATATTATTTTTCGCACATGATTACCATGACTTAAATAATAACATGATCCAACAGAGAAATAAATAAATATTCAACAATAACACTGACTTATTTACTGTCTTATTAAACACCCCTTACACACACACACACACACACACACACACACACACACAGGTATATATATATATATATATATATATATATATATATATATATATATATATATATATATATATATGATATAATAGTTTTAAGGTATGCTATTTATGGATAAAATACCACACAATCCAAGATAGAGCGTACGTAAATTTAAGAGTGAACTCTGAGGTTAACATTCTTATATTTAAGTGTCAACATTCTTATTCTATGTCCAATCACACACACACACACACACACACACACACAC
>OZ038477.1:13492648-13505148 GCA_964036315.1 Acanthosepion esculentum
AAACCTTTTTAATTTAATCCACTGGGCCATGTGTGGATACATGGCTCAGTGGGTAAAGATGCAGTGACTAGACCCAAAGGGTTGTGCGTTCAATACCAGGCCATATCAGATGTGAAAAAAGAAAAAAAAAAGAAAACTTGGAGAGTTGAGTTAAAGGGAAATAACTGCGTTATCCGGAAAAAGCATGGCAGGTGGAACTATCTACCGTGGTGGACGAAATAAATGGTTCGGTTCGAAATTCCAATCACCTGAAGAAGGCCGGAGCGTACAACTGCCGAAACGTCGTGAATATGACAATCGAGATGAGGACATCAGTCCGAATAATGTATAACCTTTCTCGCTGCTCGCATGATCTGTCATGTTTATTCTCAACATTCGTCTGAATAACCACATCTCTCTCTCTCTCTCTCTCTCTATCTCTCTCTCTCTATCTCTCTCTATCTATCTATCTCTCTCTCTCGCTTAGCGTCTTTTCTTCATTTGTAAGGGAATTGTCGAGTATTTGCTGTCATACTAGACAATAGATATGTCATAATATTACATCATTTTCTTTGTTACGAACAAAATATTCCTATATCTTAATATTTGGCTTATTTTTGGAAAGGATCTTTCGCTATTGTGACGCACTTCTGGATTTCGGCATTATATTTTCTTTCGTTAGGAATGTAAATTAAGATTCACAATGCTCCCATGTATTTTGATCGGTACTAGAAGCTTATCCCTTGTTTGTTGTTTAGGATTAGGTTTCCATATCCTTCTAATGTCTACTTCAACCCTATTTTTCTAAGTCCTCCAAAATTTTATTTACTATCTATTTATTCAGTTTTCCTTCAATAGGAGTAGATAGGTCAGCTTATCGGCCGGTTCACTCTCCTCTCCGGTATTTTGAACAGAAATAGATGTTTATGCTTTTTTTTCTCATGTTTTGGATTGGGTTCCTTCTAAAGTCTATTTCACTCCCAGTAACTCCTTGCGTCTTAGTGGCATTATCGCCTTGCTTGAGGTGAACTGATTAAAAAAGATATTCAAGAACATTAGAAAGAAACTGGGAAAAAAGTTTCCTCTTTTTTAATAGACCCTATAAGATCTGGGTGACGTATATATGGAAACAACACAAAGATTAATAACATATGGTCTGATGTTCGTTTAAGGCGTGTGAATGACAAACACAATGCAGTGTTGATTTTTATGTCTACACTGCACATGCGCCATTGTGTGCACCTCTGTGTGTGTGATTTTTTTTTATATACAATGGATTTTATTCACAAAGATCCTTTTTATTCTTTTCGTGCATGTTCGTTTTGATTTCTTCCTTAGATATGTCTTCATTTATGTTTTTGAATGTGAATTTTTTCGTTTTGTTCTGTGCGTCTGTAATGGCGTCTTTCTTCTTCACTGCCTACTTATCAAATCCCATTCCTCAATTGCAACGAGAGAAAAATTGCTAAAAACTATTTTTGTAATTTTATTCTTCCTTTGTCTGAACATTTATTTATTCTAGGACCATTTGTAAGAAATTCCACACTGCAAATCTGCAATTAATTAATTACCTTTATGTAAACTGTTTTGTTCTTTCCCCAACAGAAACAAACCTGATTTGATTTCCTCTTTTCTTCTCGTCTGAATGCGTGAGTTTACTAGTTTTTAAATTACCAATAATTAAAGAAAATTTATTTTATTTTCTAAGTTTTTAAATCCAAAACGTCTTTCACTTGTTGATCGTTTCTTCACTTTAAAAAAAAACTCAACCTAATGTAGTTGTTTCTACATTAGAAATGTCCTTTTTACACTCAGCGTACAATTAAGAAAACGAGGAAATTTATTTCTTTAAGTCGACGCAGCAAATTCCAAACATTATCAGTTATGAACAAGTCACTAAAATGGCCAATATTTTGTTAAAGAGAGATGTTTATCATTTAAATAACTACCATGAAAATTGTTTTTGCATTCTCCATAACTTAAAATTTAACTATAAATAAATATAATTTTAATCATGTATTTCTAGGAATCATTTTTTATTTGCTTTCGTATCTGTCGTGTCAGGACACCTGCGTACGCTTCGTTTCACATTTATTGCGAACGGATCATGTAAAGGAAAACGATGAAAAAAATATAAATAGATTATTTTTAAAAGCCGTTCCTTAAAATGTATTTGTTTTAAAATTTTAAAACATCAATTCAAGAACGAAATCGTAGTAGCCGATCCCTCATTGGTAGAATATGTCTCTTTCAGCGTCGCATTTAGCATCGGGTTAAATGGGTATAAAGGAGGTGATGACTACTACGGGATGGGAAATCTGGCAGACCTCAAAATATTGGCATTTCATTTGGTTTCAATTAGTAATTCTGCGTTACAATTTCAACATCCTCTCCATTCAACTGTATGGCGATTTTCTAAGCGTAGCTTTGATGCGACACAACGCCAAAAGTATGGGACACCCAGTGAGGATCAAACTGACAACTCAATCGTAATTGTTCTAGCGAAACAAGCTTTCTAATCAGTACACCATGTCAAGGTGCCCCTCCACTCAACTGTAAGTCAATAAACAATGGCACTTGAAATCAAGCGAGTAGTGAAAAAAAGCTGTTCGTGTTCGGCATGAAATAGAACGATTTTAGGGTAAAAAACAAACGTTAAGAAACAAAACAATGACCGTCCCCGCTCGATGGATACATATAAATGGCGGATTGTTTGGCTGAGTAACATAACAAAACTCATCTCCATGAGCATGCTTGTTTTTTTTGGGTTTTTTTTGTTTCATGGCATATCAACCTCAATGGATCATTTAATTTCGACAACATTTTAACTGCTGGTATTTATTTGTAAATGCATTGCTGGTAGTATTTTTTCCAAAAAATGTATTGCTGGTAATATTTTCTTTTCAAAAATGTATTACTGGTAATATTTTGTTTTCAAAAATGTATTGCAGGTAATATTTTGTTTTGAAAAATGTATTGCTGGTAATAATGTATTGCAGGTAATATTTTTTGATAAAAAGGCATTGCTGGTAATATTTTTTTCCAAAAAATAAATTGCTGGTAATATTTCTTTCAAAAATGTATTGCTGGTAATAATGTATTGCGGGTAATATTTTTTGATAAAAATGCATTGCAGGTAATATTTTTTGATAAAAATGTATTGCGGGTATTAAAATCTATTTTTTCACTTTCCCTTGAATCGTCGAGGTGGATGATACACAGAGATGAATGAGAACTTAATATATTTATTCAGTACCAGTATCCGGTGCTAAAGGATACATACAAAAACATAGAACAATAATTATTACAACGTTTCGGCTGTTGTACGCTCCGGCCTTCTTCAGGAGGTTAGAATGTTGAACTGAACTCTTTATTTCGCTCACTGGGGTAGACTGTTCTAGTTCCACGTGCCAGACAGCAAAATATCGGCATTTCATTTGAGTTCGAACAATGATTCTTCGTTACAATTTCGATACCCTCTCCACTCAACTGTGGAACTAGAACAGTCTACCCCAGTGAGCGAAATAAAGAGTTCAGTTCGACATTCCAACCACCTGAAGAAGGCCGAAGCCTACACTGGCTGAAACGTTGTAATAAATATGGCGACAAAGATGAGGACAATAGTCCGAATAATGTAAATAGTGTACATAATACCTCATATCCGAAATATAGACATATACTGATAGAACAATAAGTTACAAAACAATTAAGAAGACAACTTACAAGGAATAGAAAAGGGTCAAACGCTGTATAGCCAAACGAAGTAAGATCAGTCCGAATATTAATCAGCTTAGTATCAACTTATTAATCAACTTTTGAAGTCATTAATCGTAGCTGATTTAAGTCTATGAGCCAGACCATCTGGTAGAGTGTTGAAGGAGTACTACCTACTCTACCACACATTCATGGCGTTTTGACCCCAGTTTGGGGGTTAACTATTTGCCCATAGCTGGGATCCTAATAGGTGCTACCACCCCGGATCAGGGTGGACCTGGGAACACCAGCAATTAAGAGGTGCTTCCACGCTCTTCAAAACCACCTGATCAGAGGCCTTACTGTCGGATGTAGTTTATCGTCTTTCCCCGGACGCATCATTTGGTGTGGTCTCACCCCACTGCAGAGATGCAGTCGCGTATTCTGAAGATCCAGCCGACTGGGCGTCCATGAGCTTGCATACTATGTTCTATGTCAAATAATGAATGAAAAACACAACGCTGACCCAACATTAACTGGAAAGTTGCCGACACATTGATCGTTGAAGAATTGACTGACTCACTTTTCACAGGGAACAGAAGGTGCATATTGTTTCATTGGAAATGAATTCTTGAAACTAATAGGGTATATGTATTTTATCCACAAGAAAGTCATAAAGTTTTGGTTTTGTTCCTTTTTGTTTTGTTTTAGATAGACTAAATTTTCTAGTTATGGCTGCGATACACACTTGTATGCATTGAAGTAAAACAGAATATTTTCATGGCTTTTTTTTAATTTAATTCTTTCCTTTTCCTTATTGTATGAAAAACTTTTCGACAGACGCCTACAATTCTTAAATATCGTCAGATTTCTATACTTATTTGACTGTTTAAAAGTCTAAATTTATTGCTCATGTTAATTTATTTGATATTGGAGATAACGTACAATTAAAGGTAATATTCTGTAAGTATTATTTTTATAATATTATTTTAAATTTTAAATTCTCAAATCTCTCTTTCGTTCGAGCGCATATCTGGAGTCGATTGCTAGGTCAGCTGCTAAGAAAGTCGGTTCACTATGTCATGTGAGACAATTTTTCCCTCCAGAATCTACTTTACACTTCTATAAGTCGACCATTCGTCCATGCTTAGAATATTGCTGTCACATGGTTCGCCTGCTATTTACTTTGAGCTCCTTGATAAGATCCAAAGAAGAATCTGCAATATTATTTGTCTCGGTCTGGCAGCTCAGCTCTAGTCATTTTTCCACCACCATAAGGTTGCCTCTCGATGTATTTTCTATATATATTTTCTTGGTAATTGTTCGACTGAAATCTTCTCTATCATATCTAGACGATGAATATTATTGTCCTTAATCTGGCGTCTCGGTATCAATCTCTTTCCCTGTGCCTTTTCTATAACTACTTCCATGACAACTGTTTGGATGAGCTCTTCACTATTTTACATATGGGACTAGTTAGGATTTTCATAGAGACAATGAGATATTATGGTGGATGCAGTATGAAAGGTAAGTAAGAATGTGTTGTTTTGGTGTTAGGAATATTGTTTGTATGTTGTGTCAGTGCTTGTGGCTAGCTAAGTTTAATTTTAAGACAGAAGAAGACTGTCCTTTTCCCCAATCCCTCTTTTTAGGCCTTGTGCCACATTTTCTGTATTAATACGGAAATAAATATCGCTCTTCGCTATTTTACCTAGACTTCATGAATTTAAGCACTAAACTGGCGTCGAGATCAATTTATAGTTGAGCTGAATATGTGTGTGTATGTATATATATATATATATATTAACTATTTATTTTGTCCTAAATTGCATAAATATATTGTTTCCATTCAATTAAAAATGAAAACAGAAAAGTTGTGGTTAAATGAAGATTTACATTTTTTTCTTAACTTAAGTGAATTTTATTGTTAAATAATATTTTAGGGGAAAGATGCATGACAAAATGGAAAAACATTTTTCTGGCGACGTGTGTACGTGTGTGTGTGTGTGAGTGTGTGCGCGTAATAATCCGGAAGTATATAATCCAAGTGAATCCTAATAATATGAAATATTAAAACTACTCCACAAAAAGACCTCAATCTATTTATTATAACAGAAAGTATCATATATATATATATATATATATATATATATATATATATATATATATATATATATATATATATATATATATATATATATCACTTCCGTTAAGTTAACCGATTAAATAGTTCAATGTCTGCCCCCCTACCTTAATACTAAGTATGATAGATAGAAATATTAAATTAAACCCTCTCTAAATTCGATCATGTCTCTCACACTACACCTCATTACCCTCTCTGTTAAATTACATAAACTTAATACTACCCGTCAAAAGTGTATAGGTTCATTTCAATTTTCATTTATCATTTTTCGTTTCACCGTTTGGAAGAGGAGTCTCATGTGCCAGTGTCCTTTAATAAAGGACTTGGTGAAATAAATTATTACATGGAGCCTTAAAGTGGTCTGTTTTTCCTTTAAATTGTATATATATATATATATATATATATATATATATATATATATATATATATTAGAGAGAGAGAGAGAGAGAGAGAGATGTAGGTGTGACTTATAAAAATAGACTGGAT
The DNA here is from genome assembly GCA_964036315.1 of Acanthosepion esculentum. Lineage (NCBI taxonomy): Eukaryota > Metazoa > Mollusca > Cephalopoda > Sepiida > Sepiidae > Acanthosepion > Acanthosepion esculentum. The sequence goes on from OZ038477.1 coordinate 13,498,950, forward strand.
AATTCCTAAGATAAACTTTTATTTAAGGAAAATGCAGCATCATAAAACGCTTCAGATTGGGGTAATAGTCAACGTGCAAGTTAGGTTGACTATTATTACTGAGTAGTGTATTCAATACCCGTTAGATGCCTCATAATTGTGACATGTTCTAAGTTAATGTTCTAAGTTAATGTTATTATATGGTGAAAAAGTAATTCTAAATATTGTTAAAGGTGTAATTAGTACTTACCATGTTAAAGATATGGTAAAAATATATTTCTACTAATTTCTGAGTAGTAAAATAATAATTTGCCTACCAGTTTTTGCCGATGGCGTAAACCGAAAAACCGATTCATGCCTTTGTGAAGATATTAATACAACTTTAATATAAGCAACATCAAATGAAATTTGAAATGTATTCATTAATTTCCTTTATCTGCTAAACTAATAGTTACTTGAGACAAAAGATACATTTACTATCATGATACTCCATCGACCCTCTGAAGAGAAGAACGTCTCTGATTACGTTTGTTTTTTTGTCTCTCATTTTTATTTAATTTCTGACATTTTTTTTTAATAATTATATCCGCCTGTGTTTTACTGAAAGTTTTCATCTTTCGTCTTTATATCTTGTTTCTGCCTTACATTTTCTGCCCATTATAATTGCTTTTACATTTCGTGTTTATTTTTTTCCCATTCCACTTTTGAAAGCCGTGTTATGTCTTTTCTGCAGACTCTTATTCCTGATTTCTTAGTTCTTCAGCGAATTGTATCTTGTTCTGTTTTCTTTAGTTCATTTTTATTTTTATTTTTTTTAATATTTCTTTTCACGCGCGCCGTGTGTATTTAATTTCGCCGTTCGCTTTGTTTGTTGTCTTCGCTTACTTTTCTTGCTGGTATATTTACCCCAAAATTGCAGTGTTGCATACGCCCCAGCCCACATGTGTCAGCACCCTTCCTTACTCGGCCTTCACTGTTGCAACAGAACATATGCACCCTTATCATTACAAACATTTGAATCATACCCGCAATCACCCCACACCCAAAATGTTTCCACAAAGTGCAGTTATTTTTTCTAAGTGGATGAATGTGATCTATTTCACCGACAAATTCCCGCCAAATATCAACAGCTGACTTTTCGTCTCTAGCTTCACTTCATTCCTTTTTCTTCTTTCTTGACTTATCTATGGATCTCATTTCATATTTTTCTCTTTTTATCCTTTGGAGATCGTTTTCTTCGTCTTCATTCATTATTTTACTCTTTTTGTTGGGTTCGGGTTTTTTTTGGTTTCATTTGCTGATTTCATCTAAATTTTTCTTTCCTTCTTTTTACTTGAGTTTCTTTTCCTTTTAATTTTTTCTTTTCGTTTTTACTTTCTTCTTTTAACTTCGCTTTCTTTCGTTTTACTTTTGTTATTTCTAACTTTCGTTCCTTCATTATTTCATTACTTTATTCGTTTTCATTTCTTTATTTCTTTTCATGTATTTCATTCTTCTTTATTTCTTTCTTTCGTCATTTTTTTCCATTCGTTTATTAAGTTTATTTTTCTTTCTTTCTTTCTTTATCTCGTTTTTCCATTCCTTTATTATTTTCCTTTTTCTTCCTTTTTCTTTATTTCATTTTTTCTTTTTCTTTCTTTCTTTCTTTCTTTCCTTCTTTCTTTCTTTCTTTATCTCGTTTTTCCATTCGTTTATTATTTTCCTTTTTCTTACTTTTTCTTTATTTCATTTTTTCTTTATTTCTTTCCTTCTTTCTTACTTTCTTTCTCTCGTTTTTCCATTCGTTTATTATTTTCCTATTTCATCTTTTTCTTTATTTCATTCTTTCTTTTTCTTTCTTTCTTTCTTTATCTCGTTTTTCCATTCGTTTATTATTTTCCTTTTTTTCCCTTTTTCTTTATTTAATTCTTTCCTTTCTTTTGTTTCCCATTTACTGATTATTTTCTTTCTTATTTTTCTTCCTTTCTTTTGTTTTTTAAAATTTTTACTTTTTTTCATTTTTCTTCCATTAATTCTTTCTTTAATTCTTTCTTTCTTTTCTGTATTTCGTTCTTCCATTCGTTTATTATTTTCTTTAACTTTTTCATTCTTTCATTGATGCTCCCTTTATTACTGTTCCTTTTTTTCTTCCTTTTTCCTTCTTTCTTTTTTATTTATTTAATTAATTCTTCTTTCATTTTTGGTCCTCATTTTTTTTTCCTTTCTATCTCTTTTCTTATTTATTTTATTCTTTTTTAAAGTTTTTCTTTCTTGTCCCTTCATTTCCTTTTTGTTCCTTTCTTTACCTCTTTATTTCACAAAGAAATCCGACGTTCTATTGTCCTTCTCTTTCATTTCTTTCATAATTCTTTCTTGCTTTTATTCTCTATTGCTAGTTTTTTTTCTCTTTCTTAATTTTCAGTTTTATTTATTTATTTATTTTGTGATGATTTCTTTTCTCCATTAAATACTTTTTTCACTAGTATACCTGACATAATTGTCCTTTTCTTTTTCTTTCTTTCTTTCTTTCTTTCTTTTTTCTTTCTGCTGATCTTCTTGATCCTCCATTTTCTATCTCTCTTTCAGCTCTCAGACTCGTCTTTCTGTCATTCCATCACCTTCCTTTAATTCCTTTCTTTTTAGACATTCTTTTGTGCCGTTATCCTTCTTCTTCGTCCTCACTTTATTCATATTTCTATATTTGTATATTTCATTTCTTTATTCACTTTTCTTTCTTCATTTTTAATGCCTTCCTTATTTCCTCTGTTTTCTTTCGCTTAGATTAATCTATTTAACTTCATTTTCCGTTATGTTTTCTTTCCTTTAGATGATTTAATTGTCTGTCTTTTATTTTAATCTTTCTGTATTTTTTCTTCTTTTTTTCTTTCCTTCTCTTCATATTTCTACTGATTTGTTCCTCATTTCTTCGACATTTAACTCCTTTTCTTTCTCTCTACAGTGCCACCATTTCTTTCTTTTTTTTTCGCATCAAAAATAGTATTTCCCCAATTTCTGCTTGTTTCCAAATTTGTGCTTGTCTGAACCCGGGTGTGGATATGATGCAAAGATTTCAAATTCATTTTCGCTTCTTTGGCTTCTTTCAATTCGAAAATTGCTTCGTTTTCCTTATCTTTTATGCATTTTCAAGACTTTCTAGTCAGACTATATAACAGCAGACGCACACAAACACACTCAGCAGACGCACACAAACACACACTCAGCAAACAGCCACATATGGGCATACGTCTGGGTAAATAAATATTCGTGGAATTTTACATACATGCATATAGAATATTCATGCAATTTGTGCAGATATGCATGCATATATTTATATTAGTATACCTGTCTGTACATATATATATATATATATATATATATATATATATATATATATATATGTACATAATATATATATATATATATATATATATATATATATATATATATATATATATATATATATATATATATATATAAAAGTATGCATGATCTACATCTGGAAAATGTAACACTTATAAACAGGTATGAAATTTCAATTTGATTTCGCTTAGTCAATAAAATTGTATCTTACAAACAGCCATTTAGCTATGAACTTGTGCCTACTTGCAAAACTATTCTTTAATAATGTCAAATTAAGCTATTTTGAATGAGAAGTTGGATATATTTTGACTTAAAATTTGAGCTCGGTTTTTTACTCTCAAACTGGCCATACAGGCTATTGAAATAAATTTCATTTATCCATGGAAAATGAGAGAAAACTTAATAAATTTGAGCTCTACGGAATTTTTAGGCCTAAAAGCTATGCGTTTCAGTGACTAACAAACAAGATGAATGCAAAGAAAGGCAAACAATAAAATGCCTGAATTTCTCTCTCTCACTATATCTCTGTCTTTCTCTCTCTCTCTCTCTCTCTCTCACTTTCACACACACACATACACACACACATTACTAATGGTTCTTGCTAAGCTAAGCACATACTGGTATAATTTTCAGATTGTAGCGTCTCCAGTGACTATCGAACTTTACTCTGCATAAGGGTTTTATAACCATAGCGTTAAAACAAGCATATTAATATCATAATTGCAGCTACATCTGGTACAAGGTCAAACAAACTAGGATGAATCTCTTTTCACTAACTTATTGGCTATATAATAAGTCGGGTCCACATCGCGTTGTTCTAAGTGTGCACATTGGAATAAACTGTTTTCAATTAAAAATCTGTCTCTCTGTCCTCTCTGTATATATATATATATATATATATATATATATATATATATATATATATATATATATATATCAAATATGTGGTGCAGTTCAAATTATATTACAAAAAATCATTCATAATACAAAAATCATTCATAATACAAAAGGTAAATTAGTAAAGTTAACGATATGAAAGATGCATTAACCTACTAATTATTCGTTGAATGATATGATCCTTGTTTTTTCTTTAAATATAAGCTGTATAAGGTCTTCCTTAAATATGCAAGTACTTTCGACTGTACATTCAGTCATCTTCATTTTTGTTAGCGAAGGTATTTCGCCATTTTATATCATTAACATTACTAATTTAGATTTGTATGAATGATCCATTTTAATATATATATATATATATATATATATATATATATATATATATATATATATATATATATATATATATATATATATATATATATGAAGAAATATAGTCTTAAAGTGTGCTATATTTATGGGATAAAGTGCTCAATATCAGAGATAGAGCGAGTGTAAATATAAAAGTGAACATAGAAGTCAAAACTTAGAGGCGACAGTCTATTTCATGCTAGATGCAATCGTCAGGCAACTATAGACTACCCACAATGCACCACTGACCCTTATATATAAATAGCCGAGAAAAATAATGAATATAAAAAATAAAGAAAATAATTTTATGTTCACTTTCATATATATATATATATATATATATATATAGAGAGAGAGAGAGAGAGAGAGAGAGAGAGAGCCACTGGCGTGTTTTGCATTGAGAATGACGTTAAAATTCCTTTCCTCTCTTTCTGTGCGACGTTAGGCTAGAGGGCAAGTGATCTGAATGATGAAAATCTGTCGGGTTTCGATTCCGGCTCGAAGCAATCGAACGTCTAACCACACTTAGGAGCTGAGAACTGTCTATGTGTGTATGGCTCTATTCGCAATGATTTATTTTATCCATTGCTGTTAATTCTAGATACAAAAGAATAATTAATAAAAAAGAGCCTTGTATGATAAAGAGTCGTCTATCACCAGACAGATAGATAGATGAATCGAGGAGCATTACAAAGCATTTTGACACTCCTGACCGTCATTCCACTTGTCTCTTACGTGATTTGCGTTGGCTGTGCCATTGTAACAGTCGTGGAAAATCTTCGCTCACGAGTTCAAGCCATGATTAAATATTGCATGTGCTAATAAGGGTTTCCGACGCTTCACCTGTAAATTCGCACATCTCTTTCAATTACTGCACGCCTAAAAACAAGAATTAAAGCATTTTCTATCCTATGAAGTGTGAGGGAATATTGTTGATTTAGGAAGTTAATCATACTCATGTTCCTTGCTAAAACCACATCAATCTCTTTATACAGGTAAACAAATATTGACACAGAATATACATACATACATACATACATACATATATATATATATATATATATATATATATATATATATATATGCCTTGATGATAGCGTTCACGCCGTTTGGTGTTGACCTCAGTCTGTTTGAATCTTGAAACTTGAATCTTGTATCTTATATATATATATATATATATATATATATATATATATATATATGAAGGAATATAGTCTTAAAGTGTGCTATATTTATCGGAGAAAGTGCTCAATATCAGAGATAGAGCGTGTGTAAATATAAAAGTGAACATAGAATTCAACACTTAGAGGCGACAGTCTGTTTCATGCTAGATGCAATCGTCGGGCCACGATTGCATCTACCATGAAACAGACTGTCGCCTCTAAGTGTTGACTTCTATGTTCACTTTTATATTTATATATATATATATATATATATATATATATATTGAGAGAGAGAGAGAGAGAGAAGGAGAGAAAGATAATGCGCGTGTGTGTGTGTGTGTGTGTGTGTGTGTGTGTGTGTGTGTGTGTGTGTTGAATGTTTCAACCACCAATTTTTAGTTCATATAAGTTTTAAAGTAAATTGATGAAAGTTCTTTGTTAAGGACATTTTCTTTACTTTTTACTATAGCTGA
>OZ038477.1:13515148-13530148 GCA_964036315.1 Acanthosepion esculentum
GTTAATATTCGTGTCAGTCAGCTGTTGGCTCTCACGCTGGCCAATAGAATCTTCCTGCCTATTCGTGGCAGCCAGCTATAGGCTCTCACTCTGGCCAGTAGAAAATGGCCGCAAACTACATGAAAACAGCCGTAGAAGCATGAAAAAATCGATTATTTCCGCTATCGATGGGAGTTAGGAAATGCAAAGTCTGTCTTGGCCTTTTGCGTAACTTGGAGCATGTGCATGTAAATTGTGGTGCAAATCCATCGAAAATTGTGGCCGTGCATTCGTTACACACACACACACACACACACACACAAACAGACACACACACACACACATCCTGCCTTTTATAGATAGAGATGCAAGTTTCATTGAAAACGACTGACAAGGTGATGCGGTTGAGTTTTTTAATATAATTTCTCATGTGCTCGTATAATTCTTTTTTTGTTCTTTTCAGGACATAAATTATATAAAAATTGTCCGAATGTTTTCTATATTCTTTCGACTCTACTTGTAGCCATTATCAAGGATGACTTTTTAGTTCACTTTTAACTGAATGTATGCATTGCTTTATGTATGTATGTAGAGTTATAGGAATGTTTTATTTTCAAAAACGGTCAGCGCACTGTGACCGTGTTCATAGTGGATATTACTGAGATGACTTTTTTTCTTTTTTTATTAACACTGATTCTATTATTTTTTGCCTTTTTGTACATGTGGATGATGCTATTATCTTTGTATTATCCACGAGTATATTAGAGATATTTAAATGAAACCTAATTCAGCTATGATCAGCGAAATGTAATGTCAGTCTTCTTAAACATGCTGTAGTACATCCAATATAATATTTACAATTTGGATTTGCAACGCAGCTCTTTTAGAAGATATGCCAATTCGTGAATAATATTGGTTCTCTGTGATTTGCATCTTGCAGGTGAATGTGTTATTTTTGGCGATGAGCTTAACAGTTTTAATTTTTTATAATAAATAATTTAATCTTCTTTCAACTGGAGCTGTGTATTTCTTTATGATGTTTTTTAAGTGAAGATTAGTCTTGCTTGTAGTTACTGTGCATTTGATTTTTGTAGAAAATATTAGTATTTTATTTTGAAATTTTACATTTCATGTCACATAAAACCAAATGGGGGAAGGGAAAGTTTGCTCGTCACTGACTATCCTACATATACTTACTGTGGTTCACAACCAATTCATTCATTACAATTTACTCATACACCACATGATCTCATTGGTCGCCATTCAATCCAGCAGACGCCATAATAGCACATATTCACAGGGGTCCCTACTAAAACACCCATGGCGCGAAAATATATACAATTGTTTTGTTGTTTTGTTTTTTAATATAAAAATATATAAAATTACGTCATGAAATGCAGGTAGGATGGGATGTACACAATAACGAAATTAAAATATGTTAGTTGGATCGGTTCACCCCACATAAAAATAAGGGAGCCTACTGTATTCTGCAGTTAAGCGGAATCAAGCAGCTCACATACTAGGGGCAAGGAAGAGACAAAATAAGTTAGGGAGTTGAGAATTAATAGAGGCTGATCTAGTCAAGATAAAACGAGGGTGGATACAAAAACAAACTGTAGAGGTTCGGAATCTTGACATGCATCATAACTTAAGAAAATTTTGGGAGCAAACCGGGAACAACAGTTATTCACATTAGCTAGATAAACAAAAGTATCTAGCTTAACCAGGGGAGGGGTCCAACAGCAAACCGTCCCGTTGTGTCAAAAGGTGGTAAAAAAGATAATCAAGACTGGATCCATTCACACAAACTAAGTTCTCAACTTTTTACCCATCTTTCGTTGAAATCTGTCGATAAAAAAGGTCCTGTCAGTTCTGATCTTACCCTTAAGCTGATACTGAAAGAATCCAACCAGATCCTGATGAAAATAACGTTTGAATCGTAAGATTCCTTCCATCCACGTCATTCATACCACCCCTTGCCACGGCTGCCAGTATCAGAAACAACATCCGACTCACACCAGAACACAGGGGAAATACATTATCGCACGAACGCGTATGCGAGATCAATTGGCACAAGATGTTCGTATCGATACGAGCCGTCAACTCGCCGACATGAACCCAGAAGGGGTGCGCCTGAGGACAGTGGTAGAAAGCGTAGCTGTTGTTTATTCCAAACAAGGTCACACCGATGACTGTCGGGCGAATCTGCCCAGCCCACTTTGAAGCCCACGTCTTTGAGAAATACCGTGTTCCAGATCAATAGCCAGGTAAGCGATAAATCTGAGTTACTGAGGTAATTTTGTTGCTGTTGCTGGAAGTCTCGTCTGTCCAGTAAAAATGAATTGAAGTTGTCGAGTCAGTCTAGGCCTAGTGTCTGACGCTATCCAGACACAGACAATTTTTTGTTCAAATAGCCTAACCAGCGGAACCTGGAACAATCTAGCATATCTATATCAACCCTTCCTACTAACATTCTCTCCGGGTAGCTGAGCACCTTGGGGTGGCCACTTAAGAGTCTACGTCCACATCTCTTGCCCCGGGTGATCGTCTTGGTATCTATCGACGAGATCAAACTCGCCGATCAGATCGACCCGGCTACAATCATTCACCTTCCATCTAGTTCATCGCCTCCTATACAACTTGGGGTTCAGGACGGCATTCTAGTCCACCATTAAGACTAGGCCCACCGGATCCACCAGAAACTGGCCCACCTCTGAAAAATGCGACACTCCGTCCAGTCGTTGGACGCATACACTAAAAGGATTCGAAACGAACTACTTTTCAGTCTAATATCAGCTACGATCAACCGGCCTTTGCATCGACATGGACAACGTCTAGCCTCGTGCTCAAAATACGCTTCAGCAACACGGAAATACTACTGGCCTTCTGGCCACCGTATGTTGAATAGATTACGTATTCGCTAGACAATACACCAGCATCGACCTAGCAAACAAAGTGAGTCTCCTCGATCACGGCCACATCCACTCCGAACGACAAGTCACGAAGTAAGCGGGAAGACTTATTCCGATCCCTGAAGCCATTCGCACTGAAGCATGCCATCTTAATAGACATTTTTCAGATATACTTTTATATGCACACTGGCCGGAAATCTATGGACGACAAGACCCCGACGAACTGTCCTACGCTCCCAGAACCTAGGTCGGACGTAATCTGTCCGTCCACGACAACCGGGCCGACGTCCGCAGGAACGTTAGATTTATTGCCCTATATGAAGAAAGGATCGCAGAACATTTTTTTTAATTTACTCTAGTTCGTGTGGCTCAAAATTGAGCCATCTTTATTTTGGTAAACAATTCCCTGGCGGAGGCCAGGAAATCTCAAACCTTCAGTTTGCCGCCAGAGCTCCTTCTTTATGTGATAATTCCCGGAGCTATTGGTAAACTTGAATAAATGCCTCACGTGAACCTTTTTCTGGGAAGAAATGTCCCTCTTGTCTGTCAATATAACAAATGGCATCCCCCTTGGGAAATGGGTTGCGCTTTTTTGATGTTTTTGATGGGTTGGGGGAGAAGGAGGAAGAAGAAGCTGGCTGAGCTCTGACAGGGAAGTGGGGAGCCTCCTACATTCACCTTTGTTCTGGTCTTCGTTTTTGGCTAGCGAAGCGGGGCAGATTGAGTTTTGACATGTTCCATGGCTCGTTCCGCCCTGCTTTGCCCGACTTTCTGTTCTTTTTTTCCTTTCCTCTTCGTCTTCCTCATCCCTTCCCCTTTTCAAGGAAGAGGGACGTGGCGGAGGGCATTTCCTCCGCACCAAAGACGTGTTCCCATGCCATTCAAAAGTAAAGTTGAGGACGGACTTTTTTCTAATGTAGTTTATCAATTAACCAAAATATAAACTCCTATTCTTGGATGTTCCTGTGGATCTTGTAATAATAGATTCACTACTTCGTCATATAAAAAAAACACAAGTAAAAACTGTTGCTATCTTAATTTTATTAGCCAATGTCCTCTCAGTTATAAAATAGTTATTAAAATTCCCTTTCGTCCGGTTTTCTTTAATGAACATAAAAACGTGAAACAAACTCTTTTTAATAACGGTTTTCTAAACAATCTGATAGATTACCATATTAGACTTTTTCTTTCTCAGGTAACTAATAGCAACACTGGACATATAGAAAATAAACAATAACATCAATAATTCTACAAAAATCAAATGCGTAGTACCTATAAGCAAGGCGAATCTTCACTTAGAAACATTATAAACATACACAACTCCAGCAGGAAAATTAAATTAATTGTTTATTATCAAAAAATTAAAACAGCCATCATTAAATAAGTTGTCTTCCCACATTGGGTATCTATATTGAAGTTGGGTATTTATTGTATATAAGAATACAATTATGGCACAAGGCCGAAAAAGGGGAGGGGCTGAGGCTGGTCTTCATTAACTATCCTATACCTAGGTAATTCGATTCATGACCCATTCACTTATTACAATTTGCACATTCACCACAAAAAACTCGTCCATCGCCAACCAATCCTCCATACACCATAATACCACATCCTCTCAAGGGTGGGGCCTACAAAACGCGCCCCATACCATAAAGATTTAATGATAATAAACTATATATACAATTCTAAAGATGAAAAATGAGAATGAAGGGAGATGAAACCAATAACAAACTAAACAGGAACACAAAGTAAACTAAACACAACTGATGTTAGTAGGGCCCGTCCAACCCTCAAAAAAGAGAGGCCTCTGTATTCTGCCCATTGGACAAAATCAAGAAGCTCTCTCGTTAAGGGAATGGGAAAATGAGAAAATATACACGGACATGGGAAAGAAAAAGCTGACCCAGTCGAGATATTGAAGTTTGTTTAATATTAAAACACTCGCACATAAAAATTTCGGTTTGCTCTTTTATATGATGTCATCTTTTGTTACTTAAAATTGGTTCCATCAAACGTGACAAGGCCGGAATTAAAAATCAGTTGCGTAACTACTCCCAGAAAATTGTACAAGCATTCAAAATTACTCGGACTAAATAATATAAAATAAACGTTAATAGGAATTTTGGCAAATTTACCAATATCACAAAACAACTAATTTAAAAAAAAAATTAATTAAAATTAGTAGTCACAACTTGTACATATTAGCAAAACATATTTGATAGAATTATTGCTGCCTAAATTTACCTTATAGAGGATGTTTCAATAAATAGGACCGATTTTAAACGTGAATTAAGTTTAAGCGTCTAATGATTTGTTTTTCTTTTTTTTTCAGATTTAACAATTTAAGTCTTTGACAATTTCAACCATGGAAAGATTAACAACCAAAAAACGTGTTTAAGTTTCAAAAATGCAGTTGGAAAAATCTTTCGTAAATTCAAACAAAATGGATCGGTTGCAGATGTGAAAACATCACTGCATGCTCCTTTACGCCGCTCAGCTGAAAACATTGCTGAAATGCACGAGAATGTGGCCGAAAATGCAGACACCTCTATTCGTCATCGCGCGCAGGAATTGAACATCTCCACAACAACGTTACATCGTTTCCAATTTCACTCTCGGTTGGTCGATTATGTTGACCAAAGGAATCGCGAAGTGCGCAAAATGCATTTCTGTTTGAATGTCCATTTTCGTAATAGGCATCGACAACTTTAACACGTTGTTTGATTGTTAATCTTTCCATAGTTGAAATTAACTTAAATTAAAATAGTGGAACAAAATGGACACTTATACTTACTTATCGGGAAAAGACAATATACTTGGGATATATAATGAGGAAAGAAGGTTTGGAGAACTTGCCTCTCACAAGACATTGAAAGCAGGAAAGAAACAGCGAGTAACGTAACTAATTAGCACGTCGAAATTAATGACAGAATAGATAAGGGGGGATAACGAAAATACAAAACTAAGATCTACAAAGATAGGATATTGTGGAGAGCCATAACCGGTCAAATCTTGAAACATACAAGAAGAAGAGAAGCCTTTTCCTTTCTCTCGTTTTAGAGCCTCTTTCAGATTGAACACACTCCTCAATACTGACTAAACGCCCCACCTCTTTCCGTTTTTATATTCATTTCTTGGATGTAGTGCCTTATTCATAGTGAGCTGTATATTTGTTTTAATTTCCTATCTTATGCATTTCCAATTGTACAGAATAAATCACAGCAGAAATCGCACATATATTTACTCCTTTAATTAAGTTTCTGGTGCTGAATTTCATCTCTAATATTTTTTTCCTTTTATTTTTATTAGCAATGTTGTTACACTGAGCATGAGATTTTCAACACAGTCGCGTGAGAATTATCATAAACAGTCTAAGTCATAAGATAATAGAGATAAAGAAAGGAATAAAAATGAAAATCTTAGTCGAAATCCACTACAGGATTGCAGCAGACGAGTAAAAGTCATTGGAGATGGGCCTCAGCCTTTGCTCTGAGCTGATACGCTGTTGTTTTTTTCTTCCTTTCTTTTTTGGTTTTCATTTTGATTGGCTGGTAGAAAGCAAGCTTTAGCGGATGGGTTACGAAGCAGGTAAGTCGATGGAAAATAATCGGATTTACATACCAAATTCGTCGAAGATTTGTAGAAAGAACGAAAAAGAAGGTAAAAAAAACACACACACACAAATAATATGACACATAAATACGTCTACAGACAGGAAAACAAGCGGGGTGTTGGGTGATTGCAAAAGATTAGAATGTGTGAGAAAGGAAGCGGGAAAAAATAAGAGAAAAGAATCGAGGGAATGTCGCAGGTACACGGGGGGGGGAATAGAGGTACAAGAAATAGAGGTACAAGAAATAGGACGAAAAGAAGCAGGGAAAAGGAGGGGGAGAAGGAGAGTGAGTGGTAAAGATGAAAAGAAAGGGCGAATAGAAGAGAGGGAAAACGGAAAAAGAAAGAAGGAGAGAACCGGGAGAAGAGAATGAACGCAAAGAAAGCGAACGTCCTAAAAATGATTACAATCGCTTGAAAATAGATAAGATGGGAAAAATAAGACGAGAAACAAGAATGAATGTCGGGATAAAAGATCAACATAAAAATATGTAAAAGCAATAATTTAGTTTGAAACAGAAATAATCCACACACACACACACATTATATATATATATATTTCGCACTATTTACATTGAATGGACTGTTGTCCTCATCTTTGTTGCCATTTTCACGACGTTTTGACCGTTCCGTTCTACGCTCCAGCCTTCTTCAGCTGATTGGAATTTCGATTCGAACCGTCCATTTCATCCACCGAGGTAAACTGTTCTAGTTCCACGTATCCTGCCTCTTCTGGATATCTCAGTGTAAGTTATCTCTTATCTCAACTCTCCAAGTTTTTGATCAAAATATCTCATTTCAGAAATATAGGCATATATATATATATATATATATATATATATATATATATATATATGTGTGTGTGTGTGTGTGTGTGTGTGTGTGTGTCCTTTTAATATTTTTTATTTTAGGTAATGATCGGTAGGACGATGTTGCCATCACGATCGCCAGACCTAACACCATCATACTGTATCTTATGTGATGTACGAAAAAAGTCTCGTTTACAGGCTCGAATTCCTGACTTCTGGTTAATTTTCTCATATTAATCTAGAAATGTCTCAAATGTTTTATCATGTTCTACTGCTGTTTATCTATCTCAGTTGATTCCTATCAATCTATCTCACTGTGTTGCTATCAACCTTAGACTGTTGCTATCTCAATCCGTTGCTACCTATCTCAGTTTGTTGCTATCAGTCTATTTCAGTCTGTTACTATCTGGCTATCTATATATCTATCTGAATCTGTTGCTATCTATATATTTAAATTAGTTGTTTGGTATCAATCGATCTCTCTCAGTCTGTTGATATATATCTCTGTTGCAAACTATCTATGTATCTATAAATCTCAGTTTGTTGCTATCTCTTTCAATCTGTTACTATCTATCTGTGACTGAATATGTATCACAGTCTGTTGCTATCTCTCACTCTCTCTCTCTATATATATATACACACACATATATATATATAAGAAATATAGTTTTAAGGCGGGCTATATTTATGGGATAAAGTGCTCAATATCAGGGATAGATCGTGTGTAAATATAAAAGTGAATATTGAAGTCAACACTTAGAGGCGACTGTCTGTTTCATGCTAGACGCAATGGTCAGTATATATATATATATATATATATATATATATATATATATATATATAGAGAGAGAGAGAGAGAGAGAGAGAGAGAGAGAGGTTCACCCTGTAGAAGCCTAAGGGCAACTCGAGGTCGACGGTTACGTTAGGAGGCACTTAGTACGCATAGGAGGGGAAGATAACGCTAACCCTAGACTTGATTGTAGTGATCGAGGAAGCATCCTATTGGGAGTCAGTTCCACAGTGCAGTGGTTTCATGGAGAAGCCGTCGTTCGAGTGGAATTTACTTCGTACTGATAGAATACGGTGGCAATGTGCGTGTTTAGTTACAATGTAAATGGCATGACGGGTCCTTGTCGTAAAGTTTAGAAATGGCGGAACTAAGGAATGTTCTTCGCTCGAGCCCTTTCCATGAAAGTAGTTATAGAGCAGCGAGAAGCTTGCCACATCACATTGGAGGTGAAAAATAATTCGTCAACCACAGGACTGGGGAATTCTTTTGGACTCTATCAAGGCCGGAGAGTGTGGCCTGGGTAGCTACCGCCAAAATCTTATGACAGTACTCCATTTTTGACTTGATCCGGCTTTTGTAAATATAGAATATAGCGCATGGAATATGGTACCATGGATAGAGTTATGTGTATATCATTCAGTAGAGACTCTATTCTAGGGATATGCCAGGCAAAGACACCCCAGATGTATCGAGGTTGGAAAAAGAATTTCTAAGCAATGCACTCGGTTTTTTCTGCATTAGGTCAACGTTTGAAATTGATTGAAGAGAGTAGGGACTTAGGATTTGCGTTTGTTCACCATATTCTTACAGAGCCTCCAATAATCTCAGGAACAATATTGTGAGAGGTTATATACGGTGCTTCATTCTATCAACGGATATTAACTTTGACGACAGGTTTACACTGATTACGAGTGGTAACAAAACACAGCTGGTATAATTGAACGTGTCGTTCAGGTATCGTGGAAGAATTAATTCCTGGAGGTTGTAGCGGTTGAACAGACAAAAGAGAACCAAGGAGAAGACCTAGTTTCACTTAGTATTTCCGATTTTGGCTTTCACCAAGGAAGAGACCCGAGTAACACATTATCTCTTTTTTTCACACACAGACAGACAGAGAGAGAGAGAGAGAGAGACAGACAGACAGTCAGAGAGAGAGAGAGACAGTCAGAGAGAGAGAGAGAGAGAGATCGATACTATCATAAATTATATCTAGCAAGCAACAGTTATGAGAAGAATGGGAAAGATAAAAAAAGAGATAATTGATTGCGTTTAATGAAATCCAGATGCACATGTAAGAACAATCCGGTGACTTGCCAGTGGGAGATATTCGCGAACACAAACTCCAAGGTCAGGCATATGGACATTAGAGTCCTTTCGAAAGAGGGGGAAATAGCCTGGAACTCAGTGGAAGACACTGAAGAGTTCAGATTAGTTTCGCAGTGCTGTCATATCTAGAGATCGTTCCAAGAGAAACGATTCTACACGGCAGAAATTAGCCCGAATGTAACGAATATGGGAGACAGGTTGAGCAGTTTATTTATTTTTTTTTTTTAGCAAGTTGGTTTAGATTTAATTTGTTTACTTGTTTTGGTCGTTATATAATTTTAAATGTGTAAAAGGCCAAGAAATAGAGTAGCTGCCAGTCGTCGAAGGCAACAGGAATTGACTGGAAATTTGCGCAGACTGCAGAGTATAGTGTGACCTCAGTGTTGCCTACCGGAAGTGCTTGCAGGCATACCTATCCATGCGTAACATGGCTCTCCAAGGACCCCGATATTATGCTACTGTTTATCATTGAAACCTCTCTAAGCGTTACTTAAAAGTTGGAGCTTCTTACTACCAGTCGATATGGAGCAACAAGAAAACTAAGAGCCCGGTCCCTTCAATATGACGAGTCGCAGCCTCTAGACAGTAAAATATCAATAAAAATTATTGACAACCACATTATTAAGGAGGAACAGGAAAAACCCCTCTTACACCAAAAACAAGGGATAAATCTTTACACCTTTTCAAAAAGTTGAGGGAGGAGTATGAAACGGGTGATAGGCAGACCCCATCTTTGGAAGAGGAGTAGAAGTTTTGTTCCTTGTTTAGGATGGGGTTTCTAATTTCGTGCCGCAAGCAATTACACCCGCGCACAGCAAAAGTTTCAGCAACTTTTATTCACAAGCGGATCACCTATCTGGACACTGACCAGACTTGACATTGCGTAACTTCGAAAAGCATGCCAAAACCGGCGTTTCAACGCGATATGGCTGTGAGCAGGATTTTTGTTTTTAAATGTGGATTTACAATCAAAATAAAAATATGCTTACGGTAAGATATTAGATATAAAAATTCTCATTTTACAAGCGTACCATAAGAGATATAGACTCGATGAACTTTAATATAAGATGTTAGCAGTCGTGATGACAACAAGATGAAGATTATTATTAGAAGAAGAAAGAAAATAATGAGAAATAAAACAAAAGCAGAAGGAAGAGAGTAATGAAGAGTAGAGGGCAGTAGCGAAAAAGGATTACTCAAAAGATTAAGACAGCAGAGGGTAAAGTAGAAAGAAATGATACAAAGAAAGAAACTCAAAGAGATTAAAACAAAAGGAAAAAGACAATAGTCAATTAAAACTAAAGAATGAAAATAGAGTTTCGGAAGAAGAAACGAATAAAAAGAAGCTTGTGAAAACGAAGGTTGAAAATGTTTTTGTTTTTTAAATAAAATAGGAGAAAATGCTGTTTTCTGTGCGTGTGGTCTTCTAGTGTTATTTTGTGTCAAAGTTCAGTTGGCCAAGATACTGACAAATATAGCAAAACCAGACGTTGGCATCCTGAGCCAAGCACATCTATTCATTTGTACAGAGAAATTCAACCAATCTACAAAGAAGACAAATACGTCCGCGTCACGTGGTTCTCAAAAGTATATGTCGGCCATTTTAGAATCAGAAGTGTGATTTCAACTAAATAATGCGTAATGAGACTAATGCACTTGACTTTCTAGTGTGTTCAGTTGACAAAGAAGCTTTCGTTGGTGAGAGTTGAGAGCGACAACTGGATATGTGATGAGAAGAGGAGACGGGTAAGAGAGGAATTGAACATGGTCGAGACAGTCCATTAGAGAAGAAATGGTGGCGACTGGTGGATCTGATGTGTAACAAAGTCAAAGGAAAAGAGAAAATTTTGTCAAAAGGAAGAGAGGATAAGGAACGATTATAAAAAAAAGAGGGAGAGGAAAAATAATTTTATCAAAAGGAAGAGGGGATAAAGAACGATTATATAAAAAGAGGGAGAGGAATAAAACGAGATACTATAATTAAACAGTGAGAAAAGAAATATGCGCGACAATAGAAATAAAAAAATATGTATTCAGAAGAGTAAGAGAGAAAGAGAGAACAACGAAGAGACCAGAAAAAGAGAGGGAGGAGAAGAACGATAAAAATGGAAAAATAAGAAACGAAGAAGAAATAAAAAAGAATCTTCTAGAGTAAAGTAATAAGAAGCGCGCTCTTAAATTCACGGATCATCCGTCTATTTAATTCCAGTAGACATTTGGAAATAAAGCTTCATCCTTTTTACTTTTGTCATAAAATTGCATTGTTTGATACTCTGCGATAAAAATAACAAAGTTCATATTATTGCTTCTAGTGTATTAAATATAAAAATAACGATACAAAAAGAAATTATGAAATGACAATATCAAGCAAAAACAAATAAATAAATGGCGAAGAATTAAAAAGAAAATAATGGAAGGAAAATGTAAAAGAAATATACGTGCCGTAAGCTGACAAAAATGAATAAAAAAAAAGGGGGACAAAAATATAAGATAAATAAAAGGAAAAAATGAAAAGATATTTTTTGTTGGTAATTACGAATAATACTGATTGCTGTGAAAATGTAGGGAGCCATGACCACCCATATATAATGGACGTAGCACAAAAACAGAGAAACAAAAGATAGTGAGAGTATAATAGCGGGAGCAATGGAAAAGTGGACAGCGACGGTGAAGTGGCAAACGGTTGACCAGTCCGACATGACACTTAATTAGTCAACGCTTAGTCGCACAGAGAGGATCGCTTGAATCTAAAGAAGGCTAACGAAAATTAGTGAGAGGACGAAATAATTGGGTGCGAAACGAAAAGTGTGTGTGCAGTTGAGAAAGAAAGTTACGTAGAAATGGAATAGAAAGGCAGAACGGAGAGCTTTTGGAAGCGTCTATATTCAAAGGAACAAAAATAAGGGAAGTTTCCCAAATAACTTACAGCGACTACAAGGACAGGGAAGCAAATACGTAAATGTTTGATAATTCGAGATACCTACACACACACACACACACACACACACACACACACATATATATATATATATATATATATATATATATATATATATATTATGAAATCGACAAAGTCCGACAATTATTTAAAGACATTTTTATGTTTAACATTCTTTTTATAAATACAAGTATTTAAGTAAATGATCTGTTTATAATAAACAGTATTAAATAACATTTACCGGCCTAAATATCCGAGAAGTCTTCATAGAAAATATTCGTCCTCCGACAGGATTCGAACCTGTATCCTATACGGAACCGTCATATAGCCTGACGTGCCTTTTCAACCGATTCGGCTACAAAGGATTTCATAATGTTTGACGTCATTTGTTTACATTTGATACGCCATGAGCAGTTATGAATGTACGTGAAGATTGAAGTTTATAAGCAGTAAATTCGACCTTGCAAACCGAACGATCCTCTGTGGCCGAATGGGTTAAAAACAACATGGGTTGACGCAAGCCTTGTGAATGAAATTAATACCTCGGTCACGAAGTCACAAGTCATTGTGACCGAGGTAGTGGTCATTCTGGTCTTGTTCAAATTGTTTATCACGCTAGATAACACGCTCTTTCCCAAAAACTGAAACTAAGGTCTGCTTAGAATAGTTGCATTATAAACTACAGATGGGCTCTGTCGGTGTTGAACAAACACAAAAATGTGCCTAAGCAAGCGTCTGCAATAGGGATTGGCTAGCCGCCATAGTATACGTGTATCCTCGAATACGAGTTACCAGTTATACACACACACACACACACACACACACATATATATATATATATATATATATATATATATATATATATATATATATATATATATATACACACACACAGATAGATTAAGCGTAGTAAAATGTCTCTCGAAAAACTGAAGAAAAATAATTTGTAAATCAGAAGTACAAGGTGATTAAAAAGTAATTCCCTGTTTTATGTATGATGGACTCGCCCGGCTAACGATGCTTTACAAGACGGGAGAGTCCATCATACAAAAAATAGGGAGTTACTTTTCAATCACCCATTTCAGTTACTGCTTAGTGAGTAAAGATAATTTTTCGTTTTTCAAAGATTGATAGGAATTGGGTGAGGTATGGATGACCAGACGGAGATAGATAGATAGATAGATAGATAGATAGATAGATAGATAGATAGATAGATAGATAGATAGTTCATTGTTGATTTTAACTTTTCTATTGATTCACTGATTTTGATAACTTTAATTGCAACACATAACTATTTTCCATTGTTTTTTAACAGGTTTATATTGTTGACTATTCATCACGAGCCAGATCAGATCGAAAATGGTGTATTGCTACCGTATCTGGGCTTGAGTTGTCCAGTTCTCACTTACCTGTCTTGACAGAGTTCAGACTCGGCTTTGTTAGTGATAAATTATTTTCAAAACTACAACCCCTTTCTGTAGCTATTTCCATGGAATATGTTCTAAAAAGCTATAGTCCCACCACCCTTGATCTTTACAACTGGGACCCGCCATGACACGTACACAAGGAGGAGTCACCACCATTCCCTTCGTATTCCATTAGTAAAGAAGAAGATTCTCTCGGTCAGCTTCTTCCCAAAAACTGCTGCTTTCTGGAACAGACTCCCAGCAGGATGTTTTCCCAATCACTACAATCTTGACCGCTTCAAGTGTAGGGTTATATTTCCAGTATAACCTGACGAACTTTTCTCCAGGCCTTCGCTCATATGAAACCACATTTTATCCCTAAATATCAAGTAACTCTTTTGCCTTGTATTGGGTGAACTTTACTATAAAATAATATCACTTTGAATGAGAACCAATACTACTTATATTAGATGTAAGTCTTGAGTGACTGATGACAAATCTATTAATTTTCTGCCTTTTGAAACTTTTAGGCAATGTAGGCAATAGTGAGTTTCATATGTCAGGGAAGAGCATTGTTTTGTTTGAATATATATTTAGCTTCTTGTGTGCGACTTATCTGACTCAATGAATGTCTTTTCAAAGAACTTAGAATAATTCTCTGCATTAATGTTGACGACGACTTTAAGAAGACCTTTAATTTGCTGCCTACTAATTTCGAAGCAAGCATTAATTCATACAACTATTGTCTCTTAAATTGTGTTTGCTGCCAAGATCAATGAAGGGCCCAGCCTCTAGACCAGCTATAAGTTCCAACCAATTAGTCATTGCATTAACCATTAGAAATTACTATTTAAAAATACATTTTTCGGTCCAAGTTGCGCGTGTTTTTTTTTTTCTGAATGAACCCTCAATTTTATAATATTATACGATGTAAAGGCTTCCATACATACACTATCAAGTAAATACTAGTGTGGAGAAATGATTTCGAAATTTTACATGTTCATGTCTAAATTTTCTTCTGAAATTTTCGCTACAAAATTCCCACACTATATGATTAACATTCGCAACTGATGCAAGTGCATTAACACGTTTGGATTTTATCTTGAAAAACGGTCGTTTTGAGTTTTTTTTTTAAATAAACACGTTTTGGTCGATGGATATTGATTTAACTGCATACTCATCTGTATACATACATATATTCAGAGTAATTCGAACGTCCATCTCCAGG
>OZ038477.1:13540148-13577648 GCA_964036315.1 Acanthosepion esculentum
TATAGACTGATAAGAGCAAAGATAGATAGATAGATAGATAGACATGAGCAGTCTGATATAGACTGATAAGAGCAAAGATAGATAGATAGATAGATAGATAGATAGATAGATAGATATGAGCAGTCTGATATAGACTGATAAGAGCAAAGATAGATAGATAGATAGATAGATAGATAGATAGATAGATAGATAGATAGATAGATAGATATGAACAGTCTGATATAGACTGATAAGAGCAAAGATAGATAGATAGATAGATAGATAGATAGATAGATAGATAGATATGAGCAGTCTGATATAGACTGATAAGAGCAAAGATAGATAGATAGATAGATAGATAGATAGATAGATAGATAGATAGATAGATAGATATGAGCAGTCTGATATAGACTGATAAGAGCAAAGATAGATAGATAGATAGATAGATAGATAGATAGATAGATAGATAGATAGATAGATAGATAGATATGAACAGTCTGATATAGACTGATAAGAGCAAAGATAGATAGATAGATAGATATGAGCAGTCTGATATAGACTGATAAGAGCAAAGATAGATAGATAGATATGAGCAGTCTGATATAGACTGATAAGAGCAAAGATAGATAGATAGATAGATAGATAGATAGATAGATAGATAGATATGAACAGTCTGATATAGACTGATAAGAGCAAAGATAGATAGATAGATAGATAGATAGACATGAGCAGTGTGATATAGACTGATAAGAGCAAAGATAGATAGATAGATAGATAGATAGATAGATAGATAGATAGATAGATAGATAGATATGAGCAGTCTGATATAGACTGATAAGAGCAAAGATAGATCGATAGAGGTCATGAAGGTTCTAAGGCGCATCCTGTCCTGCTCTTTAAACATGAATGGAGGGAAAGAGATGCATTCATACTTTGCCCAACGTTATTAGCACGTAAGCCAATTAATCCGACTGCATCTCTCATTCGACACTCCGATTCCTCTATCCGAACCGCTATCCATTACTACACCCTCGTAAAATTATCTTCTGTGACCATTTATTTAATATATACAGAAAAGTTGACAGTTTGTTTATGAGGTCATCTCAAGGATCGGAGTCCACTTAATTGTATATATTTTACATAGAAAACAAGTTTGCTTTAATCTGGTTTCCCCGCTGTTCGTTGTAATGTCCTCGACAAAATCCAGAGACGGATATGCAATGTTATTTACCCTGATCTGGCATCTCGTCTACAGTCGCTCTTTCACAGACGTGCCGTCGCTTCCCTCTGTCTTTTCTACAAATACTTTCACGGAAACTGCTCCGACGAGCTACTTTCACTAGTTCCCAGTTTTCAGTAATTTAAACGAGCTACTAGGCTGGCATTTTGGCCCCACCCTTTCACTGTCGAAACAGTTAAAAGTAACCATCTCTTCTACTCCAATACCTTCATGTCTCGCACCTTCCGTCTGTGGAATTCCCTTCCTATTACTTGTTTCCCTGATAGCTATAATCTCCAAATATTCAAATGTAATATCAATCGACATATTCAGATGCCTTGATCTATTCCCTGTTCTTCTCTTCATCCTTTCTTCTATCACGCCTCTTTACTCTTGCTCCCACACTTTGTAACCCGTTGCCTGCTAGTGTCATCCCGCCTTGCTCGGTGTGAAATGCTTTTAAAAAATCTAAATAAACTTATCACATAATCTAAAAATTTTGATGAAGTCAAAAAGTGCAAAAATTCTTCTGAAACAATTCAATTTAACTCCAAAGTCATCATTGATAACGAAATTCCTTCTCTATGTTCGAATGGATTCTAACAATAATAATTTTAAACTCTCCATACTAAAAAAGAAAAAAATATTAAAAGTCATACCTCATTACTTATAATAATGAGTGTCCCAAGAGATGAAAAATAGCTATTATTAAAAATGTAATTAACAAACCTTACCCAGTTTACTCTTCAAGCATTCATTCCTATAACGAATCAATATAACGAAGAGTAATTAACAATTGTTTTTCAAATTATATAATTAGACAATAATTTTCAATTTAAAATAAACCTAAGAAAAATACATAATGCAAACAAAAATATGGACAATGTTCTTATAATTAAATTATACTATTATAATCAAAAGCATAACAAGAAAAAATAACACCCATAGTGTATACTACATAAAAATTAAATAATACGTAGATATACATTATCTGTTGATAACAATAAATATATACGATTAAATAAAAATTCGGAAAAACTGAAATGTTAACGTTACCAGTGTCACAAACAACCAAAATACAGTCTTCATATATATATATATACATACATATATATATATATACATACATATATATATATATACATATATATATATATATATATATATATATATATATATATATATATATATATATATATATATATATGTATATATATATATATATATGAATAAAGAAATATAGCTTTAAGTTATACTATATTTATAGGATAAAGTGCTCAATATCAGAGATAGAGCATGTGTAAATATAAAAGTATAGAAGTCAACACTTAGAGGCGACAGTCTGTTTCATGCTAGATGCAATCGTCAGACCACGAGTGCTGTTATTTTTCTCGGCTATTTATATATACGGGTCAGTGGTGCATTGTGGGTAGTCTATTTTGGCGGATATTTTACCGGAAGTCGTTTATATATATATATATATATATATATATATATATATATATATATATTACGTTGAGGTTGGGATATACTCAAGGTAGAGGGTGACAAAGTAATAGGCCCGGTTTATGCGGTTATGGGGAGAAGATAACAATTGAATTGTTTAAAAGTATATTGATCAGAAAAAATATCCTGTAGGGAGTTGATTCTACAGAGAAGCTGTTCGCAGGTAGAATCTACTCGAGTGGAACTTACTTCTCGTGAATAGAATATGTATGGAATGATGGTGACAAATGACCGATGTCAAAGCTTAACGCTGCTTATATACAAAATGATAAACGGGGATGGTGACAGAAAGAAAGAGGTGAGAGAAATCCATACACAAACTCATAGACATATACATAAAAAAGTTTTAAAAGGGTTAGAAATGTTGTTTTAGAATTAAGCTCTTGTGCATTTATGTGGAATATAATATGTGATATATAATTTTGCGTGATTTCCAAGAAAATTATCTAAAAATACTGACTAAATAAAGACTTTTTACTCATGTGTCGAAGTTCTGTGATGATAATTGGAAATACGTATTCGTAAGACAGATTTTAATTAGTTGCTAAAATGCTTCTTAGACCTTAAAATATACATATAGTAAATTTAGGTAACAATTATAATGAGCCAGAACCACTTCGTCGCTAGGAAGTTTGAGTGGGAGAAAGGCTTTTGAGTTGGTGGAGGGCTTCGAGTAATAAGTACCACACTAAAATCTGGTATTATTATTTTGCTTCATTATTTTCACAAGAGGGAATCAGGAAGTTTTAGGCCGACACAAGACGGATCGTCGTCAAATACAACATTTACTACTATTATAATAAAATATATTTAAATGCTAAATAATAGAAAGCAATCAATATATAATTAAAAATATATAATAGAAAATAATCGACAAATATATATAAAACCATTTAAAATTACTTTTCTACTTAAAACAGTTTAAATGTTAAGCAAGAAAAGAAATCGTAAATACACAAAACGAAATAAACGTTAGAATTCAAAACGAGAGATGTCATCATCACCATCATCATCATCATCATCATCATCATCATCATCATCATCATCATCATCATCATCATCATCATCATCATCAAAACTGTTTCGATTTGAGGTCATGAATTAACATGTTCTCTCATCTTCAGTGACATTGTCTACTGATTCGACAATATTTCTCCAGCCTTCTCTGTCCTCTGCGAGTCTGCGGATTCGTTGCAGATCTTCCTTGATTGTAAAATTCCCCAAATGAAAAGTGGGATCTTTCTGCCTTGTTCTTTGAATTTCTCGGTTCAGCCTTGTTGTCTCTTGTAAGCAGCACACGTCCAATTTCTATGTCTATCGCTTACTTTTCTTGATTCTCGCTCCGGCTCAAGCTCCGTACATTGAAAGTTCCAACTGAATAGATCATGACGTTGGAAGTTCAGTGGAAGTTCATTTTCCGAATATTGTCTTTCACAGTATGCAACGTCTTAAATAAGTAGGTACTGCATAGCAGTAACGGAGCAACTATTACCTACTCCGCCTTTTCCAGAGATGTGCGTTCCCTAAATAAATAAATTGCATGTATCAGTTAAAGGAATGGTTTTCCTGATGGAAAAAAAGTATACAGTACCGATTCATTTCGAGAGGCACATTTTCTTAAGTAGTACCTCTTTTACTCTAGGTCGGTTGTTACATATTTCATTGTTTATGAAAACAAAAATAAAGTTATAGTAACTTAAAATTAGCATCGCTAAAAGTAACATTTAAAATTCTTAAGAAATGATTCAAAGAGATCGTTTTAGTTTTGGAGGCGTTAAAATTAACAAGTCATACTTTGCCCCAATTAACAACAGACTGAAGGTCGTTTTGGATATCAGCTGCCAATTTGACCTCATCAGACTAAGCAGAATTAAATGGTTGTGTCATCAGCGTAGATACCAAGTTGAGAGATGATACAATCGAGAAGTCAGTAATAAAAAAGTAGGAGCGAAAGTGAAACCCTGGAAGACACATGTATTAGTTAAACATGTATTAATTACACATATATTAATTACACATGTATTAGTACAACACAAACTAAATGTGTGGCTATTCATAATTACTTTCAATTCACGATTTTATAGGAAAGGTTGGATCAGTTCAAAAATTTGTCCGGAGTCACCGAAACTTTTCAGTTTGAGGGGAAGACCTGTTGAAAGCTTTCGAGATGTCCATAGCCACATTCCGAGCTTCACCATTATTATCTAGATCTTGATAGACTCTTTCCTCAATTATCCTCAATACATCAGCTACATTGCTTGTCTAAAAAAATGACCGTGCGATGTAAGATACTTAACCAATTCAACATTAATTAGGACCTCTAAGATTTTCCCAAATAGAGGTAGAAGGTTATTAGGCCGATAGTTAGAAGGGTTTGGCGGTTTAGCAGCATTCTTAAAACCTGGGAGAATATGAGGACTTCTAGCAGGCAGGAAAGCAAGAGGCGGCGAGGCACTTATACAGTTTAGAGGAAATAGGAGTCAATTCGGGATCACATTTCTTAATGACTATTATAGGGTATCATCAGGTACACATGCTTTGTGGGGATCCGGGTTAAAGAGGAAAGTAAAAACCATAGAAGGGGTTATATGCATATCATTCAACAGAGACTCAGTTCTATGTGAGAAGTCAGGCAGAGATACTCCAGATGAATCAAGGATAGAGCTTAAGAAGAATTTACGGCCGAAGCATTTAGCTTTATCAGCGGAAGATGTGAACACCGAAAATTCATTGAAAAGAGGAGGAATAAAGAACTTACACAAATTTAATACACTATTGCAGAGCCGCCAGTAATCACGAGAAGTAAAGTTTTTAGATGTAATATGGTGCGTCATTCTCTCAGTAGAAACTTAAGCTCCTTTGAGGATTCGTTTACATTTTCTCTGCAACGAATAGGCGTCTGTTGTGACGGGAGCATGCTGATGTGAACCATACACACACACAAACACACACACACACACATATATATATATATATATATATATATATATATATATATATATATATTTACTTATTTATTATACTTTTATCATATAGACAAAACCATTTTACTTGCATCTTTGTTGTGAGTAAAATGGTTTTGTCTATATGATAAAATTATAATAAATAAATAATTATCGCTCTACTACCTGTATCGAGCTCTTTTTTGAATGAATGCTGCGGCTGCGAACGTTTGAATTTATATATTACTTTCGTTCTCATCGCGCATATATATATATATATATATATGTGTGTGTGTGTGTGTGTGTATATATATATATATATTAGATACCGCTACTTTTTCGCTAAAAAAGAGCATAGCATGATAAAGAAAGTCCCAAGATTGATAATAACTAATTTTCGTCGTTATAGGGAAGATCAAAGTATTTTTATTATTTTATTAATTCTTTTAATCCTGTGTAGTATGTATAAAATTTTGGTTAAAAATCTTGTTTTTTTTTTTTTCGTTAGTGGTGGGCCAATGGTTCCTATGGAAAATTTAGCGTAATGTTTTAGCTAAAAAGCACATTGTTTTTAAAATTCTTGCAAAAATCAAATAATTGTCAGATTTTAATGACACTTTTTAAACGTATTCAGAAATTGAAAAAATAATTTTCAAAATATATTTTAGAAAATCTTGGAAAAATATTTTTTTACATCTGTTATCCACCCCACCACACACACACACATATTATTTTATAAAAATTTCGATAAATCAAAGTTGATCCGCTTAATGTTTATATTATTTAAAAGCAGGACTCCTTGGAGAATATAAATCATCATTTTGAATTTTTCAACATTTACTCATTTATCGATAATTTGCCCCGAGTTGTAAAATAAAAATACAATACTACTAACGCATCATTTAATTAATCATTTAATTTATTTAATTAGAAATGCTTTTAATTGCTTTTATAAATAAGATACATTAAGGGCACTAATGCCTTCAGAAAAAAAAATTCGATGAATAATTAATTATTACAAGAATTGTTTTAATTATAATAATTCATAATGTTTTATATCTTTAAAATTTCTGTATGAAATTTCGCCTTTTAGATGATATTTTATCATCACGTGAAAACTTCATTTACTAATCATAAATGAAAAATCTTGATAAAAATCATTAAACACCAATACTTTAAAAAGAATTTTGAATATTTTTTTGTGTATAAAAGTGCCCATATTTGTAAATACGGACGACAATACATGACAGAATATAAGAGCGATGACTATAGTAAATTTAAAGACAGTATTTCTAAAATTTAATAAAACATTCGAATACGGAGAATATTTTCTGAATGTTTGAAGATTACTCAGTGCTTAAAAATTATATAGAAATGTGACTTACGTCATTTCCTTAAATTATATTTAAATTATGTTTCACACATCAGAATACGTCAAATCAGATACTGTCTAGTTCAAAAATGCTTTTATACTTAAAGTAAATAATATTTGTTCCGAATTAGTTTAATTTTACATTAAATTAGCTTATTCCAAAATAAAATTTAGAAAACTACATTTTATTTTTACAAGATTTTTAAAAGCAAGAAAAAACTTGCATTTACAAATGTCCCAAAAATGGACAACTTTTTCGGTGTTACTGAAGAAAAATCGTTTCCAATCAATATAATTTCTATTTGAAATAGACCAGAGTATCTTACTTATTGTAAATTGTAAATGTAAAATTTTAGCTTTCAATTAAATCTAAAATGATAGCTTCAAGAAAGCTTTTTCTTTTAGGAAAATTAATTTAAATCATGAGTATCACGATTTTTGTGGAGTTACATAATATCTCTCCCTATATATATGTATGTAGGTGCATATATATATTTGTGTGTATATATATATATATATATATATATATATATATATATATATATATATATTTAATCCAGTATTTTTCTGTAGACGCATCCAGACATATACTTAGATACGCGCACGTGCGCGCCCACATTGGGCGATAGAAATATCAGTTATTGCAAACATTCTATTCACATTGATACAAAAATAAAACGTAGCATTGTATTTTATTTCCATTCTTTGCGTTCAAATCCTGAAAATCCGTTGCTATATTTTCCGAAGTCTGCGCTCTTTCATTTTGCATTTCTTTTCACCGAATTTCTCTTTCGATAAATTGCGATTTGATGCCCAAAATAATGACGCTTTATCGCAGAAAACGTTTCGCCTTCAGCCAACGAGAGTTCAATAAGTCTTTTTACACGCCTAGATTTCCAGATGCTCGGAAAATTAAGAGCAGATCATTTATTATCCGGTCGATAGACGTTTTGTAATTTCGTGGCTTTTTAGATCGAAAGATGGCAAAATCCACGAAAAAGGATAAAAATATTAGTTGTCGGTAGCAAAATGATCGCTGCTGAATAAGAGCCAAAATAACACTAATGAGATCGTAAATATCTATATTACAATCTGATTTTTGTTTGTGGTTTTTATCAGTTTCTTTGAGTTAAATAGCAAAAAAGGCACATCGTAGCGTTATTATTGTTACGAAAATATATTGACAGTGCTTTAACCCATTAACTGACAATTTTTTTAATGCACATTTGTTGCTCCGACAGGTATCTTAGGAGTTTAAAAAAACATAAAATAATAAAATTTTCTTCGAATACCTGGTACTTTAAAACTTTATAGAAACTAGAACATCAAATATATATATATATGTATAAAACATCAAAAAATAATATTGATTAGAAATAATAAAAAAGGCTTTTCAAAATAGTCATTATTTTTCTACTCGTGAAATGTAAAATTACGACAGAAGGTGTCTTCTATGATTAGTTACGGCTAATAATAAAAACTTTAAAGGCTAAGTGTTGTAAAATATACCTCTGCAAATGCAATATATGTAAGCAATTCAATGTAAATACAAGAAATAACATGTAGTGAGTTTAATTTTAACAGATCCCCAAGTGGTGCCCATGGCAGGTAATGGGTTAAGTTAAAGAATACAATACAATATACAAGTTAATAATAATAATAATAATAATGATAATAATAAATAATCGATACTAACAATTTTATACTGATATTAATGATCCAAATTTATTACTGTTTTTTTATCCTTATTACAAAAGCCGAAACGTAAATAAACGACAAAAATCTGTTCCACAGTAGAATCGTAGGGGCACCAGATATAAAACTGCCACAGCAAAAGTGTTGTTTTTGCGGCTAGATAGCCTGACGAAGCCTATCCCTCTTCATGTTGGTTTGAAATTCAAAATTTTCCATATCCCAGATTGGTTCCCACCCAAGATTAGAAAACCCAATTTAGTTATTGGCCCTTAGCTGAAGTGAAGAAAGATGCATTCATATATTTTCAAGAGGAGTTGAGCAAAAGCGAGCACGCCGACCTCAACAGGAACTTGAACTCAATACGCCAATTCCACTTTCTTTGCCGTAACCCATTATTCACTGCGCACTGAATAAACAGTTGAATATTAGCTGTGTTTTTATTCGTATTTGTTTATTTAATGGCTTTTAGGTTATTAAATGACGAAAATCAATTTTAGCGGGAGCTTTGAAGTAATAAAAATATGCTATTCTGCTTTCACAAATGGAATACATGGTTGATGATAATTAGGTTTTGTGCATATCTATGTTTGTGTAGACATAATAACTAGAAGAGGTGATAGGCGTGTTTTATGTTAGTTTTGTTGAAATTATATTTTGGAATACAGTTTAAGAAATTGTCGGATATTATATGGAATATGTTATGAAAGATCTTTCATGTTGGTTGGTTACTTTTCTTTTAGTGGCATATCAAAATCTAGGGGTTGTTTAATGTCGAAATCTAAATATTTAGAACACCATTTCATGGTTTCAAATAAATCTATTTTAAACGTAATTGTATGCCTTCAACTACAGATAAAATGTATTGTTGGTCATTCTATAAAACTTTATTTTCATGCTTTCATAGTATTTTTTTTTCACTATTTGCCGATAGCTGAGACCAAATCGGGTCAACGTTGAACTTGGGACAAAAGTAATTAAGAGGTGGTGCCATGCTTCTCAAAAACTCCAATCTCCCGATCAAACATCTTGCTGCTGAATGTAGTTTATCGTCAGACCCAGGACGGTGAATATTACGTGACATGTAATGAGAAAAGAGCGATTGTATGAGGATATAATCAAGGCAGCAATTGGTCATGGCTAGCAGCCAGTAATTTACCTAAAGTGTTTAGGGGAATGTAATGAAGTGTGGTGATAAAGAAGGGGGGGGTAAAAGATTAAACGATTTTGGGGGCAACAAAAAAAGGAAGCTGTGCCGATCCACTATGAGAGAAACGAGGAAAACGGGAAAGAAAAACAAAATTATAGATGAAATGGCCGACTGAAGCCTAAAGTGGCAAACAACTCAATGATGATATTTTTAAAATAAATTCACCCCAAGTAAAACCATAAAGCCACTAAGATTCAAGGAGTTACTAGAAGTTAGAGAGTAGGAAAAGACATTAGAAGAAGCCGGAAACCCAATCCTAACAAGAAAACAGATAAACCCTTCATCGTATTCAAAAGACCAATAAGTGTGAATCGGACGATTGGCGAACCTATCTACTTCTATCGAGGAGGAAAAAAGTAAATAAATAGTAAAATGACAGTTTCAGAATTTAAGTGGCGATGTCAGAAGTACAGAGAAAATAGAATTCAGAAAGAATCGGAAACCGAATCCGAAACTGGAAACAAGAGATAAAACTCTACTCCATTTCAAATGGCCAGGTGGGTGGAGTATATTATTGATACAAATGATAATGCATTGGAACTGTTTCAGATCAGCTGCTGGCTGCTCTGATAATGCAAAGTGACCTATGCCTGTGAGCATTACCTGGCAAATAAATGCTATATTCGATTGTATCAGGATTAAAAGTGTTATCTCCGTGAATTCTGTACAATCAGTTCACAGATGAAAAAAGACGAGTCGCCAGAAATATGGTTCGACATAAGTATTCATGGGTTGGATACCTGAATAACGAATAATATTGAACAGCAATGGAATGAAAATGGACATATACCGTAATTCCCCCTGTATAATACGCCTTCAATCATAATACGCACATCTAAAATTGTGGAAAAATGTTCTACTCATGCATAATACGCACTTCTTGTTTGGTAATCAAACCCTATAAATTGTATCTCTTCAATTTCATTACTTCTAGCGTTTCCTACTCTTATTTAAAAAAATGGTTTTAAATATAGAATAATGTTATTCTAATTTATTTTTATGATAATTTTTATTTTATTTTACGGAATTTTTTTAAAGAATTTTTTGTAGCTGTGCATAATACGCCCCTTTGATTTTGTTTATTACTTTTTAGAAAAAATGCGTATTATACATGGGGATTTACGGTACTTAGAACTAGAAAGAGTCCATTGAAATTACTAGGACAAATAATGAGAAAAGTAGACTTGGAGAATTTGACCCTCACAGGACATATTGAAATCAAGAGTTGCAAAGGGAAATAGCGAGTAACCTACATAACATGCTTGTATAAACATAACCGGGAGTGGGAGGGACGGTGAAAACAAAACATTCTAAGAACTAAAAATGATAGGAAAATGTGGAGAGGTCACAACCCCCATGTACTGAAGGGGCATGGCACATAGAAGAAGAAGAAATAGTTTTTCTATGGATACATATGGATATTCAGAGAAAACCGAATAAGTATAAATTCTGCTAATGAAAGAATATCCTGTGAACAGTCATTTTTATAATACAGCTGTAAAGAAGAGTGGTTATAAATGCCCTGACATTAAATATAAAAATAATAATATAAATAACCAGAGAAGAAATAGAAATAGAAAAATCATTCCGTACACACGCCCATTCAACCAAATTGTTAAAAGTTAGGACATAAATTTCTTGCTTTAATTGATTAGCATTTTCTTAGAGATAATAAGCTTTACAAAATTTTTAATACCCTGCAATTAAGTTATACTTCTACTGATAATTTACAAAAAAAAATATATAAAAGACACAATAATAAATTGTTAAATAAATACTTAAACCAGAATCAAAAAATAATGATCCAGAAATAAGTATAAATAATAGTAAAGAAAAATTATGTAACTGCAGAAATTCTATAAATCTTCCATTGAATAATAAATGTCTCACAGAATCTATAGTTTATCAATGTACTATCTCATCTGTTGAGAATCTTAATATTAAAAAAAGTTATAGTGGTATAACTAAAAATAATTTTAAATGAAGGTGTCTTACTTAAACGATAATGAGTATCGCAACCAAACATCCCTATCCAAAGGTTTTGGTATTTAAAAGAAACAAGTAAAATGAAAATTATTAAAAAAAAAAAACGAGAAATTTAAATGACCCTTGCGTTTTGTGTCTACATGAAAATTTATACATTATAACGTTTCTGAAAAATAGATTTATTAAATCAAAGAAAATAAATAACGGTCTTTTTTAGACATTGCATTAAGTTTACTTTAAAAGATAATTAAAAGATTGCATAATTATGTATCTATTATTTGATCATAAATAAGAAAGAAAATGCATAACTAAATTCCAAAATGTTAAATCTTAATTTTAACAATACCGTATCTAGTATACTAATAAGCATAATAAATACAGTATTTAGATCTTTTTAAATAAAAATATAAATATATATAATCTGACTTAATCATATTTAAAGACCCTTTAATAAAATTCCAATGTATTTTATGAAATAAAAATAAATAGATAAATAAAACTGCCAGTGCATTGTAGTGTATTTTATACATGCCCCTAGGCAAGACATAGATGACACTTTCTCATAAAAGGAAACCAGTATCAACAGGTAGAAATTACAAACCAACACTTAACCCTTAATCTGTCTTAAATTATATTTGTATCCTGATTCGTCAAAAAAGACAACACCCTTTTAAAATTTTGTAATCCCTTCCACCTCCAACTTAAATTATAAAATACTATATAGCTTAAAAATGTTAATCATTTTTTTCAAAAATTATTCAGCATCACTTGAGAATTAAAAAAAACTTTAATTCTAAGTTTAATTTAAGATTTAGGTTTCGAAACATGGTCATTTTTGTGTCGCGATGAATATATATTTATAAATAATATTATATATATATATATATATATATATATATATATATATATATATATATATATATATATATATATATATATACAAGAATTAGTACTATTTTCTGATTGTCAATTTTATTCAATTTGTCTTCTCCACAGATGTATTCTGAGAACTTTCACACATTGTAGACATGGAAAACAAAAACACACAAGTAGTCATAAAACTAAGAAAAAAGTTACTAATATTTAAAAAGAGGCTTTCAAATGAGCGTCATTTAAAATTTTTGAATTTCGTGTAACTATAAAACATTTTTCCCTTGTTTATCAACACTTGCCTAGATAAATTTCAATGATAAAACACGTCGGTAAAGCCTAACTACTATTTGCTTATTGTCTATTTTATTCGTACATACACAAACACAGACACTTATATATATATATATATATATATATATATATATATATATATATATATATGTATATATATATATGTGTGTGTGTGTGTGTGTGTATATATATACACACATATATATATACATATATATATATATATATATATATATATATATATATATATATATATATATATATATATGCAATATCTTTTTATTACTTAAACGTTAATTTTAATGGATATTCGTATTTGAGTAGACGCTTCGTTTATTTATTAAACAGAATATATGTTTATTTCCGTTTCCCGGCTTGAATTGAAAAATGGTAGACAAAAATAAATAAATAGATTGTTTAAGAAATAAATGCTGCCTCAAAGAAACGCTCAACTGAAAATTCTACGGCACCCATACTCACGGATATATATATATACAAACACTCAAGCACACACAAGCAAGCATGTACACACGCAAGCAGGAACTCAGGCATGCAAGTACACACGCAACACGCATCTTTTTTTTTAATACGAACGTCCATACCTTTCTCCACTGAGTTTGGAAAATGTGCCACTATCATGCACATACACGTGTGCACACACCGGCACTAATACACATAACACACGCCTACGCAACACAAGCACATGCAGATGTAAATGCACACGTACACATATGCAAGCACACACCCTCGCTCACGCATCTTCAGTGAATTCCTGAAGATGAGCGCCTATGTATTTTATAAACTAAATGAGAGCAAAATTGCAATGATCTTTTTCGTTTCCACCTCTTTATTTCGGCCAGTGCATTTTCCCCGGCTTCCTAGTGTTGTTGTAATTCATTTAAAATGATACTTTTGAACGTCTCTTAATCACTCTCTCTTTATCAGTCGTGGAAGGTTACTGAGAATGAGACGGAATGCACAGGGCTCGTGTATTTATACCTTTCTTGTAACTATTCGTGTCTGGGCTCATAAAAGTTATGCCATGGAATTTATCTAACTGAATAAATTATCAAAAAACAATATGTTTCTGACTGAATTTCTGGGATTCTGAGGAGTTATCATTATTTATATTATTTATATTCAGTCTATTGTCTTCATCTTTGTTGTTGTTATGACAACGTTTCAGCCGTTGTGCCCTCCGGTTTTACGCAGGTGTAATCTGGGTAATCTATAGGGAACTCTAAACTGAACTTTTTTTTTAATCCATGGGGTAGACTGTTGCACTGCGCATGTCTCGAGATATCGTCTAGTACTTTAATTTATTATTTAATACTGTTCAGTTATTGCTCGTCCGTTACCACTGAGTGTAAGTGTTCACTACCCGACCCAAGGATTGAACTTTTATCCACTAGGTTTACGGGGAAATGGCTCAGTGGATGAAAGCATTGCTTTGTGAATTTGGTGACACAGCGGTTGTGTGTTCAGAATTCTCTGTAGATTACACAGATCTATATATACATGAGGAATTCCGGGGAGCACAATGGCTGAAACGTTATGCTAACAACAGCAAAGATGAGGACAATAGTCCGAATATAAATACTGTAAAATAATATGTTGCTGTAATGCAATATGAAATTAATTTACCATATTAAAATATAAAAAATAACAAACAAAATAGGATAATGGAATATAATTTAATAATATTAATGAAAAACAATAATGACTTTAATGAGAAGACAAATAGGCTGCAATGAATGATTGACGGAAGTATTTAATCTCATTTCTTCCCTTGAAGGAAGAAAATTTGTGGCTCCTGATTATGTCGGCAAATGGATTATCTCGGCTTTCATCTTTTAATCAGCAATTTTTCCTTCATTTCTGATCAAAGATACATTAAGTTATGATGCTGAAACATATTAGCAGCGAATACTGGTACTGATAATGGTAATATTGAAGGCTTCCTTAAAAGAAAACTTCGGTATTCATTGACCGATAAGTTAGTGCTGCCATCGGTTGAAATTTATAAAATATTTCTCTTAAAAATAACATGCGTCTATCGTATTCTCGCTAGACTTCGTACTGGACATACACATGTTACTCACATACATTTATTGAGAAGTGGAATACCACCGATATGAGTGTCATGTCGAAGTCTTATACAGTCAGCCGCATAATAATAGAATGTTTCAGCATGCGGGAAATCCGAAACAAATATTACAGAACGAACAATCTTAGAGAACTTTTTGAAAACATTAAACCAGATAACATACTGCAATTTGTCTAAAAGATTGCACTTTACAATGAAATATTTTAGTCCTGGGTATGACGATAAACTACATCCGCGTCCTACATAAGACAATAAACTGCATCCAACAGCAAGACCCCTGATCAGGAAGTTTTCAGGCGAAGGGAACCACTTCTTAATTGCTGGTGTTCCCAGGTTCACACTAACCCGGGGTGGTAGCACCCGTTAGGGTCCCAACTGGGGTCAAAACGTGAAAAAAATATGTTTTAATACCAGAATTGCATTTTTGCAAAAGAAATTATTACCAGTAGAAAATTTTCGGAGAAAAAATATTACCAGGAATTTATTTTGGGGAAAAATATTACCATAAATACTTTTTTTTAAAATATTACCAGCAACAAAAATCTTGTCGGCATTAAATAGCTCATTGAAGTTATGCCGTAAAACAAAACAAACAAAACCAAAATATTTTTAAAAGTGTTTATGCAAACAAAAATCTTACCTTCAATCATTCTTGACAAACAATAAAACCTTTTCTTCAATCTTATCTGACGAACAATACAACTTTTCTACCATACTTTGGAAAAGATTTCCGTCAACCATAGCTGACAAACTATAAAAGAGTTTTCAACCATATCTGAAGAACTAAAGAACTTAGTCTCATCTATACTTGATGAACTATAAAGTATGTTTACAATAATCCATTTGGCGCTAAATAATCCCCAAAAGTACAGTAATCGTTAAATACAATAAACCAATCGATCTTAAAAAGTTTTTTTCAAGGAAATGGTTTTCTCAAGTTCAATAGCTGCTGTAACTCTTTCTAGTATTGATTTTTCCGCGGAGGGCGGGTGTTATGTAACGTAAGCATCTTCATTGTGTCATTATTCTCCTTTAGAGTTACATGAGTTACCCATTTTATATTTTGCTGCTATTGAATACATTCAAGAGATGTGGTTTCTATTGTCTGTTTCACTTTCTGATTTTTGTAACGTTTACATCGTTCGAGAAAGGATTGTCCAGACTGAGACTTAAATATGTTCAACTTGGTTATACAGTTGATTTGTTAGTTGAAAGACCAGCTAGTATACTATTATCTAGTAACAAAAGAAAATAGGCAGATGAAAAAGTAAAACTGAAAAACGTTTTAAACAAGATAGTAACAGAAAGTAGTCAGAAAAGCTATTAACTGAAGACAGTATCCATGGTTGTCAGCATTTGGTGGTGACCTATTCATAACTTAATATATATTCGATTAGATGTGTTAGCGACGTCGTAGCAATAAAGAAATTTAACGATCCATGTAGGGTTGTAAAAAAATTGAAAATGGGATTCAGAAAATATGTATTAAGTAAGGAATACATTGTTAGAAACAAAGAAAGGAATGATAATTAATATATATTCTCCTATATGGCAGTGAATGCTAGAGAATTTCGTCACAGATAAATAAGACAATTTGTTCCTGTGATGAATGCTAAAATTACTATGAACGAGACACGTGATTAACAAATAAAATTTAAGGAAAACTGGGAAATACAAAGATAATCATATATAAAAGAATACTGAAATTTCTGGGAAAGAATGCCTGGAGAAATTAATACACACAAGACAATCGAAGAGAAGTAATGGGGAATAGCTAATAAGCTAATGAGTTTGGGAGAATATTTGGCACAACAGAGGGAAGAATGAAGGGTGACGGGTCAAAGGTCATTTAGAGCAATACAATAGAGAAAAAATGGGCAGTCATGATTGCTTAAGTACTGAAAAGACATGTCAAATAAAAGAAGTAACTAGAATTTCAGATATAAAAAAAGTTAAATTAAAGGAGAAATGTCAGTTTATTCTGCAAAAGGATGCGTGCCATATGGAAAAGTCGATACTTTAAATGTGATGAGACTTTTTTAGAACCGTTGAAGCACGATAAGCTAACAAAATAAGTGGCTTCTAAAAAACATATTCTCATAAAGGAATTGCTTTTGCTCTCATCCAAACTGAGAATGAAAGAAGCAGTACGTGAATAATATAGACGAAGAAAAATGTAATCTTGATTATAAATAAACACCCCCGCAAACAAACTCGCTAACACCAAGAGACGTACAGATATATATACATATGTACAGGTATGTAAACTTGAGAGAAGGGCTGCTTCACCAAAGTGAGATATTTTACACCCCCAGTATGATTCAGTAATATTGATATCCTTATCTATCTATACCAGTCTGTTCCTATCTATCTATCTATCAATCTATCTATCTTATTCTCTGTTTCTCTCTCTCTCTCTGTTTCTCTCTCTCTCTCTCTCTCTCTCTCTCTCTCTCTCTCTCTTTACATATATATATTATATATATATATATATATATATATATATATATATATATATATATGTGTGTGTGTATATTTTCCGGAGATAAAAAAACTAAGATATATCACTCTATTAATTGAACTATGTACTTAGTTCACTGAAAACACTTACAACAAAATAATTCGTAGATTTACCAAATTACAAAATCCATATAAAAAATTCTCAGTTGAAATATTTGAACTTTAGCGTTGCGACTTGCACGTTCCAATATTATATAACCGTCAATAAATAACTCATTCTTAAAAAAACATCTTTCGGTCTACAACACATTTATTTCGTCTTCTAGTTTTGATTTTAAAGGAAAAAAATACAGCCTGACGATGGGGACACAAAGTCCATGAAAGTACTTGCTGAATTAAAAAAATACACCAGATCTATCTGACAGCAATTTTATACATAAGGATCGCATCATTCAGTGGATTTTTAGTAGTTTAATACTTATATTATGTCTATTAGCGAAGAGATTTCGCCATTAATTGCATTAATATTGCTAATTGATTCAATGTATGATTATCTGTTTATAATATATATATATATATATATATATATATATCGGAAAAAAACATAAAACGAAAGAATAATTTTGTATCATGGTAGCATAAATGAAGAAAATTAAAGAAGTAAAAATGAACATTTGAAGAAAAAAATCAGATTTATAAAAAGTATCACAAAAAGTCAATATAATTATTTGCCGAATCAATCTTATTAATAATCTATTAAATTATATATATATATGTGTGTGTGTGTGTGCGTGTGTGTGTGTGTGTGTGTGCGCTTTTTTAGGATGCAAAACAAAATGAGGTTGTGATGAGACAAATTGGAAAATTTATTAGTAACAAGAAATAACTCTCTGGTTTTGGTGGACTGATTTAAAATCCTACAATTACCCCCGCCCCCTTCCCCGATCTAGCTAAAACAAATAAACAAACAAACAAAAGATCAGGCATGGTCAGACTCTATTGCGTCTGGACATTGGAAATGATAAGGTAATCCAATTTAATTGGATTTATTGTTATTACTCATCCTCTGAGATCTGAAGGCATTTTTCATCGCATAGTTTTGTATTTCTTTCAATTTAACCATAGGAAACCAAAGAGAGTAGACCTTCTCAGTGAAAAGTGTTGGCAATATATCTTCCACGTTGTCTCATCATCTTCATATATATGTATATATATATATATATATATATATATATATATATATATATATATATATATATATATATATATATATATATACGAGATAAAGATTTATATTTTTATACCAAGAACAGTACTGGGGAAATTGTAAAAAAAAGTGGGAAAATGTTTACTAGTGACGCGTTTCGTCCTTCTGAACTAAATTTGTTATATCCGTACGACTACACATGCGCACAGATAAGGGGTGCTGGGAATGTTAGTATTTTTCAGGTTTTGTTTTTTTATCATACGAATTCATTAGGTTCTTTTTCTTTCTTTTTATTTTCCACTTTTGTTAATAGATATCCCACAAGGTGATAGATGATCTGCCAGGAATGATGAAATGTCTTGTTTACTAGCTTCCAACATATACAAGACCCAAGAGCCACTCGAGTGAAAGGTTTACTGAATAGCGTTGTTTTATGAACATACGAATTTGTAGATTATGATATATTGGATAGATATCTGTTAACTTGACATTTGATGCGGTTAAGATTGTATTCCTTGGCAAGGCATCTTGGGAGTTTGTTTCCAAAGGAGAAGCCCTTTTAGAAGTATCTGTCAGACTGAGACACCCTTCTTAACAATTGAATATGAATAAAATGAAGATGGTTCGCACCTGTTTACATGATATGGCGACTCTTAGCTCTAACGGTCTGAAGTGGTAGAAATAAATAATGTTGATCGTAGGAACATTTTCTATGGAAAATCGCTATAGAGCAGCGATAGGCTTGCGACTTTGCGTCTATAGGAAAAATGTTGCAAGCGCTTTTGGAATCTTTCACGGGTGGAAAGTGAGGATTGCGCAGCTCCCAGCTCAGATATTTGTGATCTAATCTGATTCTTGCAAAGATAAGCTCATGTCACGTGATATCAGGTACTTCCTGAAGTCGTAAGTGGAACCTACCATCTTTTCAGCGTCTTTAATGATGAGTCATATATGAGTTCCACTTGAGGTCTAGGATGAAGCTGTGTCTCAATAGACATTAAAAATGTGACTCCTTGGGATACCTTTCATTCGTCGTGGATAGTGATGATTCAGGATCAGTAATTAACGATAATAAAAAGTTACGAGCTGAGTTTTTGTTACATTGAAAATTACAAGCCAGTTTTTTCTCCATTGTCCTGTTAGTGCTAGCTCAAATTAGAGACAAGCTGCCAGGCTCTGGTTTGCTACATTTTTGTAGGTGCTCTCATATATCTGCAAATATATTTAGTAACGATCTGACAATGTTCTTAGGCATATCGTTAATATAAAGCAGAAAGAGAGTAGGGCAATGCAGTGAGCCTCGTGGGAGGCTTGCATTGATTTCTGTTGTGGAGATGAATACACCTCTCCGGAATATGACGAACTCGTCCAAATAGCATATCAATTTACGTCAGCAGTGAGCTAGCCTGGGGCGAACATTATATCCTTACTACAGAATTCAGTAACCCCAAGCCACATTATATTTCATGATTGTGTTATCTTCATTTACTGCAATGAAGTCATAACAAATTCAAAGAATGCATATGCCTGGTCATTAGCAACGACTATCAAGACCATACCTGATAGGAATAAGATGATAATTACACGGACTCGCCTGAGAGTTTGTGAAGCGAACCCCATCACAGTATAAAAGGCCCAAGTGATATTTTAGGATGAGTTTATAATCAAATATCTTAGGGATTATGTATATTATGCCACCTAGAACATCAGCAGTAGACCTAGAAGAGCGGAATTTATACTAGTCGATCAGATGGTTTCAATATTTTTTGTTATACATGAAAGTTTGCTGATGCAAATATAAGTCTGATGAATTGATATTGAAACGGGAATAAGTGATTCCATGTATTTCAGAAGACAGACACATAGCTGACACTTTCCATATATTTGCGAAACATTTATCCTTGGGCAGCGGCTAACAACTTTGTCAATATTAGAACAATGGGTTACGATTCTTATGAACGGGATTTTTACCAAACCAGTAACCTTCGTAGACTTTTGATGTGTCTGGAAACTTCCCATGCAGATGGCTCAATTTTGATGTGTCTGGAAACTTCCCATGCAGATCGCTCAATTTTTGTACCCAGTGAGAGTGGGAAAATTACGTAAAGGAAGGTCCTTGTCGTCTGAGGGGAGGTTAGAGGAAAAGTTCATTGTTAAAAACTTATCCTTATCCGACAAATATGAGATAGACTCAGGTGCATTTATAATAGTAAGCATTGACTGCTTGCTTCTGAGATTTTTTTGTTTGAGATTTTCCAGACCTCGTGGGAACCAGATTTTTTTTAACTTTAGCTGTGACTGTTGACGCATAACAGTTCTTTGCATTTTATCTAGGACTCTCTTGCACTGATTGCAGCAAAGATTTTGCAACACCATTGACTGTAACAGAGATGGTAATAGTGGTTAGGATGAGATATGTCTGTAGCATATTCTGGGGTGAACCAAAGCAGGCTCTTCAACTTCTGCTGATTTTTTTTTTGTGCGGGACAAAGTTTTCCATGCCAGAAAGATTATGGAGGCAGTTCTCGAGGCCTTAGTTTCGGAAATTGCTGAGAGAGGGCCCTTTTCATTTTCTTCGGTATTCCAAGTATAATTATGAAATTCTGACCAGACAGTCTATAACCAGAAGCTTCTAATTTGTAGAACAAACCTCAACGGTCAATTATTATTTATCTTCCTTATCTACATAATCTCCTTCCGTATTTGTTGCTTGGGAGAGTTTGTTTAGCGGCATATCAACGTCTAGGCCTTATTTAATGCCGAAATCTAGATATTTTGGACACAATTTTATAGTTTCATCTAAATATATATTTGTTCGCAATTGTATGACTTTAACTATAGATAAAATGTATTGGTGATCATTTTATGTAAATATGTATATTTTGTAATTGTATTTTATATATAAATTTACAGCTGGTATTTTTACTATAAAACTGTATTTTTATACTTTCATAATGTTTTGTTTTTGTTTGGAGGATTCAATAGAGATGGGACCCTAACAGGTGATGCCAAGTCGGGTAAGGGTGGGCATCAGAATAACAGTATTTAAGAGGTGGTTTCCGGTTCCTCAAAAACTGCAATCTCCCTGTCAGAGGCCATGCTGCTGGATGTAACTTAGCGTCCTACCGAGGACTTCAATCATACTTCTTAATGCATTCATCATAACGATTGTAGCAGTAAACTTCTGCTGTGAGTAGCTTTCCAACTCTAAATTAGGCTAACTTTAGTATAAAAAGAAATCTCTTTATTCAGCACCGAGTAAAACTAACCAGTAGTCTATATTGCAATTATGCAGAGAAAACCTTACTGGAAGATTTGCCGTGATCAGTAGTTGAACAAGACCAATACAGTCAAACCTTCGATCACGATGACATGTGACTTCGTGTTAAGACAACCGTCAACGGCTTCCGAAGAATTGTGTCTACCCAATTCCACTCACCACTCTTTGGTCAACTTGTATGATTTTCAGGTACTTTTCAACAAACCCGCAAAGAGGCCGATATTATCAAGAAAAGACCTCCATAGTAAATGTATCATGATGAGATTCGAACGCGACTCTTATAGTCGTAAACATATATACACATAGACATACATATATAAAAGACATATATGAATACGGATAGATATATTAATCTGTAGACTGTCAGATAGATAGATAGATAGATAGATAGATAGATAGATAGATTCTCCATATGACCATTTTTACATAGAACCGCTGTATTTCTTTTGGTTATTTATTCCATATAGCTTACTCGTGCAAAGTTTAATCAGACAAAGTTGAAAAAGAACCCGAAGTATCTTCGACACGAAGCAAGTTTTACTTCGATAATCGGCATTCGAAAACTGATCTCTTCGTAGTGGAAAATACTTATATATTGTGTTGCTCAAAAATTTCATTCGGTTATGAATTAGATTTTCGAACATTCTGGTTAAACCGATATTTTACTATCATCCAAGTTGATTGCAAAATAAGTCTCTCTCGGATTTCAAGGTAAGTCACATTGCAGCAATCACATAGACTGTGTTGTGGAAATCTTTCATGTGAGGTGGGACACACTGCTGGCTTTGA
The DNA here is from genome assembly GCA_964036315.1 of Acanthosepion esculentum. Classification (NCBI taxonomy): domain Eukaryota; kingdom Metazoa; phylum Mollusca; class Cephalopoda; order Sepiida; family Sepiidae; genus Acanthosepion; species Acanthosepion esculentum. The sequence continues at coordinate 13,563,062 of OZ038477.1, forward strand.
GAGTCAGCCAAGGAAATCTTGGCGTGGATCCAAGTTGGAAAACCAAATTCTGGTGTCTGTGGGAAATTTTCAACTCCCCCACCGTCTTGTATCCTAAAATAGAATGCATAAATATCATCCAATCATTCTTTTTCCAGAATATGCCTTTTCGAAACTAACGTGAAAATCATTGGACGTAAAAAGATAAACATTTATCTACAAAGAGACGCATATAAAATGAAACTTTGCCTATGTTAAAAAATGCTATTCTGTTTTTTTTTATGAGCATGTCATTTAAAGAGGTGGGAGATTATGACCCTCCACAACTTCTTGTGTAACTTTAAGTAACCTTTGATTATTTAACGTCTGTCGTTGTACCCGCTGTCGTATCCATTTGCACTGATTCTTTAAGTAGTTTACTCATTATTTCTCTATGTCGGCTCACTTTTCATTATATCCCATGAGTGATAAATTCTTGGCGAAGTTGAATCATACATGCTTCTTTTATTTGCTGTGTCCATTCAGGCCGTGGGCGATGATTCCTTATCTTTGCTGGGGTTGCCAAATCCTAGACCTTCCAAAATTGATGGCGTTTAAAAGCGTTCGTTTCGAGGGTGATTAATTATTTCCCATTATACAAATCACTTTTCAAGACTAAACGTTGTTAACTTCTTTGTAAACTATCGATATTTTCATGGCAAAAAATAGCTACAGTCTCTAGTCGCATCCCTTGATCCATCCAGTTCAGACCTTCATAGCTAGGACCGTCATGTCACGTACCCATAATAATTACCTTCGTATTCTACTTGTAAGGAGCAAGTTTCACATATCAGTTTTTTTCTCCACAGAACTGGTGCATCGTTGAACAGACTTCTGAGAGGATGCTTCCCTGATAACTGCATTCTTAAGTTTCTGGTCAACAGTTATCCATCTTACATATCCTCAAAATATAAATCCTCTTGTTTTTAAATTCCCATTACTTACCCTCGCCTGCAGAAGTAAAATCATAGTATTGAAGGCTGTAAACTTTTGCGTAACGATTTCAACATGGTTTTTATTATAATCTATAATATTTAAAATAATAATTAAATATTGCTCTACTTTGTATTGAGCACTTTTTAAAAAACATAAATGCTACGAAATGTTGAATTTTACTTCATCTGTTCTTTCTCTCATTTGTATACATATATATATATATATATATATATATATATATATAAATATAAATATATATATATAAATATATATATAAATATATTTATTTATATATATATATTTATATATATATATATATATATATTTATATATATATATAAATATATATATATATAAATAAATATATATATATAAATATATATATATATAAATATATATATATATATATAAATATATATATATATAAATATATATATATAAATATATATATATAAAAATATATATATATATATATAAATATATATATAAATATATATATATATATATATATATATATATATAGATAGATAGAGAGAGAGAGAGAGAGAGAGAGATAAAGAGAGACAGACAGACAGACGGGCAGAGAGAGAGGCAGGCATACTGACAGACAGAGAATGAAAAAGAGAAATATTGCCTATTAAATTAAAATACTTCTTTACATTTACTTTTTTGTTTACTATTAAATTTTGTTATCTCCAACTAGGCTAACCGCTTGTAAATGTAATCCATTAAATTTCTCTGCAAATTCCTATTCCACAGACAGCTTGTTATCACATAAAAACGTCGAGCAGAGTCACACGAAAGCAAAGTGCTGACATATATATATATATATATATATATATATATATATATATATATATATATATATATATATATATATATATATATGTTCTATTTTTTTTCATTTCTCCTGTTCTTCTCTTCTTTCAGGAATCCCGGGTCATATTCACTGACCTTCCACAACTAATCATATTTTTTTCATTTTTTAGTTTTGCTGAAAAGAAAAAGAAATAGAAAATGCGCAGGTGTGACATTCTGACCCGTTCAGAATGGAAATGGACTAATTGAGAGCTTCGCATGGTTCCAAGGTCGTATTGTCTGGCTCTGGTGTTGCTAGTTTTTGTAATGATTGATACTTGTACAATTCTGGGAAAGTGCAGCACAGTACTGCAAGGCATATGTTGCAAACAATCGCGAAGAGTAATACTTAACCAATTTGCGTGGGGTGGAAATTCAGTACTTATTGGATGCTCGACAAACATGACCTTGTGCTCCAAAACAAACTTTATGTACCTTAGTATACATGTATGTATATATATATATATACATATATGTATGGGGGGGGCAGAGAGAGAGAGAGAGAGAGGATGTAATCGGAGTAGTTTTGATTATTAAAGAAGAGCAGTTAGAGCATATTAGTTCATTTCATAATATATGATGTGATATATATATATATATATATTTACACACACACACTCGCCTATTCCGATATATATATACATATATATATATATATCGGAATAGGCGAGTCGAGTACAAATTTATTATAACGTTTCGACCATTATACGTTTTGTTTCATTCTGACGACCTTTATCCATTGTGCCTTGTGTCCTTGAGGAAACATGGCACACTGGATAAAGGCGTTAGTTAGATCCAGTGACAAGACCCAAACAGCGTAAGTTCAATACCCGGTTAAGGCAGTGGAGAACTTGGTGATGGGAATTAAGAGCAGATAACTGATAACTGACATCCATCAAACATGGCACGTGGAACTAGAACAGTCTACCCCATGTGAACAAAATAAAGCGTTTAGTTCGACATTCCAACCACCTGAAGAAGGCCGGAGCGTACAACAGCCGAAACGTTGTAATAAATATGGCGACAAAGATGAGAGCAATAATCCGAATAATTTAAATTGTATATATATATATATATATATATATATATATATATATATATATATATATATATATATATATATATATAAGCAAATCACGTAGGCACAACATGTGTGATTATTCGGTGTATAATATCGCAGCACTCTCCGGTGCCAGTCTTTCTCTAAAATTATGTTGGCCACTGGTACAAAACACTCGTACATCTTTATAAGTATTTAATTTAATCATCTCTGTTAATTCAAATAGTAAGGACCTATTATTCACTGTATGATGACTTAATGCTTCATGCCGAACGAAAGTTAACTCGAGCTTCAAATCAAGGACGTCAGAATTAAACAAAAACGTAGATATAAGTCTATAGCCCTTTTCATTACAGATGTAGTAGCGTCGTTTCTTTTTACTAAATATTAACGTAATAGAAAGGCACAAGAATCGCTCAAGGAAGAGGGTTACTGTGTGAGCTTGTTGTTTAAACATAATTGATGGAGATAAATGCTGAATATGAGAATATATAGGATAGTTAAATGTTAACCATAAACATGAAGCGGTTATGGGTGTAGTGATTAGAGAATCGACCCTCACAAGTCTATTCTACAAAGTAGAGTTTAAAAAAAGAGAACCTTATGCCGAACTATGACGACCCACGTCCTCATTGAAAATATACGCAGAGAGATAGAGAGAGAGAGAGAGAGAGCGAGGGTAATTCAAATAAAGTAATGTCTAAGGGTTTATTATCGTGTTTGCTACTTCATCATATCGAAACGACAATAGGAAGTTCTTTCAGAAATTGGTGGAAACGGTTGGTCATGTAAAAATCTTGTCATTTTCAGCACAAGACGAAAATTGTCGAACCTGAAGACACAAAACGTTTACAATTTCTAAAGCTTCAGACTTTATATGTCGCTCTGTGAAGATCAGAGAATTTGTGGAACGTTTCTTCGTTTAGCCAACGTGCGCACCTGGATTCCTGTGAAGAAAAAGGAAATTCACTGATGTTAGATTTAGCTTTCAACTTCACTTTCTTCTTAACTCGCTTGAAATGATATCAAGTTTGCTACAAGGGTGTGGAGTTCTCAGTGGAAAATGTATTAAATGGTTTTGATAGATTAGTATGAGAAAAGGCACTGTAAATTAGACGTTATTAACTCAAACATATTTAGTGTGGGTGGAGCTTATTTAAAATAAATGCATGAATCATTCTCTTCCTCAAATTTATGTCAAATAGTGAAAAGCTAGAAAAGGCACTCTAGCATTATGTAGCGATCAGATGAATAGAGGGGAATTCCCAAATCCCGGAGAGTACAATTGGAAGGCACTTCTGTATTGCCCCCGAGTATTCATGGCAAATCACAGATAAGAAAGAAAAAGAATCACCAAGAAACATGATGCCCTACGTCTAGAACTTGTGGTCGTGTAATCATTAATTTAGTTGTTATAGCATATCACACCGATGAAATAAATATTCGTATTTACCAGAGACCAATGAAAAGGTTTAGGGTGATGACCAAAACACGTTTTCAAAAACATATATATCGGATAATAATAATAATAATAATAATAATAATAATAATAATAATAATAATAATAATAATAATAATAATAACTTCATTTCTTGGAAAGTCAAAGATACTTACCTTCGTCTAATACAGAGTTACACCCTTGTGCAAATCAATTGAAACAACTGCTTTAGATTCCTTTCTTTTTCCATGCGGTCGTTTTTTGACCCACTGAAATGAAAGTGTGTAATTCTATTCGATTTCTATTTTTCCCTCAGATTAGGTCATTTACAGTAGTGTGCATTAATATGAAACTATTTTCAGGCTGTCTGATGAAATTTGTTTGGCCTTGAAATTTATCGCGTCATCCGTGATTGCATCAGTTTTTTTTATCACACCCAGATACTATTGTCTCGACTGTCGATTAGTTGTCCTACAGTTTTTGTCTGCGATGGACGTTACTCCAAGGATGCGTACGAAAATTGTAACGAACACACTGGCAAGCCTTACCAGCGTGCAAATCAAAGTACTATAGAGTGGCCCAGAAAATCTCCTGATTTAAATCCAATCGAGAATCTGTGGAGAATCTGCAAAGAACGACTTTGTGAAATGGACATACGAAGTACTAACATGTGCATTGGGTTCTCTTTCACTGGAAAAATACGAAAAAGTAAATAATAACGAAATTATTCGTTTTGTTTCAACTAATTTGCACAAGGGTGTAAATGAGGAGCATATAAGGGTAGGAAGGTAGTGCAGCATTTTAGTATTTCCTTCTGCCTTTAAAGCCAAGTCGTTTTTTCTTACCTATTCTGATATGAGTAAAATATCAGCAGATATTAAGTGGATAAAATATTCTTCCTTGCAATGTACTACTATTATTTCCATTTAATTATAGGTTGAATTACAAGAAATACAAAATGACCTGAAATGAGGAAAGCCTCGTGGTTGGTTTAGAAATTAACAGAAACGAAATCAAAGCTGTGTTCATTTTAATGTTCTAAATAAGGTTATAAGAATTGCGAACGGAGAAAGTGAAAACACTCAAGAATGCATAGAGTGAGGCGAAGTGAAAACATTTAAGACTGAAAATTGAATAAAAACGATAAAATGAAATGATTTTAATAAGATTACACACATATAAATATATTTTTCAAGTGTCGTACTGAAAATGATTAACAGAGATATTCATATATAAACTTGTGGCATTGCTCCAAGTTATCTGTATAAATCAATCTAAATGAAAAGTAAATGAACATTCTCGCTCTTTATTAGCAGGATACCGCAGAGACAAGATGTATCACGTTCTTCCACTGTGGGACTTCTTAGATCCCAGCGAATCACGTGTCGCATATATCATAATACTATCCAACTACTCTAACAATAAAATATCCACTAAAACCTATCACATAAATATATTTTTTCTTTTAACACAGGTAAATACCTCCCTTGAAAAATCTAGGCAACGACGTTAAAATCTGTTGGTCTAATTCTACTACAAATTTATCCAGGGTTTATTAGTATAATCTAGTACGATAAAGCATAAATTCTAAGCTTCCAACCTGATCATTTACTGTCTTGTTGGATAAAGATGTTTGCATTTTGAGTTAAAAAAACACTACCCTTCTATCGGTTATATAGCAGGTGGTTACTGGTTTTAATTTTACCCAAGGCTTTTATTAAAAATATGAATGAAATGTGAAATGTTTAGACATACATTTCAGAATAGAATATGATCTCTCCCAGACACATTATATTTGAAATCTCTGAATATATTATTAATATTAGACAATGCTTTGTACTATAAGGAGAGCATTTGCTGTGTGTTGATTGGTTTGTTTGGTTGTTTTGTTTTACGGCACATCAACCTCAGTGGGTCATTTAATGCCGACAACTTTTTTCTGGTAATATTTTTGTTTTGTCAAAATTCTATTTCTGGTAATATTTTTTTCCTGGAAAATGTATCGGTGGTAATATTATTTTAAAAAATGCATTGCTGGTAATTTTTTTTTTCGCAAACGTATTGCTGGTAATAGTTTTTTCTTCAAAAATTTATTTCTCATAATAATTTTTTACAAAGTATTTCTGGTATTAAAACCGATTTTTACACTTTTATAATGTTTTTTACCTCATTTTCGGGGTTAACTATTTGCCCATAGCTGGGACCCTAACAGGTGCTACCATCCCGGGTCAGGGTGGACCTGGGAACACCAACAATTAAGAGGTGGTTCCACGCTCCTCAAAGCCTCCTGGTGAGAGGCCTTGCTGTTGGACGTAGTTTATCGTCTTACCCAGGACGGCTTTGTGCTGATTCGCATTCAGATTTTTATCTGAAATTTTTGGAGACCACTTTTATCAAATCGGATTATCCATCTTACTCAATAATCGCTAATAATTGGGATCAGCTTTTAATATAAATATAGATACGTTAGTATATTATTAGGATGTGCATTTAATGTCCTCAATGAGGATATTTTCTTCTTCTCTTTGTGTTAATTATTGAGCATAGCTGTTTTGTTTTCTTAATTGAGCTCTGGGAAGGGAGGAACGTCAAACGGACAATTTCTTTTTTACTCCCGTTATAATGATATATACATATGAGTACTTTCCGGTGCTCCCGCGTCGCTACCGAATGAGAGACAAGGTCATGGTTTAGGGTGTGTTTAAAGGAAATAACATGAAAAACTCACCCCCTGCCTCGGCACTTCCCTATTTGGGGACGCAACAGGCGCTGGGTAAAAATCCAGACCCTACTCGAAGGACAGGTACTGCTTGTGAAGTGTCCTTGGATAATATATAAATATGTTTGTACTCTTTCTTGTTTGGGATTACTTATGGTGATTGCCTTTGTTTTTTTTGGGGGGGGTTGTTTTTTGTTGGGTTTTTTTCGCTCTCTCTTTTTCTCTCATTTTAATAAATACGTTTGATTTTTAGTAAGAATTAAATTTTCTCCAGCATTAATATCATTACATATCATTTATTTTTCGTTTCTTTTCCAAACGCCTTCATTTATTGAAACTCCCTGTTCACAAATGCCGATGAAATGTGATTCATTGTGTCTATTGTTACACGTGTATTTTAGATATAACTTCTCTGAAAATGAAAGAGGAACATCTACTTTCATATGTTTATAAATGCTTTCTGACATCACACTAGCATCAAGAATTAAACTAGATAAATCCAGAATCCATTTAATCTGTAAGTACTAGTCATGAAAGCTGGGCTATTGTGATTACGTAATTCTTGTAACCTCAGATGTCCTAACGTCTATTTCTATCAGTTTCTTGCAGTCATCCCTTGGCACGTTTATCGAATATGATAGGAGGTCAGCGCTCACGTTATCTCCGACATGAAGGTATTCGATTCTATATTTGTAACCTGCTCGGCTCAAAGTGTATAACTGGATTATGTAGGAATTCAATAGATTCTGCAAGGCTTTATGATCGATATAGGCCATAGATTTTTCTTTATATAGGTCTCTGAAAGAATTAATGAATAGCATATATGCCCTTCACAGTTGTTGAAGATCTTTCCTAGGTATCGCTTTCCGCGAGTGAAAATGTGTATTTCTTTTCCTTAAGAATTTTTTTTAATCATTTCACCCCCAGCAAAGCAATAAAACCACTAAGACACGATGGACTTCTGCTGTAAGAGAATATGAGAAAAATACTTTTAAGGAGAGAAGACAATAAAAGAACAAGAATTAAGAAGACAGAAGATAATGATTGACATTGCATTTAAATTTTTGAAAATCAAAGGCAATAAAGCCACTAGGGCACAAGAGATTACTGAGAACTAGAGAATATGAGAAAAACTAATATTAAGGAAAGAGGACAATAAAAGAACAAACATTAAGAAGACAGAAGACAATGATTGACATTACATTTAAATTTTTAAACTCAAAGTTGACTGGGAAGCAATAAGCTGGAAGAGAATTCCACAAGCGACAAATGCGATAGAAGGGACACTTATCATAGAAAATACGCTTACATTTAGACATTTCAACTATGAAATAATGAGACCTATCCTCCAATCTAGTATTACGCTGAAATTCATAAAGTCTTGGTACCATACAAGAAAGTTAATCAGAACAATTAGCATGAAAATATTTGTAGAAAATGTACAGGAAATCTACATTACAGTGGTGGAAACTGACTGAAACCGAATGCCAGGTCAGGATAAATAACATAACAGACTCTTCTAGTATGTCATCACGAATCTATAAATAGCAGGAGAACACGACTAAACGTAGCCGCAATATTCGCTGCAAGGACAAATGTCGAGAAATAAATGTCTAGCATGAGAATGAACCAACTTTCCTATTATCAGACCTAACAGTTGATTCAATATAATCTTTCCACTTCAAGTCAGTGGATGTTAGTCCGAGATGCTGTAATGAGTTTTCTAAAGGTTAGCATCAGCTATGATGATAGAAAGTAAAAATATTCTCTTAGACGATTAAGAGAAAGTAGTTTTGTTTTGGAGGCGTCAGAATTAAGAGGTCATACCTTGCCCCAGTTAACAGCAGATTGTAGATATTGTTTTTAGATCAGCTGCCAATTTGACTATATCAAACTGCTCAAATTTGCTATTAAAACAGGAATTTATGGTTGTGTCTTCAGCATAGATAAAGAATCAAGAACTGATGCCATCAGTAAAGTCAATTATGAAAATTATGAACCACGTAGATCCAAGGATAGAGTCTTGGAGGACGCCTGCATTAATGCGAAATGATCTCGAAGACTGGCCGTTCAATGCCACTTTCATTTCGTATTTTGATAATATCGTGGTTAAATGGCAGTTCAAAACCTTATCTCATATACTCAGGATGTAACATGTAAAAATAGATAAAACTTTCTTTATAAAACTGGATTTAATCCGGGCATTTCACGACACTGAAAAAACAACGATATTCCCAAATCGGCCCTCATGACACTTTTTGTGTTTCATTCGTACTGAAACATACAATTCAGTCTTTCCATTGTTTCAATTTCTATATAAAACGTATTTTGTATTTCCATCGATTGGTGATATATTATAAGTGAGTTATTCTCCAGAATATTATTAAAAAATTTAGATGTATTTTATGATTTTTAAGCACATCGATGTATTAAATTCAATGAAATTGAAATATGGCCAAACCTGAGATCGATAATTTAAGACACCTCATTAGTGCAAAGAGAAGATGGGGACAATGATAAATTTCCCGCTCAAAGATGAAACGGGGACAATGATAAATTTTCCCGATGCAAAGATAAAACTGGGACAATGATAAATTTCCCGCTCAAAGATGAGACGGGGACAATGAAAAATTTCCCGCTCCAAAGAAGAGACGGAGACAATAATAAATTTTCCCGCTCCAAAGATAAAACTGGGACAATGATAAATTTCCCGCTCCAAAGATGACACGGGGACAATAATAAATTTTCCCGCTCCAACGATGGGACGGGGACAATGATAAATTTTCCCGCTCCAAAAATGATACGAGGACAATGATAAATTTTCCCGCTCCAAAGATAAGACGGGGACAATAATAAATTTTCCCGCTCCAAAGATAAAACTGGGACAATGGTAAATTTCCCGCTCAAAGATGAGACGGGGACAATGATAAATTTTCCCGCTCCAAAGATAAAACTGGGAGAATGATAAATTTCCCGCTCCAAAGATGGGAAAGGGGACAATGATAAATTTTGCCGCTCCAAAGATAAGACGGGGACAATAATAAATTTTCTCGCTCCAAAGATAAAACTGGGACAATGATAAATTTCCCGCTCAAAGATAAGACGGGGACAATGATAAATTTCCCGCTCCAACGATGGGACTGGGACAATGATAAATTTTTCCGCTCCAAAGATAAGACGGGGACAATGGTAAATTTTCCCGCTCCAAAGATAAAACTGGGACAATGATAAATTTTCCGGCTCCAAAGATGGGAAAGGGGACAATGATAAATATTCCCGCTCCAACGATAAGACAGGGACAATTATAAATGTCCCGCTCCAAAGATGATACGGGGACAATGATAAATTTTCCGCTCCAAAGATGAGACGGGGGCAATGAAAAATTTCCCACTCCAAAGATAAGACGGGGACAATGATAAATTACTCGAAACACTGTAATGAAACATTTGCAATTAGTGGGAATGTTCACTATTTATTACGGTACATACAGAAACTGTACGTTTTTAATGAATAATTTGATTGCTTTAAGACATTACGATATTGAATTATCTGACAGCGCCTTTTCTGAGATTAGCAAAATAAAGACTGCACTGACAAATGCTTCTAACCTTTCCACTGTTCTGTCTCACCGTCAGTTGTGCCTAATTGTCGATACGTCCAGCCACGCCACTGGCGGGATCCTACGACAGAAAAGTGAAAATGAGTCGGAGATGCTTCTGGCTTTCTTTTCGAAGAAACTATCAGAAACAGAAACAAGATACAAGTCGTTCAGGCGTGAAGGATATCCAACCGTGCATTATTTTCGGCACCTACTGGAAGGTCAACAGTTGTATAATTTAACTGACCATAAGCCGCTACTTCGTATCTTCCTGAACACAAATCAGACTTTTTTTTTGCCACGGGAGATACGTCATCTGTAATTCCTACTTCAGTGCACGTCAATGTACATCACATTAAATTAAATAAAAATATTGCAACAGTCTCTCTCTCCCTCTCTCTCTCCCTCTCTCTCTCTCTCTCTCTCTCTCTCTCTCTCTCTCTCTCTCTCTCTCTCTCAACATAAACCCTGTGTTTGAACTCGGAAATCGATACCGTTATTATGGCTTCCGAGTAAAAGAAAGAAAAGAAATTTCAAGAATTTCTCATGTCTGATTCCCATTCTCAAAAACGACAAAATATTCGGCTTCTCATATTGATCGCATGTTAATGTGCCCAAATGTCTACAGAATAACCACGCCCTTTAATATCAGAAAGAGGCGGTAAATTTAAAGACTCACACCGGAGTGCCAAAGTTTCTTTCAGGGTAAGGAACGTTAAGACTGTCCTCATTTTAAATTAAGCCGTACAAACTTGGCCATGCATTTCCTGTCACAAAGTGCGAATTATCAGGTATGCTAAGGGGCCTACTGGAACATTTACTGCCACAGACAAACGTTTCTCTAATATTCATGTAAACATCATGGGTTCACTTCCGTAGAACACTGGTTGCTCATATCTTTTGACATCATGCTATACACGCTCTCCAAACATGGATACCGTGACCTGAATTGTTGTTCGACTACCCCTATATGACTTGATAGATTATGGACACGTTACATCATTACAGATGATAGTTAATTCGTGTCTCGTCAATTCATACAACAAACTATCTTACACAGCAACATTTAATATTGCGAGGACAGTATGTTGGGTGAGCATTTCAGTCCATAGTTAAAAAAAAAAATAACTGCTTTAAAATTACAATTCTATTATGTCCATCTACTAATTTGGTCTTCTTGTATCTAGATTCTGCGGTTATTAAACTGATCTTCTTTCACTGAAAAACTTCATTTTCCGAGAAAAATAATGCTTCCTATTCTAATCAAAGTACCAGACGTAACTTATTTCCTTAATGTGTTAAAAATGATATAAATCTTATACCATAAATATCAAGTCAGAAACATACGTGCCAAAACCTTTATGTAACTGTAAACGCATGCTAGTAAGTAATCATGAGATAATACAACCTATTCAGTCAGATTACAAATACATTTCCAAAGCATTATGCGGAAAGAATAAATAATTCACAGGTGTTATGGGTACGGATAAACATTATATCATGTTTGACAGACTGAAGTTTTACTTCCTGCACACTACAATGAAAAAAGACGACCGAAACAAAAGGTATATGCAAATCAACGAATAGTTATAGTATTTAAGGATGCTGTGTACACGGAAAGAAGAACACTTGCATTCATTTCTCCCAATCGTATATTCTTCCTTCTTTCTTGTACTAGAATTTATACTGACGTGTCACTCTTCTTGTAATGAGCATAGAAAATAAATTAATAAGAACAAGAGGAAATCGATGGCAAACAAATATTGATAATAATATTGCCAAGGGAAGTCAAGAGTCTAAAATGAAAGACACGTAGGGATAATAGTGTGCTTTAAGAATGTCTTGAAACAATTTCAAATAGACATTACGAAAAACTTAGAAGTGTTGGTTACTGAATTTTTGTTGCATATTTATATGAAATTATTAAAGTTATTTTTTATGATTTTTAGTTTTAGTAATGTTTTTATTTATGTTTCAGACTGGAATTAATATTGTTTTTTTCTTCTAGACGCATTAAATACCAGGGGTTATCTCTAAAACTGGATAACAATGACTACTCCACAAGAAAAGACACGATGTGTGTCTTCGTTTAATCAAAGCCGGATATTCAAACACGTAGAAATTACACAGTTAAATATAGAAACAAACTTCGGCACGTCAGTCGATTCTAATGAATTTGTGGACCCACAGTATTTGAAAGAACGACACAATATAAATATTTATCCTATCTACAGATATCTGCTATTTAAAAGCACAACCCAAGACATGAAATACCTCTCCCCCAGAGCCGTTCTTTTTATGCCGTCTCTTTTCAGGGTGTGGTTCTTCATGGTTCTCCACAGTTTCCTTTAATATGCTACTCAAAATATCTGCCATTATTAAGTAATCCATTCCCTCAAGCACAAATAGCTTACTCTTGCAACTCTTGTTTCAGTATATTATTTGGGTGTTACATTCTGTTATCCTTTTTTCCGAATTACATAACTTTCAGCTGTCTGATTGTAAGAATCAGTTTCATTGTAGTTTCTATTCTCATTAAAATTTCCTCGTTATTCAAATGTTCTGTTCTTAGATTTATCAACGTATTATTATCACCAGCGAGAAGATTATTCAGAATTCACTAGCGTTTATGAGAGTAGATATTAGATTGCAGTTAAGCACTGTTTCTTCTGCTTCTAACGACAATTGCCAATTTTTTAAAATATTTATTTTGTTTCTCTAAGGAATATGTCTTTATTACTCTGAGCCTGTATAAAAAACGTTTTTTCCGAAAAAAGTTCCTACTGTTTATCTCATAGCTAAGTGGGGACGTGGTGAATTCATCCCCTCTCCAAGGGTATTTAAGTGTCAGTGAACCTAACGAACCCGAACTGAGTTTTCCTCTTTCTTATTCTGATTCTCATTCTCATCACGACACACGCACACATCTATGGGCAGACGAGGCTCGATATCGCTCGACTTCTCTGATTGGACGAGAAAAAGTGTAAAAACGTGATATGATCGTAAGTAAACAGGATGTGACAGATAGATAGATAGATAGATAGATAGATAGATAGATAGATAGATAGATAGATATATACGTAAGTAGATAGATAGATAGATACTTAGATAGATAGTTATATAGATAGATAGATAGATAGATAGATAGATAGATACGTAAGTACGTACGTACGTAGATAGATAGATAGATAGATACGTAAGTACATACGTAGATAGATAGATAGATAGATACGTAAGTACTTAAATAGATAGATAGATACTTAGATAGATAGATAGATAGATAGATAGATTTAATAGTGTACAATAGATAGAACGATAAAGAGCAGACTAGCATAGATAGATAGATAGATAGATAGATAGATAGATAGATAGATAGATAGATAGATAGATTTAATAGTGTACAATAGATAGAACGATAAAGAGCAGACTAGCATAGATAGATAGATTGATATAATTTTTGTGATGTTTCTTGAATTTTTATGGTTTTTTCGTAAATAAAATTATGATTTAAATGAATTAAGCTTGGAAAAATGATTTAAGCTTCGTAAATATTTAAACATTACAAACCATAATAAAAAGTGATAAACCTGCAAATTAAGCAAGTTTTCAAATATATTATAGGAAGAATTAAACTATATGCGGCATTTTAGTCTCCCAAACTGACTTTTGAAAGGCGTAATTGTCTTTGTGTTTAATACATAGACGCGCATATCTTCAGAGAAAAACAAATATTTGTAGATGTCAACGGCCGTGATTGATAGTTCTTTGCAGCACTCGAGCAGAAGCAAAACTTTTGATCCAAAACAACAAAGATGAAAATAACGTCTGAAGAAATGAAAAAACATTGTTATTTAGGCGTCATAAATCAACAAACTTTATGACAATTGATAGATAATGAGTAAGAAGGAGAGAAATGAACAAATAAAAAGAAATAGAAGAGGCGGGATGAAAAAAAGAAAC
>OZ038477.1:13582648-13622648 GCA_964036315.1 Acanthosepion esculentum
AAAAAAACCGGTTCCAAAATCTTGTGAATAAACAGACTTATTGAACACACTCCACCATCGATACCCCCTTCGATACCACCTAATCTCTTAGCTACTTTCTTAGCTCTCAGTAAGTTGCTTCTTTCACTTCGTCGTCAATAGATCCTCTCAGGATGATTAATTCATGAGCTCAAACAAATGATTTGGGTTTAAAGTCGGGGCTCTAGAAGTTTGGGGCAAGGAATCCTCGACCATTCCTTCATGATATCTCTCATCATTCTGGGAAAACATTTTGCACAGACATTTGAGAAGCAAAGAAATTTTCACTAATGCACAGATACCATCATGGCTTACCTGGTGGCTTTCAAAGACGTTTACAATAATAATTCTTTTTGGCCTTATCCTCATTAACAGCAAAAATGTGGCTCACCGCTGAGGAGCTTGTTACTAAAGCAAATATCTCCTTCCCTCCTGGTATTATCATGGAGTTTACTGACCCATCTATCATACTGTACACTCTTTCATTAAGCATCAGCAACACCTCTGGTCAATGGAAAAATTTAATGTCCCTCTACCGGTAATATCAGCACCTTTATACTGTTTCATCCACTTCAGCAAAGTAACCGTAGACAAAAATGTTCGCAGATGAATGGAGAGAAAGTACCTTTTCTATACTGTCAGCTATTGCGTCTTGGGAAGAGTTGAGGGCAATAAAGGAAAAAGAGACAGCTGTTTAGTAGCGAAAGACGGAAGCACATGAAAGAGTAGTCAGCGTCGAGGGGAGATAATTCCCTGAACATCGGAAGATTATCCCGGATGTAAACACCAAGGCCAAGCATGTGAATGTGGTAATCTTTTCGGCAAAGTGGAAAATACTCTGGAACCAAGAATTTATTTGTAGCAATGGAAGAAATCAAGTCGATTTCACAGAGGGCAAACATATATGGTGACTTTTCAAGGAGAAAAACTTCAACGCTACAGAAGTTGGAACGGATGCCACGAATATTAAAGAAAGAAACATTGAGGAGGGTAGGTGTTTTTTTTGTTAACTGGTTTAGTTTTTATTTCTTTTTGTTGTGATTTCCTTGTAATGTTTTGAGGAGATAAAAACGACCACTGTAATTGTTACTATCTGTCGTCAGTGGCACTACAAACCAGCCAGTGCATGGCTGGGAGCAGAGCATCATACAGTTTTAGGGTTGCCGACTGGAAATACATGCACAAACACCTACCCATGCGTGACATGGCACTAGAGATACCCCGATATTGTGTGACTGTTGATCAGAGCAGCTTCTTTAAGTGCTACAAAAGAGTCCGGGCTCCTAACGACCAGTTGGAAGCAGCAGCCAGCAAACTATCTCGCGCCCCGCCCCCCCTCTCTCTCTCTCTCTCTCTCTCTCTCTCTCTATATATATATATATATATATATATATATATTATGTTTATACGTAATTTTTATAGATACAGATATTTAAGTAAATGCTCTGTTTATAATAAACAGTATTAACAACATTTACCGGCCTGAATGTCCGGGAAATTGTCATAGAAAATATGCGTAAATTCAGGCCGGTAAATGCCAATACTGTTTATTATAAGCAGAGAATTTACTTAAATATTTGTATCTATGAAAAAGAACGTATAAACATAAAAAATGTCTTAAATAATTGTCGGACTTTTTCCAATTGATAATATATATATATATATATATATATATATATATATATATATATATATATATATAAGTGAAGAGGTTATAATGGTTCCAACGAGAGAAAAATGTGTATATTAAAAAGAAGAGAGGTACCGTAAACTTTTTTGGTTGTAATGTGATATTTTAAAAAAAAATATTATTCTTTATTTTTGCAGAATTTTACAACAGGTGTTTCTGGTCTCGCGACCGTCTTCAGGTAAAGGGTGGAGATTTCCACATATTATTAAAAATAATTAATTTTTTTCCTTTATGTTTTTCAATGTTAAATATTCTCGATATGAGACATTCTCTGTGTTTGTGTTAGTAATCCGAATGTCTTTCTTTTTTTCAAGAAAGACATTCTCTTCTTTTTAATATATATATATATATATATATATATATATATATATATATATATATATATATCCACACACACGCACACACACACAAACAAATATACACATACTCACATACACAAATATATATATATACACACACACACATATATATTGCTGACTGCCACATCATGTTGAAACACCGATTCCCGTACAATCACCGAATTTAAGCAACCTGGGGCCTGGTCAATACCTATATGGGTGAACTTCTGTGAATACTAGATGCCAAAAGCTTCGATGTACGGATGGTGGAATGGATAATAACTAGGAATTGTTAATCGGAATGGACACTGTGGTCAATGTGACACTGAGGCCTTAAGATTTCGTTCAAGCATGAAAGAGACTGACACCACTTTTTATATTTACACACCTTCTATCTTTATTATACTGAGCGCTTTTACTCGTCAATATATCAGTCTTTAAGACGATATTTTTATCAAATACATATATGCATATATAATTCAGAAGAAATGGTAACGTAATCCTTTAATCTGGTAATTTCAATTATACGTGGATCGCTCTGAAAGTAGTGAATCCTCTTTATTTCCAAGGAAATTACACGAAGTCCAATAACGAGTTAGGAGTTTCAATATGATAGATAGATAGATAGATAGATAGATAGATAGATAGATAGATAGATAGATAGATAGATAGATAGATAGATATGAAAAGGACTGCGATAGATAGATAGATAGATAGATAGACAGATAGATAGATAGATAGATAGATAGATAGATAGATAGATATGAAAAGGACTGCGATAGATAGATAGATAGATAGATAGATAGATAGATAGATAGATATGAAAAGGACTGCGATAGATAGATACATAGATAGATAGATAGATAGATAGATAGATAGATAGATAGATAGATAGATATGAATAGTACTGTGATAGATAGATAGATAGATAGATAGATAGATAGATAGATAGATAGATAGATAGATATGAAAAGGACTGCGATAGATAGATAGATAGATAGATAGACAGATAGATAGATAGATAGATAGATAGATAGATAGATAGATAGATATGAAAAGGACTGCGATAGATAGATAGATAGATAGATAGATAGATAGATAGATATGAAAAGGACTGCGATAGATAGATACATAGATAGATAGATAGATAGATAGATAGATAGATAGATAGATAGATAGATAGATAGATAGATATGAAAAGGACTGAGATAGATAGATAGATAGATAGATAGATAGATAGATATGAATAGGACTGTGATAGATAGATAGATAGATAGATAGATAGATAGATAGATAGATAGATAGATAGATAGATACTGAATGAATAATACAATCAAGAGGTTGAGATACATATATAGATAGATAAATAGACAGACAGAACATGTAAGTATATAACCTTTTCAGATTATGCTTATATTTTAATAACCACTTTGTTTCTTGAGAGATCCGGCTTATAATATAAAAACTTATTTGATATACTGATAAAAATATTTTTGAGGAAATTATGCCTTACTGTGAACTTTTACTTATACGTAAATCCAAAAAAGACACGCTCCAGAAACATACATTGGATTAAGTCAATATTATATTTACCTAAATATTTCTTGGTTTATTCGATTTATTACTTTAAATCATAACATGGGCAATTTTCTATTCTCTTGCAAACATCATTCTTTCAAATATTGATTTTATCAACTTCGCTACTTTTTAAAATTTCACATTATAAAAAACAGCTCTTGCCATTGTTTTATTTATTCTTTTGAATTCCCAGAGATCTTTTCTTGAATAATGTTTTCCATTCTTAGGTACACCATATTTAATGATGAACCACATGTATTTATTTGGATAGATGACTGGAATCGCTAGAAGCCATTCCATAAAATTGTTTCCTTTGAAAAGCCTTTATTTTTAGCAAGGTGTGAAATTCAGATTTTCAGAATAACAGGGAACATTCTATTACATAAATATTCATATTAGCTTAAAGCTTCTTTGTTGGCTTTTGAATCACTGAAAAATATTTTTACGGTCTGAAATTTTCTTTTCTTTTCTACTGTAAAATTTACTTGAAGAGTATAACGTGAGTACCTTTTTATATAATTTTTATCTACACAGTAATCTTGAAACTTTAAGAAAATATTCTCCGTAATCTAATGTTTAATTGGATTTTAGGTACTTTGGCATTAAATTTACTATACTTAACGCTTTTATTTATAATGTCACGTATGGACATTCGTATTTAAAATATCGGCACGTTTATACAAACAAAAAATTCAGAATTCTTTTTAAACTATTGTGGGTCGTATTACACTTTTCCCTTTATGATTAGTAAATACAGGTTTTTCTTAATAAAAATATCTCCTAACCTCTATAACGTAGGACATAATTTTAAAAGATTTGAAAATTTATAAATTATTAAAATTAAACGTTTTTTAAAAATGAAAACATTTCTGTTAAATTTCATTATTCATCGAAAATATGTTTATCTCAAGACAGTAGTGTCCATAATTGTTCTTCTTCAGTTAAACTCTTACAAGCTTTACTAAATAAATAATATTTTAGCTTTAAGACATTTTTTTTTTACGATTCAGTGAAAATTAAAGTAACTGGGCGTCCTGTTTTACAAAAAGAAAATTGGCGATTTCAACTAATATAAACATAAAGTTTCACAAAATGTAATTTCTCGATATTTCATTTGTGAATAAAACCCGAAAGTTTCATTAATATTTGACTATTATTTGATTTTTGCAAGAATTGCCAAATCAATCACCGCAAAAAAAGACGCGAAAGTTTCTAATCTTTGGCCACCACGCTGAAGAAAAATAAGAATGATCCACAAAAAAGGATCAAAAAATATTATTTAATGATAAAAAATTATTTGTTTTTCTTCCCAATAATAATAACAATTTGCACCAAAAACATTACTTTTATTAAATTCTGTGTATTTTTCCATCAATGTATGCTATTTTTCAGCGAATTATTTGTGATCCCTATATAAGTGTATCCTAAAAGTATTATGGGTGAAAACATTGACATGCATAAGTAAAACAGTTACTATGTAGATATATAGATATGAAGAGACTAAGATACAAAGAAAGAAAGAAAGAAAGAAACAAACAAACAATATCTAGGACAAGGTTACACTCAGATGTGACTCACTATGCCACATACTGTATACAACGCAAACTTCCAGTCGTAACGAGCCTTGCATATCGATGAATATATATATATATATATCAGTCCATGTATTTGGAAAACAATCCTTCTTTTATGTATGTTCTATTAAAAATAATAAAAATAACGGCTAAAATATTTTGTAACTTTTTTTATTATTTAATCTTTATTTTGTGTCCTAAAAGTTTTTGTTTTTTAAAGGACTGCGTGTGTGGGGAAAATTATCACTAGTGTTGTTTTCCCGAGCTCTATCGCATATTATTTTAGCTATTTTTAAAGAGTTGGGTAGTAATTTCCATGTTAAGGGTTAATTATATATTTTGTTTATTATACATTTCTGTCTGAGTAGAGCCTTTTTGGTGGTTCAAATTTCCTTTTTCTGTCGTTTTGTTTAGTTTGCGATTAAGGTCAGGAAGGTCTGGCTGGATTCATACATTGGTTTTCATGTTCTTATTATACATGTGTTGTCTCCTAATACATTTTGCATATGCCAGATTGTAGAATGTGGATTTAAAAGTTTTCTAACTGACACCTCATGAGAGGAGAGGTCGTGTGTGTAATTTTAATTTAGATTTGGAAGCAGGTAAATTCGTAGATGAGATTGGTGGTCAGGAATTACAATATCACAAGCGGAGTATTATTCTTAATTATAAGTGTGGAATTGATGATTTTCTGTAGTTTTTAGTGAGATTTATACCTTTAGTAATATACGAAAGATGAATTCATTTTTTCATGATAGGTCGCAAGGCGAAAACAACTTATTTGTAGTTTGTATGCTCTTGATTGAAATTAAAATATTGTTTTAAAATTTGTATTAAGTCTTTTATCTTATAATAAATAAGGTATATATAAAACTTTGTATTATTCGTTTGAGTTTTTGGAAAAAATATTTTCTGAGAAGAATAGATATGTTGTGCTTGATTAAGAATATTTTTTAATTGCCATCTTATATAGCTATGGGCATTCACTTTAAAATTGACAGGAATTTTGTCTCCTGTTTTCATTGTCTTTATCTATCTATCTATCTACCTACCTATCTATCTATCTATCTATCTCTCTCTCTCTCTCTCTCTATATATATATATATATATATATATATATATATATATATATATGCACATATATCAATCTTTCTCTCTCTCTCTCTCTCTCTCTCTATATATATATATATATATATATATATATATATATGTATATATATATATACATATACATATACATATATATATGCACATATATCAATCTCTGTCTGTCTGTCTGTCTGTCTGTCTGTCTCTCTCTCTCTCTCTCTCTCTCTCTCTATATATATATATATATATATATATATATATATATATATAAATGGGTCTCCTTTAAATTAATGTGGAATACGTCTTTAACTAAACTCATAAACTTGATAAATATACATTAGGGGATAAACCGCGATCTAACTTTACCTTAGGTTAATATACATTCATATCTTGCTGAATCTTAATAAATCTATCTAGGACATAAAAGTGCAGGTCTCTAGGCATTTCACCATTTAACATTTAAATATATTTCTCTGAATTTAATTAATAATCATTCAATTCAAATCTCTTAGGTTTTTAACTTAAATCTCTTGGTTGATTATACAAAAAGCTTATACTAGATTACATTAATTTAAAGATTGTTTCGCTAATTTCGAAAAACCTTTAAAAAATGTTCCGAACCAGACACTTCTTTAATATTATTTACAGAATTTGTTGAATGAAATACATGGAATTAACCCCGATCTAACTTTTCCTTAGTTTAAATTACATTCATATCCTGCTATATATTAATAAATAAATCTAAGATTCTTTAGATATAAATATCGTTCTCTGAATATATGTGTTTTAATTTAAATCATTCGGTTAATTATATAAAAAGCTTATGAAAACTCTTTCGCTAATTTCGTAATCTTTAAAAATGTTCTCTTTTAATATTATTTACAAATAATTTCTTGAATGAAATATGTCAGAATTGAATGTTTGGCCCCGTTGAGAGAAACAGACGGGATTGTTTCAGATTCACCCTTTATGACATTCTGAGGTCAGTAGGTCAAAATAGGTCAATACTCTCTGGCTTTACCTCACTTTCAAAAAACAATATCACTTGTTTTTAACCCGGTATATTTTTTCCATTTCATTTGTAATTTGTTTGTATGTTTTGAAGATTGAGAGCTGTTGTTTTTTTTTTAGACATTTCATGAAATAAAAAGTATTATCTATGAAATTTTAAGTGTTTGATATTATTTAATTAATAATAATTTTCCTCTGTCCTTTGACATAGAGCTTTCTTGGGATCTGTATCCTCCTGGAAATTCCATACAGGATTGCCACGTTGTACCACTAATATATATATATATATATATATATATATATATATATATATATATATATATATATATACTACTTGTAATCTTATAAATATAAGAAATTATACTCGTCCGGAAAACCTTACGTGTCTTGATTTGTGAGTAAACAAACCAATACCAAAGGGAAAAGAATGGTACAAAAAAAGAAAGAACAGAGAACATATACGTCAGCCGAATATAATCGGCTAGCATCTAAGTTCAGAGTCCAAAGATAAAAACACCGAGTAAGAAAAATAACTAAATAAAGTGCTCGATACGCTAAATAGAGCAAACCTAAATTAAACCTAAAGAGCCAGACTAACCTACCACGGTTTCATCTAAGCGGATCGTCAGGGAATACGCTTAGGTGAAACCGTAGTAGGTTAGTCTGGCTCTTTAGGTTTAATTTATATATACATATATATATATATATATATATATATATATATATATATATATATATATATATATATACATATATACATATATATATATATATATATATATATATATATATATATATACAATGTAACCCGGATATAAGAGAGTTGTCGTGACCGGAGAAGAAGCATCTTAAATCCGTGTTTCTCTTATATCTGGGTTTGGTCTATTATATATACATTAACACAGACTCTAATTTGAGACCAGATAAAATCTCTCTTATATCCGGGTTTCTCTTATATCCGAGTCTCTTATATCCAGGTTACACTGTATATATATATGTAGTGGAAACTCGAGTTCACGAATATAATTCGTTCCTGAAGACCGTTCGTAACCCGAAATGTTCGTAAGCCGAAACTATTTTTCCAATAGGAACCAATGTAAAGAAAAAGAAGTCACAGTAGAATAAAATTGGAAAAGCAAAGCACGCCACAACGCACGAATGCATACACAGCACGGCGGTCGACGAAGAAATGATTCCGTTCGGGTTAACTCGGTTCGATTCGGCAATGTTCGAGAACCGAAATGTTGTTCGATAACAGAGAAATTTTCATCTCGAATTTTCTGTTCGAAAACCAGTTTGTTCGACACGTGAAACGTTCGAGAACCGAGGTCGCACTGTATATACAGGGTGTCCATAAATTTCGTGTGAACTTTAAAAAAATTATATCTTTATTTGTATTTGCGATAGAAATAATCTGTAAAAAAATGTTATAAAGTTTAATGTACCTAGTTTTAAGTATAGCTAAAATAATTAATGTGATTTCGGGCATTACTGTAAATCAGTTGGCAAATGTTTCCTGTCAACTGCAAAATCGTATTACCCTTTGTATTGCTAATGATGGAGGACATGTGGAAACTTAAATGAAATTTCAATAAATCCTTAAATAATATAGATTTACTTCTTTCTGATGCTTTTTACAAAGTATTTCTATCGCAAATACAAATAAAGTTCTAAAGTTTTTAGTGTGAACACGAACTTTACGGACAACCTGTATGTCATAATTCATACGACAGAAACAAACATCAATAAATAAAAAACATTTATAACTTAAGAACCGCATCCTCAAATGTATATAGAAAAACACACACTCATCATTTATGTCACATCACTCTTTGTCTATGTAAAAACACTCACTAGTTCTAAGAAATTCACTATTTATCTGTCCCTACCCTGATGATTACTGAAGAAAGTCGAAAACTTGAAAAATAGTTCTTGTACTGTTCTTCCGAAATGAATTTTGGCCAATTTATAACGGAATTTTATTCCTAATTTGAAAATGGTGATCATTAAAATTAATTGACACATGTCTGTTTTTATATAATATTTTCCTTAAAGAACATTTGATGTTGAAATACACATAATATATATATATATATATATATATATATATATATATATATATATATATGATAAAAAGGCTTAGACACTAATATTCCATGGTTATAAATGGAATCGTAATTACGATTAATCAGACCTACAAATTCAAAAAGAAATCAGAAAAAATAACTCCTGGAATAAAAAAATAAAATTTAGTGAGAGTGTATGTATGAGAGTGGGGGACGAATGTGAGAGGTAAAAGAAAGTTCTAGAGAGGGGTAACAGACGAGAGAAGAACAGGAAGGCCTAAAGGTGAAGGTGCGGATTAAAATTTAACAGAGAGAAGTTTTAATGAGAGGAGTTAAATGACGGTTTAAATGAGTGAGATACAGATACATATGAATTATTTTCCGATGCATAATTCGCTACCGAATCGCTGACTTGAATTAAATTAAAAACCCACACCGGAAATGGGTTTATATATTTGTAGTGACACCACGCAAAATAAAAGACGATATAGTCTAAACTTAAAAATCAGAAGATGAGAGAGAGAGAGAGAGAGAGAGAGAGAGAAAAGAAAAGACAAAAGGGGGAAGATGGGGGACAACTAAAACCGAAAGGCATTTATAAAAGAGCCGGTGTTCAATAAAAAAATAAAGAAAATAAATTTGACAAAAGTAATATCACCTACAGGTTACAAATTTAATATAAACATATAAAAAATAACGAATATTTAATTTAGCAAGGACCTACTATATATATATATATATATATATATATATATATATATATATATATATATATATGAAGAAATATAGTCTTAAAGTGTGCTACATTTATGGGATAAAGTGCTCAATATCAGAGATAGAGCGTGTGTAAATATAAAAGTGAACATAGAAGTCAACACTTAGAGGCGACAGTCTGTTTCATGCTAGATGCAATCTTCAGGCCACGAGTGCTATTATTTTTCTCGGCTATTTATATATACGGGTCAGTGATGAAATATAAAAGTCAACACTTAGAGGCGACAGATGCAATCGTCAGCACTCGTGGCCTGACGATTGCATCTAGCATGAAACAGACTGTCGTTTCTAAGTGTTGACTTCTATGTTCACTTTTATATATATATATATATATATATATATATATATATATATATATATATATTTATATATTTATATATGTCAGTAGTTTTATTTTTAACAATACTTTAATATGCAAAAAAACAGGCATCTAGTATCGACTGTCTACCAAGAAAATGTTAACGCATTTTCCCTGACTCTATGAGAACAGGATTATCTGTCTTCGCCCGACCTTCACCTCCTTCGCCTGGCCTTCACATCGGATGTAAGTTAATTTCCCATGATCCAATTCGCCTACCCTACGGTGACCCCCGGACTTGGCCCGCTGTCAACGTAACAGTCCACCACGAAGGTGTCACCATTATATCAATATGCAGCGCTCAGTTATTGTTTTAGATTTGCTAATAGCTGGCCCACATTTCGCCGATCCCCCAACTACTTCCGCTTTTTGTCTGTCGATTAGCGTATTTCCCAAACCAAGTGACGACAATGACTGTATTAACGACAACACACCCCGAAGAAGGTGCTGTTACAACGGCGGCCTGTTAGAATCGTTAGTAGACAGTAAATGTTCTCTCTGACAAAAAGCGTTTTATTTTTTTTATGTTATGCTAAAGTTCATGGAATGCTGTGCTTAATGGCCACTCGAAGTGAAGGTTTAGTTTTAAAATGGTCATGAAGAATAAAATGTATGACATTAGTGAAAGTGAAGCTGGACGAATGTGAAGAGTGTAAGGATACGGAGGTAGGTAAGGGATTAGATTTTCCTATGTATAATCAAATATTGATTGCTTATTGGTGTTACATTAATAATTTAGATAAGTATATACCGTAATTCCTAACGTATTATACGCCTTCATCCATAATACGCACCCCTAAAATAGTGCTGAAAGTGTTGGAAAATGCTTTTACTCTCGGATAATACACACCTAAAAATGTGCTAAATGTGTGAGAAAATTGTTCTACTCACGCATAATACGCACCCCTTGTTTGGTAATAAACCCCTATAAATTGTACCTCTCCAATTTCATTACGGTCAGTATTTCCTACTCTTATTAAAATAGTTTTAAACATAGAATAATATTATTATAATTTAGTTTTACGATAATTCTTATTTTATTTTTAATTTTGTAAGCATTGTTAAGCACATATGATTGTATTTGACATCCTTATAGAGTCGCAATCGCCGAATGTTAGTGTCAAATTGTCATATGTTTGTGGTGAGTAGTCATTTCGCAAATGAAATCAACCTATGAAACAGCAATTATTTAAAGATTTTTTGTTGCTGTGCATAATACGCACCCTTTATTTTGCTTACATTTTTTAGAAACAATGCGTATTATACATGAGGAATTACGGTATTTATATATATGTTTTTTATATATAGTAAAGTTCACTCAGTGCAAAGCTCGATATCTATTCAATGTCGAGGGTTACTATTAAAATGTTTATAATAAAGTATGCGATATTAGTGAAAGAAGAGCTGGTAGAAAGTTAAGATTATTAGGATAAGGAGGATAAATAACGATTGATTCTCGACTTGAAGATATTAATATTCAGGGAAGTATCCACGCAGGAGCCTGTTTCACAGAATTAAAGTTCTTGGGGGAAAAGCTGTTTGAGTGAAACTTTTACATTTGGAAAGTTCATAGATATTTAATAAACCATGCTTGATGTGTCAAAAGTCTACAGTAATGGAATACCTTATGAGTGAACGTATATGAACGTCTATGGGTACATATTTGGCCAAAGATTTCCTTCAGTTTAATAAGTAAAAATAAAAATAAAGCAGCTTATACATTACTAAACATATTTACCGTTTTTTTTTTTCATTATCTTCTGCCATTTTCCAAACAACTTCAAATTTTCATCATAATTTTTCTATTTCTCAGCAGATTTCTCCAGACCTTTTGCAGTTTTCCAAGTTTTTTTTATAGTTTTTTATCAGATAAATCCCTACAGACTAGAATAAATTGTAACCTGAAGGTGAATACATTCCATCCACACTAACAATTTTCGCCCGACCATCAAAGAATCATATAGCTTAACAACTGTCGAATGTGATATTGTGCATTGTCCGTTAACTAATCCCCGACGATATTCATAACGCACTGCACTGGTGTAGTACTTGTTCGAATCATTCGTTTAGTTCTTCGGTAGAAGCTCATAATAGAGGACTCCCTACTAATTCTACTATATACACAGCGTATTAACTATGAATGAAGAGCGGAGTTTGGTACTTTGGATGGAACACATTTTGTTTGCTTGACAATCTCTTGCGTTCCATGTTATTAAATATCAACTTTTCATCGCTCGTCACAAATTCATTTGATTTCCTATGTATAGTCAAATATTGATTTCTTAAAGCATGCTTTTTGGGGTTACGTTAATAATTTCGATAAGTATATATTTATCTATATGAGTTTTTTCTCCGGACCTTTTGCAGTTTTACGAGTTGTTTTATATCAAGATCAATCTCAAGGTATATATATTTTTATTTCCATATCATATATATATATATATATATATATATATATATATATATATATATATATATATATATATAAAAGTGAACACTGAAGTCAACTAGAGGCGACAGGCTGTTTCATGCTAGACGCAATCGTCAGGCCACATGTCTTAAATGACACTGTATACCAAGTTATAACTTCAACAATACTACAACATAAAACACGCCTCTCACCGCCTCTACTAATTGTGCCCCACCCAAACCTGTATATGCTCATGGTATCATCTACCATGTATTCACCTGTAAAAGCAGAATAACATATGTGCTTTTTATTACTTCAAATATTCCATGAAAATGAAATTTCGGCATTAAATGACCCATGAGGAGTTGATATGCCCTTAAACAAACAAACAAGCAAACAAGCAAACAAACAAACAGATGATCTGACGATTGCGTCTAGCATGAAACAGCCTGTCGCCTCTAAATTTTGACTTCAATGTTCACTTTTATATTTACACACGCTCTATCTCTGATATTGAGCACTTTATCCCATAAATATAACACACCTTAAGACTATATTTTTTTACACACACACACACACACACACATATATATATATATATATATATATATATATATATATATTTCATCAAATGCAAAACTCGAGACAGACTGATTTTCAGTCCGGGATAAGACGATAAACTACATCCAGCATAAAGGCCTCTTGTTGTTCCCAGGGACACCCTCACCCGGGGTGGTAGCAATTGTTAGGGCCCCAGCTATGGGCAAAGAGTGAACCCTACTAAACAAAACAAACATTATGAATGTATAAAATACATTCTTATAGTAAACATATCAGCAATACATTTTTTCTGTATAAAATATGACCAAAATGTATTTCTTCTGTGGTTGAAGGCATAAAATTGAGTTTAAAATATTTAGATTTTGGCCTTAAATAACCAATAACGGTTGATATGCCACTAAGTAAAACAAACCACCCAAACAACCAACATGAAAGAATTTGTATAATGTTAATCCATATAATATCCGACACTTTCATAAATGACACTGTATTCCAAATTATAATTTTAACAATACTACAACATAAAACACGACTCTCACCGCCTCTACTAATTGTGCCCCACACAAACCTGTATATTCCCATGGTATCATCTACCATGTATTCACCTGTAAAAGCAGAATAACATATGTGCTTTTTATTACTTCAAAGATCCCATGAAAATAAAAGTTCAGCATTAAATGACCCATGAGGTGTTGATATACCGTTAAACAAACAAACAAACAAACAGAGACTCATGGTAGTGACTTACGTTTAAAATGATTATGATGGAGGAAGTTATGAGTGAAAGAGAATTTGGTAGTAATTGAAGCTTATGAGGATAAGGAGGATAGATAACGACCGAATCATAATGAGTAAAAAAAAAGAATCGAAAATACGACAAACTCATACGATTCATGAAAGTCAACTTGATCGAGTGAGATAAATTTTCTTCAAAATCTCTAGAATTCTCTTCAGAATTAAATAGGAGTTTTACCTAGTTCCAACATTTGTTAGTTTATCCAATTCTTTCATATTTTTAAAAGTCGTAAGAATAGTCCCCAGTGCTCCTGTGATTAATGGTACTACATTATCCATATTTCAAATTACTTTTACTTTCTAGCAGAGTTTTGGTATTTATTTAGCTCTTTATAATCTTCCCACATCTTCGAAGCACGCATCTATTATTTACCAGTTTTACTTACTTTTCTTTGCTTCCATTGACGCACATGTAATTTCAATGTCTTTATTTACTGATTTCAAACGAGTCTTAATATTCATTTCTTCAAATCAGGTCCATGGTCGCGGAGGTGTTGTGTACCGTGTTTTAGGTAAGCACAGTCTTGTGTAGCCGATCCCTTTAGTCATGACCACAGCTGAATTTCTCCCTCTAGGTCAGTGATTCGTAACGTAGAACCTTATGCCCACAAGTGGGATTGAGAAATTTTGTAAATGACCCTTAAGTGAGCAAAAATTGATCCTATTATTGCTAATTCCTTGAACTAAAAGAGAAAAAAGTTTTTATGGGGAGAATTGAAAGAGAAGGATGGTCTGGATGGATGAAAATAAAATCCATCCTTTGCACTTTGAAAAGTTTCTACCAGGATTTGCGGGGCTTTGCGTGGCAAAAGATCTACTGACAAAGAAACGTAATTTATTGGAGATTTACGCCTAACGCTGAACCAAGGCTTGGTAGTTCGACTTGACAAGCTGTCAATTAATGTAGTCATTAGTCAGGATATATATACATACATATATATACATATACATATATATATATATATATATATATATATATATATATATATATATATATATATATATATATATAGATAGATATATAGAGAGAGGGGGAGAGAGAGAGATCATATATATATATATATATATTCTACTACAGTTTGCATTTGTAAATAAAATTTATTTCCCTGTTACTTGGGCCTGAATTTATTTTTACATTAAAAATGGGCCACAAGGAAGAAAAGAGTAACTACACGTGATCAACGTGTGACTGTTTTAGGTCCCCTCCACCCTCAACGGCACCTCTATCATAGAGATCATATGCTGGGAGATGCTGAGTAAACATCACGATGCAGCAGGTTATATTAGGTTATATGGTACCAAGGAAACGAGGATGCTGGCAAACTGACTATTTTTCTTTCCTTTTTTCACCCTAAGGAAATCGATAAAGCAATTTCAGATCCAAATTTCCACACCCGAGTCGTGCGAGAAGAAACCCTATTAGCTTAGAAGGTTGCAATTTCAACAATAAAATGATGAGATCTAACTTCCAGCTTATTATTAAGCTTATATCCATGTAGTCTAAGTTGTAAAGAGGAGAGATCATCAGAACATATTTATAGAAAAGGCACAGTGGAATGGTTCCTTTGAAAAAAAGATGGTATTATTTACGGAATCATCAGCAATACTACTTTGAAACAGAATACATGTACGCTATTCCTAGAAACAGCGCAACATTTTTGCGTCGCCATCAGTGTGTAGTATTTGTTTTACATACTACATTTCAGTACATTGCCACCATGATTCTGCCTTCGGTATCTTCGCGGACAGTAATGTGGTAGACTCTATTATAATCCGATATCGTACTTCACTAGTACACCAATAAGTCTAACTCGGAGGACTAAATACTGACATCAGCGTGACAGTCCTCAAAGAAGCAGAACAATTCTTTTCCTTATGTTTTTCCGTATGTTCCTTATAAACGTCAGGTTAGTAAGCAAATATCTATAGCAGAAGTTTACTATTATCAATTTGACCGCGAGAGATCATCTTGCTAAAGCATAGCCCAATTGACCTTTTTAAGGAATACACTTCTCCCGTTGGAACTTTTCCCAATTTGTCAGTTATCTTCGTTTTCCTACTCATTTATAATATCTTCAGCAGGACATCTCAGACAAGATCAGTTGTCATTTATTTCACTATTTAGAAAAATATAAAGCAACAGAAATATTAGGGTTAGGGATATATATAAAAGAATTTTGAGGAATTAGAATAATCAATATAATAATCCAAGTCTTGAAGAATCCTCAACAGAATGTAAAAAGCACTAGACCGACGTTTCGTCCTATTTTTGACTCATCAGCAATGCGCATCCACTACCGAGATTCGAACCGTTTCGATATCATGCAAGCGTCATACCAACTGTACCAACGGGCTTTAACGACGAAGAATAAACTGAACATCCTCTACATAGGTCCGCTACTCACAAATTCTGTGGTGATACTCATCCAAGTATTCATAACCCCAAAAGAAAGACGTTGCTCTTGGGGCAAAACAATGCTACATATATATTAATAAATATACATATACCTACGTTTGAAGTGCAACTTAAATTTTGTTGTTGTTGGGACATAGGGAATGTTAGTGAATAGAATAATCACACGAAGCTTGGTAATGAACGGTAATACTTAAGACAAGAACAACACATATAAGTTTCGCCAAAGGCACGTACATTAGAAGTCAACTTCTAGAAGTGAGTCAAGTGAATTCCAAACTGAATCTCCAACTGCAGGATATCTACCAACCGCTCAGTCAGATGTGACACAAAAGTGAATTTAATGTGGGTTATCCGAGCCCGTAGGCTCAGTCAAAAATTCCACATAGACCCCGTATAAAACGTGGTCGGGTAGCTGTTTCCCAGATGGCACTCTGCCCGACATAGCTTTCTCTGGGGATCCTCTCTGACCGGCGGCAGAGAGTTTGACTAGCACTGCTGGAGACGAATTTCCAACTGCAGACCAACATACAGTATTTACTACTGCATTTATGTGAACATACCCATTATCGTCCGTAGTTACGCTACAACAGTTGTTCTGCTAACTCATTAGACACGGATCATTACAATAATCTTTTTAAAAATATAATATATATGGTATTTCTTTTACTTTTTTATTTTAAAAATATACTATATATAGTATAGGTATCGAACGTAGGTATATGTATATTTATTAATATATACGTCATTGCTCTGTCTAATCACATTGAGCACTGTTTTGTTTACTCCTTAAATTGAGTAAATATTTATTCGCTTACCTGTGTAGTATGCACTTTAACACACTTATACACGGTTTCTAATATCTAGTTTTTTCATTTATCCACGTCAATACCCATATATATATATATATATATATATATATATATATATATATATATATATATATATATATATATATGCATGTCAATAGAGGGCACGAGGGCGAAGTCATCTTCGCTTCAAGGGCGTCTGCAAAACAAATCTGAGGGCAATGGACATGGACATTGAGAGATGAAAGGATGTTGCCAACGATTGTTCAAAGCTGGAGAAGCAATTTACAAGGGTTGGAGCGAGGAAAGGTGGCTTGCCGTCGGACAGAAAGGTGCTTGACAGAAAGCAAACAACACGATGACGTAGGAGGATAGCATTTTCATATGCATGCCTTGTAATCGAGACTGTCACCCCCGTGTGGTCCTGTACAGCCATAACAGGGGCTGCGACTCCGTCAGCAACTGATTAAGATCCGTGGACTCTCGAGACCGAAGGATGCCCACATACATCCTGGTAGGTGAAAATAAATATACTGTTTAATAAATAAATGGATTACCTACTCAAATACGACTATCCACTAAAAATAACGTTTAAAGTGATAAAAAAAAATCTATCAGATTAATAATTCTCATTGTTTAATTTTGGATACAAAACTGTGCAGCTTTGAAATATTTCGAGAAATTTCTGATTCCGATTAAAAACAAGAAATTACCTTCGGTTCACCGACTGCTTTTCGTACACAAGTTGATAAGACGCATCCTGCTAAACGTTGGCTCCCTCTACCCTGACGGATGCATGTATGATTCCTGTCGGATAGCCCATTTTTTTTCTTTAATAAGATTTACCAAACCTTCTGGCCGGTAGGTGAAAATAAATAAATACACTGTTATAAACAGAACTTCTACTCGGGTACATGTATCCACGAGAGCCATACGTCAGAGAAATGCAACGACTAACAATATTGCTATAAATGAAATCTCTCGAATAGCTGCTTTCCCAGAGAATATAAATATTATGTGTACACTATAACTTAGTTAGTTGTTATACATCCTTATATATATATATATATATATATATATATATATATATATATATATATATATATATATATATATATATGGGTATGTTTGATTATATGATCAAAGTGGGACAAGCCGAGAACTTTTCAGCAATCCTCGGATATACAAAGACACTCAAGGAGTCTTATTTAAATGCCAACAAGAACAGCAAAAGGCCAAGCTAGAATACATTTGTAGCATAAATTCACACATTATACGTTTGAATAGAAATGTAGTCATATTCATTGAATACATTTACCACAAAAACCATACTATAACCTTCTACAATCCTAATCGTGACAGACCACTTTCCCCAAACTACTCGATTAGAATAATATATTCTCCAATAATTGTCACCAAAAAGACTAACTTATTTTTTTTGTATTCTCATAGTCTAGCCACATTAAAGGGCTGTGATACAGCGAAACAGCCTGTCTGTGGATGGCTATATACCGTTGTGGTTTCCTCCGTCTAAGAGTCTATTTTAGACTCTTCCGCCGACTAAGAGGTTAGTAGGTGAGAAGGAACAGTGAACAGTTGGAACGCTAGTTCATTCGATACACTCTTTCTAGTCGTGTAATACTCTGGTGTACTTAACCATTTACTTGGTCACAACATCTTGGCGACGAAGGATTCGCAGAATCGGACTTCATGTTAAATCACATACACACACATATATTTATATATGCCAGTGTCTACAACAGTGGGGAAGAATGGAAATCTAATCAAACTCTACGACAAAAGGGTATCCAATGTTAATTACAACACTGACAGTGAAAAAAAGAAACTCTTCAAAAGAAGAGGATTTTAACAAGTTCAACTCAGTGATTTGGAAGAAGGTTGGTGAACCTTGTTATTTTTTCCATTCCAAAAAGTCAGTGAAAGAACTTATTGTTTCGCTAATGGGGTAAAGTAAAATTTTACCCCCACTCCCGCTTCTAAATTTTTCAGTAAAAGAACTGTATAAGTCAAGCAGACTTATTTAAGAGGGTAAAGAGACTAAATTCCCCCTCTCATTTCGTAATTTTACGCAGTAAAATGGACGAATTTAAAAGTGTAATGCTAGAGTTGTTGAAACAGCAAAAGGAACAACATTTGCTGTTGGAGCAGAAATACCAAGAAAGACAAGAGAAATTCCAACGAGTACAATCAGAATACCAGAAATATTTGAGGAATTGCACCTAGAATTTCAGGTTAGACAAGTGAAACTGGAATAAATGCTCCTTCAAACACAGAATGAGCAAAGGCACTTGCATATGTCTATAAAAAATACAAATGAGGACAGCGATAACACGTTCTCTCAAAAAGCTGTATGGAGTGCTATTGAAAACTTCACGTTTGCACCTGAAGAAGAAATTACATTCGCTTTGTACTTTAAACATTATGAGGTCTTATACACTACGGATAGTGCAAATTGAGCTAACCATAAAAAGGTGCACCTACTCCTCAGGAAATTAGGCAGAGCGGAATATACTAAATTTGTTAACTATATTTTGCCTAAGAAATAAAGCGATTTGAAATTTATAGAGGCGGTTCAATCATTAACAGAACTCTTCAGTCCCAAATCAACACTGTTCCACAAGCGTTAGAAATGCATGAATCTCACCCGAAAAAAGACGAAGATTATACTACTTTCGCGAGTGTAGTCAATAAACACTGCGATGATTTCAGATTGGCAGAGTTAAGCGCCAATAATTTTAAATGCTTGATTTTTCTCCAGGGTTTGATTTCAGCGAAAGACGCTGAAATACGTTGGTGCGTACTCAACAAACTTGAAAACAAGCCCCCGCCTTTACTTTACAGCAAATTGCCGAAGATTGTCACCACGTTTTGTGAACGTCACAGAAGAATCGAAAAAACGTGGAACAGTGGCGTTAATGAAATACGCCAAATAAAAAATTTTAAAATACGCCAACCAAAGAATAAAGTTACTTTGCCTTCAAGACCATATTTCGGGTGTGGTCAATTACATTAGTATAGAGATTGTCCTTTTAAACATAAATGTTTTAATTGCGATAAATTGGGACACAAAAGTTCCCACTGTAGGATTAAGAACAAGACAAAAGTCTTAACCAGAAAGTTGTGACATCAGGAAATATATTGAAGTGCAAATATTTAACAAAAATATAAGGCTACAGCTTGATTCGGGTTCAGACTTATCCATAATTATCAAACAGGGAAAAAAACTGGGTATGCCGACTTTGTTAAGAATGAACCAAATAGCTAAAAGTGTAACTGGTGATCCTATTAAGTTTATGGGAAAACGTATAACGAACGTGTTATTTAAAGGTAGAATTTTAAAACTAAAGATGTATATTAAGAAGAATACGATTAATTTGTTCCTGACTGATTGGTTATAACATTTTCAACTTTAGAATATGCCTCTTTAAATCATTGTCAAAAAGTCGAAACTTTGACTGACGAAGCAGAAAAGTTGAAAGGTGAAATTAAAAAATTCGCCGTTTTCAGTGGAGGACTCTGAAAATCCACAAAAATGTCTAAGTTTGAGTTAAAGTCAAACGTAAACCCAGTTTTTTAAAAAAAACGCAACGTTCAATTTGCCTCGTTAAATCAAATTGACGAAGAGTTGAATCGTCTTGAGGAAATGGGAGTTCTGACAAAGGTTGAATATAACGAATGGGCATCTCCCACAGTTTATATTAAAAAAGAGCAAAGAAATTCGTGTATGTGCTGACTTCTCTACGGGGCTGAACAGCGCCCTAAAGGATCACCATTATCCTTTTCCAGGTCCAGAGGAGATATTCGCTAAGCTCAGTGGAGGAAAATATCTCACTAAAATCGACTTAAGCGACGCATATCTACAAATACCCGTAGACGAGGAATGCTCGAAGCCCTTTTGCATAAACACCAACAAGAGTTTATACAATTTTTTAAGACTTCCGTTCGGGGTTGAAGTCGCTCCATCCATTTTTCAAAAGGTTTCAACCCGATGTTAAATGGTCTGGATTTTGCGGTGGCCTATCTCGATGACGTCCTAATGAAAAGCGAGAACATCGAGGAACACAAATCGCACGTTTGGCAGGTGTTCAGGAGAATCCAGGATTACGGATTCAAATTAAAAGACGGCAAGTGTGAGTTTTTTTTCTTAGAGAGGATTAAGTATTTGGGGCAAGTAATTGACAAAGACGGAAGACGTCCCGACCCATATAGGGCAATGGCAATAAAGAATATGCCAGCACCAGAAAATGTGTCCACTCTTCAAACCTTTTTTTTTTTTAGGTCTTACCAATTATTACAACGTTTTTATTCCAAGAATGCGCAGTTTGAGAGCTCAGAAGGCCCAAAAGAAAAAGGAAATTTACGGAACTTTTAGAAGTTAACCCGAAAAAGAAAACATATTGAATAACATTTATTTCATACTATTTAAAAAAAGGGAAATGAATGTGTAAAAAAATCATCTTCTCACTTATGAACTATGGATTACCAGAAAAGCACAATACGCATTGGATTACTGGCAATTATTATCATTTAAAAAAGAAAATTGTAAAAGTGATTCCTGTATATAGCTTTTTCAAAGTGGTTGTTTCTGATTAAATAAAAAGTCATGTGTGTTAATTATTAAAAAAAGACTCCATACGGAGTCCTTCTGAAAAGTGGGGTGCTGTGGTGTCCTCCCTCTAAGACTCTTCCGCCTACTAAGAGGTTAGTAGGAGAGAAGGAACAGTGAACAGTTAGAGCGCTAGTTCATTCAATACACTCTTTCTAGTCGTGTAATACTCTTCTGGTGTACTTAGGCATTTCGTTGGTCACAACACACACACACACACACACATATATATATATATGTATATGTATATATATATATGAATGTAACACTTATAGTGCTGGTGTTAATAGAACAGTGTTCGATGTAATATAACTGTGCTATTAAGTATATATAGGAAAATATATTCACACACACGTACGAATATACATTACCATCCGAATCCCGCGGAGACAAAGTAGAATTATGATTCATTTACCCACATAAATTATTCACATGAACGCTGCTTGCCAAGACTGCTTAAGCAATGAAAATCAAAAAACACAACCATATCTTATCAGATGAAGCTTCAATAAATGCGAAACATGTTATATTCTCATTTATATTTATCCTATCACACACACATATATATATATATATATGTGTGTGTGTGTGTATATATATATTATGACATTTTTTATGTTTATACGTTCTTTTTATAGAAACAACTATTTAAGTAAATGGTCTGTTTATAATAAACAGTATTAACTTAAATATTTGTATCTATAAAAAGAACGTATAAACATAAAAAATGTCTTTGTTGGACTTTGTCCATTTCATTTTATTTATATATATATATATATATATATATTCACGTGGTTTAATCGGCGCAAACAATGAAATGAACTGATTTCAAGTTTCAGCAATGTTTTCATCTTATTATATCCCACTAATGGCCTTGGTTAAAGGCATACTTCTACCTCTGTCTTTTATGTGGGATGTTTTGATAAAATTCGCTTCACTGCTATGCTACGGTGATTGACTTTGATGATAGCAGCGAATCTAGAAATCTTATCAGCTACTAGTTACATTGCTACCCACGAAAACCTACAGAAATATGAAACTCCAGGTAACGGCATCTAGTTCTCGGGATGTCATGCAGGACCTAGCCGGCAACCTTCTATATTTGTGACAAAACAAATAACCCTTTTGTTTTCCTATATGTAGGAAATATGTATATTTCCTATATATATTCCTATATCTATTTTATATCTGTGTTCAACCAACACCTACATATTTTCTATGTGTACATTGACATCGGTTTTAGACATGATACAGAATGAGTTATCGATAGCATCTGAAGATAATCGTTATAATTAAACCTTGATGTATCTACGACTTTTATATGAATGAATAAATCGTGGAGTCGGGGTAAAAATATGAACGAGACAGGAATTAAAATCTAACCGTTTTTCCCACATTACCAAACGTGTTTCTTTTCCTCTCACACGTTTCCTTCATTATCTTTTTTTCTCTTCTCTTTCCTTCTTTCTCTATTTGTCTTTTCTTTCGACTCTCTCTTTTTTTATTACCTCTCTCTTTCTTTTTTCATTCTGTTCCTATTTACTCATTACTCTTACTCTCTCACTAGTTTTCTTCATGTCTTTCCCTTTTCTAATTATTCTCCTCTACTCTCTTTATCGTTCTCACTTTCTTTTTCCCCCGCACCTTTTTTTCTCACAATTTTCCATATCGTTTCTCCCTGTTCATAAAATTTTCTGGGACTGATACACCGAAATAGACGATCGTATGTACGACAATAGAGAGAGAGACATGGACGGATATTTCTGTTTCCTGAAAGAGATTTGCCTATTAAACTCTACATTCCCTCAAAAGATCTCATCTGCTACCAGAGGTTTAAACTTCTAAATATACTCTCTAACGTAGCACATATGATATAAAATGACGGTTAGCAAGCTAATCTCAGACGATTCGAACGTTGAAGGAGTTCAAACATTACTAATGGTACCTTTCCACACATAATTCAGTACACTAAGTAACTACGTATCGGAAAACGTTTCAGTTTGAACTCTCTCTCACACACACACACCCATATATATATATATATATATATATATATATATATATATATATATATATATATATATATATATATATATATATGTATATATAAATAAAAAGAAAGAACAGTAACATATAAAATCCGGTGTTCTTATAGATATTTTTATTTTTACACAATAGTGCTCAATGTAAATTTACAGAGCATTAATATTATAAATTAATTGATTTAAAATATGTTTTTTCGCTACACAGTGATAACCATGTTTCAAATATGGAAGCTAAAGCCCTTGAATTTAATATATGTGTGTATATATATATATATATATATATATATATATATATATATATATGTGTGTGTGTATGAGTGGCATTGCCTGTCGTCTGGTTCACACTCCTCCCCTGTCTTTTGAACAGATGATGTTTATCCCTTGTTTCCGATTTTTTCTAACGTCTTCTCATTCACTTTCACTCCCAGTATCCACTAGTGTCTTATTGGGTTTATAGCCTTGCATAGATGAATTGATTAATATATATATATATATATAATTATTTTCAGCGATGACTCAACGATACTGAACTTGTTTCTAAGTTGTTTTTCTACTCCCTCTCTTTCTCTCTCTCTCTTTATATGTGTATATATGGGTGTGCGCTTGTGTATGTATGTGTGTTTATA
Organism: Acanthosepion esculentum; assembly: GCA_964036315.1. NCBI lineage: Eukaryota > Metazoa > Mollusca > Cephalopoda > Sepiida > Sepiidae > Acanthosepion > Acanthosepion esculentum. The sequence goes on from OZ038477.1 coordinate 13,607,431, forward strand.
GGCATGTATATGTATAATTGAAGCCTCATCAATGACATGTAGATGGAGATAGAAAATATCAGAAGAAAAATATAACGATCAAAAATTATGAGGAACAATAAAAAAAAAGAAATTGAACGAAGAAGAAAACGAAAGATTATAATGTGTATGATGATAATTTATAAGAAAAGAAAATATTCCAGAAAACTGAATAAGAAGGAAAGAAGTTGATGATGCTTTGGAAGAAAAATGAAAACCAAAAGGCTGAACCAGAACGAAAGAAAATGAAAGCAGAAAAAGAAAGTTGAAGAAGATAAAGAAAAGAAAGAAGAATAATGAAAGCAGAAAAAGAAAGTTGAAGAAGATAAAGAAAAGAAAGAAGAATAATGAAAGCAGAAAAAGAAAGTTGAAGAAGATAAAGAAAAGAAAGAAGAATAATGAAAGCAGAAAAAGAAAGTTGAAGAAGATAAAAAAAGAAAGGAGAATAATGAAACCAGAAGAAAGAATGTTCAAGAAGATAAAGAAAAGAAAGAAGAATAATGAAAGCAGAAAAAGAAAGTTGAAGAAGACAAAGAAAAGAAAGAAGAATGTGTATGAAATGTTCATCAAATGAATCAGTTCTCAGTTAGTAGAAAGTCTTTGCTTATGAAATATCTTTGTTCAAACCACATTCGGAAGAGATTTTTATGCAACAGACTTTAACATGTGAGTGCTGAGGTTTCTATTTCATTCAGATTGGAAAATAGTTCGCATGTTAAAAGTTCAATTCAAGAAAACCGTGGGAACGATATTAATTATACCAGTTGCAGCAACAAGGTACTGCACAATTTTCACAAAATGCGTAGATGTTAATGAAATACGGAAAGTAGGAACAAAATTAAAAGCAAAGTATTTCTGTGGAGGCAGATTTCGTGAATTTCTTTTTTTTCTGCTTTTTTTATCGTTAAAGTGGGAGAAATACTTTTCTTGGAAACCTTGTATCCTTACTGCAATCTGCTTATACGAAATATTAGGAGCGGAGCAAATGGAAATATACTAGAAAAAGAACGGCTTTTTTTTATTATGACATGAGGATATATCGTTATGAATATATTTGCCAGTGGTAAACTATTTCTTGAAGTATTGGTGATGATCAGAACAACGATAAAAAAAACAGCTGAAATTTCAGCTGAGTATTTTGCAATTTCAAAATTGTGTTCCAATCCCTCCCTTAATTTCTGGGACGAGGAATTACCAATACCATTAGTACTTACATTCGGACTGTTGTTATTATATTTATCGTTGTTATCACAACGTTTCGGGTGTTGTGTCCTCTGGCCTTCATCAGGTATATATCAACCCACGTCGGCTACCAGGATCGATATACATATATTGTATCGATATTATATATCGTTTCGGGTAGGTTACTTGGATCGATATACACCTAATGAAGGTCGGTGGGAATAACGGTCGAAACCTTGTGTAAACAATAAAAAAAATGAGCACAATAGTCCGGATTCAAAGAGTGTAAGTAGGGATTAAATCCTTCAATACCTTTACAATAACGTCTTTCTCATTGGAGGTTATACCTTTCTTACTACTTATGGCAATTCCTGTGTAGCTGAAATTAAAAGTAAATATGAACAGGTATATTATATCTACTTATTTAAAATATGGTGAACAATCCTCAACTAAAAATCGCAGATCACCAAATTTAGTTCTTGTAAATATTTCAAATAAAACCAAATATTTTAAGCTGAATATCCTCCGGATAATTATCATATCATAAAAAGAACATATCTTAAAAGTTTTACCAACATTAGCTGGTTAATATATTAAATTTTATTTTGAAAAGCTGTGTGTGTGTGTGTGTGTGTGTGTGTGTGTGTGTGTGTGTGTGTCTTTGTATGCGTCTTTGGCTCTGTGACTGCGTGATCCAGTTCATTATATGTTAGATTGTTCTAGTTCCACGTGCCATGCTTCTTCCGGGTGTCTCAGTATCAGTTGTCCCCCTTTAACTCAACCCTGATCGTAGCTATAAGTTCCATTTGTAATGTCAATCCTGTCAATAATCACTAGTGATTTGATTAAATGGATGGCCGAATAGGGCTTAGAACAAATAAAAGCAAAACAAAATTAAGAGCTACAAAGGACAGGAAGTCGTGAAAAGTGATGATCGCGCATGTGTGCTGAGGAATGACGCCATATGAATTTCCATTTCCGTTAGGTAAACGTCGCTTTAGAGCAATGATTCACAAACATTTTTTTTTTTTAACCGGGGCCCTCTTTGAGAACAAACATTTTTGTCAACGCCCCCTTGTCATATTAAATTTCTAATATTATATTGGAGAGGAGGCACGGTGGAGTAATGGATAGCGTCTCGAATTGAGGAATCGGCGAGCCGAGTTCGAATTCCAGTCAAATTCACTTACATTCTAATACCCTTGCGAAAGTTATGAATTCTATTCTCCCCTCCAGCTATGGTTAAATAGCAGAAAAGACCGAGTTCTATAGCCTTGGATGGCAACTGGTTTACCGCAGAAATAAATGGCACCCTACTGCGGGAAAATCTGCCTCGTCAGTCTTGTATCGAACGATAGATGATTGCCTAAGCGTGTATCACGCATGGCACAAAACTGAATATTATATTGAATGGTTCTTTCATAGCAAGATAATATTTAGGTATTAGGGCAAAAATATTTTTAGTGTTTTTTTCATTTCTATTTTAGATACCAATGATTGAAATGCTAAAAAAAGAAAAACAAATTGATAGCTTATCTCGATGTTTTCAATACAGTGATTGACTTTGGTGATTACTGGCTAAGGCTCTTACTCTAGGTTCCATGCTGCTTAGAAGTAATTGTAGATCTCATCGGTTTGTAATTAGCAAGAGGTCTCTTTGTTTAGTAAGAAAGTTTGAAACGGGGTAACTGCGTTGAAACCACGTTCGGCCATATAGGAAGTTGAAAAAGCAATGAAGAAAAGTTTGATAGCTTGCCACAGTTTTCAGAAATTTCCTTTTGTAGCCAATATTGAATAATTTTTGAAAATTTAAAAATAATAATAATAGGTAAATGGTCACCGCCCCCTTGATTATGTTCACCACCTCCCAAATAAAATAAAACCTCCCAGTTCGCCTTTAACTATAGCCCAGAGGCAGGAGGTGCCTAGCCACCACGTTAGGAAAAAACACTCGAGAGGTTGAATAAATCCGAGGAGAAGACACATTCTTGTCTCACTTTCTTTAAATGGTCAGTAAATTAGATAATATTGTGTAACAGTAGATTCCTTAACATTAACAAGCTTACGCAATAACAATTCATAATGAATATTCAGCACTGGATTATGGGCAATGACAATTTAGATAGACATTACATTTGTGTTGACAAGAACTACTGTAGTGTGTTGTTTCTTTGTGGAGATTTTAAGCAAATGAACCTGTTATTTCCTATTTCGTCATTCTATCGTTTAGTATCGATGAGTACTCCAGGAATAGGTTATTCCATGGCTGCATAATCTTCAACAGTTCTTCAACAAACCGATACATTAAATTATTTGTTCCCCGGTAAGGAAACCGAATAAACATTACTTTCTTATATTAGTATATAGAAGAAGTATTTTCTGAGCAAAATTTAACTTTGTAACTTAACTGACAAAAAACAGTGTGTAAAAACTGTCCCCTTTTTGGACACTGCTATTACAATACACTCCCTTTGTAACTTGTATCGTTTTACACATGTTTTATGAATTTTCATAAAACCAAGACAAAAATTTCTTCAGCTTCTATATGCTATGTCCGTTCAGGACATTGGCGATCAATTTTCCTATCCCATGTAGTTCTTAATTACATCTGTGGTATTTTTCTGCCGTATTGGTATTTTTTCATGCTTTTCGCCAACTATTCACCCAAGGTCGTCAGGTACGTGTCTCTTTTGCCTTCATTATGTCCTTGTGAGTATCAAATTCTCCAAGTTCTCATTTCTTATTATAAAATTATGATATAAGTTCAGCTGTCTCTTATTCTGACTACAAGTGTCCTTTTTTGATTTCCTTAAGACTTCCTCGTTGTTTACACGCCCCGTCCATAGATTTTTCATCGTCATTTTCGTATAATCACATTTCCGTTGCCTCTAAGCTGATTTTCATTTGTAAGGAAACTGTCCAGCGTTTCTGCCTTTGAGGAAGATGATATAATTAGTAGTTCAGCAATTTTGGTTGTGCTTCTGACGAATTTTTCTTCTTTCTTAGTATTTTGCTCAACTTTTAGAAGACATATTTTCTTTCTCCAATGTTCTTTCGTATTCGGTATCACATTTTCCATCCTCTTGTAAAATACTTCACAGATATTTAAAATGCTGTACTTAATTGATTTTGACTTCAACTCATAGTTTACATACTGAGATTTTTCTCTTGCTATGGTAAATAATAAATATCTTATTATAGTTTGGTCACATATTTTTTAAATCTTGTAAACAAAAAGTTATTCTTAAATATGAAATATAAGAATATTGTTATAATCCTGTAAGAAATATTCTTACTGTACTCACATTTTTCGTTCATAATCTTGTAAATAAATAATTGAATTAAATAAAGAGTTTAACATTTTTGTTGTCAGTTCTCCAGTAAAAAATACTAAAATATAGTTACATTCATTATGTTTTTATTACAATTACAAAATAGAATTTTAAAATAATTACCGACGCAGTATAAAACATCTTTTTGATGCAATGAACTGTCCCTGTCAATTTCTCTATTTCGCATCAGAAAGTCAGAAGAATCAGCTTGAAAGAAAAGAAAAATCTCAAAAATATGAAAGAATATTAAATTCTGTGTCGAGAACTGCACCCACCCAATTACCACGTGATATGAAAAGGGCATTAAATATGTATTATGTGCGGTCACCCTAAAGAACTCATACGAATAGCTCACGCCTTTTTGTTTTTTAAAGTTCATTTGAAAATAATAGTGAACGGTACTAATTTCGCCCAATCGGTTAACTTTTTAAAATCATCTCTCATGTCATATTATCTTCGGTACACAAATTACAAATAAATTCAGTAACCTGTCGTTAGCTTACTAGCCTGTTTTTTCCCCGGTACAACATGACGTTCCTAGACTCAAACATCTCATGTGTTTCCGACAGTAAGTTTCCTCGCTGTCACGACAAGTAAGTAAAAGAGAACCAACGACCTTTTCGCTTGTATCGGCAAAGCGTAGTCGACTTGGGTAGGGCAGGATATCATTCATGACTGTAAGTCTAAGAGCCGAGCTGTGTGTGAAGTGCGAATATTAGGGAGGGGAATGGAAGAAGTTGGAAAAATGAGGAAGAAAGGAAAGTAGAGGGTTGTAAAAGGTTATAAAAGAAAGAGAAGTGAGACAATTGCGCTGAAAGAAAGAAAGAAAGAAACAAAGAAAGAAAGAATGGCCTAACAAAGAAAGAAAAGAAAAAAGAATGAATGAATAAAATACAAAGAGAAAGAAAGAAAAATGAATGGAGAAAGGAAAGGCGTGAATAATAGAAGAATAAAGGAAGACAGATAAAATTAAAAGAGGAAAAACAAAAATGATGACGCGATCAAGAAAGAAAGAATGAAAGAAAGAAGAAAGAAATAAGTAAGGGAACGAGAAGAACGTGGGTAATAATGAATGAAACACATGAGAAAGAAAAGAAAAAGGAAAAAAATATTAAAAAAGTAAAGAAAGAAAGAATTAAAATGAATGAAGGCTAACAAAGGAAGAGAGAAAAAAGAATGATTAAATGAAAGAAAATGAGGAAGGAATAAAAAACGACTGGAGAAAGAAAGCATGTGAGTAGTAGAATAAGAGAATTAAAAGAGGAAAAAGAAAATAATGCCTAGAAAAAGAAAGAAAGAAGGAAAGAAAGAAATATGTAATGTAAGGAGAAGAAATAAAGAAATAATGAAAGAAGCACATGAGAAAAAAGAGAAAGGAAGTAGAAAGGAAGAAAAAAGAAATGAAAGAAAGGAAAAATGGTTCCTGGAATATTGTAATATGTTACCATTAAACCAAGGACGAAAATTATCCGAGGAAACAAATAACCTTAAACAAAATGAAAAAAAGAGATTAGTAAAAGAAAAAAGAAACGAAGATTTTTAAAATTATATTTATGAAAGGAAAGAAATGAGACGAAAACATATTGACAATAATAAAGACGAAAATTAATAAAGCCACTAAATAATTAAATTTCCTACAATTTAAACTTCTTTGCAAAACTCTTTTAATTCTTTCAGAAGGTCTGGTTTTTCATTGTCTATCAATTTTTAATTTGGGGATCTGCGAAAATGGCCACGCCCACATTCTGACATGTTTTTTGTTGAAAATGAACCGATAGGATTCATTTAAATTTTAAATTCTAAGAAAATATTTGTAATCATTAAAATGGTTTCTGGAGTATATAGTTCATTATTGCGCTCCACGGTCAAATCCAATCGTGTACCTATTTTTCTTATGTCTAATACATCCTGAGTTTACCCGCTGTTGATTTTTTCTTATATGATTATTTTATTAATTTCTCCGTAGAGCCAACATATTTTTGTTGTGTTTTATTTAATGTGGGATCAATGTAATTTCTTCTGGGTCACTATTAACTGCGCTTCAGTTTCTCCTTTCAAATGCACTCTTCGCAACCATATCATGCTACTTACAACAACTTTCGTTTGTCTCTTTCTTGACTTTCTCATTTGATGTATATATTTAACACGATAACATTCATATCACCATATTCTGGTTCATACTGTTTCTGTATATATTGTTGAATATTTTATTTTCATTTTAATCTGTTTCACCAAATACTGAAGTCATTTGTTCATATTTCTTTATGAAGAAATGCCTGTGACTTCTTATGAAAATTAGTGAAAATTCATATCGCACTATGATTCTCATAACTTTTTCTTGACTGCTTTATAAATTAAAAATAGATTTTTAAAAATCTCATGGAAATAATTTATTGATTCGACTATAATATTATCAATATTTACAGAATTAATGTCCTTGTCAATGTATCGTGATGTGGCTGTAATTATAAAATAAATGTAAATTACATTAATAACACATAATGCTTCTTTATTTGCCATGAAGCATATAATTGATAGAAAATAACACGAAATGAATATAATTTGGAAAATCCGTCAAAGAATTTTGCGCACACAAGAAGGTAGCCATCAAATATATATAGTGACATGGCTTCTGAAATAATGGAAAAAAATTGGATGTCATTTTCACAAAAGAATATTAGCACTAACAAACTTTTATATATTATCTTATGAAATATTAAAAAAAAAATAGTGCACTCGTGCCGTCAATTTTGACGGCAAGAAGTAATGGATTATAAGTAATATATATTATATTGTAAGTAATTTTCATTTAATCCAAGTACAATTTTGTAATTTAAAAAGAAAGAAAGAAAGAAAGAAATGGCCTAACGAAGAAAGAAAAGAAAAAAAGAATGAATGAATAGAATACAAAGAGAAAGAAAATGAATGGAGAAAGGAAAGGTGTGAATAATAGAAGAATAAAGAAGGCAGATAAAATTAAAAGAGGAAAAATAAAAATGAACAAGAAAGAAAGAAAGAAAGAAAGCCTAACAAAAAGAAAAGAAAAAGAATGAATAAAATACAAAGAGAAAGAAAGAAAAATGAATGAAGAAAGAAAAGGTGTGAATGATAGAAGAATAAAGAAGGCAGATAAAATTAAAAGAGGAAAAATAAAAATGAACAAGAAAGAAAGAAAGAAAGAAAGAAAGCCTAACAAAAAGAAAAGAAAAAGAATGAATAAAATACAAAGAGAAAGAAAGAAAAATGAATGAAGAAAGAAAAGGTGTGAATGATAGAAGAATAAAGGAAGACAGATAAAATTAAAAGAGGAAAAAGGATTACATGAACAAGAAAGAAAGAAAGTTCGTTGTGAGCGTTAATAACTGAACAGTGTACACTTTATAAACACCTCACGAAATATATCCGTATTTTATCCTCATTGTGTGTATGCATGCATGCTTTTGTGCGAGCGCTTTTTTGACATACCTTGGTCGTACTTGAGAGTCAAATTTGCTGAATCGATCCCACGAATTTGTCGGTCGATCCCACAATCCAAGGCACCTCTAAGAAAAGTAACTTTATGTCAAGTTTAATTTAAACTGAAATAAAATATAAACCTCGGACAAGATTTGTCTCACATATATTTATCTCCTCACCCTATCCCTATCTAATTTCTCCCCCTCTCTCTATTTCTTTCTTTCATTGTTTTTTATGCAGTTAGGTATATGTTTCTTTTTCGTGGCTACTTTCCATCACTGCTTTGCGCTGATCATAGGTCACAGAAAGAGGGAATGAAGTGGGGTTCCTTTGTAACTACAGCGCGGTAGCTTTTTGCGTATAGATGTGACTGGGGTCATTACTTTTGTGCATCCCATGTCGAAATTTTGTACACTGCTCCTCAATTGTTCCACACGAAAATACATACACACACACACACACTCACACATACACATACACACACACACACATATATATATATATATATATATATACACATATATATATATATAATAAAATAGGCAGCATATGAATTTATATTACAAAGTGTTACTCATACCTTGAATCAATTACCAATATTAATGCAATTATTGGCGAAATCCCTTCGCTAGTAGACATAATTATAAGCATTATACTACTAATAATCCACTGAATGATGAGATCCTTATGCATTCGAAAGTACTAGCTGAATTAAAAAAATACACTATATCCATTTTATACATAAGGATCTCATCATTCATTAGATTATTAGTAGTATAATGCTTATAATTATGTCTACTAGCGAAGGAATTTCGCCAATAATTGCATTAATATTGCTAATTGATTCAAGGTATCATTAACTCTTTGTAATATATATATATATATATATATATATATATATATATATATAATGTCGTATTATACTTAAGAATATCCCCCCAGGATCAGATACTTATTTGGGGTTGGCAGTCAATGTGATATAACGGGTGTAAGAGCAAACTTTTTTAACACTATTGGACTCTATTTTGAGCGATAAGGATGTATCATTACTCTCCAAGCTTAAGAGAAGAAATCGTGATGAAATCGATCATAAAACGAAAGTGACATGTTCTTCATTAATTAATCATAGATAAGCATCGGATACTCATGAAGGATTGAAATAAAGTTCAAATATATATATATATATATATAATTCCAGGATAATTTTCAAAACTTATTCAAGATGATCTTCGGCGTCTCTAAACCTCTGACTTTTTCCCCTGAAGTTACAAATTCCCTCACAGGTTTCACGTAAGATTTCATTTTCAAGTTTTTCTTTCACTGCTTTTTGGATTGTCATAGCTGAAAGTCCTTTCTCACGTACCAAATGTCTTAAGAGTTAAGTTGGATCTTTTCTAATTGATCTCTTTAGCGCTAAGTTTAAATGATGATCCCTCTTGCTGTTGTGACCTCCTGATCCAGTTTCCCTCTCTACTGTCCCCTCTTTTTTTAACATATTCCCCGTTCTCTTGATGGTTCTTGAACGGACTTTGAAGATGGAAGCCAGTTTATGAATGAACTTTTTCCTTTCACTCTTGCTCAGTTGGGAAACAGTGGATGTGACACAAAACCTGAATAACACAAAGGATTTTTTCAGTTATTCTTACGACAAATGGTGTCAATATGGCTAAACGTCTTATCTGAAAACCTGGGTAAAAGAATCTGAGTTTAGTGTTTTTATTTTCAGATATTATACATTTTGTGGGATGAACAATTATGTAGTTACATGATATGGACAATTTTGATGTTACACACTGCATATATATATATATATATATATATATATATATATATATATATATATATATATATATATAACTATACTCGTGTCGAAAAACATTTGAATTCTTGATTTAACAATAGCCAAATTAATCACGAAGGGAAAAAAAGGTTTTAAAAAAGAAAGAGCCAGGAACATGAAAGTCTGTCGAAAATAATCGCACAGATACAGGTTCAAGGCCCAAAGAAAAAAACCGATACGAGTAAACAATTAACTAAAGAGCTCGATACAAACGTAGAGCAAACCTAGTCAAACCTAATGAGCCAGACAAACCTACCAAGGTTTCACTTAGGCAGATCGTCTGGGTCAGCTGGCTAAAGAGGCAACAGCAAACGGCGTATATATAGACGACAATCAAGACAACACCACGTGACCAAGGGGAAAAAATAGAAAGAAAGTGGAAGAGAAAAAGAAAAAGTGACACCGTGGGGGATGGGGTATAGCTTTATTCGAATAACTAAAAGGGGGAGGAGATATTTTAAGAAAACACAAACAATAACGATAACGATACAATCGGGGGAGAGAGGCTTATTTCAGTAACCAAGTATTTCTGTGTCTACATTTGTTAAGGATCTCGGTTTTAGAATTTAATAGATTATTACGTTTATTATATAATGCTATGGCTAATTTTTCCTCGGTGCATAGCTTACAGAATTTATGACCCGCTTTATACTTGGAGCATCTTTTTAATATTTCCCATTTCAGGATGGGGTCCTTGCTACCTTGTCTGATTTTCCATATATAGCTAGATAGTGTGGTGCTATGTTTATTTTTTTTATTTTTGAAACTACTCATGTGATTATAATATCTTTTTTTAAAGGTATCCTGAGTAGCTCCTATATATACTTTAGGGTTTATGTCGTCTATATCCTTGTAAATTTTCGCCTGATAGACCACGCATTCTTGTTGACATTTACCCTGTAGTGGACATGTATCTTTATTCCTACAATTGCAACTGGGGAAACTAATGCGTGGATTGTCCCTAGTCTTTTTCTTATTAAGTCCACTAATTAAAGTCTCTACATTAGGCATGCAGCAGTAACTAAGTTTTACATTATTTTTGTTAAATATCTTATACAACTTAGTTTTCTTGGGAAAATTTTGCTCTAGTAGGTTAAAAAATATTTTGCCAATTCTCGTTCTTACGGCTATGTTAAATGGAGGGTTAAACAACAAAATATTTCTCTGCCTGTTATTACGTTTATTCTGAGTTCCAGTGTGTATATATATATATATATATATATATATATATATATATATATATATATATATATATATATATATATAGTTAGTTAGTTAGTTAGTTTTTTTACTCCGCTCTCTCTCTTTCTCTATCACCTCAAAAGTGCATAAAAATAATACGTAAATTTAAAACCATTTTTCTTCCGTTGGAAATGTGATCTGGTTAACTAGGAAAAAAAACACCTACCCGGGGAAATAAAATATAATCAATGGATTATTAAGGTTGTCTATTTTCTAATTAAATTAAATTAATATATATATGGATAATATATATATATATATATATATATATATATATATATATATATATATATATATATATCAGGGCCGAAGGGTCTGTGCTGTGCATGCATTGCATACACTGCATATTTTACTTTTTTCGGCGATAAATAACATTGAGTAATATAAAATAAGTGATATTATTTAAAAATTGTAAGTAGAGGAAGTTTCTGCTTGCTTAGCAAGAAAAGAAGAAAAAGCAGTGAATTAATTGCTTTCCTGTTCTATTCTCTTTGATCAGAGAGCAAGAAAGAAAAATAAAAGCAATAGTGAGAGAGTCAAAAAGAGACACGCAGAGTAAAGCAGTATTTTTGTTGCTTGCTTTCCAGCTGTATTAAGCCATATTATTGCTGTCAATATATTTTCTCCTGAAGCGTTAATGCTTCTTTTTTTTCTTGTTTTTTTTTTTACTTCGCCAGCTATGATCAAAGACTTCCATATACAAAGAACCATTCAAAGCTTTCTTCACATAGTCGGGCATCTTTAGACGAGAAATGCGTATGTAGACGATTTGCAAATTTCTTTCATTTCTGATTCTGGTTAATTTGTATGATTGTTTGGTACTGAAGAGTGGATACGGAACGTCCGGTGACACTAATCAAAAGTTACTTTTTTACTGTTTTGAAAAAATGGAGAGTATTCTTGATCCCATCTTAAGACCCGGATTTATTCATGAGACGAATACCCAGTAATTTCTTCTTGACCACTTCACACATGGAGCCAAAAATTGTAACCGGCAAAGTTTTTATTTTGTCATTAGAAAGGTAAAGTTTTCATCCCCTTATCTATGATAATGCTTTAAAATTTAATTTTTAATATTTAAAATTATTTTTAAAAAGTTACTTTAATGAGCATCTAAATACGTTGTTAGAATAAAGCTTTGATCCATTAAAAAAAAAATTATCCAGGTACATTCAATGATTCGCAAAAAAATGAGCGTAGATGATGAAAACATTCCCCAAAACGTAACAAAACCAAATGTTTTCTCGTCTACATGTGTTATTATTAAGAGGAAAGACCAGAAGATTTTTTGATGGAAGAATTATTTTATTTAATAATTTTGAGAATTTTTGATATTTTGGTTAAAAAAGTTTGTTTTCTCTCGTCACATGATACCATAAATTAGTCCGTGGAATGTGTGCGTCTTTTTCTGCAGTTGAAAACAGACTGATCTGGAAACTTTTGAAAAACTCTGATACTTGTCTGATTTTAATGAAACGTAAAAGACATATTCACAAATGAATGAAATGATTTTTGAAAATTTTTAGAAAATTTAGGTGAAAATACCATTTTTTTTATATATATATATATATATTACCCTCCGCATAATTAATTTTAGGATATTTCGAGAAATTCTTTTTTGTAGAGCTTAAAGTTTATATTAATTATGAGGACAAGTCCTAGGATAATTTAAATAATCACATTTTTTTGTCAAAACAAAAAATGTCCCAGAACCATCTGAATTCCGTAAATGACCTGAAAGCCTTTGTCCGACAACGAATGGATACAGCGTATCAGCTTCGATTTAATTGCATAATAGTTCAGAAGTGCATTTTCTCACATTAAAATTAGTTCATATCACATTGACGGGGGAGGGGACGAATCATTTTCCGGGGGCTGGGTGGGGAGTAAGTCGCTGCTGTCGCATTCTTTGCCTTGACGATTTTCAACCAGGACATGGAGTCAATGATGCCAAGTTTGGTGACGACGCAGAAAGTTAACACGCCGGGTTGATTTCAATTTCAGTCAATTCTGTTGCGTTCACTTCCCGCTAATTTCCTTAGAAAGGTATGAATCGAATCTCCTTCGAGCTTCGGGTTTAAATACTTAAACCTGAGGTCCTCTGAGGTCGTCTCCGTGAAAATTTGCATCATTTCTTATTCCTATGCGTGGCTTGTTCGACAAAAGCCTACACCAGCATAGTCAAATCATACTGCGCATGGAATTCAAGATCAGCGGTTATAAACACACACACACACACACACACACATATATATATATATATATATATATATATATATATATACGTGTGTGTATGTTCGTGTGTGTGTGTGTGTGTGTGTGTGTGATAGAGAGAAAGAGACGCTTGATTGCACTCACTGAGGCTTCTCTTTTCTATAGCGGCTGTTACTACTGTTCAACACTTTCTGTCATTTGTCATACTTTCTTAATGGACGGTTCCCATATCGCATTTATTTCTACGCTAGGCCTACTAATTAGATCCTGATAGCCTAGAAGGGGAGACAATAGCCTGCCAGGTCATAGCGTTTGTTCGTAGATTTTGGTGATATGTTAATTGTGAGTTCAATCATTGAACCGGACAGTGTGGAGTTGAACTCAATGGAAACAGGAGGAAGTAATCAATAATAGAAAAATTGATGAAATAATTGTCTTTAGAGAACTTGACACTCATAGGACACATTAAAAGCAAGAGGCACATAGGAAATTATCAAGTAACGACATTGTGTTAATGGATAGCATTATCCGGGACAATAATGAATGGAAAAGATTTAAATGTTACTCAAAGATACTAGGGACAGGAAGTTGAAAATGTCATTATAACTCGCATGTGTGATAGGTTATATATATATATATATATATATATATATATATATATATATATATATATATATATATATATATAAAGAGAGAGAGACTAAGGGAAAGATGGAGAGAGAAAGACACAGAAAGAGAGAAAGTGTATGAACGATTGTGATAGAAGGAGCTAGTGTGAAGAAAATCAGGTAAGGGAAAGACATTTCCTTCTTGCTTTCTATGATATATATATATATATATATATATATATATATATATATATATATATATATATATATATATATATATGTCGTCTATTTGGCAGTATATTTTTATTTAAACAATGTTTGATTATTATTGAAAATAAACAAAAAAAAACATATCGAAATCGTTTAAAGAGATCTTTTTAAATGAAAATATGCTGCCAAAAGTTATTTAAATTACATCATCCTGCAGCTTACCAGAATCCCAATGTCGCCTTTTGAAAACAAAAATGAATTACCTAATGACAAATTCAACACCCTAAATAATAGTAAAAAAATCAGACATCTGCGATAAACTCAAACATAAAATGACTCCTGATCAAATAAACGAAATTATACATAGAAAAAAACAATTTAAAACTCCCCAAAATATACCAGGTTATATTTATGGATCCATAAAATCACATAAGCAAAACTTTCCTCTCCGTCCTATTATATCCCGAATCCCTACTCCTGCTTATCAAATAACCAAAATCATTAACCATCTCATTACACTACACATCCCCAGAAAATGCAGAATCAAATCAACTCTTGAATTAATAAAAATCCTAAAACCACAAAAACCTCCTGATAATGAAACCATAGACTCACCTGATATGGAAAATCTATTCACCAATGCCCCAGTTAGAGATACGATCGACATAATTATAAGAAATATATACAATAATCCATCTCTCACTCCATTAAAAATGAGATCCAACATATGACGGAAACTACTTTTAACTTGTACAACCAAAGTTCCTTTCTCTGACCACAAAAAAAACAAACAATATGTACAACGTTGTCTCCATGTATTCAGTTCTGGGTTCAGATTTAAGTAAATTTTATATAGGCTAACCTTGAAAATAATATATTTAGTAATTTTAAAAAAGGCGTCCATCTACTTAAGATATTGTTGTGAGACCGATACTTCCCTACATCATGGACTCTCCCAGTACTATATTATTATGTGAATGGTAGTATCATGGGAGGAGTAGCACCAGTAATGCGCAGCCGCGTACGATACCAATATCGGACACCACTGGATAGTAAGCTCTGCTTACACTATTCTTTGTAACTTTTCTGTTTAATATATATTTCTTACGTGTTCCG
>OZ038477.1:13627648-13715148 GCA_964036315.1 Acanthosepion esculentum
TATAATATTTAATTCATATTGTATATACTCATTGGGGATCTTTTTAATTTGTTGTTTTATCCCCCTCCCCCAACATCCGACGATCTGTACATATGGGGACTATTTAGGTTTTTTCATTGAGGCAATGAGGTATTATGGTAGCTGTAGTAAGAGAGTCTAGTAAGAATGTGTTGTTTTGGTGTTAGGAATATTGTTTGTATGTTTGGGTCAGTGTTTGTGGCTAGCCAAGTTTAAAATGAAGACAGATGAAGACCGTCCTCTTCCCCATCCCCCTTTTTAGGCCTTGTGCCACATTTTCTGTATATTTCACAGAAATATATATCGTAATATTTACGAACGTTGCTTGAGATGAATTCCCATCGAAACCATTTGCTTAATTGTCATTTATTTTTACAACACTCCCGACGATTTTGTTTGACTTTCTTTCTGAAACGAGTCTACAGAATTAATATAACTATTTAAATTTGACGATATTTTATTTTCTGTTTTGTTTATATGCAAAGAATTCGACAAAAGACAAACCTGAAATTCCTATTCCATTTAAAGATATTATCCTCGTCGAAGAACAAACGTGTCTCTCAGGCAATACATTCCTTGGTTTGAACCTCACTGGTTAGTAAACAATTGTGCCATATTGCAGTAAAAAACAAATAGCCACACTTTAATTTTAATAAATATGTAAATACTATACATGTGTTAGTATGTGTTCATTTACATTACTTACATTATTCGGGCTGTTATCCTCATTTTCATTACCATATTCACAACGTTTCGGCCATTGTACGCTCCGCTCTGGTATTTCGGAACGAACCCTTTATTTCGTCCACCAGGGTAGATCGTTCAAGTTCAACATGCCATGCCTCTTCCGGATCTCTCAGTTATTTCCCTTTAACTCAACACACCAAGTATTTTTGCTTATCACTGCTGTTGCCTGGTATTGAACTCTTTGGATCTAGTCACTAGATCTTTATCCACTACGGCATGTGTCCTTGTGTGAACTTTTCGTGTAATGTTTTGACGTCATTTGTGTATGAATTTCTGGGGGTTATAAAACTAATGTCTCAGCAACCGATTTCACCAGTGCTCATATTGTATTTTTTCGTTATTATGATTTCATACATTTTAGCAGAGCTTATATTGCAATTTTTGTGTTATTCATTGCTTTTCTCTAGCACTCCTTATTGGTTCCTATATTGTATTTTTGCTTGTCAGCTCAGGAGATATTTATGGCCTTGTATAAGTGCTGATTCCGTAAGTTTTCGTATTTTCCAGTGATGTTCTCTGTCTATTATTTCAACCTAATCCCACATGGGGCGGTGATCTGCCTTTTCCCTCCATATGTGGTCAGATACGCCTGATTTTTCTATTTCCACTCGTGTTAGCACTTTACGATATTCTTGCAGTCTTACTTTAAGGGGGCGGCCTATTCTTCCTTTTTATTTCTTAACACAACTGCACGGGATGGAGGGAGTCCTTAGTCATGTTCTCCGCTTTGCGGCGGTCTTACTCAGAAGAGGTGTCTGCGAAGTGTTCAACCACTTTTGGAGAATGTCCCGATGTTATATGTACCACAGAACTTTTGTATTTCTCCGATAACCCCTTCACATAGGGTAGGCAGACTGAAGCTGTTTTCTGAATGTTGTTATCCTCTTGTACCTATGTGTCCGAGTTTGTAGAGCGGTTTCCGTGAAAATATTTGGTAGAAAAGCAGAGGGAAGCTACGTCGCGCCGGTGAGAAAGAAACTGAAGTTGAGATGCCAGGTCAGAATCAATTATATTGCAGATCATACTTTGGATTTTGTCAAGAGCCTCGCGATAAATAGCAAAATCACCAAACCAGATATGGCAGCAGTATTCAATGCACGGAACAATGGTAGGTTTGTAAATGTGCAAGATGGACTCTGGTGAGAAAATTATAAATATATCTATTATTCGAATGTTGAAGGACTTATAATGATATTTCATAGATTACACAAAGCTACGTTATAGAGTACAACACAAAGAGTTACTTGAAATACTAAAAGAACATCAGTTAAACGGGAATATTATTTGGATAGTACGTAATATAGTGAGTAATCGGAACAAAGTGAGTACACCAAAATAGTAAGAGGATTAAGGAGTTTTACTCCTCGGATTTATTCAACAGCGACACAATCCGAGGAGAAGGAGAATGCCTACAAGTATTTATTATTACCTCATATATTTTCCTAGACTAGAGTAAAATAGTCCTGGGTATGACGATAAACTATGTCCGGCAGCAAGGCCTCTGATCGGGAGATTGAATGATTTGAGGAGGCTGGAACCACCTCTTAACTGCTGTTTTTTCCAGTCCCACCCAGACTCTGGGTGGTTGCAACGCTTTGGGCAATTAGTGAACTTCCAAACGCTTTGAAAGTATAAAAATACATTTTTATAGTAAAAGATACCAGCAATATATTTTTATATAATAAAATTAGGAATGATAGATAATTTTACTAGATTACCAACAATAAATGTTGTAGCAAAATGACCAACAATACATTTTATCTGTACTTGAAGCCATATACTATGTTCAAAATATTGAGATTTCGGCATTAAATAACCCATAAATGTATTGATATCCCACTAAACAGAATAAACCAAACTTAGGTCAGCGAGAGAGAGAGGGAGAGAGAGAGATTTACATAAAATTTGAGAAATGAAAGAAAGAAAATCTATTTAGAGTGTAAAGTGAAAAGTGATCAAGAAAAAAAGATAGACTGAATAATAAAATTTAAAAAAAGCTTGGAAAACACTGAAGAGAGCGGAAGAAATGATGAAGGGAAAATAAAGACAAAAGCTGAAAATAATTAAAGAAATAAAACAGAAATTTCAATTTAAGTAAAGAGAAAATGAGGAGAGTTTATCTTGATCGATAAAGAAAAGAGACTGACATCAAGGAGTATGAAATAAAGAAAACAATTTTAATAATAAGGGTAAGAAAAATTAACGACAGAAGAAATAAAATGGAAAATAATGATCGAGTAAAAAGGGGAAAAGAATGATAGCAATAAAATGTAATGATCATGAATCTGATGGGAATGAAAGCAGAAAATGTTAATGATGTAGATGTTCGGAGTGATCTTAAATGAAAACAGAAAATATTGATGATGATGATGATGATGATGATGATGATGATGATGATGATGGGAATGATCTGAAATGAAAGTAGAAAATATTGATGATGATGATGATGATGGAATTGATTTAAATGAAAGTAGAAAATATTAAACATGATGATGATGGGAATGATATTAAATGAAAGTAGAAAATATTGATGATGATGATGATGATGATGATGATGATGATGATGATGATGATGGAATTGATTTAAATGAAAGTAGAAAATATTAAACATGATGATGGGAATGATATTAAATGAAAGTAGAAAATATTGATGATGATGATGATGATGATGATGATGATGATGATGATGATGATGATGATGATGGGAATGAACTTAAATGAAAATAGAAATATTGATGATGATGGGAATTGAAATTGAAAGTAGAAAATATCGATGATGATGATGATGATGATGATGATGATGATGATGATGATGCGGAGGAGGACGATAATGGGAATGATCTTAAATGAAAATAGAAAATGATGATGAGTATGATGAAAAATGATACGTCTACGCATATAAGACAAGAATAACAAGAAAGATATATATATATATATATATATATATATATGTGTGTGTGTGTGTGTGTGTGTGTGCGTGTGTGTGTGTGTGCATGTGTCTGTAATAAAAATATAGTTTTTTCAGGTACGCTATATTAGTGGGTAAAATTCCTCAATAGCAAGGATAGAGCGTATGGAGAGACTGGGGTCAACCGCGACGGGCGTGAGTCTGTTTCATGCATGAACGCAATCTTCATGGCCTGTGCCACTCGTTGTCGAATTCTCTGCCCATATATATATATATATATATATATATATATATATATATATATATATATATATATATATATATAGAAAGAGAGAGAGAGAGAGAGAGAAATGTGCGCGTATATATTTTTAATAGTACATCTCTATATATATATATATATATATATATATATATATATATATATATATATATACATGTATATATATATATATATTACAATGAGCAATTGCTAAATTTTCGTTATTTTATATTTTTAATTTCGCGCGTTTTGACTTTGTTGACTGTAAATGTCTAGCAGACTCAATCGGGCAGCATCAGTGAGAATAGTTCACTCTGCCAGAAATTTAGAAACGTCATGGTGTATTGCTTGGCATTCTCGCCGTCAGCTCCAATACATGTTTTCCTTTCATGCTGTTCATATGAACAAGACAAATATAGAGATACTTACACAGATGGAGTTATACTTCAAATAATTTTGATTATTTTTTCTCTCACTTTACATTTTCACACCCCTGAAGAGGACTCTTGTGAATCGACAGTTTGGACATAACCATGGCATTTGATATCATTTACATATCGAGCAGCGAGGTTTGTGGAAGCTGATTCGCAGACTGAAAACACAATGGAGGATTTTAATGAATATAGAACGTCTATTCTTCGTCAGTTTGTTTCGGCTTCAAACCTGTGGCTCAGGAAAAATGTGTTGACATTTCTGAGGATAAGAGTGGCCATAAATTAAATAAATTCATATTATTCGACCACCAGAAAACAGAAACTGTTACACACACACACACACACATACACACATACATACACACACACACACATATATATATATATATACATATATATATATATATATATATATATATATATATATATATATATATATATATATATATATATAGGGTGAGATGGATAAATTGCTTAAATTATGGAAAAATGAAAATAACAGTGACATCTCATTTTCAGATATATTTATCAAAATGACACAAATAATAGCATGGGGCACATTTAGGTGGCTGTTTTGTATGTTTGTTTATTACATATATATATATATATATATATATATATATATATATATATATATATATATATGCTTTTAAGAATGAGCTATTTGTTAACGGTTATTTTCCATAAATGTGTTTATTTTTTTATAAGTGTTTTTCAGTTCAAAACTGGGAGACGAATTAAATGTGTTTATCCAACCGAAAAATGTTTTTAAGAATGAGCTATTTGTTAACGGTTATTTTCTATTTAATTCGTCTCCCACTTTTGAACTGAAAAACACTTATAAAAAAATAAACACATTTATGGAAAAAAACCGTTAACAAATAGCTCATTCTTAAAAACATCTTTGTGTTGGATAAACACATTTAATATATATATATATATATATATATATATATATATATATATATATATATATATATATATATATATATATATATATATTTTAATGTATGTATATATTGATTCTACGGACATGTAGCAAAAATCCATAAAAAGAACAAATGAGAATTATATAAAATCTAGAGAAAATGGAAATTAGTCACAGACATAAAATCAGAAAGAAATATTTAAAATTTCTGGGAGACATTAGTAGGACGGCTTGTTAAATTTAATACACAACACGTATTGAAAGAGGAGTAGAGAGAAACAGCAAGAAACTCATCTAATGTGTTTGGATGAATGGTGAGCAGAGCATGGACAAGGATACACACGCACACGCACACACACACATGCACATGCACACATACATACATACATACATACATATATATATATATATATATATATATATATATATATATATATATATATGATGGAAAATTATTAGGAGGAAATGATAATTATAATTAAATAATTCATTGAGTCTGAAAGAAACCTCAACAGAATGCAGAAAGCACTGGACGGCCGTTTCGTCCTATATTTGTGTTGTGTAGGATCCACCTAATCTGCATAGGTGACTACCAACTATATAAATAATGGTTGATACCGGAAGACGAGGGAAGAATCACGAGATCCAACTAGAGACTCTGATCGACTGCGACTAGTCAACACATTCTCCAGGAACGTCTTCCCAGAAATATACAGAAATACTATATGTACTTATTGTGTACACTTTCTTGTTATAATACATTCTTGTTCCAAGTACATTTTGTGTTGCATTATTATTCCATGCAATAGGCGAGATTCAACATTGAGTCATGACTCAACAATTTGGGACTCACCAGCAGTGCGCATCCACTACCGAGAATTGAAACTCTGACAGTTATCAACTTCGATTTTCCTGATTCCATTCATTTCTCATATAAATATTTATTAGCACGTTAATCTTGGAAAACATCGAACGACTTGTTAGCATGACACTATAAAAATTCAATAAAGATCAGTAAGTATAATATTCGGTATACAACTATGCTGCGTCACAGGGAGAAATGGATTCATGCCTTTCATAATGTCCACTACAGAGCAGTTAGCTTTGTTTGCATATTTTAAAAATAAATCAAAAATTCCTGTATTTTCCTTCAATGAAAATGAAGAGGAATGATTTTTTTCTTCTTTATATTACTCATACCGCTGACTAAAGCGATAAAAAGATGCTGAAAAAAATTTTACATTGATTATAGCAAAAAAAACGGTATCAATGACAAAATGGAGAAATATTTGCGTCATTTTGTTTATAGTTTGTCATCATTTTATGTTTTTATTCAAGATGACCGTTTAGGGATTTTCGGCAGCAGAAGAAAAGTTCTGAGAATCAAATTAGTTGTTTATATCAAACGTTTGCAGTAGAAATCCTATTAGGAGAAATATACTAGATCTTCTAATTAAAGCTTCGGACTGTAATGACCACGATCTAATTAAGATGTCAGCTAGCAACGAAATGTTATTTTGAGGGATCACTTGATTACGACAGCTAAATTATTATACCCCCTCTTCAATTTCCTTTCTCTGCCTGTATTTCTCTAGCGTTCATTCGCTGTTTCTTTTTTAACTTCATCGTTTTCTGTTGCTCAGTCTTAGCTCAAAGAAGAAGCAGATTTCCGGTTGCCTGACATTTTTTTATTCATTCCAAGTCACAAGGCACAATCGATGAACAAGAAGAAGAGAAATTACTAGCGTAAATGGTAGTTAATTCACAACAGTCACTGGCTGGCAGTTCTCACAATCTATAATCTCACAAAACGAAATATACACACACACATACACACACACACACACACATATATATATATATATATATATATATATGTATATATATTTAATAGCACAGTTATATTACATCGAACCCTGTTTTATTAACACCAGCTCTATAAGTGCCACATTCATATATATATATATATATATATATATATATATATATATCGTTATTTATTCGAAAATTGTAACATAAACATGTTATAAAATCACTACGAAAATAGCCATTTTGTTTCAACACTTCTGGTGTCTTATCATGTGAAAGTGTTGAACACCATCACTTGATAAGGCAAAATGAAACAAAATTTCTATTTTCGTAGTGATTTTATAACATGTTTATATTATATTTTTTGAATAAATAATTATATTTGCTCTGCTCTGTATTGAGCACTCTCTTAAGAATAGTATTTGTTGGTTATTGGAATTTATTCCGTATACACCAATCCTATACTTATATATATATATATATATATATATATATATATATATATATATATATACACAAATGTAAAAGAACGAAAGAATAAAATTCAAAGGGCTCAATACAAGAGTAGAACAATAACTATTTATTATAAACTGTTACATTAGAACATGCAAGTTACTACTACAAAATTGCATATTTTGTTTCGACTTTCAGAACACGTTTCATCAGTTAGTGAACAATGATGGTAATAAATGATTTTATTCACTTCTTTTTACATTTGTGGAAAATATTCCATAAAAGGCAACATTTTTAATTAAAAAAAAGGCAAGAAAATAAGAAATCAATAAAAATAATAGGAAGAGGAAAGAAAAGAATGGCATAAGAAATCAACCCTACTACAAAGAGAAGGGGAGGAAAAAAGGGAGGAGTATATCCAAATTATACAGATACGAAGGAAGAGGAAAAAGAAGAAAATAAGGTAAGAGAAATTGTTTATACGAGTTTAAGCTAATGAAGTCACACTGAGAAGAATTTGAACGGATTTAATACGACACAAGATAGTAACATATTACAGTTACAATGTCACACCTTCAATTTTATGGCATTTTTAATGAAATCACATATTCAAACAAAACTATATATAGTACGTTAATAAAAGACACTTTGTGAAGAAAAATTATACTTAACTATACCAATCTTATATTATAAATTAGAGTACAAAATAAAATTTTATATGGTTTTTATATATTTATTTAAAATTTAAAACTATTATCAACACCGCACTTAAATAATAATAATAATAAGCCAATTCATGTCTAACCAAACTACCAGTAATTTACGAATACTAACCAATTTAATACCTTAAACTAGAATAAACCACTAAGGATAACATTAAAATATTTATATAACGATAATATAACATAAGAGGAGTGATTATTGAGTTATAAAGTTTAGCAAGATTGTAAAGTTAATTCCTTGATGTGTTTGCAATTTACCGTAGTTTCATACCTTTAACTTAATAGTTAATCGCTATTCAAGAATTTAATTATTTCCATTTTCTCCTACAGGCAGAGGAAGCACGGTTCATTCACCGATCTACAGATTGTTTATATTGTTTATATTAGACTGTTTGAGAATGTTCCATTTAACTTTAGGTATTTTGTTTTCCGCTTTCAATTTCCATAAATGTTTAGAAAGACATATTTTGATTTATCTGCATTAGCAAAAGAAGAAAGATAATTATACAAGCGATTTTTTTAAAAATTATTCATTGTACTCCTAATACATATTTTAGTAACCCATGGATTTTCTATTGATGAAATAGAAAACATGTACACAAGAAATTTTGTTAAACACTTGTTACATAAAGAATATTGGTTAGGATTTCTACATTTACATAGGTCAGTTATACGAGACAAATTAGAATCAGTACTAGCATTACAGATATTACTGTTATTTAATTTCAATGTTTTATTGTTATGTGATTTAATTATTTCCTCTAGATTATTAGTACGCCTATAGCTAAGATTTAGAATATTCCGATTGGAAATTTTCCTTAAAGAATTATTTTTAGGAAAATGTTTATCAATTAAATTAAAAAAATTATGTCCCAATTCAGTACGGACTCAATTATTGAATACAGAAATGATCTTCCTGTTTCTGTTTTTCTTTCTGAAAAAAAAACATAATCTTCTACAAACGTTCAGATGATCTGAACCCTCTAAGAACCCTATCATAAACCGTTTTATGTTTTTTCAATATTTCTTTGCTAGAGCAGTGTTGGTTAATACATCGTTCAGTCGATGATGGAATAAGTTGGATTGTAGTCGGTGGGTGATGAGAGCTCGGGTAGATATAAATCGGTTTCGCATTATTTTTCATGTAAGGCTAAAAAAAAAACAATGCCAACAAATCCGTTTATTGCTGAAACTGATTTTGGTCTGATGAGACGAAACCGAAGTATCGGTTTTGTGAAATAAAATATTACCATGGATTTCTAAAGTCTCCGCTTTCAAAATTATCATTTGCACTGTTCTTACATTGAGCTTTCTCTGGATCTATATCCTCTAGTGAATTATCTATACGTAGTACAAATTATCATAATATATCTCTCTATCACTACACACACACAAATACAGACAAATATATATATATATATATATATATATATATATATATATATATATATATATTGGCACAGATTTCAAAAAATAACGGCGACAAGCTATGAAGATTGTGTTCGTGTATGAAGCAGACTATCACCTAAGATTTCATTTTCATAACCTCTCTACATGCTATAGAGGATATAAAGCTCAAAAACGTTGATCATAAAATTGTAGTGTGTTTTTATTAATACAGAACGTCAGAAACATTGTAAGCAGAAAAATTGAAATATAGATATAAATATAAATAGGAATATAGAATAAAAATATAAATATAGAATATAAATATGAATATAAATTAATATAAATATAAATGTAAATATAAATTAATATAAATATAAAGATAAATTCATATAAATATAAATATAAATTAATATATATATATAAATATAAATAGTAATATAAAGGTAAATGTAAATTAATATACATATAAATAAATATAAATAAAATATAAATACAAATTCATATAAATACAAATATAAATATTACTCAATATAAATATAAATATACATATAAATTAACATAAATATGAATATTAATATAAATATAAATATAAATTAATATAAATATAAATATAAATTAATATAAATATAAATGATAATATAAAAATAATTTAATATAAATATCAATATAAATTAATAAAATATAAATATATGTATATAAATATGAATTAATATAAATATAAATAAAAAATACGAATATAAATAAATATAAATATGAATTAAAAAAATATTAATATAAATATTAATACAAATATAAATTGATATAAATATAAATATTAATCAGTATGAAATTAAATATAAATATAGTTATTAATATTAATATAAATATAAATATTAGTATATAAATATAAATTTAAATTAAAATAATTATCAATTATTCAACTCAGCAGTTACTTTGACCGCAGTAGTCCGATGATTTTTCGCCACATTGCGTTAAAATGCACGTCGGTTCCTGTCAGTAAGTTTGCAAGTCCGGTCCGAATTGCTATGCTTAATAGAGGTTTTACCCTGTTTCTTGAATTGTGTCATAATCTTGATATGGTAGCTCTTAAAAAAACAAACAGTTTAGCAACCTTAATGATCGAGGCTCCTGCCATGCGAGCTCCAACAATTTGCCCTTTTTCGAACTCGGAGAGGTCACGAATTTAGCTTAAATTTTACTAAATTCTAAAAATAAATAAGACAAAGACAGTAAATTAGATAAACAAATATATTTACAATAGATATAACCTGCAATTACGAAGTTTTAGTTAAAGTTCTTAATATAATTGTTCTTTGAAAAATAGGAGTGGAATTTGCACCTGTTCCAATTATTTTGTCCAACCCCTGTATATTCCTGTGGATAGTCTTAGATCATATATGCATATATAGTCTTAACATGGTCAAAGTGAAGGAGAAGTAAGTATGAAGATTGCATTGCGCCAATTATTTACCCAGTTTTACAGAAAATCTCAACTGTATAAAGAACAAAATTACCGAGCACGAATATGCACGTTTTTAATACTATTATTCGCCCGCTGTAAGTCCCAATAGCCACTCTATGTAGAGGGATACTGAATGAGGTTGATGTAAGTGATGAAATGGACGGTGCATATTATGAGTATATGTAGGGGAGACAACGGAAGACTTGAAGATATTAGTGATCGGGGA
Source organism: Acanthosepion esculentum (assembly GCA_964036315.1). Classification (NCBI taxonomy): domain Eukaryota; kingdom Metazoa; phylum Mollusca; class Cephalopoda; order Sepiida; family Sepiidae; genus Acanthosepion; species Acanthosepion esculentum. The sequence continues at coordinate 13,639,004 of OZ038477.1, forward strand.
AATATCCTCTCCAGAGTATGTCTGCACAAAATGACAATTCTGGAGAAGAAGCTTTCTGATTGAAACGTCATCTGTACCAAAGGGGATGGATGATGAGTTCAAACCGTGTACATTTCATATCACGTCCTTGATGTGAAGGTCTGAACTGGTTGTCCCAAGGAAGAATTCTCGTCTGAACATATGCCATAGAATTAGCGACAGTTTAGCGAAAGTTTCCAATGTTTTCTTTATGGACAAAATGGTTTCAAGGTGGAAAATAATTCACCAGAGACAAAGCCACGTGTTTGATTTTGAACTGGATATTGAGGAATGGGCAGTAACGGCCCTGATATGACAGCAGTACTCCATTTTTTATCTAATCTGACTCTTGCAAAGATGGCAAGAGGAGTCAGGTAATTTTTGTAACAGTACAAAGAGACAAGTATTCTTCCAGCTACTTTCGCAAAAGTATCAATACACGATTTCCACGTGGTCTGGTGGGAGCCTTAATCCCAATAGACGTTGGAGACAAGGGCACTTTTGAGAGTACAACCACTAATCAGGACTGGAATAAATGTAGAGTCTGCTCGGTGATGTTACTAGCTTTATTCTGGAGGTCTTGAATAATAGAAAACAGTCTTCCATCCATTGTATAGTGAGAGTCCTCATCTTTGTCGCCATGTTTATTACAACGTTTCGGCTATTGTACGCTCCGGCCTTCTTCAGATGGTTGAAATGTCGAACTGAACCCTTTATTTCGCTCACTGTTCTAGTTCTACGTGCCATTTTTAATGGATGTCAATTATCAGTAATCTCCTGTTAATTCACCTCTCAAAGTTCTCCACAGACTTAGCCGGATATTGAACTCAGAACTCTTTGTGCCCTGTCACTGGATCTATCCAACGCCTTTATCCTTTGGAGAGGTGAATTAACAGGAGATAACTGATAACTGATATCCATTAAACATGGCATGTGGAATTAGAACAGTCTACCCCAGTGAGCGAAATAAAAGTTTCAGTTCGACATTCCAACCTCCTGAAGAAGGCCGGAGCGTACAACGGTCGAAACGTTGTAATAAATATGGCGTCAAAGATGAGGACAATAGTCCGAATAATGTAAATAGTGAAAGCAGAATCGTAGAGTACGCTTGAGAAACGCTATCATGGATCGCAGCTATTATGCTGCTTGGTAAAATTCTGAAACGTTTATAGGGTAACATTTCTTTTTCTGATATCTATTAAACTTAAATTAAAACATAATAGGATACGATGAGAACAATAATATTGTATTGGGACAATTGTTAAAGGGATAACAATTTGGCTACTTGGGAATATGCAATGGAATTTTTTATGTTATTTAATCCAATCTTGAATCTTGACCACTGGCTTCAAAGTGACGCAACTATATCAGCCACCGTGTTAGTTATGAATTATTAACGAAGCATTGACGTACATCTGATCAATACGTATTGGCATTCTTTATTTATAAGCTTCCTCATCATCGATATTCTTTTTTAGACCAAATGGATGTAATGAGTCTTCTTTGATATGAATTTATTGATCACTTATATTAAAGTATATATTCCCCAATAGATTAGCTTCTGATAATGTGTATCTATGTGAGCAGTTGTATTTCATAGATGTTTACATTATTTGAAAGCTTTACACACACAGTAATTGTTCCTGATTCTTCACAATAGATATTCATATGTGAAGAAAGATAAATAAATGATGGTAGCATAATCAAACTATTTTGTGCACATCCATTCCTGTAGATATAGTAATGATTAATAAGCTTAAATACGGCCCTATACATATTTATAGAGTTTTAGATAAGGCCAGAGTAGTGGAACATCGGTTATTATCGAACAGAAGGTGTGGGGGAATTAGTCTGCAAGACGAAGATCTAAGCCGCCTCCTTATATATTAATTACGCATTATAAACTCTTGAAGGAAAAGCTGGATTTTTTTTCAAAAAATATATTGCTGGTAATATTTTTTTTCCAAAAATATATTGCTGGTAATATCTTTTTCTCCTCAATAATGTATTGACAGTAATAATTTTCCTTCAAAAATGTATTGCTGGTAATAATATATTGCTAGTAATAATTTTTCCTTCAAAAAATTTGTTGCTGGTATTAAAACCTATTTTTAAATTCCCATAGTGTTTCAACCCTCGTTTCGGGGTTAACTATTTGCCCATAATTGGAACCCTACCAGGTGCTACCAGCCCGTGTCAGGGTGGACCTGGGAACACCAGCAATTAAAAGGTGGTTCCATGCTCCTCAAAACCTCCCGATCACAGGTCTTGCTGTTGGACGTAGTTTATCGCCTTACCCAGATCGTGTATGTTTAGACGTGCAGAAAATTTATGGATTTTTAATCGAACATCAGTTGGGATTACTATAAACGTCAGTTTCTCAGGTACAATTATTTGAATAGATCTTTGTTTTTGTTCCTTGTTTCAAACACTTTCGACCGCTACATGTTAAATTCACTGTTTGAAACAAAAGGGGAACATGTAGGCAAAAACGTCTAAATAACTTCTGTGCCAACACACACACACACACACACACACACACATACATACATACATACACACACACACATACATACATACACACACACACACATATATATATATATATATAATACAAATACAAAGTTTATCACTTAGCTAATTGGCGTTACATTTAGCATCAAGCATCTAGAGTTTCGTAGACGGATGCTTCAACCTTCAGATAATATCAGGAAGTAACTTTTTTCTCGTTTTTCCATATATATATATATATATATATAAATTCACACACACTTGCATAAGTATATGTATATGTATATATAAAGATACAGAGAATGAGACTTGGTTAGAACATTGCATTGAAGCGTAAAACATGTAGATTTGATTCATATATATATATATATATATATATATATATATATATATATATATATATATATATATATATATATATATATAATATGTAGGGAATATGTTGAACTGCTATCGACCTGACCCACTTCTTATGGAGAGATGCTGTCCAATCATCTGAAACATTTTGGAATTCTTTCTTAGTTTGCCCGAGGACGATTCTGCACATACTCGAATAACAACGAGGTAATTCTTCCTGACTTGTAATAAAAATTAAACAAATCCATATTCCATCAGTGAGTTGGGCTCATTTTGCGCTTAAGGACGCTGTAAGAAAATAATAAATTTTGTTTTTAATGAAACAACACTTCAGTCCTGCTTTAATGCCCAAATGTGGACATAAAACCTTTAAATTCACTCTTAAGAACAAAATCGGTCTAATCAACTGCCCGTTAACACACACTTCAAGCAAATATATCCATCAATATAATGCATTCAACGTTTGCCTTCTTATGAAACGAAGCGAAGTACGCCGCAACTTCAAAGTGGAGAGAAGACTATGTTGCTCCAATCTGCTAGCTGAAGAAGGTGCTGTCTTCTATGCAAAACAAACTCTCGCTGGGATCTAGTTCAAACGGCAAGATCGGTGGTTGCGTTCGAGTCCAAACGGCGAGCCCAGCCGTTGGACTCAAGCTCAAACAACGAGCTCTGCCACTGGACTCGATCTCGAACAGCGTGCTCCGTCGCTGGGCTCGAGCTCAAACAGCGTGCTACGTCGATGTGCTTGACCTCAAACAGCGAGCTGCGTTGCTGGGCTTCTTTGGAATTAAATTACGCAATTCTTTCAGCCACGCACTAAACCCTTCAGGTTTTATTCACCATTACTTATTTACTGGTGTTTACGTTTTCTTCATAGGTTGGTTTCACTTTTCTTTCGTACATATTTTTTCGCAAATCAGTGGTTGTCTGTGGAAAATTGGTGATTTTGTGCATTATAAATTTGCACTTCCACGTTTGCTGAGAGTACAGTCAGAATAATTAACTTGCCACAAGTGCGAGTTACATTTTTTTTCTAATTGTGTCCTTTGGGAAGTCACAGGCCGTAACGATTGTAATTATCGTTCATTAGCCCGGAAGCAAGAAAGCCTTCGCCCTGAAACAGAGGTAAGAACATCTCGGTAGAGAACGCATGGGAATAAAGTATCTTCGGGAAAATGTTGATGGTGACGGTTTTTTTTTTTTTTTTTTGTGGCGATGGCTTAAATAATAGTGGTGGTCGTGGCAGTGGAGATGGTATTTGAATATGCTCGCATCGATGCTAGCTTTGCTGGTAACAATGTCGGCGCTGATAGTTAACAAGATCTAAAATTGTTTGCGTGCTGTTCAAGATGGCGGCGGAATAGAAGGTGGGAATGATTTTCTTTATCATGTTTATGTCACGCTCAGTGTTGATAGTGGTATCGACGATTGTGTTGATATGATAATGTTGAATGATGTTTATGTCTATGTTAATGATGGTCATGACAAGTGGCTGTCCAATGTGTTGGATTCAGAAAACTTGATTAAGTCTTTTAGCCAGAGGCAATGACACTTTCAGAGATGAATATATATAAATACATTGATTACTGAGAATACACATTCCTTTTTTGTTGGTATATATATATATATATATATATATATATATATATATATATATATATATATATATATATATAGTACAGGTAATAAATCCGTTGGTATATAATCCAAGTGTGTCCTAGTAATATAAAATATTAAAACTCATCCACAAAAAAAGCTCAATGTATTTATTATAATAGAACATATGAATAGAATCCTGTGAATAGAATCTATATAAATAGAAACCCCTACACCCACACGGAGTAATTTTTGATTCTGTTGTGTAATTCTATATCTATCTATCTATCTATCTCCATATATATATATATATATATATATATATATATATATATATATATATATATATATATATATATATATATATATATATATATATATATCGGTTGCATGTCTTCATTCAAGCATGTTTCATTGAATAATGTAGATATATTTTTATAATGATCCTTTCTACTTCGGTAATTAGCTTCTTGATGTTAAGTTGAAATTCATCAAGGAAGGTGCCGTAGTTTTTTTTAACCCAATTACTTTCGATCTCATCCTCCATCATCATCAGGGGTAAATCGCGGAGACAAACTTAATGTTACTGTAACAGTTGTGATGGGGATTTTCGTAAACACGCATAAACCCACAATGTAACCAGTAATGATAAAATGACAAATGGTGTTAAATGTTGATCAAATGCCTTTTTTTAAACATTGCAACTACATTCGTAATAAATTTGTTTCGATGTTGGTTGATTTATTTTTATATAGAGGGTCATGAAATCTTTGCTTATTATTTTCATGCTGTACTATATTGGCGTTGTCAATAAGTATTTCCTTGTATTGTGAAGGTGGACAGGAATGTGTTTTTAAAATGTTGTGCCAAAGAACTTGTAGCCGACAAATGGAGGGGAAGTTGTCTTCGTGATCTTCGATCCGACATACTTTAAATTTTTTTCTCAAAGATACAATCTCGCAAAGAGATTGATATACAATTTTGGTCTTTTTCAAAACAGTAGTAAACAGAGAAATGTTGTTGCCCAAGGTTAAGTTGCTTTTGTTCAATTTATTATAGTATATGATTAATTTTATTTTTTTTTACTGAGATCGGTAGTGAATGAATTAATACTTATGGGATTTTGTTAGGATTTTTTATCTTGTTTATAGTTAGAATGCATTTGATTACGGTATAGTAGGTTGAAATGTTTAGGCTTTTTCAGGAAGTATCACGTTCTTTTTTATTTATGCTAATATTTCTAATGGCTTGTCTAATTTTTTCATCAACGATGTAATTAGGAAAGTCATTATTAATGTGGTTTGTTTAATGTTTTTAATTCAATGTAGAAAATTGTTTTCGTGGAAGAGTTAACTTTTGCACAGTTTATTAAATTTTGTATAATAGCCATTGTTGTCAGGGCATTCGCTTTTATTGTTTAGAGGGCACGTGTTTATGATAGTTGTTTTTTTTATATGATGATGTAGTAAATGTATTATTATTAGTGCCTATCAATAAATCAAGAAAAGTAATGTTATTGTTAAGTTCATATATGAAATTAAGAACAGTGTTATTTTTAAGTCTTCTTGAATTTTAAACTCTTCTTGAATTGATGTATTTCATCGATGTTTTTAACTAAGATGAGCGTATTATCTATATATCTTCAGTAGAGGAAGTTTTTCTCGTGGTGATAAATTTCTTATTTTCAAGGTTAGCCATGTAGATGTTATTAAATGTTGGTCCCAGGAATGATCTCATGGAATATATATATATAAGTTTGAACATTGAAGTCAACACTTAGAGGTTATAGGCTGTTTCATGCTGTCGCCTCTAAGTGTTGACTTCAATGATCAATTTTATATTTACACATGCGCCCTATCTCTGATATTGACCACTTTATCCCATAAATATAGCACACCTTTAGAGTATATTTCTTTATATATATATATATATATATATATATATATATATATATATATATATATATATATATATATATATATATTTACGAGTGTATGTTTGTGATAGATAGATAGATAGATAGATAGATAGATAGATAGATAGATACATAGATAGATAGATATTAAACATTTGGATATGTGACACATGAATAGATTATAGGAGTAGGTAATTAGAAAAATGTGTTATGACAATCTAGCCAGTGTTTTGAAGATCTGCATTCGAAATATTGTTTTTACATCAATTGAATAAAGATTACCTTGCGTTGTAATATATATATATATATATATATATATATATATATATATATATATATATATTTAATTATTAGATTTGCTAATATATATTCTCTATTAAACTAAAGAAATGAATTTACTGTAAATTGTAGGCATACTTTACCTTTCACTTTGAAATATGTTTTAATTTTAATTTGGTAGTACCTTTACATATGATGTTAATTAATAAGTAATTTGCGGTGTACTATCTATGACTGTTTGATTTTAATATTGCTATATATTGATGTTAGGTCGACATTAGGAAAATGTTATATGAATGTTAACCTTTTTCATTTCTTTTCTTTTTTTGGAGGGGCATTTTATTTGCATTTCACCGGTTTTCGTAAAGAAGCCTTTTCAATATATCCTATAATCAGATATATGTGTCATTATTTACACCCCTTTCCCCTCTGTTTCCTTTAAAAATTAAACGAGTTATATTATTTTGATAATTAGGATACAAAATTGTTACTTGATTACTGTTTGTAACAACTTCCGTTTTCGCCACTTATGACCTTGTCTAGGTCTATGTTTCAGAGCATATTTTACCATGATAAATTTGTCTTTTTTAGGTTAATTTTTTAATGTGCGTAGGTCTGACACGTAATTGGTTTTATCAGGGTAGACACACAAGCCTTATTTAAATTTTGAGTAGTTGTTGTTCTGTTCTACTTCTGGAAAAAAGAAGGAGTATTCGGCTTTTGAAATTTAAAAATATTATCTTATTCACCAGTCTTTTAGCATCCCCTGAGGAAGTGCGAAACATGAAAGCTATTCTGTAGAGATTTTTTAACATATTTTTGTTTTAAACTTATAATAAATAATATTAAGATCTACTATGTATTGAGCCCTTTTTTAAATTAAATAATACAGATAGTGGAATTACAGTTCATATATATATACATATATATATATATATATAAGTCAGTATAGCAGGCAATATATTTTGGCTACATCCTACATTTTGTGGGTAACATTAAATTTCAGTGTGTATAAAATATTTAATATTCGTGTAAAATACTTTTTTAAAGCAAGCCTCGTAGCCAAGAAAGGTTCAATTAACTGTGACGATCTCTGTCGCTAAGCAGGCTAAATCACGTCGAACCAGATATCGGTTTCTCCTACAAAATTTTAAGGTATAATATATTTATGGGTTTAAGAGCTCACTATAAGAGATAGAACGTTTGTAAATATAAAAGTGAACACACCCAGAGGCGACAGTCTGTTTCATGCTTAAACGCTATCTTTATGCCCTGAAGATTTTGTTTAGGCATTAAACAGATTGTCGGGGTTCCGTATTGACCTGAATGAACACTTAAAATATATATATATATATACATATATATATATATATATATATATAGAGAGAGAGAGAGAGAGAGAGAGAGAGCGAGAGAAAGAGAGAAAAAGAGAGAAAAAGAGAGTTAGAAATATAACAGACAATGAATGTCTATTATGTTTGATCATGTGCCGTTCTAAACTTCGTATGGTTACTTTAATTTTGGGTGAAAATAAAGACAAAAATCTCGATCATTTTGATATTTTTATTATGCTGTTCCTTGATCTCAGCTCGATAAAACAAGTCACAACACATTTCATTGCAACTAGACATATGGTTCTGGTGTTAATATTTCGGTCTCTTACGTGGCACAACGTCATAGAACCGCACCATGAATTTACGACCTGCCTCTGTTATTCCGCAACCATTATTATCGCATAGCGATCTTCTAGGTCAACATAAGAGAATATTATTTTTCATAGTGAATATTTTTGTTTAAATATCTGTATAACCACTTTGAAGATGGCTCATGTAAGCCGAAAGCTTCGATCAAGAAATAGCATTATAAAAATTATCTAAATGTCTTTAATTTCACCCGAAATTAAAGCAACCATTCGAAGTGTCTTCATTGCGTCATTATCTTCTCTTCGAGTTCAATGTGTTATACTGTTGCTGTTTTGGGAGTGCTCAAGTGAGTGTTCTGTTATTTGGTACAGTCCTTTGTTGTGATTCTATAGCGCCAATCCACAATGTTCAAAGAAATGTAGTCATTGCTAAGACCCCCAGGTTTCACTCACTCAAAACGATTTTTTACCATTGATCCGGGAAAACAATTGAATGGATAATGGAAAAAAACTGTTGGTGTCAGATAACTTGGGCAAACTATTCTATTGCAGCTATCACCCGCCCAGTCGCTAATTGTAAAAGACTCTTACCTGCATTGTCAACATCGGCAGTACCCTATTAGATTATGCATAGTTCCATCTGCTTATCTGCCTTCGATCAGTAGTTTCCAATATTCACAATATATATAATATCTATGCATTTAATCTTTTAAAAACGTTTTGAGTTAAACTGATTTTACATCTAAGCAAATAGATGTTGAGAGGCTGGTGTTCAGTAATTTTCACAATATACAAAGCCTTCCCCCAATTATCTACATTCTACACATAAACGCCTTTCTACGATTTACGTAATCGATACGACGAGGCAATTATTACCAGCGCGCTCCATTGTTGGTCTAACTTAAACGTTCGCAATGGCGAGAATTTTCCATCAGGCAATGAGCTTGTGTGATTATTTTTATCACGTAATAAGGCCTTACAAATGACGAGACAACGATATTCGCAAGGAATTGCTTTAAAAGCCGATGAATATGTATATACAGAGTATCACCTGAGCTTGATAATGAATAATACCTAATGATAGTAGCCTTGATTGTAGGATCTTCCACAAGAAAGAATACAATAACTTTACGTTTGGTTGAGGAGAAAAGTAACTTCTTGTAAAAGGAAAATGGTAGCAATGCAAACACAAAAACACACACTCAGTGATATATATATATATATATATATATAGAGAGAGAGAGAGATATATATATATATATATATATATATATTTAGGCAGCGATTTTTCATTAATGCATGTTTCATAAAATAATATAGACAAGTTTTTTATAGACAAAGTTGTCTATATTATTTAATGAAGTATGTATCAATATATATATATATATATATATATATATATATATATATATGTATATATATTATAAGTGATTATAATAAAAACATTTTGAAATCGCAACATAAATGCTTTCATGTTTCAATACAATAGGTATTAGAATCACCAGTTACTTACCTTCGAAGAAATACAACCATAGTATTGAAACATGAAAGCTTTTGTGTAGCAATTTCAAAATGTTTTATTTATAATCTGTTAAAATACAAATATAATAGTAACATATTGCTCTACTTTTTACTGAGCACTTTTTAAAAATAAATGCTACGAACAGTGGATTTTTACTCCATCTGTTCTTTCTATCATATATATATATATATATATATATATATATATATATATATATATATATATATATATATATATATGTATATATATATATATATATGTATATATATATATATATATTTATATATATATATATATTCAACCCAAGCAAAGCAATAAATTCATAAGGAGCAAGGGGTTCCTTTGTGTTAGAGCATATGAGGAAAACATTCTATTAAGGAGAGAGAAGAATAAAGTAATGAGAATTAAGAAGACAGAAGATAATGATTGGCATTGCGTTTAATTTTTTGAAGTTCAAAGTTGACTAGTAATAAAAAACGGAAGATATTTCCATAAGCGAGAAATGCGAGTGAAGAAAGTTAGCATAAAATCGACAGTTACATTCACGTAACTGTCAGTTCTATGCTAGCTTCAGTGCTAATTTCATTTCAAGTGTTAAATAATTAGACCTTGTCGCCAATCTAGTAATGCGCTTAAATTAATATAATGTCGGTAATATAGAAGAAAGTTCATCAGAACAGTTACCATAAAAGTATTATAGACAAGCTACAATACGGAATGGGAAATTGACTGAATCCGAGATGCCAGGTCAGGAGTAATAACATTGCAGATTCTTCTTTTGATTTTATCATGAATCTCTGAATATATAACAGGAACACATGGCGATATGTGGCGGCAGTATTCAAATCATGGACGAATGGTAGACTTATAAATATATAATATAGACTCTGGAGAGAAAATTGCCTCGCACAACATGGTGAACCAACTTTTCTAGCAGCAGATATAGCAATGGATTTGATATAATCTTTCAACTTAAGGCCAGCACGAAATGTTAACAAGTCATTCCTTGCCTCAGTTAACAGCAGATTATAGGTCACTTTTTTTTTTAAATCAGCAGCTAATTTGAGTTTATCGAACAGATCAGATTTACTATTAAGTCAGGATTAAATAATTGTATCAAGACAAATACCAAGTTGAGAACTGATGACATCAGGACGTTCATTGGTCAAAATTAGGAACAATGTGAATTCAAGGGTAGGCACCTGAAGGGCACCTGCATTAATGCAAAAAAATCTAAAAAAAGTGGCCGTTCAGGACAATATGCATTTCTCGATTTTATAAGAAAATCTGAATCAGTTAAAAAAATTCGTCCAGACATTTTTTAACTTTTCAACTTGTGAAGGGGACTGTCATTCCAAACCCTGTCAAATGCCTTCAAGATGTGTAAAGCAACAGTTTGAACTTCACCATTCTTATCTAAAGTTTGATAGACATTTGCAGTAATAATTGTTAACACATCGTCAGTTGATCTAGAAAAACGGAAGTGAAATTGGTCTTCTGAAAGATGACCCTGTAATGTGAGATGCTTAACCAATTCAGAGTTGATTAGGGCCTCTAGTAATTTGCCACAAAGTGGTAGAAGGTTAACAGGCCGATAGTTAGAAGGATCAGGCATTTCTCGTGAATTCTAAAAGACTGGTATTACCGAAGAGGATTTCCAACAAGCCGAAAAGCACGAAGCAGCCTGGCATTAATTATAGAGGTTCACTTCAGAATTTAGAGTCTTTCTTTATATTTTGTCCGATACGACACTTTCGTATTATCTCCTAAACTCTCCACCTGTAAATCTTGCAAACCATCTTCTGCAAGTTCTTTCATTCACACGTTCTTCTGCATAAACTGAGTGAATGTTTCTAGCCGCTTCGGCTGCTGAGTTTCCTTTCTTCAACCCACAAAGCATTATGTGCCTCAAATGATTCTTGGGTTTTTATCAAACAAAATTTAATTTTATTGTTCTCTGAAATAAAATTTGATCAGTTTAAATGCATCTAAACATAAAAATAATGTTCAGCTCCATTAGACATTATAAAATATTCTTTACATTTTCATTTTAACAAAAAATTAAAATTCGGACAGAACTGATAATATATATATATATATATATATATATATATATATATATATATATATATATACATATATATATATATATATATATATATATATATATATATATATATATATATATATATACGCATGTGTGTGTGTGTGGACCGCTAGATTCAAAGTGTGAAATGAATTAAAGTTCAAATGATGCAACTGTGGATGGATTTTTGCTTCAGCTGATTAGTATGATCTTTCAGTTTAAACGTATTTTAACATAAGGCGGCAAAAATGAATTTATAGTTGAAACCTATTTTAATAAGTGCGCGCCTATATCGAAAGAACTTTTTTGATACAGGCTTACTTTTGTTTGATGCAAAAGTTATCGAAAATTTTTTCCATACTTTTGTCAATCTCTCTACAAAGAAATAATTATTCATTTTGGAAAATTTGATATCAAAAGTCGGCAGCTCACTATCAATAAAATAGTTAAAGTAGATACGAAGAATGAAGATATAGATAAGTGCGTGTCGTGAAAGAAATTAATGATGACGTATAAATATGTTTCCAATTTTTTTTCCAGAAACCCGCTCAAGGTGTCCAAGCGACAACTAGAGTATGGTCATATAAAAAGGTTTTTACGTGATCTAAATAATCAAGTAAAATATTTATGGAAATACACACACACTGACAATCACATTCGTTTATGATCATAATTTGTAAATGACAAGTAAACAAGACAACATATGTTGTGTTAGTATAACGCAAAACACATTTACGACTTCTTAAAACTGAAAATAAATATCCGCATCTTAATTTTATCCAAAGCCGTTTTGCAATTCATAGCACATAGGCATATATATATATATATATATATATATATATATATATATATATATATATATATATATACATATATATATATATTTTAAGATATTTTTTATGTTTATACGTTCTTTTTATATATGCAAATATTTAAGTAAATGCTTTGTTTATAATAAACAGTATTAACAACATTTACTGCCCTGAATGTTCGAGAAATTTTCATAGAAAATATGCGTCCTACGACAGGAATCGAACCTGTATCCTAGACGGAACCGTCATATAGCCTGACGTGCCTTTACCGATTGGGCAACAGAGGAGCGTTCGCTTAGCAAGGTCGATTTGACTGTATTTAAACATAATTCACTATGATTTTCAGGTCGGTAAATGTTGTTAATACTGTTTATGATAAACAGAGCATTTACTTAAATATTTATATCTATAAAAAGAATGTATAAACATAAAAATTGTCTTAAACATAATTGTCGGACTTTGTTTATTTCATAATATGTATATATAAATATATATATATATATATACATTAATAATAAGATTTTATTAAAAACTTTATCAAATTTAACTGTGAAGAAGCTGAATAAATAGATACACTTATTTAACTTAATAAGATTATCCAACATCTTCCTCATTAATTATATATGCTAGTGTAAGTAACAAATTAGCCGCAATTCCGCCATAACGTGTCTTTCGGTTTCTTAGACTGTTCCTACGTTCTTATAGCACGTAGGAACAGTGTAAGAAACCGAAATACTATTTGATACTATTGTCATCACACGATGCTGTTACAGTGTAAACTTGGCCTCTCCGCTAGCAGTGTGCACCAAGGAGAAACAAAGTAGCAATGTGTATCGGGGGTTGTTATTCATCGGAGGCTTTTAATAAAATACGTACACTACTACGTAGAGGTGTATATAAGTGGATGAAGAAGTTTAAAATGGCCGGACAAGCGTGACGTTCGAAGAAGAAACAGCACATACGTCAACCTCGATTCATTAAGCTTGGGAAATATTAATGGCCAACCGTCAATTTATCATCTATGAGATAATATGTTGCCAGCAGATTCGGATCACTACTCTGTGTTCCTCCATGGTGCAGATTGTTAACGGAAAGGGCATGTCTACACTGTAACGGCAGTAAGAAAACTGGCGCGGTCAAGTTCAAACTTCGATCAAGTAAACACAATATATGCTCAACTATAAGCACACATGTGTAGAAGACAGTGTAACAAACCAAAATATGTCATAGCGAAAGTGCGGACTGTTTTTGATTTAACCTCAGATATATATATATATATATATATATATATATATATATATATATATATATATATATATATATATATATATATATATATATGTGTAAGCCAATATGTGGATGTAGATCCGACGGTATGATGAAAATATGAAAAAGACAAAGCAAAATCCGAAAAATAAAAAAAAGTAAACTTACATATTCGGATTTTGCTTTGTCTTTTCCACATTTTCATCATATATATATATATATATATATATATATATATATATATATATATATATATATATATATATATATATATATATATACCAGTCTAATAGTGGGTATCAATATATATATATATATATATAAAGGAGGCAGTGGATAGCGGCTCCGATTGAGGGATCAGAGAGCCAAGTTCGAATTCGATTCGTATTCATCACATTCACTGACGTGCTAATATTGCGCTTCTACTTAATTAGCAGAATAGACTGGGTTCTGTATCTGTGGTGGCAGACGGTCTAGGAGAAGGAAAAATCTGAATTCAAACTGGCCGGCTTAGAGAGGATTGGGCTCCATCAGGAAATCCTGCTCAAGAAATACCACTTCTACTACGACCCTAAGGGACACGAGATTTGCGATCGCGATATATACATACATACATACAGATATATATATATATATATATATATATATATATATATATATGTGTGTGTGTGTGTGTTTGTGTGTGTGTGTGTGTGCGCGCGCGCGCGTAGTTGCACACATTTTTTAGGAGATACGTGTATGTGAGTGACGTACTTTTTCAAAAAAGGTTTTTAATGTTTTCATGATTATATCTTAATATATATGTATATATATATATATATATATATATATATATATATATATATATAAACATATATATATATATATATATATATATATATATATATATATATATATTGATACCCACTATTAGACTGTTATATATATATATATATATATATATATATATATATATATATATATGATGAAAATGTGGAAAAGACAAAGCAAAATCCGAATATGTAAGTTTACTTTTTTTTATTTTTCGGATTTTGCTTTGTCTTTTTAGATTGGATTAAAAAATATGTATCAATATTGTGATTTTCTTTCATTTCATTGTTTAATGATAATGATAATGTTATTAAGCTTATCAGACGATATGAAAAGAACTTACATAAAATATATAGACAACACTTATCTATATTATTTAATGAAACATGTATGAATATATATATATATATATATATATATATATATATATATATATATATATCCTCCGTGGGTTTTCTATAAATTTCAAATAGGGGTCTGGGTTGCAAACCTGAAAATCTGATTCTGAGTAAGTTCCTATACATACCGAAAAAAAGGAACACCCGATATTTTTTTTAAATTCTTTCAAGACATAAGTGAAGAGGATCAAGCAGAGATTTACTAGCGGCTTGTTTCCCTGTCACTGACTCTATGTTTTGGAATTCGGAGTTATTCCTTCTCTCACGCTTGTTGTCAACCAAGTCTAGAGAATAGGGTTTACCCTGTTTTTTAAGTGCGGGGAGAAGGGAAGGAATTCAGCTCTTCCAAAGTGCAATTGTGCGAAAGCGAAAGCAGCCGACCTGCCCGAAATTTGAACTCCGCTCGTCGACTCCAAATTCAACGTCGATACCCGTTGCGCTAACTGCACATGTATTAAATTCTCTATTTGAAATTTCCCACGTTCGGGACTAAGATAATGGCGTGCACCCTTCAATTTTTCCTGGATTTGTTAACCGATTTGAAAATGTTGCTAGTTGCCTGGTATCTGAACCTATTTTTGTTTGCTTACCATGGCGCCTAATTGTGCAAGTTCGTTTTGCCGACTTGTTCACAAACACGGTAAGTTTGTTCCTCATCAGTGGTCTTACTACAGTGGTTTTGTACTAAAGTAAACTGTGTTAAGTCAATATTTAATCGCTTCACAATCAGGTAATTCTTTATTGATTTTGTCCAAACTCTTTCAGCTTGAAATGAAGTATTAGTTTCATAACAATCTATCTTACATATTTATAAGTCTACCATTCCTCCATATATTGAAGATTGTTGTTACATCTGGTCTGGTGCTTCTGTTATGTATCTAGAGATTCTTGACAAAATGTAAAGAAGAATCTACAATGATATTTGTTCTAACCAACGATCAGTCACTTTCCCATCGCCGTAACGAGTCTTCCCGGAGCATTTCGATAAATATTTTCAATGCAACTGTTTTAATGAGCTTTCCGCTTTCATACCTTCGCTTTACGAGATAAAGCTTCACTCTAAATGCAGTACTATTTTACAATTGAAATTTATAGACGTAATATTAAATTCTAATATTTTTCTGTTGTAGAACTCTGACCCAGCGTTTTGATTTCCAATTGACTTTGGTCTTCAAAGATTCAAATGCAATGTCAATCTTCATTTTATGTCTCATTGAAGATTCTACTTTTATTGTCCTCCATCCTTAACAATGATTTTCCACACATAATTCCAGCCTCAGTAACCCGTCGTATATTTGTGGTTTTATTACTTGCTTCTGATGAAATGGTTAAAAAGAAAAAGAAATAAAGTTTTTTTTATTTTCTAATGATGATAATTTTATGTTCTTGATAAACCTAATCCTGTAATGCATGCACGAGAAAAATGCGAAATCCTTCTCAGCAAAAGGTAATATTTTCACGTGAGCTGAACGTAGAAATATGCGAATATGGTGGTTGTTGCAATTTGAGGGGTGAATATAAACCTCGTGTTTTTTTTCTCTTGTTTTGAGAGCTTTCTTTTTTTTTATTTTTGCTACAATGACTGCAATCAATGAAGGTTGTTAGATTTTTCAAAACAATAGAGGCGTGATTGTGCAATCATGCGTATTTGTGTCTTAGATTCTGCCTCGGGTCACGCCGCCAACTACAGGCGAGTTTTCCTGCCACCGTTTGACATGCGTAGCCCGCAGAAATGAGAGATTTGCTCAGAACGATTCCCCGTCTTTCTCTTTTTTGTCATATATTTTTCCCCAAATCTAATCCTCTCTCTCTCTCTCTCTCTCTCTCTCTCTCTCTCTCTCTCTCTCTCTCTCTCTCTCTCTTGAGAAGCAAGAAAAAAAAAGGAATCAAAACAGGAGGAAATAATGAACGTAAAGAGAGGGGAAATGGTGAAGCAAGAGTGTTGACGAGAATGTGTACTTCGCATGTTCTGTAGATAAATAAAAGATACGTATTGTTATTTCCGAATCTGACAACCTCCCTTCCTGTTCGTTTATACATCTCTATTCTTTTCCTTTCGTAATTAAGGAAAAAGAAACAATGGGCCTGAACGTGATCATCAAGTCTTTGCCTGAAACGTCATCCCAGAGAAAGAAATTTGGTGCAGGCAGTTGCTCATCTCCTTAGGTAGATACCTCTTTTACAAATTGATTTATACATGCTTTCAAAGGGTTGAAAATATTTCTTTTTGCGAATATCATTATTTATAGTCATGTTTATACACTTAGTATGTTAGCGATCATGACTCTCCACAGCTTTCTTTTTTCTTTTTAATACCTGCAAGGAATTTGTTTTAATATCCGTAATGAAAAATGAGTACTTTTATACCGCTATTTATTTAAATTATTTACATTATTCGGACTATTGTCCTCATCTTTGTTGTCATATTTATTACAACGTTTCGGCCGTTGTACGCTCCGGACTTCATCAGGTAGTTGGTATGTGGAACTGAATCCTTTTTTTCGCTCACTGGGGTAGACTGTTCTAGTTACACGTGTCATGTTTTTAATGGATGTCAGTTATCAGTTATCTCCTGTTAATTCCCCTCTCCACTGTGCCACGTGTACCTTGATTTATACACAGATGTCCTCAAGGACACATGGCACAGTGGATAAAGGCGTTGGTTAGATCCAGTGACAGGACCCAAAATGTGAGTTCAATACCCGGTTACGGCAGTGGAGAACTTGGAGAGGGGAATTAACAGGAGATAACTGATAAATGACATCTATTAAACATGGCACATGGAACTAGAACAGTCTATCGCAATGAGCGAAATAAAGGGTTTAGTTCGACATTCCAAATACCTGAGGAAGGCCAGAGCGTACGACGGCCGAAACGTTGTAGTAAATATGGCGACAAAGATGAGGATAATAGTCCGATTAAAGCGGGAGGCAGAAAAAGAAAGCATAAAGGATAAGTGATGGTGGAGA
Source organism: Acanthosepion esculentum (assembly GCA_964036315.1). Taxonomy (NCBI): domain Eukaryota; kingdom Metazoa; phylum Mollusca; class Cephalopoda; order Sepiida; family Sepiidae; genus Acanthosepion; species Acanthosepion esculentum. The sequence goes on from OZ038477.1 coordinate 13,657,185, forward strand.
GGTTTTGCTATATTGGAGTCTAATGTAAAAGAAAAGCAGAAGGAAATACCAGAAAAAAAGAGTAGGAGACGAAAGAGAATGTTCTGCTGGTGCTATATGAGAGTTGTCATAAAAGGAACTAGGAATTGGTTTTGTCCATAAATGAACTTATAATGGGCGATGCTGCTGCTGCTGCTGCTGCTGCTGCTGCTGATGATGATGATGATGTTGGTGGTGGTGGTGAAATATTAATTTTACCAAGATCTGGTATTTCAGAAACCGTAGACTCCCGTATAGTTCCTCTTCTCACGCAATCTTGGCAGTTTCATCGTTCGTGTTCTTTGTGGACAATTTAAGAAAATGCTAAACACTGATAGAATTACCCATCACACAATACACGGTGTGTCTCTCTCTGTGTATGCGTGTGCGTGCATGCACGTGTGTGTCTTTGTACTGGCAAAAAAACAAAAAAAGCTCTTTTCCAAGAAGAACAGAAACAATGTTGATTTCTAACGATAGCATTTTATGTACATTCATATTTGGGGAAAAAATTCGATGAAACGTGTTTCTTCAAATAAAAGAACTTCATTACAATAAAGTAGTAATATTCTAACTTGTGTACAATATATATATATATATATATATATATATATATATATATATATATATATATATATATATATATATATAAAATTGAACATTGAAGACAACACTCAGAGGCGACAGGCTGTTTCATGCTAGACGCAATCGTTAGACCGCCTGACGATTGCGTCTAGCATGAAACAGCCTGTCGCCTCTGAGTGTTGACTTCAATGTTCACTTTTATATTTATATTTATATACGCTCTGTCTCTGATATTGAGCAATTCATTCCATAAATATAGCACACCTTAAAACAATATTTCTTCATATACCTGTATATATACATATATATATATATATATATATATATATATATATATATATATATATATCAAGATCAGTATTGAAGAAATTGTAAGACAAAATGTAAAACGAAAATGCACTTTTTACATTTTGTAATATATATATATATATATATATATATATATATATATATAGGGGGAAGGGGTGATATATAAATTTAACGTCTGTTATACGATTATGCATCGGGAGGGAACGATGAATATGTACGAACAAATTTTAAATTTTCAATAGAAAAATTTCCAGTTTTAATCTTTTTTGCCATCAGACGGGTCTAGACGCGCAACTTAACAGATTCCATTCGATTTCCCAATTTGTTTTTTATCGCTGTTGGGATTAAATAGAAATTTTCCATTTTCTTATTGAATTTCTTAATATTGTTCTGATATATCAAAATTTATATCATATTCTTCCACAGGTTCATTTATAAAACTAGTATATAATTATCCTAAGCATGACAGAATTGTATTTTGTAAAAAGGTCATGTTTTAAAACGTCTATTAATTGAATAGTTGAATAACATATTTTTATCTGATGTCCGAAAAGGCTACTCTCCAACCATCAACTCTTTTGTCGATGTTAACAAGCTCCCACTGAGTATTGTTGGGTTTGTTCCGATTGGCCAAGTTCTTTGAGATTCAATATATCAGAAGCCAGAAAACACTCACACACAACTGACAAGTTGATCCTCAAGGGATATCAGCTTATTCCTAATTGTAGAATTCGGGAGAGTTAGAGGTGGTCTCAGCACAAATTTACTCTAGATTTTACTTTATACTAGCAGCATTACGCGGCGTTGCCTGGGTTTATTAAAAAAAAAGATCACGAACCTCATCCAATCTGTAAAGTTAAAATAAAGATTATTCTTTAGTGCCTCTTATCTATATGGCGAAAGATTATAATGGCATGAAGTGTGAAAACATTTATAACAGGAGAAAGTTGTTTTTTACAGAAGCACAGAAGATACAAAAAATAATTGGCAGCAAATGAAGAGTACATTAATCGCAATCGTTTTTCGAAGATTATTGAGGAGAAATGCTTTGTTGACTGCTTTTGCTCAAACTACATCGAATGAACAACATGCATTGGAAGGAGGAGAAATTCAACAAAGATTTCTCAAACCAACATTCACAAAGACTGTCTAGAAATGCTTCAACAACTGCAGCCCCAAGAGCCTTGAAAACTCAAGAAGAACGTACAATCCCAGAGAACAGAAAAGCTGCAGAAACGCGGCTTGCGCATTGACGATGCAGGGCTGCATAATTCGGCCTCAATAGTTTGGAAGATATTGCTGCAAGATCAGCACCTCATCAGAGAATCTCGAGATATTATAGTCAGTATTGGTCTTTAAAGGCATCCGTATATGACTTCCTGCTATTAAGAGAACCAAACCATATGTCCAACCCCAAAGTAGCTCGATAGCCTGCTTATGTACAGACAAAAAGGAGAACAAAGGAGCATTTTAACATTATGTGCTCGGTGATATGATCGCACAAATACTATTTGAAGATTTATTGCAGTTACTGAAAATCCAAGTAACTTATTCAATAATAGGCTAAAGCTAATTACTTAATAAAACCGTTTGGCATAATTACACCTTTCAAGTAGTCTATTGGGTTGAATTTTCTTAAAGAGAATTTAGATTAATTAAATTTAACTTGAATTAAAATTAATCCCAGTTGGAACATAGCATGGCTCTGTAGAGTATATTTTAAACGACAAACATACATGTATATGAGAATCAAAACGAATAAATGTATTAACATCTTAGGTCTATTTAAAATCTAAAAGACTTCATGATAAACTATATTTTTGGTTTTACCTCGTGGAACAACTGCAAAGAGATTTTGTTTGCCTCCAACTCTGGAGAAACTAACATATAATTGCCTATGGGAAAAGCATGGCTCTTCCAAATGAACGCCTGCAACAGACAATGTTTGTCCTTGGGATTTGTTTATCGACATTGCAACACTGACACGAACAGGGAATTGTAGCCTTTGAAAGGAATCAGTAGTTCTGTTCCTGATGGAATAAGAGGAATCCTTGGAATGAACACATCCTCCCCTTTTGCACACCCTGAAAGAATAGTTGCCTCTATGACGTCTTGCATTGTCTTTTTTACCACCAAGCGTGTCCTATTGCAGAGTCTTGGTGGTTCCAAATTCCTCAACAGCATAACTGAGGTCCTCACTTTTAGGGCCAATCTGTGAGGCGGTAGTCGAGGTGGGTCCAATGAATTAAGAAATTCAGTTGGAAAATTCACCACCTGATCTGGATCTGGCATTGTGTCAATGGACTTGTATGTCTGAAGATTGCCAGGGGTATATTGGAGCAATTTGTCATTAATCTTACAGATTGTGTTATTCTTAGGAGATAATATTGCTCTTTCGCATAGCCAATCTTGGTTGAGAAAATTTACTTCTAGATTAGGAAAGACGCTTGCAGTGAGATCATCTATTGTGTTGACTAAATTATAAATTGGTTGAATATTCACCTCTCCATCGGGATCCACAAGCATTTTGCCTCCACCAATCGCCAAAATATCAGCAGAAAACTATCCTGATAACTGATCACCATATAAATGAGCTCGCATATTGATGATGAGATTTAATGTTTGTACTAAAGGCCAAAGGGGAGATGACTTAAGACAGGCCTTGACGGCATGAGCTCGTGTTCCTTCGGGAATGACTGGAAGAGTCTGCCTAAAGTCCCCAAAGAGGAGCAGAATTACACCGCCCATTGGTTCCGAACAATTGCGTATGTCTTGGAGGGCTCTATTAAGTGTTTCAAGAGCTTCTCTATGGGCCATGGTACATTCGTCCCAAACAATCAGATGTCACCTTTTTAGCAGCTCTACATTATCTGATTTCTTGCTGATATTGCATGTGGGCGTATCAGAATGGGCCATATTCATTGGCAGCTTGAAAGTTGAGTGGGCAGTCCTGCCCCCAGGCAGCAGTGTTGCAGCGATGCCAGAGGATGCCACTGCTAATGCAATCTTCTTTCGGTGTCTAACTTTAGCGAGAAGAAGCTTTGTGACGAATGTTTTACCCGTTGCTCCAGGTGCATCCAGGTATAAGATGCCCCCTTTCAATTTTGAACCCTTGTACAAATGGTTTCATAGGCACGCTTCTGTTCAGGCAGCAATTTTGGCTCATTTTCATTGATATAATTGGTAAGAAGATTTACTGTAGCTGAGCTCGATGTCTGAAATCATCTGATAGATCATTTCTGAAGTTAACCCAAAGAGCAAGTGGGTCACTTACTTCGCATGTCTGCAGTAAAACAGCAAAAAGCCTTCGCAGATTTCTTGGACACTGTGATACGGCTGCTTCAGCCAAGACTGCCTCCCACTTTGCATCATTTTCCAGCAGTCCATATTTATGGCAGGCGTCTCTGAATGTTCTACACAATTGCCCTTCGAATGTCTTTAAATCCTGGAAAGACATTGGTCCTCTCACCTCCTGAAGTAAGAAACAAAGATAGAAGCATTTTTGTTGGCTAGGATGCACTGTGTAAACTTTACCCAGACAATGCTCAAGTTTCACATCATGGAAGCTTCAACATCTTGTCCTGTCTTTCTTCGTGTCCATTTATTACTATTCCATCTATAGTACGACGGAACTTCAGGGTAAAGGAGGATGCGAGCAAAATCATCAAACTGACAAAGTTTAAAAAAGGCAGTCAATGTCGTGTCTCTTGGTTCGCGGGCCATCTGAACTGCATTTTCATTGCTGAAGTAAACACGCTGACCGTTCCCCAGATGGACTGCCAACTGTTGAACATCAGGTTGCCTCTGGTGCACTGAGAAGCCAAATATTCGCCAAAAGGCTTCATTAATGCTGAGATAAGGTCCAGTTTGATATTGGGTTACCTCATCGCGGCTGTTCTCTCTAAGAAGGTTAAATGTAGCAGCATCAGACCCTTTGTTCAGATACCTACAAATATATTTAATCGATTTCACGGAATTACAAAATTCAACTTTGATATGCGCGTTGAATGTTTTTATCAAAAGTGGGCCGTATGGCACAACCCATCAATTTCGTGTTTTCCCACTATGGTTGTGATTCCTCCGTCTCCTAGTTTCTACCGTCTATACAATGGATAACCATCGGTACTGGTCTGTGATTCGCGGAGAAACTGTCGTGGAAACCTTTTGGTGCATGTATTGTCTTTAATCCATGGTGAATTCATGTTAAAACCGCGGCCGCATGGGCCATATATCATGTTCGCATTCATATATAGCTCCTTGTCAGTATTTGGATCCGGTAGTTTGGCTGAAATAATCTTGTCAATCTCAGTAGCATTGAACTTATTTGACAGCAAAATGAGAACGTGAGCATGTGGAAGGCCTCTTTTTTTGCCATTCAATGGTGTAAATATCGCACTTTACAACTCCAAAAACCTGACCCTTTGTGACCAAATTCATTAGTTTAACTAACTTTAAACGGAAAACTCGTGCCATTACATCGTGCCTGGGAATAGCTCATTCTGAATCTCCTTCCATGTCGGGTTGCAAGTAAATGTTATGAAGAGATCTGGTCTACCGTAATGCCTTCCATATGTGATCGCATCCTGAATTCGCTCATGCATATATCGAGGACCACCAGTGAAAGTTGCCGGTAAGATGCAGACTTTGCCAATGTTTTCGGGATGTACATCATTGTTAATGCCATCTCGTAGATGATTGTAACTATCTGAGTGTATTTTTTTCTGATTCAATCTGATGCACAGCAACCTCTCAGACTCCATTTTAGCACACATATCAACTGCGAATTGGTGAAACAGATCTTGTGAACGATGAATCTGGTTAAAAGAGTTTTCTCTTGTCATAAAGTAGAATGAATAGGAGTGCATGCACGAGACCGTTTTGAGGTTTTGTTGTAGACTACAATTATTATTACTGTGTTGTCGGATTCTGATATGGTATCCATCCTCACTGTTTATGAAAAGTAATGGGTACTGCAACGCGTCATAAGATCGGTGGGTTTCATTGATGCACTGCAGTTTGTTATCACGTGATGAAATAACTATATCTCTTATTGTGTTGGTGACCATGAATAATAGCAGCAATTTCATTGCAAACAGGTAAATTATAACGTCCTCCATGTTCACCACATTGTCTCTGGTCAGCGTTGATGATGGCATCAGAATTTGGCGTGTCCGCTCTTTCTAAAGCGTATTTGAAAATTCGCACATAATTGTTCCTGGTGTGTAGCATTTCCTGAAGCTCAAGAATGATATCCATTTCAGTTCCAGGTGAAATAGAGTTGCGCTTAGTTGACTGTTCCTGATAGTTACCTACAAAGTAAAGCTGAAGAAATTGTGGCTCCTCGTTTACCATAGGTTGCATAGAGCCAATTCCATGATATACTTGTACTTGTACTTTAAAAGTGGGCATAAATCCACCCTCTTTAATAATATTGGCCCCAAAAGAGGTCATCTGAAAGGCACAATTATAGTTTCTAATACTGCGTAGGAAATGATTAGATCTAACAGTGGTACCAGTTAATAGCATTTTCAATGGCTGGGGTGGATCTTCAATGATAGTTAACGCGGAAGTACCGTTTGAGCATTACATGCTATTAATTTCTCCTACCCACCTTTTAGCTCTGCAGTGCGAACAGACACTCGACATACTGCCAAGCTGAACATAAGGGTGGTTTGAATAATTAGCACGAGGGTTATAATAGAATGCTACCATTGACCATATTTGACGAGGGGGTCTTAAAACTCCCTGTTGAGCAGCCAATCTTTGCACATTATTTTCCAAACGATCTTGGCGATCCTCAACAGCCTACATTGCCCCTGTAGAAGCTGTTCTAGAGGCATTCCTGCTCTGTCGTCTTGTACGCTGCTCTTGAGTCTCCAAATCTCTTGCTGTTGGAGTTGCTGAAGCATTTCTAGACAATCTTTTTGAACGTTGATCCTCATTCTCCACACGTCTGGTAGCAGCAGTAGTTGCTGAATTTCGTATCTGCCTTGCAATACGCTGTTGCTCACTGTCAGAATTTCGAGCAGCAGCATTTCTAGTAGCATTTCTTGTATATCGAATTGTTCTTTGCCCCTCAGTTTCGACAGCTCGAGTGGCAGCAGTTCTAGTTGCATTTCTTACATGTCGAGTTGTTCTTTGCTCCTCAGTTTCGACAGCTCGAGTAGCAGCAGTTCTAGAAGCGTTCCTTTCTCGTCTAGTTAACCATTACTCATTAGTTTCTGCTGACCTTGCATTAGATGTACTAATAGCATTTTGTGTCAGTCTAATTTGAGTTTCTTGTTGCGAAGCCTTTCTTATCCGTGCTTTCATGCGTTTGGCTGCAATAGTAGCACGTCCAAGTGAAGGATTTCGTTTTCTTGACATTACTGTCAGGCTGTAGTTGGAGGGGTTTGGCTAAGCTTTTTGAATAACAATGAAGTAATCACTTAAAAAGCAAGAATATTATACACATTAATGGGAATATAGCCACAATAAATTAAATGCAAGTATATAAGGCAGGCCACGGGAACGTGGTAAACAATTATAAGCAAGCTCGTAAAGTTAGGATTTATCTAAAGATAGACTACCAAAAAAACGTTCTAGTGAGAAAAATAAAAATTAACGTGCAGCTAGAAACCTACTCACTATGAATGTTAAAACGTACACGCTAAGTTTAGCATAATTATAAATGAATCGAAAGAGGGTCTTTACATTATTATAAGTGCCTTTCTTAGAATAAAACTGTCAAAATTTTGGGGCTCAGGTTTCCAAATACATAATTAAAAATTGGCATTTACGCTTAAACTTTTTTTAATAATATAATGTTCACAAATTTAAATTTAAAGTATCAAAATTTCAAATTATATATCCATGAAGGCAGCCTACCATTTTACTGAATGACAACTTTGATGCGAATGATATTTTTTGCATTTATTTCATAACATAGCACTAATGAACACTACACGTGAAACAAAATCGAGAGTACGCACTACATAACTCGATCGATCATTGCACGTGGAGCAAAATCAATTTTACACACTACACATCTTGATCGATCTCGCACATGCGTCTTATACCTACGTGCACTTCTCTCATCGGTGCACACTTTCGTTTGCACGTATACTTTTTTTCTTAAGGAAGGATATATTTGCCGTCAAGTTAATGCAAACTAAACTATTTCAGTACCAAAACGAGAAATCCATGGGAAAAACTGATATTTTCCATAATGTATTTATGGCACATGGTGTGTCAGTTTTGATTTTGAGTTGATTGATTTAAACACAAATTATGTGAAAATTTTCATCGGAATGCTGCTAACCACTACAATTGAAAGACTAGTGGGTAGTAAGGTGTTCATGAGTCATTTTGGAGGCCGGCCCCTTACGTAGTTTTCAAAATCTGATAATTGTTTTTTGATTCATTTTAAGATTGTAACATACATGTAAAATTCCGTCGAAATCGAAACAATTTGAAAATTTGGGGGTCCCTTTGGTTCATCCTAGGGATTCCAAATTTCACGCCAAAGGACAGGTTTAAGACTAATAGTAATTGAAATAAGAAAGCTCATCTTTTTAAGTGTTCTATTTAATCGACTTTATGGTCATGGTTGTACACTTGAAAATTTCGGGGTTCCCTGCGGGTCCCCTAACTCGTGGGGGTCCCAATGTTGATTTTTAGTGAATTCCAAGTGACTACTTCAGTTACTCAATATAATCTCAATATGTACTGAAAGTTTCGTTGAAATTGGGGAATACTGCTACAAAATACACTTGAAAAGCAATTGAGGCATGAAGGGCTTTAGAGGGTCATCCTGGGTGCCCCCTCATGCATTTTTAAAAAATCTGACAACCGATTTGTATCTCATTGTAAGAGCATAACAAACCTGCAAAATTTCATCATAATCGAAGCAATTTAAATTTTGGGGGGTTCCTTTGGGGCACCCTGGGGGTCCCAGTGTCGAGAGAAACGAAAATCAATATAACGTATAATAAGCGTGACAGTAGGTTGCATAGACTTATCAAGTTTCATTAAATTCGGCCTCAGGGTTTAGACTTCAAGTCTGAAATTTTAAAAACAACCAAACTAATGGGAATTTCCTTTTAAACATTATATTTATCGATTATCGGTTATTGATTTTTGAAAAATGACTAATTTTGTTTTGCCCAAACATATTCAGTATCGAGTACAATCTATGTTCCAAATTTGGTGGAAATATGCCTTATGGTTCTCGAGTAGTTCGCGAACACACACACACACACACTAACACACACACATCGTCAGTTTTATAGAAGATTATTTCTGATTTTTCTCCACAAATGAAAGTGCTGATATTTTGTTTAAATCGAAATTTTAAAAGAAACAAGACTCAAAGCAAACTGAAAGTATGAAAATCCAAATATTCCCTTCTGTCTTCTGTTTAGTCGGAATGCTTTTATCCTCATATGTGTTTTTGTTTTAAGTTTTTAAAATTCATAAATCAAAAAAAATATCCAGATATCAACGATGTAAACACAGTTTTAAACTTGATAATTTTAAATAAACTAAATCCCCAAAACTGTACAAAGTTCATTTTATGACTGTATTGATATTATGAAGGTGATCCCTTGTAAATCGAAAAACATAATTTCGATTGCCAAATAGCGCAGCTTGAGAAATGTCTAACAAATATTAATTTACAAAACTTATTCCCCAAAAAATGTTTCCCTATTGATTACGAGTGGACAAGTATATTTTACAAATAGTATCATTTTACTATCACATAGATTAGTAAGATAAATAGCAAGGACATTTTGTCTTTTTTGCCTCTACCTTTTATTTCGTCCACCGGGGTAGATTTTTCTAGTTCCACATGCCATGTATCTTCCGGGTGTATCAGTTATTTCCCTTTAATTCAACTTTACAATTTTGGGTTCACCAATGATCTGGCCTGGTATTGATCTCACAGCTCTTAGGGTCTAGTCACTGGATTTAACCAACGCTTTTATCCACTGCACCATGTCTCCTATTTTCCATCGTTTGTTATCACGTCCGCGTTTTTTTTTTCTCTTCAATTCGTATCGCACATCTCGGACTGACTCCCATGATAACTACCCTACACTCTGTCTCCTAATAATTGATGATTACATTTTCCTTCTCGCTTTCCTTCACTACACTGTCGAAAAGGCCCCTGGTGATATATTTTCTTCTTCGTATCTTATATTATTAGGATTGTTATCGTCATTAATATATCATTTTTAATTATTCCAATGCTCCTTCACAACATTTCGAAAGTTAAGTGCAGTTATCGCTGATACTTTTGTTAGCGCAACGCAATATTCTGGTCATAGTTTCCCTATGTTGATAAGCTCATCTCAGAAAAGCTACATTATGTTTAAGCTCATCTCAGAAAAGCTACATTATGTTTAAGCTCATCTCAGAAAAGCGACATTATGTTTAAGTTCATCTCAGAAAAGCTACATTATGTTTAAGTTTATCTCAGAAAAGGTACATTATGTTTATGCTCATCTCAGAATAGGTACATTATGTTTAAGCTCATCTCAGAAAAGCTACATTATGTTTAAGCACATCTCAGAAAAGCTACATCATGTTAAACGCATCTCAGAAAATCTACATCATGTTTAAGCTCATCTCAGAAAAGCTGCATTATTCTTAAGCTCATCTCAGAAAAGCTACATTATGTTTAAGCTCATCTCAGAAAGCTACATTATATTTAAGCTCATCTCAGAAAAGCTACATTATTCTTAAGCTCATCTCAGAAAAGCTACATTATGTTTAAGCTCATCTCAGAAAAGCTACATTATATTTAAGCTCATCTCAGAAAAGCTACATTATGTTTAAGCTCATCTCAGAAAAGCTACATTATGTTTAAGCTCATCTCAGAAAAGCTACATTATATTTAAGCTCATCTCAGAAAAGCTACATTATGTTTAAGCACATCTCAGAAAAGCTACATCATGTTAAACGCATCTCAGAAAATCTACATCATGTTTAAGCTCATCTCAGAAAAGCTACATTATGATTAAGCTCATCTCAGAAAAGCTACATTATGTTTAAGTTCATCTCAGAAAAGCTACATTATGTTTAAGCTCATCTCAGAAAAGCTACATTATGTTTAAGCTCATCTCAGAAAAGCTACATAATGTTAAGTTCATCTCAGAAAATCTACATTATGTTTAAGTTCATCTCAGAAAAGCTACATTATGTTTAAGCTCATCTCAGAAAAGCTACATTATATTTAAGCTCATCTCAGAAAAGCTACATTATTCTTAAGCTCATCTCAGAAAAGCTACATTATGTTTAAGCTCATCTCAGAAAAGCTACATTATATTTAAGCTCATCTCCGAAAAGCTACATTATGTTTAAGCACATCTCAGAAAAGCTACATCAGGTTAAACGCATCTCAGAAAAGCTACATTATGTTTAAGCTCATCTCAGAAAAGCTACATTATACTTAAGCTCATCTCAGAAAAGCTACATTATGTTTAAGCTCATCTCAGAAAAGCTACATTATGTTTAAGCTCATCTCAGAAAAGCTACATTATTCTTAAGCTCATCTTAGAAAAGCTACATTATACTTAAGCTCATCTCAGAAAAGCTACATTATGTTTAAGCTCATCTCAGAAAAGCTACATTATATTTAAGCTCATCTCAGAAAAGCTACATTTTGAGTACAGCTGATAAAGCGTTGCGATGATAGTTTCGTATCGCTCAACATCGATAGGGATCAATATTCGAGCTCAGGTAAGAGGTTAAATATTCTCAAATGTTTCTTTAAAGCTCAAAAGTATTCACTTGTTTAATAACTGCCGCTACACGTTCTCATCCCTATTTTAGCGCTATTTGGCTTTGGAACCGTGTTTGGAAAGATTAAGAAATATTAATTAATCATTTCAACTTTTTTTTCTTTTATTACATTTTACATTCCTAATTGATTGCTTAACGAGCAGAGTCTGTATAAATTCCAAGCATTCCTGAAGGGTTATCTTTAAATTCAAAACCATGAAGACGGTTTGGTTTGTTTTTTTTTTTGTTTTACGGCATATCAACCTCAATCGGTTATTTAATGCCGACAAGATTTTTATTGCTGGTAATATTTTTCTTCAAAAATTTATTGCTGGTAATATTTTATTTTCCTCCAAAAATGTATTGCTGGTAATAAGGAAATATTTATTTTCTTCAAAAATGTATTGCTGGTAATAATTTATCCTCAAAATATTTATTGCTGGTATTAAAACTTATTTTACAATTTCATAGTATTTTGACCCCAGTTTGGATGTTAAGTATTTGCCCGTAGCTGGGACCCTAAAAGGTGCTACCACCCCTGGTCAGTGTGGACATGGGAACACCAGCAATTGAGAGGTGATTCCACGCTCCTGAAAACCTTCTGATCAGAGGCCTTGCTGTTGGATGTAGTTTATCGTTTTAACCAGGAGGCGGATTTAGTTTATCGTCATACCCAGGACGAAGTCCAGAAGGGTTATCTTTAAATTCAAAACCACGATGACGGTAACAGGAAATAGTTCCACTACTTTTTATCCCAAAGACATGGCAATTAACAGACAATATCGGAAAAGAATCTTTGAAGTGTCCTGATCACCTGAAGGGATATGTAATTAATTAACACTGTTTGTATAAGGAGAAAATAAAATGACAACTCTTTTATTTTTCATACATCATTATGAGTCCGATTCACTGGCTAGTCCTTTTTTGTAGCTATGTGATAAAATGAAGTTACGCTTAATAAATACGTTTTGGTGTAACTGTTCATAGAGGAAATAATCATTAGCCAAAAGTTCTTTCGGATTTCTTATTTATTGACGGCGTATCAAAGTTTTCCAGGTTATATAACGCCGAATTTCCTCGTTTTTATAAGTAATAAAAATATAGACTTTTATATATATATATATATATATAAGTCTATATTTTTATTACTTTATATATATATATATATATATATATATATATATATATATATATATATATGTATATATAGTACTGGCAATAGATTTGTTGGCATATACTCCAAGGGGATCCTAAGAATATCTAATATTAAAAGTGACCCACAAAAAAGAGCTCAATGTATTTATTATAATAGAGCATATAAATTACACAAAAAAAGCCAAAATCATCTCATCTGTGTGTAGATCTATTTCAGCCAAAGCGAAGTACGTCAGTGTGATTCAACCCCGGTGGATGGTTCATCCATTAGTGTTGAACTTACTTCGCGTTGGCTGAAATAGTTCTATACCCATATGAGGTAATTTTGGATTTTGTTGCGTGATACATATATATATATATATATATATATATATATATATATATATATATATATATATATATATATTGTCTGACGATCACAAAAGCGTGAAACCCAGGGTCACAAGCTCACATCAATCCAACCAAATATATTATCTCTATCTCTGATATTGAACGCTTTCTAATAAGTACTGCGCATATAATATATAAATAATAATATATATAATATATTACACATATATATATATATATTTATATTTATATACACACTTTTCACACACACGCACACACACACACACACATATATATATATATTAATATATATATATATACAGCACTTGTTGCCTGACGATTGCATCTAGCATGAAACAGACTGTCGCCTCTAAGTGTTGACTTCTATGTTCACTTTTATATTTACACACGCTCTATCTCTGATATTGAGCACTTTATCCCATAAATATAGCACACTTTAAGACTAGATTTCTTCATATATATATATATATATATATATATATATATATATATATATATATATATATATATATATATATATATATATAATATTGGTTTGATCGAAAGGCAGTAACAAGTTGACAGAAGTCGGCTTTGCACGAGAATCTAAAAGGCAACAGTCCTAATACTATAAGGTAAAAATCGCAGATATAAGTCTGGTTTGTACCGGAGACAAAAGGTCATGCCATGTGTTTAGATTGCACAAGGATAAAAAAAAAGTAGGTAGATGTACGGTTTATATACGAATATTAAAAAAAAAACACATAGGTGTAGTTTGCACGACAGTTAGAAAAGGTACGCATAGTTCCGGAATAACCGGGAATCAAAAAGTTAGACATAGGTACAGAAAAAAGTTAGGCATAGGTACAGAAAAGAAGTTAGGCATAGAGAAAAGAAATGGGCGTCCTATTTTTGGAAGTGCAGTTGGCGTATTCTAAGTCGTAACCGATAGAGCAAATATTATAAATAGTGTTCGATCCTTACTTGGTGCTCAGTACACAATAGCTTGTGCCAGACTATGTTAAGCCCAGTAGATTTCAACCTTTCTTCTATTCTATTAATCTTAGTTATAATTTCTTTTCTCTTAAATTAAATTTCTTCCTTTTTACACATCTAATTATTTTTCCCTCTCATTTTCGATTACTGCGTTTTTTTCTGTAATTGGCTGAAACACTTTTCACGATTTATTTTCCTTTCTTTTTTCCATGATCCTCTCGCCGGACTTTTCTTTCCCTCTGCCATTTCATTCTTTAATTCTGATGCCATTTTTGCCACCTTTATTATCTTTGACAAATGTATCGCCGGCGTGATGCAGGGGCACAACTATTACTCCCCAGATGACTAATTAAAACTAATCTTCTCAGATTAGCTTAGGTAATTAACGGTGGGATAATTATCCCAACATCCACCCTACGCCCACCATGCCACACTCGCATTGACGCTCCAACATTACTCTACTAACCAGTCCAGCGTTTCATCACGGCTACTTTTCTCACCAAATGATGAATTGCTTCCTTGTATAGATATATATATATATATATATATATATATATATATATATATATATATATATATATATATATATGTGTGTGTGTATGTATGTCTATGTACTCGTATCGTGGTATGAGTCCGCACACACACACGCATACAAACAATTACAGGCGCGTGCACACACACACACACACACACACACACACACAAAGATATTTATATATATACATATGCGTCTGGGCAACTCGAGATGGTGTAATGGTTAGCAAGCTTGTCTCGCTAGAACAATTACGACCAAGTAGTGAGTTCGTTCCTCACTGGGTGCCTCTTACTTTCGGCCTTGTGCCACATCAAAGTTACGCTTGCAAAATCACTATATACATATGTGTCTGCATGTTTTGCATGTACATATATGAGTATATATATATATATATATATATATATATATATATATATATATAAGTGTGCGCATTACTGAGCTGGTATGCGCACTTTTGAAAAACTTGCATGTACCTGCTGAAATAATATTATATCCATATGTGATATATTGACAGGCCAAAAGATTATGACCAGTAAAATATGGCAAGAATAACGGCTATTGTCATGTAGCAACATCGCCTGTCAGAGTTACACAAGTGCATAAGCCAGCCTTGTGTACTTCATCTTAATGTATTAAATACCACAATTATGGACAAGAACAATGATTTCGGCGACATCGTAAAAAAGGCAAATTTTTATGATGATAAAACTAGACAAGAACATTTCCGAGACGGCACTGATTAGGGTGTCCGGATGTTCAGTTGACGTGAATTCCTGTCGTTATTGTCTTTCAGGAGAAACAATCACGAGCTGTCAATATTGGGCTTTCAAGACTTATCGATGTCAAACAATACAGAGATATTTTCGGTAACCGAAAGGTGAAAGAATGGCTTCTGTGTTCAAATTTTATTATACTAGATACTACGTATTTGAAATACACGTCACATTTTTATTTATTAATGCGTATTACGTCAGTCTGGTATGCATTCAAAGTAATAACAATTTTAAAATAAAAATAAATTCATTATTTCTTTACAAATTGCTTTGTTTAAGTTTCGTATACGAAGATGAGCAGGTATGAATGTTTTCCAGAAAATAATCTGGGTGAAGACGATGCACTACATTAAAAAGGAAAAATAGAATGCTATTAGCGGTGAAGTTCCCTCTGCTCGAAAGCACACTGGATCTAAACGGAGATCCTATTTTATTTACTAAGATTTCTCGAATACACTTGTCGCTAGTCATAAAATGCAGTTAAACGAATAGATCAAATATCGAGTATCCACTATAATAACGTTTGATGTAATAAAAATTTCGGATTAAAATTAAATCCATTGATTCTTTTACATATATATATATATATATATATATATATATATATATATATATATGTTTGTATGTGTGTATTTGTCTAAGGTTCGCATAGGCGTGACACTGACGGTCACAAGCTCATATCATTCAACTAAATACACACACACACATATATATATATATATATATATATGTATATATATATATATATATATATATATATATATATAAAAAGTGAACCTTGAAGTCAACACTCAGAGGCGACAGACTGTTTCATGCTAGACGCAATCGTCAGGCGGCCTGACGATTCCGTCTACCATGAAACAGACTGTCGCCTCTGAGTGTTGACTTCAATGTTCTCTTTTACATATATATATTTACATACGCTCTATCTCTGATATTGAGCACTTTATCCCATAAATTTTGCACATCTTAAATCTATATTTCTTCATATATATATATATATATATATATATATATATATATATATATATATATGTATGTATGTATGTATGTATGTATGTATATGAGGTTAAAATAATGTCAATTTCCATGCAAAAACCCTTATTTTGACTGATGAACAAATCCATGTGTTATTTTTCGACATAGTTCCACTGCACGGTGATGTTCTTTTCGTATCGTTCAACGAGCATTTTCATCGCTTCCGAAAATAAACATTTCGGTTGCTCACGAAGCCATGTCTAGATAGCTTGCTTGGCTGACCACCAAACGCGCACAGACTTTAGGGTATCCCAGTTTACCAGAAATTATGGCTTAGAGATCCGTATCAGCTAATACCCACGATTGACCCCACTTGTCCTAATTTGGTTCGTTGTTCTATCCCTTAGTGTGCGATTTTATTTGGGCGACCAGTTTGGATTTCGGCCGATTGACTATTTCTTCTCGCATTAAAGCTTTTTACCCTCTCATACACCTTTCGCTGATACACGGTGTGTGCTCCATACTCCGCCAAAATCCGACGATGGATCACAATCTGTATAAGGAAAGCACTCTGTCGTATCGTCATTCGATGGTGCAATCGCTGAGTGAAACGTCTACATAAGTGAAGCCATTGCTCCCGCAAACCGACTAAACTTGCTAGCCGTTATCCCAAGCGCATACATTGGGTCACATGTCAGAAATTCACTGTTTTCAAAATTGCCTTTAATTTCCAATTAAAGTACGTCTATATCATTACGTGACATTTTAATCAATCACTACTCATATATATATATATATATATATATATATATATATATATATATACATATGTTTATATTTCTGATAACAGGTACTATGTACACTATTTACATTATTCGGACTATTGTCCTCATCTTTGTCGCCATGTTTATCACAGCGTTTCGGCCGAATTGAACTGGGGTAGACTGTTCTAGTTCCACGTGCCATGTCTAATGGATGTCAGTTATCTCCCGTTAATTTCCCTGTGAAAGTTCTCCACTGCCTTAACCAGGTATTGAACTCACACTGGATCTAACAAACGCCTCTATCCACTGTGTCATGTGTCCACTGTGCCATCTGTGTATGAATTTCTGGGTATTATAAACTCATGTCTTCAGCAACCATTTTTTTTACCAGTGCTCATATTGCAATGTTTGCTGTTAGCATTGCATGCTTTTTATAGATTTCTTTTAGTGGATAAAGGCGTTAGTTAGATCCAATGATAGGACACAAAGAGTGTGAGTTCAATAAACGTTGTGATAAACATGGCGACAAAGATGACGACAATAGTCCGAATAATTTAAATGGTATATATATATATATATATATATATATATATATATATATATATATATATATATATAGAGAGAGAGAGAGAGAGAGAGAGAGATGAACTAAATTTAGCCTGCAATACTTTGAATTATTTCAAACATTCTTTATTAAACAGAACGGTTTATGAATGTCCGTCAAGCCTTTTATATATTTTTATTTTTTTTATGTTGTCGACTTCACACGCAATGATACCCAGTGTTGTGCGTGGCAAGTGTTTTTACATTTGTTCACTAAGCACTCGTTCCTTTGCCTAAGAAATCTTCATATCACAGAAAACGATACACTATTTACATTATTCGGACTATTGTTCTCATCTTTGTTGCCATATTTATCACAACGTTTCGGCCGTTGTACGCTCCGGCCTTCTTCAGTTAGTTGGAATGTCGAACTGAACGATTTATTTCGCTTACTGGGGTAGACTGTTCTAGTTCTACGTGCAATGTCTAATGGATGTCAGTTATCAGTTATCCCCTGTTAATTCACCTCTCCAAGTTCTCCACTGCCTTAAACAGGTATTGAACTCACAGTTGCTTGGGTCCTGTCACCAACGCCCTTATCCAATGTGCCATGTGTCCTTATGGAGCGAAATAAAGGGTTCAGTTCGACATTCAAACCACCTGAAGAAGACCGGATCGTACAACGACCGAAACTTTGTGATAAATACGGCAACAAAGGTGAGGGCTATAGTCCGAATAATGTAAATAATGTACATGATATCTCCTCTCAGAATTATAGACAGATACAGAAAATGATATTAGCCAAATTATATTTTTCGATCTTTTTAAACATTTTGTAATTACTTATTTGTTATACAGGAATAAATTGTCGCTGCCGACACTTGTGTTTGAACATAGATCGCCAGTGAGAAAGCACAGGCAATCCCATTATTGAATTAAGTAGAAAGTAAACGTCTAAACGATCTGCATTCTATTCTTTCCTCTATTACTATACGGATCGCTATTCTCATCTCTATTCAGTATACTATTTCTCTACTCGGATCACGATACAGATTACTTAACGAGCAAGTACTGTTATTGCGAGTGTTATTCGAAGGCGTCTGACACCAGTATTGTTCAACGGCGTACTATAGTTGTATAGGCGATTATAAAGCCTCTACAACAACGAGCATTACGAAAGTGACAACGAGTATTTCTTGGCATCACGAAATTGGCAACAAGTGTTCGTTGATATCGCGAAATTATTTCATATCGATTCCAGGATATTATAAAGACAATTTCGATTTTCCAAGTATCATATTAAATTGGTCAACATTGCTTTCGTTTCTTTATTCCGAAACTGTGTTTCAAACGCTGATGTGGTCACCAATTTCAGGGTAGAAAATCATTTGTTTGTGAATAACTAATATCATAATTATAAAAGCGATCATGAAAAAATTGCTGATTTATAAATAACGCAGATGTTGTAATTGTAAATGAATAACAATTTTTTTTTAAATTTCATTAAAAAAAGCTAAATATGCAAATTAGTCATCTCCATGGAGCAAGAACGACTAGGTTGGCCAAGATATAAGACATATGTTATAGATATTCTCCAAAGTAATTATTAATTACTGCAGTTTAGATATATGCAAAATAAAAGAGGACAGTTTACACGGACTCTTGGGGAATATGGATTTACTATAAACAAAATGTATAAACCATTTTGGGACAACGTAATACATGTATACAAAGACACACGATGATGTGTGCGTTTTTAAGAAAGAGAAAGAGTGAAAAATGAGTGTCCGTATGTTTGTGTGTGCGTGTGCTTCATTTAATTGTCTAAGTATTTTTTATGGAGCACATTTTACAAAGAGAATTGCCAATTGCTAAAGAGACCATTCATTTCAGTCTAATTCATTATGGTGTTAATTGACAAAAATTAATAATAATATTGCGACGGAACCTTAAAACATGATGGATGACTTTTTCCTTGTTGCTGATTAGTACGACGCTCGGGACACAAATTATCATAAAGATGTCGCCGGTTACAGGTGTTGAAAATGAAGATAATTATTATTGTTTTAATATAGATGCATTCATTTTAATTTCAACATAATTTAATCTGAATATTTCCATAAATCTTCATATGAATATGTATCTATACATGTTTGTTATGTATCTGTGTTGTGAGAATGCTTTTTTTATTTTTCATGTTTGGGCCTAACGCAGAAGACTATTTAGATTTAAGAAAGGAATATCGACATTTTAATGAATCTATTTAACATTTATTTAAATACACTTTAAAATGGCATTTTTAAACTGAAGAAAAGTACGTGTTACTCAGGAAACAAATTTAAATAATGATGATATATTTAATTAATGTAACAAACTGAAAGTACATATAAATTTTACCAGTTTTAGGGTAAACAAATTTGTGATCTATCCATACGAGCCAACCTCAATAGGCTATCTAGCTAATGACGCGGAAATTTGCGGTCGACATGCAGAGGTCAAATGTCACTTTCGTACAAATAACCAAGGAAAAAGTATGAATCATTCTCTTCACGGCCATCTATGTGTTAAACAGGAAAACTCGTTTCTTTAGCTTTGCTTAGTAACCAGTCTAGAATCACAACAATAAATTGAAAACCAGTTGGGTGTAGCGTCGATAACTACACCCCTTAAAGCCCAACATTCGACGGAAACCACAGCGGCAACATTTAGCGCGATGTTGTTTTTTTTTTTTACAAGAGTAGGGGTTAATCGCTTGTTTCCTATTCAGGATTGAGTTTCCAGTTTCTTCTAAAGCATGCTCCAGCTCTATACGCATAAGGATTGTTATTTCCTACGCTTAATATAAATCCACACAGTAAAATTCTACCTTGAGTGGCTCTTGTGTCGTGTACTGGGTGAACAAAAAAATACCATAGATATTCTGGTATGATGAAGTAATGTTCAAGGCTAGACTTATTTTACTGGTAATCATCTCGTTTCGTTCGTTTCCATGAAACGGAATCTAATAAAATCGCCGAAAAATGCAAAACATCTTCTTGACTCTTGTACTTGGCCTACTGCCAATACTGCCGAGAACAAAGTTATTATCAGAACTAAACGCATATCATTCCCTCGTTTCAAAGTTATTGAGAAGAAGGCATTCTAGACATTCGAAATCCACACATCTTATCAAAATTCGATTATTTATCGATAAAACACGCTGTATAGAGGCCACCCTATTGCTCGGGATTATTCCATAGCGTATATTCCTCTACGGTCAGTTTTCCTACAGAAGATTTTAAAGTGTTAATATATTGTTAAAAACCTATTTTAATTCAAAGATTTTGACAGCTACCGGTGTGTGAATGATAATATTTTTTTAGTTGCCCAAATGCATATTTTCCGTATTTCTATCGTAGAATTTGTGAATTCCAACATTTCAATAAAGTCGATCGATCAATTCGGTATTTATAAAGCATGGTTTAGCCTGAGACAAGACCGAAATATAAAGAATCTAGTTAAAATCGGAATCACTGCTCAAGTGGATGGTCTCCGAGACAATGTTACAAAATAGTCCTTCTGTGTTGTCTAAATAATATGCCCCTCTCCTCCCCCCTCAATATGGACACTTATTTCCATCTTCTTAATAAAAGTGTATGTGTTTGTTTGATTAAATTGATGTCACTTGCTCAATCTTCAGTAGATGAGGACCTTTAATAAAATAGTCCTGTCCACAGTTATTTATCTGTTTACAACACTGACCCACTCTCCCCTCCTCCCTCTCTCTCAATTTCTTAATAATATTGTTTTGGTGTGAATATTCTCACTTGTAGAGTCTTGTAGCCTTCATTGAAAGCTCAAATGCCTAAATACCATCTCAGTGGTAATGATAATGGTAAAAGAACCATTTCCCTGCTGGAAAAGATAGTGTTACCGTCGGTTGAAATGTATAAAAATAATTTTTCAGGAGTATAGGTTTCCCACGTTCGTTAACTATTATTGCCCTTTCAATATTGATGGGTGTCTCTTATCTAAATTTTTGTTTATGTTAGTGTAAAAACTGCGAGCAGTTTTCATTGATTTTGAATTTATAAAATAAAATTGTTCGAATTTTCTTTCTTTTAATTTTTAATTTAAGAAACTAAAATAAACAACAAACAACGTAAATAAAACCATGAACATAAATCTACATAAATTTGCAGTTTAAAATGATAGAATTATATAAACGAGACTAAAGTGAATGTGCAGGTAGAGTAACTGCTATCGGCGCGGAAACTGGACAAGGCTGAACGGATTTCAATTCGAGTCAATTCTATATCTTTCTCTTCACTCTAATGTTGAGAAAAACTGTAGATGCTTGTTTGGAGACTTTTCGAAAATTTTGCAACATTTCTCTGTTATCAGATAATCTAGAAAACGTGGCAGATTCTAAACAAGCTTTTACCACTACAATAAAATAAATCTGGAAGCCTAGTACTTCGCTTTGGAACTTCAAAATCGACGAGGAACGATGTTAGTTCAAATAGTAGCGATTAGAAAGCCGAAAGTATAGAGCATCTAGTGGAGATCGATAGAAAGTATAGAGCACCTAGTTTAGCGAGACTAGCTCGTTAACCATTACACCACGTCGAAGAGGCCTTTTATGGTGATTTCCTTTGCGTAGCGTAGATGTGTCACAAGGCAGAAAATATGTGAGGATCGAACTCACTATTTAGTCGTAATTCATCTAGACAAGCATGCTAACCATTGTCCGACGTCGAAGTGTCATGGTAATTGACAAAATGAATCTTAGTTGTGGCACAAAGACAAAAGTAAGAATCACCTAGTGAGGTTCGTACTAACTGCCCAGTCGCAAGGAGTCAGTTAAAAAACAGCACTAACGTTAAACAACAAAACAAAAATTGCATTTATATCTAACAAAATATTTTTTTTTTACTAAAGATTACTCAGTACGAGGCCCAAGAGTTAATCAAGGTAAAGTTTTTACTGAATACGCTGTGGGATATAAACGTAAGTGGAGGAATACAAGGATAGGGTTGAATGGATAACGATTGACTCTAGACTTGAAGATATTCAGATTTTAGTATTCGGAACGGCATCCACGTGTACAGTGCTGTTCGATAAAAGTGACTCGCCTTATCCTTTGAATTTAGCTCAACTTTCGTTTCATCGGAGAAGAGAACATTCTTCCAGTCACCTACGGTGAAATTTTTGTAATAGTGAGCCCATTCAAGTCTCATGGCTTTGTTGGCTTTGCTTATTAGCGACTTAAATCTTCGTGTACAAGATTTGTAGCCTTGTTCTAACAGCCGCCGACGGACTGTTGAAGAGGCAAGACTAGCACCTTGCTCTTCGCTTAGACTGGCAGCAATTTCTTGGCTAGTTATAGTCCTATTCTTCGCAACTTCTCTCTTGATTACCCTGCCAGCTCTATCATCAATCTTTTTCTTTCGTCCCCTTGTTTCCTTCCTTGGAGCAGGAGTGGCATCATTATGTGCCCTAAGGATTCGATAGATAGTTTATTGCGAGGTTATAGCAATTTCTGCAATTTCTCTCGTAAACTTGCCTGATTTTGAGAGGGCAATAATAGATGCCTTAAGTGGTTCTGATGCGTGTTTGTACACTTTCATCTGGTTAGTGACTTGATATCTGGCGTTTACACATTTCTTTCTGGGTCCTGCCCAGGAACCTAAGGTTAGAAATGGTATCATGACACTTTTCACAGCAAAAAAAATGAAAAAATTACATAGATAAAACCCTTCGTAAAGTGTGGGTTGTACTTGTCAGAATAATTTTTGTATCTCTTTGAGGCATGGTCTTCCAGAGATCCCTTCAAGTAGTCTACTGGAATCTTTTCCAACCAATTCTAAGGCTCCAACTACAACAGGGATTGTTGATGTTCCCATGTGCCACATTTTTGAGATTTCTATTTCACGTCCTTGTATTTTGACAGCTTTTCGAATATCTTCAAAGATACATTGCAGTCTGCAGGGACTACCATATCAATAAGGAAGCATTTTTTTTTTGTTTGTGATCTTTAATAACAATGTCTGGGCGGTTGGCTTTGATTGTTCTGTCAGTGTGTATTGTGTAGTCTCATAGAATTGGAACAGGTCCTATCTCCGTAACCGGGTCTGGGTGGTGTTCGTACCAGTTTCTTTCAGTTTCCTTCCCGTAGAAGTTGCAAATTTTCCAGTGCAGATATTGGCCCACTCTGTCATGCCGGTTTTTATATTCAGTGGGTGCCAATAACGTGCAACCTTATGCAAGATGATCAATGGTTTCTGGATATTTATCACAGAATCTTCATTTTGGGCTAACAGAGTATTTTAGTACATGTGCTTGATAATTTCTAGTTAACAAGCATTGGTCCTGTGCAGCAAGGATAAAACCTTCAGTTTCAGCTTTCAACCCTGCACTACGTAGCCACAGATGGGTACGGTTTTTGTCTACGTCAGCTTGTTTGGTACGGGCAGAGTATTGGCCATGAAGCGGTTTATCTTGCCATTGTTTCTGTATCTTATCGATTCCAGCTGTCTTTGCTTTCTTTTTTAAGTATTTTGCAGCTTCAGCCGGTTTACGTGTTGTACTTGTATTTTATTATTATTATTATTATTATTATTATTATTATTATTATTATTATTATTGAATGTTTACCTGTTCGTGTTTTTGAAATTATACAAGATATTTATATCTGAAAAACTTTCAACCAAGTATATTTGATTTTTATTCGAATACATTACACCAATTATATTATTACGTACAATCGAAACGTATAATTTAGATATAAAATTAAATTAAAATGATAAAGATAGCGTAATTCACACTGTTTAAAGTGCGCCTTAATATTTACATAAAATTTAATAAAAGTATGAAAAATAAATCATATGTTTTAATAGTAAAAATAAAAACATAAAATTTAAACCATCAATAATAAAACGTAGGCGAGAAAATGCAATTCCTTAGCTTAAAGTTCACTCGGTGTAACCGGAATGTTTGAAGTTGCAAAATTCGTGACTGTCTTTATTAATCGCAGAAAATACCGTTGCTGTGGTAACATGACGCATGCGTGCTTCGAGTGCCGCCAATCTTCTATCCTTCGTGTATAACGTGCAGTTACTTTTTAATGTGATAAATTTTAATGAAAAAATTCAGAAAAGTACCGTAATAAATTTCCGTTAGAGTGAAAATGAACACTGTTGACAATATATTAACGTTAGTAACATTAAATTATTTTTATTGCGTGGTATGAGACGTAAGAAGATTAAAAAGATCACCATGCTGCAAGCAGTTTCATATATATATATATATATATATATATATATATATATATATATATATATATATATATATATATATATATATATGTATAGGGTGTATGCACTCTGTGTGCAACTCAATATAAAAATATATATTCAGTCTTCAATACCATCAGCATTTTTTCGCATCATACCTGATCCATATATGCAGTTAATTCCGAAGCAACACGGAAGCCGTCCCTAAAGGTGAACGCGGTGTGTGTAAACTGTTCGATTTTTCCTAAGCCGAACGTGCAATTTATTAAAGGTAATCTCATTTTTTACTGAATTATTTTCTACATAGATACGGAAGTTGAGTGTAATGTAAAGCTTATTTGCCGAAGATACGGAACCAGATAGCCGTATTCGAAGCAATTTAAATTCCAATCGTAATTCATATCAAAGAAAGGCACGAGCTGTTTCTACGAGGTTTCTGACAGGAGAAACTAGGGGCCAGAGCAAGAAGATTATTTTCCAGAAGTTTTTGTTTATTTCAATAGATTACTAGAAATATTTCTGTCTTGATTGTTAAATAGTTTTTAAACTAGGATTATTCATTTTTCAGCATAATCTCCATTTTGCCAATAACCTTAATCGAAAACATTAAAAAATATGTACGGATATGTTCATATCAAAATGCTGCAATTATGTGTACCATTATTATTCCTAACGTGTATACGTATATATATATATATATATATATATATATATATATATATATATATATATATATATATATATATATATATATATTATAATGTACACGTTTATGAAAGAATACACACACACATATATATATATGTGGGGGGATGTGTGTGTGTGTGTGTGTGTGTGTGTGTGTGTGTCGATGTAACCACACCACGTTCATTATAACCATTCCAGTATTGATACGGTTGTTGAATCTTATCGTAAGAAAAACTTCAGTATAAAATTATAAGGTGCTTTCAAATAATTTAATTTCTTTTACACGATTTTCTTCTATGTATATTCTTGTTTTCAATTAGAGAATACTGGAAACATTTGTACACACCTGGTATACATATACCCAAAACACACTCACACAGACATATATATATATATATATATATATATATATATATATATATATATATATATACTACATATATATATAAGTGTGTGTGTGTGTGTGTGTGTGTGTGTGTGTGTGTGTGTGTGTGTGTGTGTGTGTGTGTGTGTGTGTGTGTTTCCGGAGCAATTTAGTCCAAGTAGGCGTAATGTACTTAGGAACAAAGAACTAAGAAAACAAGCATCGATACATACATATACTCTTTCTCTCTCTCCCGCGTGCCTGCACACACACACACACACACCCACACACCCACGCACACATACACACACACACACACACCAGTAACTAAAGTGTCGCCTTGAAATATGATTAAGCGAGCGGCGAAAAGAAAATGGGTCATTTAATTTTTCGCTCTAAAAAACAAGACTGAGAAAAGTAATGTTATGAACCGCCTTTTGGGGCAAACTTAATCATGAATTTCTCTAGTTTGGAATGCCCCATAGGCAGGTCGTTTCAAGAAGGTTACGCGAATGGGGATTTCAGTCGAGGATTTGTGCTGAGTATTTAGGATTTATTGTACAGGAAGTGAATTATCTGGACTCCATATTTCTTTAAACCCATTCCGGTTTGGATTCTATTACAACATATGTTCACACTTATCCATCATTTGTTTTAAAAGAGTTTTTCTTCCATTCATAGTTTTCATTCATTCATTCATTCATTCTTTTTTTCTTTCTCTCTTTCTTTGTTTCCTTCCTTCCTTCCTTCGCTAAATCATCATCAACATTATTTTTAATTACTATGAAGATGACGAGCGGAGTAATATTTCATGGGTTCAACAGTTGCTTCATTCCTACATCCATATGTTGTAAATATTTGTACCAAACTACAAGTATGATTCGTAAAGAAGTGAATTTCAATTATTATTATTATTATTATTATTATTATTATTATTATTATTATTATTATTATTATTATTTCCTTGGATTTCTTTTGTATACACATTTACTTCCGGGTACCCTCCTAAGGTCATAAATGGCTTCATGATATATTTCACTGATCATTTTTTTGTAGAAACTAAAAAAAATCACTCACATTTTACATGAGTAAAATATTTTGTATTTCTTTAAAGCATGAACTAACAGGAATCCCTTCAATGAGTCTATGGAACCCTTTTCCAATCAATCCGAGGGCTCCAACTACATCTGAATTATTGATGCCCGCACATGCCACACTTTTGCGATTTCCATTTCAAGATCTTTGTATTTTGAATAAGTTCAAGGATACATTACAATCTACAGGGACTGCCATGTCAATAAGAAAGCACATTCCGTTTTTGTAGTCTTGTTTCGGCGATTAGCATGATTGTTATGTCTGTGTGTATTATAAAGTCCCATTAAACTGTTACCGGTTCTATGTGGTCAACAGTTTTAACAAATCCTTATTATTATTATTATTATTATTAGTAGTAGTAGTAGTAGTAGTAGTAGTAGTAGTAGTTTTCAAAAATGTGCTTTTGTTTGTTGAGTCTGAAACATTATTATCATCAATATTTAAAGAACAGCACGACAAAAAACTGACGATCAGGTACAAATATATGAAGAGTCAAGTCTCAGATAAATATTTGTGAATTATTGGATCAGACAGGAAATCAGGTTAAATAATAATAATAATAATAATAATAATAATAATAATAATACTAATGGAGTTTCAAATGAGTTTAGAAATACATGTCATGCACAATACACCGACTGAAGCTGCAAAATACTTAAAATAAGCAAAAGCAAATGGAACCAACCAGATAGAGAAACGATGGCAAGATAAACCACTTCAGGCTCAATACTCTGCCAGTACCAAATAAGCTCTTTCTGTCTCTCCCGCGAGCGTGCGCGCGCGCACACACACACACACACACACATACACACACACACACACACACACACACACACGTAGAAAAACCCCGTAGTCATCAGTGGCTACCTAGTGCAAGGTTAAAAGCTAAAACCGAAGCTAAAACAAGCATTGGTCCTTGCTGCACAGGACCAATGCTTGCTAACTAGAAATTACCAAGCATACGTACTGAAAAATGTGTTAGACTAAATTGCAGATTCTGTGATAAATACCCAGAAAAAAATGACTATCTTATATCAGGTTGCACGGTATTGGAACACAATGAATATAAAACACGGCATGATGGAGTGGGCCAATATTTGCACCGTAAAATCTGCAACTTCTACGGAAAGGAAAACTGAAAGAATTTGTTATGAACACCACCCGGAGATAGGAACGGTAACAAATTTATGGGACTACACAATACATACAGACAGAACACTCAAAGCTAATCACCCAGACATCGTTATTAGAGGCCGTAAACAAAAAAATACCTCTTTATTGATATGGCAATCTCTGCAGACTGCAATGTATCTTTGAAGATATTCGAAAAACTGTCAAAATACAAGGACTTTGAAATAGAAATCTCAAAAATGTGGCACATGGGAACATCAACAATCCCTGTTGTAGTTGGAGCCCTTGGATTGGTTGGAAAAGATTCCAATAAATTCACAATGGATTCCTGTTAGCCCATGCCTTAAAAATACAAAAACAATGTTCTTACGGGTACAGCCCACACCTTACGAAGGACTTTATCAATGTAAAATATGTGTGTGTGTTTTTTTAAGTTTTCTGTGGAAAATATTATGATGTCATGTCTGACCTTAGGTCTCTGGGCAGGACCCGGAAAGAAATGAGTATATATCAGAAATCAAAGAAAAGAAAATTAATAATAATAATAATAATAATAATAATAATAATAATAATAATAACAACAACAACAACAACAACAACAATAATAATAATAATAATAATAATAATAATAATATCGGGTTGGTACCCGTTGGGAAATAACCATGTTTCATAGAAAGAGACGAGCTCTTTATTTTTGATCGACAGACGTCTTAGAGGTGCTATCTTGGTAAAATTTACCGCTTGGCTCTTAAGGATAACACACATACAAATTCATACTGGTTCCGTCGTCGTCCGGGTCAACATGTGCCGCATCGCTCAGAGAGAAAATCAGTTTGGGATCGAATGATTTGTCTCTTGAGGAAACTATTCCACCAACCGGATTAACTATAACCTTGGCTTTTTTGACCCAACAATAAATCAATTAATACAAATAAAGCGGACTGGATGGAATTTTAAAGCGTATAACCAGGCCGTGACATTTTTACACTGCACTCAAAAATCCTCAAGCAAACATAAAGGGTCAGATATACCAAATATGGTAGGAACTCAAATTAAAACTTTAAAATAATATGCTTATCAACATCCGAAGAGATATCATGAGAAATAAAGTAATATCAAATTCAGAAATGGATCAGATAAAACTAAATATGACAACGAAAAAAGCCATAACCCAAAGAAACATGAAGTAAGAGTGGAAATAGATAATATGACGGAAGATGCGGTACAAACTAAAATAAATGAAATACGAAATAAGGATCTTTCAGGAAATGAAACAGAAGAAGCTAGTTGTGACAAACAATGGTACTGATTCATAGTCAGTCACTGATGAAAAGGAATTAAACAAAATTAGAGCAGAATTCATTGAAAACAACAAAGGAGATATCACTGAAACGAAAACTCACATCATTCAAATAATCAACAAAGGAACTCGTACACAAATGTCAGAGAGAGGCCTGCTTCCAAACTTCCACATGACGAAGTCCAGTAAACATAATGTGCAATTATATAACGCTGCGTTGCAAACATTGTTAGCGGACAGCTCACTGGAAAACATTACAGACGCAAACAATATAATATATGCAACAGCTTTAACAGCGAGTGGAAAACAACGTTTTGAGAAAGAAATGATCGGAAACAAACAAAAGGAATATGATTGGAAGGCAAAACTAAAGCGAGAAATTGATAAAATCATGATGTGAATTATCGATACTAGATGAGATTTCAAGAAATTAAAATGTTTCGACACTGAAAAGCAGGAAGGTCAAGTGAAAACATAAAATTAAAAAGTAAATGAAATTCTTCCAATAAAGAAAACATTTACACAGAAACTGCAACTAAAACCACATAGAAAAAAAACGAAATGAAAAGCGTAAAGGGTTCTATACACAAAATAAAAATATTTCAAACGAGTATCAAGATGTTTTACATTGAAATTGGAAAAGAAGTTATAGAAGGCAAAAAGTCGCCGTCTATTGAAGAATTGCAAAATTTATAGAGGATATTTGGAGCAATCCAAAGGAATATAATCTCAATGTTGAATGGATGAAACGAGAACAAGAAAGAATGAAGGATACACCTTTACAAGAATGGAAAAATATAACCAAGAATAATATTAGGCAAAACAAAATCACAAAAGTCGAAATGACAAGCAAATGATAATGTACCCAACTTTTGCCTCTATCATCTCTCATCAATCAATAAAAAAACCCTTGCGCAAACTTTATCCATACTAATTAATAATCTCAATGAAATTCCAGTATTGATCACTAATAGTACTGCATTTATTATAAAAAATTATGAAAAAGATAATAAAAAAATTATAGGCTAACAACATGTTTCTTCACCACATATACATTAATCACGTCTGTACTGATTGACTGAACTCACTCTTTTCTCAATGAAAACAACATTCTTCCTCTGGAACAGAAAGGATGTCGAAGAGGTCCATATGGTTCCAAACATTAACTACTAATAAATAAAATGATCTTGAATAATTGCATAATAAATGTAAAAATCTCAACACAACTTGGATAGATTATCAGAAAACCTTAAAATAGTGTGCCACACTCTTCGCACCTTAATGTTTTGAAACAAACAAAATCTTCTCACTGATAGTAAATTCCCTTAAATATAGCATGGATCTGTGCAAAATCAACTTATAGCTAAATCACACCAAAGGCACTGTCACACCCAATCGTTTAATTATACGACGAGGAAATTTTCAAGAAGACTTCCTGTTACCACTCCTGTTTTGTCTGTACCTAATCCCACTTTCGCATAAATAAAAAAAATAATAAATATATATATAAAATAAACAATTGTGTTAAAAGGTCTCTAAACCGTGTTGATATTACCGTTATGATGATATTTTTAAATCTTTTTCAAATCAAAACGAGGCAGACAGGTTTTTTCAACATCTAAATAGTCTCCACTCCTTTTTACAATTTTCCATGGAAATGGAGAATAACAATATGCTATCTCGCCTGGATGTGCTGGTTGAGAGAACTCCTACTTCTTTGTTCACCAGCGTTTATAAGAAGTCAACCTTTACTGGGCTGTATGTTAGTTGGGACTATTTTGCTCCTAAGTCTAAGAAAATTAATCTTGGGAAAATACTCATCGTACGCTGATATGTTCAGAGTGTAAACTTGATGTCGAACTCAGAGAAATTTCTAATATCTTTCTCGACAATGGTTATCCGGAAGGAGTCATCAAAACAAGTATTAGACATTAAGATTTTTAAATTTAATGAAATTAAACCATTTGGTCCTGTCTAGATGAGATTACCTTGGATTGGCTCGTATAGTCACTCATTCGCTGATAAGATCTCCTCAACTGTCATGCACTACTTCAATTCTGTAGTAGTACGGAACATTTTTGCTCCTAGGAGAGCTTTCCTATCTGTCCGTAAGGATGCCTGGCCCAGCAACCAACAAAGTTCTGTTATCTATCGTTTTATGTGTGTGAGGCCGATTATGTAGGTAAAACTGTCCAACGGCTAGAGGTGCAGATTGCACGTGTCTGGCTTTATACGTAGACATGCTCCATTAGTATCCGGGTACTCCAATTATTTATTATTAGTAGTTTTTTTTATTTTTCTGTGCTGCACAGGGCTCGGACGAAACACCATCTTAACATCTTGGAGGCGATTGTTATCAACAAGTCTCGTCTGACTATGTAGACATAGGGAGCTAAAACATAAACTGGCACTCTCCCACGAGTTTTTCTATTGCTCTGGGCAATTTTAATATTTTTTCCTTTCCTTACCTTTCCCATCCCCTTCCCATTGACTCTCTTAATTCTTTTGCAAGGAGAGGTTTGTTGCCTTTCACTAGTTTTTCTTAATTCCGACAATTATCCGGACGAAGCCTCGGACAAAACGTACCTTAAAATTTCTATTTTTAATCAAAGTGATATTTTTGTATCCGTTTTTTGATTAATAAAATGTCCCTTGTTTTAAGAATACTATTTAGTTGGTGTGGCACTAAAAATCTTTTCACACACACTCTCATATATATATATATATATATATATATATATATGTATTTAAAGACATTTATATTATGTTTAACGTTCTTTTTATAGATACAAGTATTTAAGCAAATGCTCTGTTTTATAATAAACAGTATTAAATAACATTTACCGGCCTGAATGTCCGAGAAATCTTCATAGAAAATTTTCGCTCTCCGACAGGAATCGAACCATCATTTCGCGTGATGTGCCTTAACCTTTCGGCCACAGAGCGGCGTCTGGTTAGCAAGGTCGATTTTACTATCTTTAAACTTAAATCTTCCATGAATCTCTTCTATTCATATCTGCTCTAGCGTATCAAATGTAAACAAATGACGTCATATATTTTAGAATTGGACATTGTCCGACAATTTATTTAAAGACATTTATATTATGTTTAACGTTCTTTTTATAGATACAAGTATTTAAGCAAATGCTCTGTTTTATAATAAACAGTATTAAATAACATTTACCGGCCTGAATGTCCGCGAAATGATGGTTCCGTATAGGATACAGGTTCGATTCCTGTCGGAGAGCGAAAATTTTCTATTACTGGTAATTTTACTTGTATCTATAAAAAGAACGTTAAACATAATATAAATGTCTTTAAATAAATTGTCGGACAATGTCCAATTCTAAAATATATATATGTGTGTGTGTGTATATTTATAAATAAATAAATATATATCATATCAAGCACACACGCATATATATATATATATATATATATATATATATATCAAAACATTCTGAGGAACCTAAAATAAAAGTGAAAACTTTCAAATATATAAACGTTTTCTAATCAGTTCCTTATTAGTTCATATATATGCCCGAGTGCATGCATATATGTATTTAAGCACACAGTGTATTATACACGTTGCTATCTTTAACAGTATAGGTTTATATACACATACTTACATGCACACACACACACACAAATATATATAAATAAACATGCATACATACATACATATATATATATATACATATATACATATATATAGATATAGATATATATTATCATAGTTATTATTATTATTATTTATTATTTCATGGCGCAAAATGTAACAGTTTTTCATGGTTTAACGTAGAGAAAAGTAAAAGAAGAAACACTGAGCCCCACCGTCGTATATGAGGGGTTTAACTAACAATCAATGCGATTTGAAGAAGCCTCAAGAATTACTGTATTTAGTTTCTTCTGCTCTTTCGTATTTCATGAGTTTATTCTTTCATGAGTTTCACCTTTATTTACATTTTACAATTTTATGTATTGTACACTTATATATTTTTGTG
This sequence comes from Acanthosepion esculentum, assembly GCA_964036315.1. Classification (NCBI taxonomy): domain Eukaryota; kingdom Metazoa; phylum Mollusca; class Cephalopoda; order Sepiida; family Sepiidae; genus Acanthosepion; species Acanthosepion esculentum. The sequence continues at coordinate 13,690,790 of OZ038477.1, forward strand.
CACTCTTCCTTTCTTCTGTAAGTATATATAAATCATATTAACACACACACACACACTCATCACTCATATATAAATATATATATATATATATATATATAGAGAGAGAGAGAGAGAGAGAGAGAGAGAGAGAAAGATAGAAAGAAATTGTTTCTATTTACACCTATAAAGAATCATGAAATAAACAACTAGACATTCTAATTTTACAGATATTTCCCATTTAATACAGTTCGTCCTTCATTTAAAATACAGTTTCCTTCCTACAATAACATCTGATGTAAATCGCATGCTTAATGTGGGGAGTTACATTAGTACATCCTTTAACATCAATCCGCAAAATATGTTTCGAATTTTTTTTACTATCAGAAATCAAAGCATCAGTGTTTTCTAAATCCAATTGTAAAATGGCTGAAGACAGTGATGCGTGTTATTCAATAAGTAATAAATAGTAAACCGTGATGGATACTCTTTGTCTATTTTATTTTCGTTTTATATAAGACCGAAAAACGCGCGTAAACGAGCCGTACAGTTACGGCATTAGAGAGGTTAAGATCTCAAATTCTTTTGCCTGCCTTCGCTTCAGCCGAGATACAAGAATTGTTGACCGACCTGTTGACGTTCGTACTCTCTATCACCCCCTCCATCTTGCTTCCTCTAAGTAACGATTTCTACTTTTCTTCCACCAACAAAATATATCAAGTGAAAAGAAACGTGAATAAAAGTGCTATCGTTGCTTATAACTGTGGGTTCAGCATGGAGTGTCTGAAGAACTGACCACTAGAATCAAGAGGCGACACGTAACTGGTTAGGGTTCTGTGACCAGAATTCGAAGCAGGGTTTCGACTTTCAAAATATTATGATATATACCAGAGCGCTCAATTCAGTTCATAGCGAAGAGCTTTTAGCCTTATATATATATATATATATATATATATATATATATATATATATATAAAAGTGAAAATAGAAGTCAACACTTCGAGGCGACATTTCCTTAGTGGAAATGCCGACAAGATTTTTATTGATAGTAATATTTTTTTTCAAAAATATATTGCTGGTAATATTTTTTCCTTCAAAAATTCATTACTGGTAATATTTTTACAAAAATGTATTACTGGTATTAAAACCTATTTTTACACATTTTGACCCCAGGTTGGGGGTTAAGTATTTGCCCATAGCTGGGACACGAAGAGGTGCTACCACACCGGGTCAGGGTGGACCTGGGAACACCAGCAATTAAGAGGTGGTTGCACACTCTTCAAAACCTCCGCCTTACTGTTGGATGTGTTTATCTTCTTACCCGGGACGCAGATGTAGTTTATCGTCATACCGAGGACGGCTTTTTGACGATAATCTTTTTATCCTGCATTTTTGTAATGCATTAAGACAAATTAGTTAAAATTGTTAACTAGTACAATTTTAAAACAATTTAATCCGTTCAGGTTTATGTACTCGATAAACCTACTTTTTTTAAATAAAAGAAACATTTTATTTTTAAATTGAGAAAAGTAAGGAAATAGACCTCATACAAAAAACAACCAACTACTGCACCAAAAGAACCCCAGCTGAATAAGTATAAGAACGCCTGAGAAGATACGTATATTAATGTACCATTGTTCCTGTGCGATATTTGTGAGTAAGCGCGTTCTTGTTTTTGTGAAGGGATCCATGTCTTGTCTCCGCCTGCACAAGTGCCTGTGAGCTTCGATGGGTATTTAAGTGGAACTGACAGGAATGATATATTTATCGTAAAAATGTAACGCCTCGAATCTGTTAGTACTTCCGAGTTGATGGCAGGCCCAGTAATACGTCTTTGTGTGTCTTTCTACGAGTAATTGGGAGGTACGGGTGGGCACACCTATTAATAGTGAAACGATTTCGAATTCAGTCTGAAGCTATTGATGCTCACTTGAGCAAAAAAAAAAAAAATGTACCCACTTCTTCCCTGAACAGATGTCTTTACAAAATATCACGTGACTGGCATTACCTGATGACTGAAGAGATATAAAATAGGTTTGTGAACAATTTCATCAAACTTATTCATGACGCACAAAATAGCTGAGAATACGATACCCGTTATAAGCCCCCCTCCCTCCCAGTCACCCCCGACATATGTTTTTTAACGTTTATAATTGTCAAATTATTCATCAGGACTCCCTCGATGTATTTTCGACGAAAAAGACTATGTTCATTTTTTCATAAACAACCTCTAGTAAATTCCTTCTTAAAGAATCTAACGTATACTTAATTACTATGGCCAGTGTTGACGTGGAAAGGCCCCCAAATCAACATGTGGACAAAATTCAAACATAAATAATGCCTATCAAGAGACACACACATGTATACATATATACATTATCATCTGAATCTAGCATAGACTAACTAGAATTATGATAAACTTACACAAATAAATTAGGCACACAAACCTGCTTGACTAGACAAATGCAAGAGAAGATTTAACCAATGAAAATCGAACAAAACTGAAATAAAAATACCCGAAAATCTTTCGATATCTAATTCTCTGATGAAACTTTAATAAAAGCGAAACATATTAGAATTATAAAGGTTTCCTCTTTATTCTTTATTCCATAATATACATGTGCATGTTATTCAGTTATATATATATATATATATATATATATATATATATATATATATATATATATATATATATATATATATATATATATATTGTCAAACCTAATGAGACAGACAAACCTACCAAGGTTTCACTTAGGCAGATCGTCAGTGTCAGCTGACGATCTGCCTAAGTGAAACCTTGGTAGGTTTGTCTGGCTCATTAGGCTTGACTAGGTCTGCTCTACGTTTGTATCGAGCTCTTTAGTTAGTTGTTTACTCGTATCGGGTTTTTTTCTTTGGACCTTGAACCTGTATCTGTGCGATTATTTTCGACAGACTTTCAAGTTCCTGACTCTTTCTTTTTTAAAACCTTTTTTTCCCTTCGAGATTGATTTGGCTATTGTTAAATCAAGAATTCGAAGATTTTTCGACACGAGTATAGTTACCTATATATATATATATATACATATATATATATATATATATATATATATATCATAATGAGAAGCCACGTATACTTTCTTGATATGTATATAATATGGAGAAAACAACTGAAAAGTTGCAAATTAAAAGAAAAATTGAATTCTTTTTGTGAAAGTATTTATTTATGTTTTTATATAAAAAAAATATAAATAAATACTTTCACAAAAAAAACATTCAATTTTTCTTTTAATTTGCAACTTTTCAGTTGTTTTCTCCATATATATATATATATATATATATATATATATATATATATTATGTAATGGACAAAGTCCGACAATTATTTAAAGACATTTTTATGTTTAACATTCTTTTTATAGATAAAAGTATTTAAGTAAATGCTCTGTTTATAATAACCCGATCCCGTTTATACGGGATCTACGGGATATTATTGGCCAAGCCTACGGGCTTGGGAATACCCCACTTTAAACCCTGCCTTGTACCACATCTGGGGGGGGGCAGTAAATACTGTCAAATCGAATAGTTGCTTTTTTATGCTTCCCCCAACTATGATACCACGCGGTGCAAATTACAAGCCAATGGTGCCGTTTCCCTTTGAGAATATATCGTCACCAATTACAGAAAGACTCTGTTTTTTCATCACTTTTTACTCTGCCTGTTGCGTAGATATATATTATATTTTAGCTGTCTTTGGGAACAAAACATGCTTGTCATTCCTTTTTCTTTCATTCATTCCGTTCAGTGTTTAAAATAAATTATTATACGTTTGATATGATAATAGTATACAAGGCCCGGGGGCCACACCAGGTAGAGTGTTACGCTAGGTGGCTATTTGTGCTTTTAGGAGTTTGTGAAAAACTTGACTTTTTCATATAGCTCGTGGATAATGTGACCCCTTCTTCTGAACAATGCTAGTAAGTCAACCATAGACAAATACTGCAGTTAGGGCATTATCCCTGACATATTTTACAATTAAACGGTCTTTATTCTTTTTTTAACAAAGCTACCGAAAGATGGTAAGAAAAGCCAAAGTGTAAACTATCTGACACGAATATTTAGATACCGTACTTTTGTTTTCGATAGCTCCTTTACCCTGAGTCTGCAACCGACAAAGCCTAAGATTCTTCCTTTTTGCCGCTAAACGAAGGGAAAACCCTCATCTATTATATATGATACTTAAAATCACAAGAAAACAAAAAAATATTAATTATTCATTTATATGAGGTCTTTTTAGATTTTAAGCAGGGAATGACGTCCTGCTGTGCATGTAACAACAGAATGAATCTTGGCTACGGGAGGCAGACTAAAGAAGTTTATTTGTACGGTTTTGGTTAGTCAAAAATATCTTCAGTATGTAGGCCTACCGGGTAGGTTACGGTCAGCGAAAATGCATAGATTTTAACACCACCAGAAAAAATACCTGTGTCTAGTGCAACCAGTCACAGAAAATGATTTTTAACCTTTTCAAAAATAAACCGTGTATAGTGAGACTCCCTATATCTGATGTAAAACAAACTGTTGAAAAGAACTCGCATTAAGAAGACAGATTGTATGGTTGTCAGCAAGGGAAAAATCCCCGGATGTGAATTCTAAATTGAGTTTGTTAATATCAAAGTTTAAGTATGTGGGAAGTCTTTTTTAAAAGAGGATTGAAAATGTGACAACCAATCCCAAACTTGCATTCAAGAAATAAAAAATGCCTTTCAAAAGCTAGACAGTGTATTAAGACACAGGAAACCTTCGGTAGAAACAATGAAAAGAGTGACGAAATATTATGTAATATGAATCCTCTTGTATGGAATGAATTTTCAGTCCTGGATAATAGCCTGACAAAAGAAAATTAAATGCAGCAGTAATGTGGTTCGTTTGAAGGGCGCTGGGAATTGCATGAATTGGAGTGTCAAACCAAACAAGAATGTATTAATGAAAAGGATAGAAAATAACATATATACTCAGAATTAGAAAAAGATTGCTGAAATTTCCCGGTCGCTTAATGATGTCGGAGGGCTTGGAGAATTTAACACTAAGAGGACTAACATAAACAAAAGAGAGAGAGATAGGGTGACAAATGTCCGCCCATCTAACCAGCTTGTGTGAATGGATGGCTGGGACAAATATTGCTAAGAGCTTCAGATGATAGGATGTTGTCGAGAGCCATGGTCGTCAACATTCAGAAGGAACATGGCTTTGACTTACGTCGTACAAATCAAACATTATTAAATATTAATTACTAATTTACCAATACCTTGAAAAATGATGGCATATGTGAAATTTAATTTTTTTTAAATCTTCATTGTTATAAGAAATCTTTCCCATGTGAACTTTTCAAATCTAATTTAGCAAAATATTATTGTTGCAATTTGAACACTCGTGGAGATGGTTTTTGCACCTCGCAGCTTCGTCGAAAACTTGGAACAGTCTGCTACTACTAAAACTAGTACACTGTAACTTGGTGTTGTTTGTTCAAGAGGGAATACTCTATTACAGCAAAAAGTTACAGAGAAAATCTACAAATGATTTGCTTTTCATGTTCTGTTTATAGTTTTTTATTCAATATTATCTTAACAGATTGGACATGTCGCCGAAAGCTAAACTTAATAAATAAATGAACAAATGAAGACGATTGGACTGATTAGACTGGTTCAATTAGATTGATATTGTCAGATCGACGATAACGTTCGAAAATGGCCCCGCGTTGTTGTAGAGTGAGTTTAAAAGAAAGAAGCAGAGGAAAAAAAAGATGAAATCGATAAAGAAAATAGATATAAGGTCGGAGGGTGTTGTTGGAAGAAATGTATATATTTTTATATCTATGTCGATAGTGAGGATTTTACAAGCGGTTTAATGTAGTGACTGATAGAATGTTCGAATGATTCCATCGCATTAATCATCTAACTGGAGAGAAAGGTCTACATGCTAATCAATTTTTAAAACATTTGAACTCTTCGTATCAAAAGTAAATGGTTTCATCCAGATCGATAGATATTAAAAGAGATCGATATAAAAAATGAGATAGATAGATAGATAGATAGAGACAGATGCCAAAAAATAAACAGATAGATAGATAGATAGATAGATAGATAGATAGATAGATAGATAGATAGATAGATACTGAAATGCATTGATAAAAAGATTGGGAGAGACAAGAATAGACTGAGATTGGGAGACAGATGTAAAAAAAAAACATAGATAGATAGATAGATAGATAGATAGATAGATAGATAGATAGATAGATAGATAGATATTGCAATGTATTGATATAAATATGGGATTGATAAGAATAGACTGAGATAGAGAAACAGATGCCCAAAATAGAGTAGATAAAAAGATAAATAAATAACGAACAGACAGATAGGTGCATAAGTAGGTGCATGAACAAAATTAAAATATAGATAGATATGGGTGAATGCTATACATAGATATATATTCGCTTGTATAGTAAACAATGATTACATATAGAATGAGATGCCCTTTACATACATACATACATACATATATATATATATATATATATATATATATATATATATATATATATATATATATATATATATATATATATATATATATATATATACACATACATATATATATATATATACACATACATATATATATATATACATATATATATATATATGTGGTGAAATAATATGGGCTGTGGTGAAATAATTTATTATATGGAACCTTAAAGTGGTCTGTTTTTATTTAATATATATATATATATATATATATATATATATATATATATATATATATATATATATATATATATATATATACATGTATGTATGTATGTATGTATTACTTTCTGCTTGATAATTCTTGTTTGTTCCGACGACTAAGGGATTGAAATAATTTGTGCTTATTTTGAAAACCCTTGTTCAATGTTTACCAAAATATCGGTGAGAGAAAGCTCGATGTAAAAAAATGGCAAATACGAAACAGGTTACAAGATAGACAAATACTGCAACATTAATCGGCATAACTGTATTGAATTATTGTTTAAAGAAAAAAATTATTCGCCTTAAAAATGCTTTTACAAATTGATGATGTTAAGGAAAAGGAATATAAAATCCGTGCCATTCTTTTGCTCACTAAACGAACAGCAGTGATCGACAGGTTACCCACTCTATCTCTTATCACCATCATGTTGTTGTTTTCGCAAATAAAAATGTCGACCATATTTGTCTTCTTTTTTTTTTTCAATGTTCTTTTTCATGGACCCCTTGAGCAAGTCGCCATTTTATTTGCTCTGAAAGAAAAGTATTTTAAGAGGGAAATCTAATAAATTTTCGAAGATGAAAACAGAAGGAAAAAATTATAATAATTCGTCACTGATTATGTGAAGAATTTGCCAGCAGCGGAACGAGAACGAGTTTTAACACATTAATGTCCGTATTGAATTTAAATAAAAAAAAAAAGCGAACAGCGAAATTAAAGTAGTTGTATAAATATTCTAGAAGAACTTTCATTGCTATTAGTAATAATTATCATTATCAACCATCAGCATTAATCTTTATCTTTTTTTTTCTATCTTGTCCTCATTTTCATCCAAGCCAACTCTATTGCAATAGTTTTCTTTGTTTCTTTTTACAGATTCTTTCCTAATTCTTTATAAACACTTGCTTGTCGATTCACCTATCCAACTTCGGTTTCAGAATGTTCGTGTATTCAAGACATTCAGTGTTCTAATCTTCCCATCACTTAATCTGTGTTAGTAAATTAATAAACTATTTGTTTTTTGCACCTGTTTCGTTTATAACTGTCTTTGTTCATTATCTCCTCTTACAAATTCAATGTACAGTACTTTGACGACTTTTACTACTCTTCACTCAGTACATGACTGAAGAGTCACTCTAGGTAGAGGGTTATTGAATGAGATTATTGAAAGTAGATAAAGATCTGAAGTGGTTAAAACAGTAGTAATCAGGGAAGCATCTTCCTGGGAGTCGGTTCCATGAAGTAGCGATTTCTGGTGAAGAAGCTGTTCGAACGGAACTTCCTTTTTTCTCATGGATTATGAAGATTATAGTGATAGCTCCCGACTGGTATTAGTTGTGCATCTGGTGGAACGAAGTTCGTCAAAACATTTGCTGTGACAATAGCGAGAGGATTGCGATCTTTCGTCTGTAGGAAACGTGTTGTAAGGTGGAAGACAATTCAACACCTCTAAGGTCCCTGAGTACGATTGAAGTGGTTCAGCAGCGTTCTTTAGAATATTTATAAAACATTTAAATTGAATCCTGTAAATGCCAATGTATTTAATAAGTGGCAAAAATATTCGACTAAGTAAATAATATTCGTCAACAGGACGTTAAAAAAGGAACACATAACTAGGCTATAATGAGCAAAGAAGAAATTAAATTCTTGGAAACGAGATAAAGCCGGCGATAATATCTAAGGCTCTTGTATTTTTTAATTTCAAGTTTCTAGAATCAGTTAGTTTATGAGAAATTGTCCCTTGCTTCCGCAGGATCTTCGTCAAAGACCTTTTTCTCTATGGTTAACTAAACTGTTATTTACCATATAATTTATTTCTGAAAGTATTGATGTTGGGATTCTATAATAGCTGCTTTTTAGATTCCGTTTGTTTAGCGGCATATCAACCCCTTATGGATCATTTAATGCCGAAATTTAATTTTGTTGGGAGCATTAGTAATTTCTTTTACAAAAATGTATTACTGGTAATATTTTTTCTTTACAGAAATATATTGTAGGTAATTTTTATTATTTCATGTTTTTACTATGAGAATGTATTTTGTTTACCTTGAGAATGTATTGCTGGTAATTTCTCTGTAGCATTTTTATTCTTCCATCGTGTTTTGATCCCAGTTTAGGGTTAAATCTTTTGCCATATCTGTGATGCTTCCAGATGCTGTCACCCTGGGTTAGGGTGGGTCTAGGAACAACAGCAATCGAGACGGTTCGTTGCTCCTCAAAACCTCCAATCTCCCAACCAGAGTCCGTCATACACAGGAGGTTCTATAAGGAGTTGTGAGGCATCTGATAAGCCTATAGATCTGAGTGTATGTTCTGCTTTAGGCAAGAAGGTTCTTATTTCTTTTACAAAATATTCAGATGCTTTCCCAGGCAATTTCATTAAACAAACACACTAATATATAAAAAGCAGAAAGCCAATAATCGTGTGCCCTATCAACACCTAGATATTTCAATTTATGTGTTTACTTTAGAGCTTCATTCCATTCAGAAATATTAATATATTGATAATGTCTTTGCAGTTCTTTATTCTTTACTTCTAACTTCTCAACCCATTTTCATTGTTTATTGTAATGTTTTTCTTTATCGTTCCAGATTTTCTATCAAAATTTTGTCAGTTTATCTTCAGTCGGCATTTTTATTTCCATTTCTTTTGTTTTACTACTTCACACTAGAATTTTGGCATTTTTCTGCAATATTTTATTTTGCTTCAACAATTTAGTTCTCTTTTCTTATCTTTGTATTTTTTGTAATTGTGGCTGCACTTCCTCTTTTAATGTTTTCTTAACAGACGATATATCTTTTCATCATTTGCTTGTTTTTTTTTACTTTGTTCTTTGTCTTTAGTTTCGTATTTTTACTGCCGTTAACATTTTCACACCATATTTCTTCTCTATACAACATAATTTCTTTTTTAGTCTTATTTTTATTAACATTTTTTCCATTTGGATTTTTTAAGCACTCTTGGACTTCTTTTCGCTTTTGCTTGTAATGAAGTTTTCTTCTCTAATATTTGCTGACGAATATATAATTTCATTAACCTCTGCAGGTCAGAGGTCGTTTCATTAAGTGAGTAATTTGTGGCAGTTTATACTATTATTATTATTATTATTATCATTATTATTATTATTATTATTATTATTATTTATTATTATTATTATTATTATTATTTTTGTTATTATTATTATTATTTTGTTATTATTATTATTTTATTATTATTATTATTATTATTATTATTATTTTTATTATTATTATTATTATTATTATTATTATTTTTATTATTATTATTTTTATTATTATTATTATTTTCGTTTTACCTTTGCTTCTTATCGTACGAGTTGGCCCAAAATGCCAAATCCATAGAGTTCAAGAACGACCCAGATGAGCTGCCATACAGTCAGTGAGAGGTGAACAGGTCACTGTGATCGCTAAATAGAGATAAATATACAAGAAGAACCCATAAATATTTTTTGAATTCAATTATTTTAATTCAATCAGACATTTCTTCCACATATTTGTTTTGTTGGATGTATGAGAATTTTATCAAAAGAAACAATTACGGTTTTGAGATGCCACATTCTACTGATTTATATTTGTGGTTTCTCAAACGCTTCTAAAAGCTCTCAAAAGACATGATTTCAACATCCTTATCCAGTCGTGGCAAGTACACTATTGGTGTCAGTCGGACACTCCCAGATGTTATGTGATCAACTGTCCCATGATGTCCTCTGCATACGTGACCAGATGGTCCGTTGTTATATTTCAAGATATCCTGGTTGGAAGGCAGTGATTCTTGGCAGCAATTATTATTGTTATTATTATTATTATCGCTATAGTCATTATATTTCGATTTCTGCTATAGTAACACTACCTACCAAATCTGCAGGAAGACCTACGGCCAGCAGTGGTGCTTTTTTATGTCTATATTTCATGATTTGTTTTACAACTTCCATAACATAACTAGCGTTACATGGAGAAATTTCTTCTTAGTTTGTGGGCTGCACTTATTAAGACCTGGTTTTTTGCATTTCTCTTTAGCTGATTTTTCCAGGGATTTTTTAATGTGTTGTTGTATTCCTTTATTTAATATTCCAAGCGATGACTGGAACTATTCTTGTTTTCAATTTGCCTATGTTTTTCTATTTCGATTTTCACGTCTTCATATTTCGATAATTCTTTTAAATTCCTTGGTTGTAAGCCATATCAATTCGTAGGCAAGTTTTATTTTCTTTTTCGGGTTTTGACAGTTATGTCTGGCCTGTTTCCTTCAATATTCCTCTTTTTAAAGATAGTGTGATCCAATAGAAATGTGATGTCTTCTATTTTTGTAACCAGTGCTGGGTGTTATTCCAGTGTTTGTTAACATCGTTTCCTATGTGTTTGCACATTGTCCAGAATAAATAATGCCCCACACTGACGTGAAGATTTTTATATTCATTTGGCGCTAGATCATGTGTTCAAATGGTCTATTGTTTCCTGATATTTGAACCTGCATTTTGGATCCACACTATTATGTATGATATTTTCCTGAACGTTTCTAGTGAAAAAGACTGATCCTTCACTGCAAGAACAAAGCCTTCCGTTTCAGCATTTAATCCAGATACTTATGACCATCGATGAATATTAACGTTATCAACATTGGTTTTATTAGCACTTTCTGGATATTGGCCATGCAAACTTTTGTCTTGCCAGCGCAGTTTCATTTATTCAAGAGATTTATCCTTGGTTTACTTTTTCACAATTTTTGGGGTTCCGTTTTGGTTTTCTACAAAATCCACTAAATGTAAATCTCGTTTGTATTTACAAAACTTCTTTCATGATTGAATGTCTTTTCTTTCCGTTTTCGTGTTGTTGACTAATTGTATCATCCAGCCCTTTGTTGTTTCCATGTATGTTAGTAAGCCAATAGGTGTTGACTTGTATGACAATTCTAGCTGAATACGACTTCTTCAACATTTTTACGGGGTATGTGTAGACGGTCTACATCAACCTTTGGAAAATGCATGTTATGTTTAGAAATAAGCTTTCCTGTCTTGAAATCCATTCGCCTGATAACATTTAGAGTTCATTTCAAAATGTTGAATGCCAACCCTCTTAATGGTCATAATTCTGTTATGAGAATTCAATTCCGTTCTTAATATCAGTCGCACCATTCTATAGTACACGTTTCGCACTATTTCTTTCATTTCGTATAGTTAATTCCTTTACTCTCATTTACACCGAGATACTTATAAGCTTCTTGCTCTGAAAGTTTAATTATTCCCACAGTTTTAAGCTAATAGAGGAGATTTGTTGTAGTGAACCCTGTAAATGATGTAAAATAGATGGCATATTTTCTTTTGAGATATCTCATAGCCATATTCCGTCCTGCTAAGTTCGCTGCTTGATGCTATGAGGGATATACAAAATAGTAAGGGAAACAAAGTGTCACCTTGAAATATTCCTATGTTGATGTTTATTTCACCGGAAGTATAGACTCCATTTTTATGATTGAGTTGTTTTCTATATCGACATATTTTGTTTGATGAAACTGATGACTTTAAAGACATTAAGATTCAGGAATGCGGTACACTTTCGAATGTCTTACAGTTATCTATTCAGGTAGTACCGAGATTTTTCTTTGTATTGAAGCCATGTTCCAAGATCATCCTATTAATTAGTAATTGGTCTTCACATACGTAAGAGCCACACATGCACCCTTTTTGTTCAAAAGGTAGTATGTCATTTTTTTCTAAGAAGGAATATATCTGTTTTGTCAGAATACATGTCACCAGTTTGCAAGTAGTTGGAAGACATGTAATTCGTCTGTAATTGTTTTAGGACATTTGTGTCGCCATTCTTGGGTAGAAGGAAGATAAAGCCTTTAGTTACCCATGGAGGAATTTTAGTAGGATCATTGATCATTTCTTGAAGTTCTTTCGCTAGTTTTTTGGGTACTGTATTTAGACAATAGAGCCAAAAGTTGGGATTGTTTTCTATTTCTAGAGTTGTGTGCTCTTTTCAGTGCACACTCAATATCCTCTTCTGCGATTCCTGCCCATGTTTGTTCTGGTTTATTTTTCATCCATTCTACCTCTTGCGTAATCCAATCAGTTTTTTTGTTATGTTCTTTAGGGCAAGCCGTCAGTTTCCCCAGAAATACACAACCTCTTCCATTTTTTGTGGGTGCTGTCACTTCAATTGTTTGATTGCCTATTTCTCTGTAATTTTTTTTGCATCGGTTTGAAAGATCTTGTTCTGTCTGTAGATTTTTTTTATAGCGTCTGATACTTTGGGCCATTAGTTGTATTATTTGCACTATTTTTTCTTCAGCTGATAGGACATCAATTTAATTCCTAATTTTGTATTTTCTTTTTACCCTTCTCACTTTTCTAGTCCTTAAATGTGTTCCTTCTTGCCAAGTCATCGAGTACTGATAATTCACTTTTAAGTAATTCAATTTCTTTCCCTAATTCTCTTTTCCAAGGTGGATCTTCATGTCTGTGAGACTGCCTTTTTTACTTTGATGTTTCATTTTTTATTTGCTGCTATTGCTGATGCATATATTGCATCGGTGAGTCTTATATGTGTGTCTACTTCACCTAGAATTAATTTAAGTGCAGCATTTTAGAGTTTTAATAGTTTTTGAGGTTATACTTTATTGGTTGTCATTTTGGGAGTTGTTCTCGTTCCTCCATTTCAATATTTTATGCCTCATGATTTCTTCCTAGGCTTCTTGTGTTCTTGTTTTCCGTAAAATAATTTGCTTCAGTGTGTTTTGGACTTGTTTTATTTCAGGCTTGTGAGCGACTAAAATCACGCCATTCCATCTCTTATGAACTTTAAACATTATATTCACAGTGACTGGTAGGTATCTCAGTTTCTTCATTATGGTTTGTTTTTTTGTCGGATGTCGGTATATTTGATGTCCATTTCTGGTTCTCTTTCATGTTCGGTTTATTCGTTTATTCTAGTGGCTGTTCTTTTAATTTCTTTAATTTCAACATCTGTCAATCTGTTATTTCTCATGATGTACATTCTTACATTGGCTAGTTTATTTTTGTCAATGTATTTTCTAATTTCTTGCCCAACCTTTTCTCGGCAAATGTTTAGTGAGTGATACTTTTCTGGGGTTTGTGCAACGCGACAAAGAATGCAGTCATACGAGTTTGTATTCCTCACAAAACCATTTTATCTTTTCTGTCTTTAAATGAATGGATGTGGATCTAGTTGGAGTATTCGCAGGGTCATTATTGCGATGATCCCGGTTGTGGGGACATAAAAATTCATTATTTGTGTAGAAGTTTGTTCCTATGCTCAAATTTTTGACCTCAGGTAAGTTCCCTCCTGTGAAACGGGCTCCCTGTTTATCCCCTGGAAGAGGCATACTGGAAGTTTGGGTTTGACTTTTAGTCTTTATTGTGCCCACGAGGGATGCGCGGGTCCAAATGTCTAGCCAAAATCGCCCGGCACACGGGTTAACGGTCTTTTACAAACAGTTATCCGGCCCTATAGGTGATCGTTCGCTATCTCATAACGCAGCAGCCATTCACGTATCGGTTAGGGTTAAGACCTTGAGTTGTGGGTTGTTGTTATGAGATTTCCTTCTCTTTAAAGAAAAGGAACATACTAAGTTAAGTTTGTACATGTCGCAATGACCGCTACCACATAAAAAGGTCAGATGGGCATACATTTGCGGTTATAACAAGAAAAAAATAGGTAATCAGTAAATACGATCCTTACCCTTCTGCATATATATATATATATATATATATATATATATATATATAAATTCCCAAGAGGATAGAATCCAGATGGATCTCAATGTCCACGGCTGAGTAAGAATATAATATAAATGGCTCAAACACTAATATTGCATGGTTATAATTTATTATATTACATTGGTCTGATGAATTGGATCGGGATTACGATTCCAATGTAATAAATTATAAACATGAAATATTAGTGTTTGAACCTTTTATATTTTACATATATGCATACATACATACATATATATATATATATATATATATATATATATATATATATATATATATATATATATATATATATATACTCACATCAACAAAGATACATTACGAGTTGAAAAGCATGGAATGTTCCGCTGGAAATGTGGAAAAAATTTAAAAATTATAAATATATAAAAAAATAAAAAGTAAACTAAGAATAAGAATAAAAGGAAAATAAAATAAAAAAGTATTATTATTATTATTATTATTATTATTATTATTATTATTATTTCTTTATGCATATACATTCTGTATGCATATAATTTTGTGTGAACAATTGTTTTGTTTGTATATCAAGACAGAAAACCTATCATTGAAAGTGACCTCTTCGTTTTATACGATGTCCACAATCCGTATATTGAAATGGCATTACACTTTAACTGAACAGAAAAATGTTAACTCTACTCATAATGAATAAATAGCTACTAATATTCACTAAATTTGCTTCATACAGCGCATGTTCAAACCCGACGAGAAGAGTCTATTCTTGAAGATGGAGAGTGCTCCAGTTGTGGAGTCCAAAATGGAACTAATAACGCTAGCGATGGTCCATAAAACCCATCATCACACACAAGCAAGAATATTTATAAAATTAGCTCAGTACCCAACATGGCTAAAAATGAGGATTAGCAAGCGTGAATTAAATACACTCCAGAAATTGGGGTGTTCCTGGAGCAGATTTCATACCGCCGCGCTTCATCGCAATTTATTAAGCATGCTTAGTTGAAAAGGACATAAATATATAACACCCAATGAGGATTGACTGTAATAACGATCTTCCAAAGAGGCGCCGCGTAGCTTTATCCAGCACAAAAAGCACAACGACATATAATACATGATGAAAATTGAGCTGTAGTAGGCATGTTTTTCGGGATACCGTTACTCCATGCTAAGGTGTCATTATTGTTAATGATTTAATCTACACAGTTGTTTCTTCTTTCTTTCGTATTTAATTATTATTTCTTTATGTCCCTCTAATTATTATCAACGATATAATTATTTTCCTAATTATGACTGTACTACTTTTTAAGAATTGTTATTTTTCATTTCCGCCATCTTGTTTTTATTCGGAGTAGTCACTTCAGTGTTCATGATTGTTGATTATTTATTGTTCTTTGAGTCACAAGTCACAATTTTTATTCCATCATTAAATTCCAGTTGAAAAAGATTCAATTAGTCTTGCTATAATCAAATCAAATTCTCGTTACAATAATTGATATTTTTTGACTGTTTGTCTCTGTTTTTACTAATACAGCAAAGATGCTAAATGCGGGTGTGTATATGTTCTTCTAAGCATCCTCATATGAATAGGGTAAGTGTCGCTGGCGCATCAAAAGAGGCCTTCCGGAAATTTCGAGGCTCACGAATTACCTTACAGGCATGAGATCTATTACAGTTATTAATCCGCTTCCTGTTGGCATCTGAGCTGTTGACGTTTTCTCAATGTTTCTCTTTGCTATTCTTAAATTATTTATAAATATATAATGAACTGCTCTACGTTGTATATCGACTTTAGATAATTATCACTCAAATACATCATTTCAAATGTGTTTACATGTTACATATATAAATGTGTTCATTGCTTTGAGCGTAGGAATATGAAGATAAATTTTGATAAAATTGATGAAAAATATATACACACACACACACACACAAACACAAACACACACACACACACACACACACACATATATATATATATATATATATATATATATATATATATATATATATATGCGTGTTTGGAGTACAACATGCACTAAATACAAAAGTTTTGTATGTAATGACTGTTATATTAATTATTAATACAATCGGACACAGATATATATATATATATATATATATTTATATATATATATATATATATATATATATATATATATATATATATATATGTATATTATTATATATATATGAAATAAAATTCATATATATATATATATTTATATATTATATAAGATGTATATGTAATTATATTCACGCAAATATCTAAATTCATATATTTTTCATAAAATAAAGTAAGAAAATATATAATAAAATTTATTTATATATTTACAAAGGATTCTTATAGATATTCCCGTATATATCTGGAGTCTTAACAATAGTACAGTATACTCTTGCCTTTTTTTACTTTACATATATATATATATATATATATATATATATATATATATATATATATATATATATATATATATATATATATATATATATATATGGTTGTCTGTTTTCTATTTAAATACATTAATAATTGTTCTGACTTGACATTGAGCACTCTCGATTACATCCTCCTTGAGATTATCCATCCGATTACCAAACTTTTCCTTACTTATATATATATACATATATACATATATATATATATATATATATATATATATATATATATATATATAAAATACGTGCATCTATTCATGTGCCCAAATTACCCCAAAAATGTGCCAAAGTATTCATGACTTATATACTATCAATGTTATATAAGCACATACGCACATACACACACACACACTCACACACACATATATATATATATATATATATATATATATATATATATATATATATATATATATATATATATATATATATATAAATATATATAATTTATATGTATATATATGTTTCTCCAGAATTTGTTGTCTCTTGGTGATGGCCATGCTGTCCGAAATAAGTCGCGTAATCCAATGGACGTAATAAAACAAAAAAAATATTAATATATAACCCAGTGTGTCTGAAAATTATATTTTTTTTAATTTCTGATATATTATTTATTGTTCAAAACCTACATATATGTGTGTGTGTGTGTGTGTGTGTGTGTGTGTGTGTGTGTGATGTGTATGTATGCATATGTATGTAGACGATGGATATATATATATATATATATATATATATATATATACTTACACACACAAACACACATATATATATATGAAGAAATATAGTCCTAAGCTGTGCTATAATTATGGGATAAAGTGCTCAATATCAGAGATAGAGTGTGTGCAAATATAAAAGTGAACATAGAAGTCAATACTTAGGGAAGACAGTTTGTTTCATGCTAGATGCAATCGTCAGGCCACCTGACGATTGCATCTAGCATGAAACAGACTGTCACCTCTAAGTGTTGACTTCTATGTTCACCTTTATATACATATATATATATATATATATATATATATATATATATATATATATATATATATATATATATATATATATATATACTCATTTGCATGTATATATAGTCGTTACATATCTAGCTAACTAGGTTTACATATATATATATATATATATATATATATATATATGTATACTGTCTCGTTTTTGGATCGACCGACGTCTGATATCTGATCATATGACTAAACCAAATGCCTTTTCATCGAGAATATCTTCTTGGTTGTGCCGTGACTTTTCAGCCGCCACTCCTCGTAGGTCTTTTTTTTCTATTTCTTTACCCTTTTTCCCTCACTTTCTCTCTTTAACCTTTTCTCTTATTCTTTCAATTATTGACAGCTATTTTTTTCTTTTATTCAATCTCTCCTTTTGTTTTATCCTCTCTTTAGTCTTAACGTAAAGTTTTATTTAACGACCGCCCCTGCAGTGGTGTGCGTGCGTTTGCTCTTATATTCTCTTAAATCACAAAAAATCTAGACACAAATTTTTCAAATCTGTTGAACCGATCGTAGATATTTTTTTTTAACTTTTGAAATCTATTTTTCTTTCCCACCTCATTTTTTTTTCAGATTTCTGCTAAAAGATCGTAATACCGTGCCTATTTTTTCCCCTCCTCCAGTCGTCAGCTTTAACCTTTTCTTTCCCGGCTGATGGGCTATTAAACAGAAAATTGCCGCTAATTGCTAGCAATTAAGGTCATTGTTTGTTATGATTAGGATTTGAATGTAATACTTGCAAGAAAAATATCCTTTTTTTTTTCAATGATAAAATCCTAACATTTCCCCATCGTTAATAATAAAATACTCCTCCTACTACTCCTCCTCCTCCTCATACTACTACTACTACAAATAATAATAATAATCACCAAAACTTGTAAACAGAAAAAAACGAACCAATCACATAATGGAATTTGCTGCAAAGCACAGATTAAATCAAAATGGAAACTGAAAAAAAAAACGGGTAAAAACCTGACCTTGACATCCAGCTAACAAAAGTGTCGAACATGAAGTTAAAGATGGAAGAATTCTGAAATACCTAGGTAATAAATAGAAGAAGGTTGAGAATTGCAGCAAGTCCAGATGATGGTGACTGTCGTTATAGAAGTGATGAAAAGATTCACCAAGATGCTAAACCGAAAGAATCCCCTGATGTACAATTGCCTACTATGATGTTTCGATACACCAAATCTGACTGGTACATTTTCAGATCTTTTCTGCATGTTCCCAGAAAAGTTGTCCCACAAGTTGATTTATGCAGCTCAAGAAGAAGCATTTATTACAAATCTGTTGTGCACAATACACATCACACAGTTAAATATTAGTTTCAGACTATTATTTTTTAGCTTTTTAGTGTATTTGGCTCGGAACCTCTGAAGTTGACCTTAAGGACAGCTGGTAGACAAAATAGGGATGTGGACTTTGATTTGCTTAGCCGAACGGAGGGAATGTTAAAGAGATAGAAAGTGATTTCAATGAGTTAAGTTTTACGTGTCTAAGAATGTA
Source organism: Acanthosepion esculentum (assembly GCA_964036315.1). Lineage (NCBI taxonomy): Eukaryota > Metazoa > Mollusca > Cephalopoda > Sepiida > Sepiidae > Acanthosepion > Acanthosepion esculentum. The sequence continues at coordinate 13,710,213 of OZ038477.1, forward strand.
GACGTTAATTTCGTGTGCGGAAAATGCTCCCCAGTGTGGTGGGATAGGAACCCCGTTGGCTATTTAGAAAATGTACACGTCGATGAGTTTAATAAAATAGATAAGTTTAAAATCCCTTTTTGTTGAAGTTCTCATTTTACATCCGAACAAACCAACTGGCGATCACCCGGCCGGAATGTGACAGAAAGAAGAAAGTAACATAGACTACCACCAGCGTGAACGGGCTATACAACAACGAGTTTGACAATAATAAGTGCTGTGATAAAGGATAAATAGCATTTAACAGAGAAAGAATACCAAAGGAAACATGATAATGTTTCAAGAATTATACATTGAGAATAATGTGGCAAGTATGTATTGAGGACAGATACGTAGTTTGGACACGCTCCAGACGTTTCGCTCAAAAGTAACCAGTCCAAAGTTTTGTAGGATCCAGTGTAACTATGATGTAATGCCCAGCAAACTAAACAATAGATAAAGAAGAATGAACATGCTTTGCCTTGTGATAGATATTGCCTGCTCTGGAAACGATAGGGTAGTCGACAGTGAAGAATAAAAAGAAGAAAAACTATGGTAGCTTAAACTGGAAATTATATAAATTATTGGAGATTAGATATCGCTGGGACCAGGCTTTCCTGGTTGCTCGACCTTCAATTTCTGGAAAGCACAAACACATACTGCGCGTAGTAAGACAAAGAAAGCAGAATTTACACAGATGAAAAGTCTGAAGGGCGTGTATTCTGATTCGGTATTTATCTTCCTTCCTATGGTGACAGGGCGTAGCACAATGTCGGTTTAATGTGGGGTATTCATATGCTTACATATGAGCTAAGGACTAAAACTGAACATTCTCCGCGACTACTATTGCTGTTGGACTCCACCAAAACACTATCTTTATAGATGAGGGAGATCCTTACGCAGATTTGAAATCCCCGAGACTAGGTAGCCTTCACAGCTTTTTTCTATTAACTAGCCGACGAGAGAAAGTTGAAGAACTGTTACTACACTTGCATCTCAATTCGAAGGTCGGGTAAAGGCTGTCCCATCCGAGGATGAAATGCCAATCCAATAAGATTCCTATGAAAGAGCGAAATAGCAAAGAAGATAATCCACCGGTAATTTAAACTCTTAAATGCTAAACAAGCGTGCACCAATGAAAATTAGTCAAACCGGTAGATTGATAAAATCAGCAAGACTAGTGATTATAGAGACAAATAATCCCTCGATATCCAGCGACCGTCACTAGGTACATTTGTCTAAAATTTCATTGACTAAGATAATATAATTCTATTCAATATTAAGATGAGCAAACGTTCAAAATATTCTGCTAAAGAATTAGATTATTAGTGTGTTGTAGTTATTTTTATGCACTACGAACTTTAAATGTAATTAGTCTTTATTGGTAATGAATATAAAAAAATTGCTTTATTCAACAAATCTTAAATAAATTCTAGGGTCTTGTAATGTGGACGTCAATAAGAATTTTTTTTCAAAAATCGATGATATTTAGGAAAGTTATTTTATAATCAAAACCAACAAATTCAATGACGATAGACAAGAGTATTTGTTGAAATAGACAAAATCGTATAAAAATATCGCAAACCCGATTATAAAAGTTTCTTATCAGGAACAGAAATATCATTTATTTGACAGAAACAGTAAAATTAATTTAAATGCGGCATTTCAAAAAATGTGTGCTCCTTAAATTTAAGCTTCTATTTGCTAAACTTTGATTCGTCATCTTCGACTTCATATAGAATGAAAGGAGTCAACAGATTGTCTTTCGCTGATCGTCCGAGAGAAGCTGATTTTGCTTTGAAAAATCATCATTAAAAAAAACACTTTTCTTTTTACTTTTGGTGAATTTCTGGTTTTAAACCGAGAGTAATGGCACCGATGACTAATAAACAGCTGATTTACTAAGCGTACTTTAGATATGGCACTTGCATTTGTCTGGTCTCCAAATATTTATTTATTTAAGGTTACCTTCGTAAGATGTAAAAATATATTAATGAAGTACCCAATAAAAATTGATCTCACTACAACAGTCGATTGATCTGTGATATGAAATACAGAATTAGACAATTCCTATATTTCCATAAATTAATCCATTTCTTTACTAAATATTCAGCCATTACAGGGCTCAAGCGTCACTCAATGTAGAGAATTTCTGAATGTTAATGGCAATTGTAATTTTAGTTGTTTCCTTATAAGGAAATATTCGACATTCATTGCCGTAGTAGACCCCCTATCTTTCGGTTAAAATATAAAAATCTTTCTTTTAAAACAATATTTCAGACGAATAGGATATTTAGGTTCATTAGCTGTTATCGCTCTTTCCACTATTGATGGGGGTGTCCTTCCTTGCCTTTTGTTTGGAGAAGTACAAAAATGTAATATCATGATTATGCCATTATTTTCTCTCCGAGTTACATGTACTATCCATTTTCATTGTTGCCGCTGTTGAAAGTCCTTAGGTGATATGGTTTATTTTATGTGGTACAGTTCTTTATGATTCCGTAGCGCCAGTGTACGAAGTTCGAAAAACCTTCTGCAAGCCATTTTAACCAACGATCTTTGAAAGCGGCTATATAGACCCGACAGTATGGATATTTCTGCACGAGTCTCTCGACATTCATGTCATGTGAAAGTCTCCATTGTCTTTGATACAAATGTAAGAGCAGGAAGTGAAGTTTAAATGATATGTTGGTGTCATAGGAGGGAGGCTCGGATTGGGGATTCGGAGAGCCGAATTCTAGTTACAGTTGAATCTATTACATTCACTTACGTGCACTTAACTTGGGAAAAGGTATGAAATCCTCTTCTTCCCCCCCAGATATGGTTAAATAGCAGGACAGACTATAGCCTTGAATGGAAACCGGTCTACCGCAGAAAGATATAGTAACCTATTTCGGGGAAAAATCTGCCTCGGCAGTCATGTATCGAAACATTTTTGCCTGAAATGTACTCCAATCATTTTTGCCTGAAATGCACCCTAATCATTTTTGCCTGAAATGTACTCTAAACATTTGTACATGAAACGTACCCCAATCATTATTTCCTGAAATTCACCCTAATCATTTTTTCCTGAAATGTATCCCAATCGTTTTTGCCTGAAATGCATTCTCATACGCTTGTACCTGAAATGCACACGTTTTGTATTTTAGCCAGAACTTCGCCTCCATACATTTTTGACTGAAATGCACCTCCATGTTTTTGAAGGATGCACTGCTGTCATGAAATTTAACAAGCTGCACCACTCAGTCATGTATGTTGCATCCACCTTAGGCCGAGCTTTTGTTGTACTGATTAGTTTTCGTAACAGGTTATGACAATGTTTTTGAGGGTGACCATATCTTAAAATTTTGCCCATGAGATTTTGTGTTCCTTAGGTATTTCTCACTATATTCCTCCTGGTGATAAATAATATTTGTAAGGATCAAAGAGTGGCATGTTACCAAGAATAAAGTTACGTGGATTAGTCTTTATTTTAAATTCGGACTACTTACATACAGCGCATGTTAGTGAGGAGGAATAAACAAAACGGAGTTTGGAAATGCAATAGTAATCTTTTTAACATCAACAAAATACAATACTCGCCAGCATCGTGAAATAGGTAAACCGCTGCTAGTGGCGGACTAATTATACATCATATTACCTCCACTTACAATAGTGCCCAATGTATTTATGAGGATTAGGACATACCATTAGTGTTCATAGGTATATAACAGCGCATATCCTACCTAGTACATAGAGGGCAGAGCTAGGGTTAGGACAGATAACAAAAAGAAAAAAAATATTAAGAGCTAAAAAGCACAAGAGCCAGACACGGCACGTAGAAGAAGAAGAAAGCTATTTACATAAGGATTGGCAATTCTGGTAATAAGCAACAATATTTTAGACGAAAGAATCCCTAGACAAAACTTAATAATATTACTTTTGACATTTTGAAACAATTTAACTTTATAGAAATCAATGAGTCTGAAACTAGACAAAAAGAGGATTTGAGTCATTTCTTGATGTGCGTCTTCCATGAAAGTAGCAAATGACAATACGTCATTTAAGAATTTTTAATACATTTATATTCGTCAAGCAATTTTCATAATTATTAACATTTTTTAAAATGTTATTATAGGTGAGAAGTGATTCCTCATCCTCAGCAAAAAAAAAAAAGAACCAGCCCATCGATTACCAACTAATTCCATATAGAGATAATTGATGGGTTTGTTTCGGGTGGCTAGATGACATCATTGTTCCCAATGGAAAATCCCATGGGAAGTTAAATCCGCGACTAATCTAGCTGTCCGTTCATTAGTTGACGGAACAAGACTCATTAATCTCCATTTAGGGATCATAATGCCATTGGGGAAAATCCCAGGAGTGTGCCCCATATTTATTTGTATGAATTGTAACACTCATCGAAAGTCTTCCCCGACCTTATTCAGAATATGTCAATGAGTTTAAGATCATTATATGTTGTTATGATGAGCCGAAGGGGAAATTACAAACCAAATGCTGATACAGTAAACTGAGGTAGGAACGTTATGCCATGGTTTTCTTACAGGATCTTCATAGAAGAAATTATTTTTGACAAGATGCTTGGTTATTGAGATTCTGACTATTATCCAAATCCAAATATGATTTATATATAACTTTTCGGTTTTATTGATATTGTGATATTTTAGCCAAATTTGATTACAAATGCGATTGAATTCATGAAATTTACTTATTCCCAACGGCCTGCAAGATAAGCACATTAAAACAATATCAATGTCACGGGATCAGTACGACTCTCTTCAAGTGTAGATGGAGAGTTTCGTCTCTTTAGCAATAATCATCTCACATGATGCCTTCAATCCCCGTAACGACCATTCTACCCCATAAATATATGAACTTCATCACGCACACACACAGACATAGAAATATAAAAGTGAAC
>OZ038477.1:13717648-13752648 GCA_964036315.1 Acanthosepion esculentum
TAAAAGATGCCATGCAGAAACAAATAAAATAATTAAAAGATAGGAAAATATCGTCAGAAACAATGGAAGAATCTATGACTATTACATGTTAATTGATTTCTTATATGACAATTAATGATGAAGAAAACACATGAAGTGACAGAGATGTGATACTCCCGACAAATGCTGAGAATACCATTCGCATGTGAGTAACGAGTTTTAATGAGAAAAGGAGAAAAAAGGAAACTTACAATCAAAAAGAAACATTTTAAATTTCTGTGAGGAAAGAGAGTTTGGAGAATCTAACTCACACAAGGCACACCGAAGGCAAGAGAGATAAGGTTAAACAGCAAATAACCTATTTAATGAGTTTGTGAGTCACAGAAAAATAACAGGTGATAAATGGGCAAAAATTAGAGCAAAAAAGAAAAGAGGTTTTGGCTATTCTTGATCTTCTAATATTCTGAATCGACAAAGTGAATAAAGGAATACAATCACCACATCATTGTGGTAGGTTCAACTGCTTCCTTCCAGGACAGACCAATGACCGTTCTTCTTGTGTTTTATGTTACAAATATCCAATACACTAATTGAGTATAAAGCCTATTTGTTGTAAAATCTTATTATTCGAATTTTTCTAATCATTTCAATGCAAGCAAGGCGTAAATGACACGAGTACACGAGTGGGTTACAGGGAATGAGAGTTAAAAGACTGATTATAGGGAGCTTTGAGAACGGCACAAAAGATGAACGGGATTTAAAAAGATAGAAGATGGCGATTGACGTTGCATTTAAATTTTTGAAGATTGTAGTTATTAGGGAAGCAAGCCAACGTAAGGGAGTTCCACAGACGGGAAGATATAGCAGCAGTATTCAATTCACGGACGAATGGTAGATTTGCAAATGTGCAAGATGGACTCTGACGAGAAGAATTTTCTGGAACAAAACAGTGACCCAACTTTCCTTGAAGTAGATGCAGCTATATGTTCGATGTCGTCGCCCCACTTCAAGTTAGTTTCCATAGAGTAGATATTCGGTCTTCATTGAGCGAAACAGTATGCGTTACTGTCGCTCGAAATTCATAAATTCCTTTTCTTAAGACGTTTTTTTCAGGGAAATAGCATGTCTATTAAATTTTACGGCTCTTTCTAGTACTGAATGCAGTTTCATTCCTAATCTTTTGTTTCAAGTAATGTGGAATGTCAACATATTGAGTATGTTTTAGAAACGTTTATATTGAGTCCTACTTGTTGGTCTATCTTGGTAGATAAGGTCAGTTTTTTTTTTACTAGATCATTCTTATCCCAGCTATCATTTTTATCCAACCTTTAAATATGTTACCAGCGTAACCGCTCATCATCATCAGCAAACAAAAAAAAAAGAAAGGAAAAAGTTTTGGATGTGGTATTATGAAAGGTTTTAATGACTAAAGCCTATTTCTTCACATCTGTTCTTATTATATATATATATATATATATATATATATATATATATATATATATATATATATATATATATATATATATATATATATATACATACATACATACATATATATATATATATGTGTGTGTGTGTGTGTGTGTGTGTGTGTACAGAGGATATTCTAGGAAAAGATTCAGCAGATTGTGACGCTTCTTTGTCGTACTCCTGATGAGTTTTGAAATGATTCAGTATTTGAGTCTTCACCAGACATATACGACTTTGTGGGCCGACATATTTCCTCTATCAGGTCAATGCGTTCAGTGGAATTAGTGCTCAGAAGATGGTCACGGATAGATGACAAGTCTTCTCTATTGATGTGGCCAAATTCTATTGTGAGGTCAACATAAAAGGTATAAAATTAATTTCAATATTCGATAGCCATGCAATTTCCTTCAGTGGACTCCTTACTTCATCAGTACACTCCTTAACAGAAAGAAAGAGAATCTGAGTCATTAGGATTTGGCTTTCATAAAACGGTTTAAGCTTACTTAATAAAATATTCATCAGTACTTCACCATAGTAGTTCCAATGGAGATAACTCTGTACGTACGAGTCTCTTCAAAACTGATTTATTTGTTTTCAAGAAAGTGAGAAATTAATTCAGGTAAAGGCTAAACTACATTCAAAATTTTAGATTTAATTTATTCTTTTTGCTTTTCACAATTTTTTCAATTGCTCATCGGTAAGTTTGTTACTGTTTGCGTTTAGAGACCGACTTTGTCATCCTTAGATTTACACTAGTGTATATTCTATTTCTTCAGGCACCTCCAGCTTCGTTCAAGGATAAAATGTGATTTGAAATATTTTTTGACACCAACATGTTTCTTCTGTTTGATTGATGCGTTTCCTACGGCTTATCAAACCTTTGACGGTTATTTAAAGCCAAAAATGTTTTAGCTTAAAGAATTATTTTAGATATTACTGATTTAGCGAGACGTGTCTTACTAATTAACCCATATCTGGGAGGGGAAGAGGTGGATTCATAACATTCCCAAGGATAGTTGCGCGTAAGTGAATATAACGAACACAACCGGAATTGAAACTCGGCTTCCCGATTTACAATTCTGTGCCTTTATTCATTACACCACCCGCACATCCAAGCTTACCGTATCTGGTATTTTCAGGCGGTCACTCATCTACGTACTAACCAGGCTCGATGCTGCTTAACTTCGGTGATCGCAAGGGAATTGGTGTTTCAACGTATTATATAGCTGTAAACTCTCTCTTTCACTCGCTATCTCCCATTTCTCTCTCTCCCTATATATATATATATATATATATATATATATATATATATATATATATATATATATATATATATATATATATATATACACAAGACTAGGATTGGTGTATACGGAATAAATTCCAATAACCAATAATTACTATTCTTAAAAGAGTGCTCAATACAGAGTAGAGTATAAAAGAATTGTTTATTTAAAGATTATAACATAAATATGTTCTAAAATCACTACAAAAATAGCCATTTTGTTTCAACACCTCCGGTGTCTTATCAAATGATGATGTACCGGAGGTGTTGAAACAAAATGGCTATTTTTGTAGTGATTTTAGAACATATTTATGTTATAATTTTTAAATAAACAATCATATATATATATATATATATATATATATATATATATATATATACGGTGTCCCCAAAAATTTGACATCATTTTAAAAGCAATTATCTTGAAAACTACTAAGTCTAGCTCAATTAAATTGAACAGTTTAAGTGTTGAACATCTTAAGTTTATTATGTTACCGATTTCATAAGTGTTCACTATGTACACCTCCTGTGACACCGCACATGTCAAGTCGGTAGTTAAGCTCTTGCCAAACACGCTGATGTTGATGATGGTCTACCAGATTCTTTAGCCCTGCATAAGCAGTGGTCCTCTTTAAATTTTTGGTACCAAGTCCAAATTTGTTTGTCAGTTGGTAAGGTTTTTCCCAACTTTGCATTGAAGGCACGCTGCACAGTCTTGGCAAGCGAGCAGTTCCAAGACTCAAAATGACTTCTCTTTGGGAGTGAACGGCATGGCTCAACCTGAAAACAGAACAAAAATAAAACATTAAATATAAAATCTTGGTCTCGTTCTATACATTCTGTGAAAATTTGATGTTATTTCAACAAGAATTACCAAAATTATTGGCCTGTCAAATGATGTCAAATTTGAGGGGACACTATATATATATATTTTTTTTTTGAACGATAAAAATTATTAAAAAAATTAATTAAAATCTTCAGATATACTGGGTTGTAGATTAATATTCTTATGTTTTTATTATTATTATTTCATTTAGATTCCTCGACTAGTTTCGGCCAAATATATATATATATATATATATATATATATATATATATATATATATATTTGGCCGAAACTAGCCAAAAAACTAATATATATATATATATATATATATATATATATATATATATATATGTATATTACGTTAATCATTCATACAAAAAGCATATAATGAAGTTAATGATATGGCAAGAATTACTCTCGCAATCAATTTTTAATAATAAAATACATTATCCTCGAATCCGTTAATGAATGGTATGATCCTTGTTTATAAATTCCGGTTTTATCAGGTCTTTTTTTACTACTAACTTTCAATCGTTTCATACGATCATCCTCAGGTAGGGAAATAGGTAAGTTTTTTTACATCCAGGTAATAACAGGACATTGAAAGATAAAGTGTAATCCGAAAGAAGTGTTTTTTTAGAAATGTGATATTGTTAACTGTAAGAATACTTTTCGAGCGTATTATAAATTGAACCCGCACCACATAATTGATATATATATATATATATATATATATATATATATATATATATATATATATATATATATATATATATATATATATATATATATATAAAAGCTGGTGTGAGATCAACTAAGCCCAAATTAATCTTCTATAAAAATAAAATAGTGAAAGAGGCAGTGAGTCCTGAACAACAAACCGACATGTTGCAATGCTAATATCTTTATTCTTAAATTTATGATGTTCCCATTATGTTCTTAAGGATTTCTACGTATTTATCATTCATCCTACATGTATATTCGTTTCATTTATCGATTATTCGATATGCTAAACATAGCGCCAGTCAACGGTAACTTATAGTCTTTATCTGGAATAACCGCAGAAAATCGAGCGTGAATGTTAAATGATTTTGTCTTTGCTAAAAACATCAGGACATACCTCTGATCCATGTTTCATTAATGCTAGATAATACGGACGCACTACCGTCAGCCTAAAAATCTTCAATTTCCAAATAATGTCTCTTGTAAGCTTGTATTTTTTGTAAATCTTGGTTTTAATATATACGACCCTAAAAGAAATATCCTGCAGTATACTTGATTTGCTCTGTTTTTACTAGAGACTGTCACATATGCTTCTTTTTGCAACGAGAATGAATTTCAATCAGAGTAAACTTTATGCGTACCCTGATCTTGAAAGCAATATGTACGAATTGACTAAAAAATACCCTGATAATACCGAACCGTAACGATACCCGCCCAAGTGTAAATGTGCATACACCCCAGTCAGTCGCCCAAGACTTCCAACATCGCGGCTGGTCGATGAAGTGACCGGTTAAATCCAGAGTTACCCTATCCCACCGCAGGTAGTTTCGTGTTGGGCTGGTCCAAGCAGGGCGATGACTTACAGGTTAAAAAATAACACTCAAAGGTAAATACTAATTTTATAACAGTCTCCGTACAATGATTGGTTCGCAAGCAATTGTTTATCAGCCCAGTAGGCATTTAAAGCGATACCACCGTCGACCTGGCACAAATCTGGTTTGCTGTTTTGGCACAAAGCTGAAATCGGGGCTTCTCTTCGTCAAGCAATCACGTGGCTTCTTTTCTATCTCGTACCCGGCCAGTCTCACTCTGACCCGTCTGTCGAATTCGCTTCGCCCATTCGTATTTATTGACATTTTCCCAAAACCGGCATGGGGTTATGGCGAGGTAGGCCGTTTCGGTGAATCCCCTCCGCTTTACGTCATAACTTTGGGGAAATCCCTCTCATCTCAGCATCGCTCACCAACCTTTTCAGTAGCGTGGGTGGCATATCAACCCCCACTTCCATCCTGTTTCGAATCAACTTCAAATCTGTTGTTTAACGAAAATGAAATTTTTCGCTTTGCAGCTGTGCGTCAATCAAACATTAACCCTCAACTCTGCTTCACTTCTCAATTGTTCAGACCCCCGCTCAACATACAATTCAGGCTGTTTATATGCGAATTTAATCTTCGATTTTTTCCCAATTTTTTTTTGTATGAACTCTCCTTGTTTCCACGTCACTCGGAACATAACAACACTTTCTTATGTTTTAACACGGCAACGACAAATATTATCACACAGGTTTTGAGTTAAATAGAATGGTAGAGTGGGTTATCTGGTTTTAGTTGTCAGCTAGTCTACGAGAAGGAACATTCTGAATTATAATACGCGGAGAATTCAACAGGAAACAACACTAATATCTTGCTAAAATTCATGTCAATTCGCCGTAATCTGTGGAAATCAATGATCGCCTACATCAAGAACATGGGATTTTTAAGTCAACCATTTTACCCTCTTTGATATAATTTCTAGTCCTAATTTACAATGGATAAATATGGAAGATATTTTCCAACTTGAAATAACTCATTTTTAATCCTACAGGTGTGCTTTTCTGAATTGTGATTTGTAATGTGACATGAATATTAAATGTTCAATGCGGGATTGTTGTTTTGTTTCGGCCAAAGGAAGTGAATTGTTCTAACACATCGTTTCATTCAAAGAGCAAAAAATATAATAAAACGGTTGAAATAATTTGCAATAACTGCGGTTCTTTAAGGACATATTTTTTAATAACAATTAGGAGCATTCATCCCGCACAGTCGCTTCGTCACGCAAACTTGATTTCCCTATTTTATTTTAATTTCCTATCTATGGCAACCTGTTTCTACCTACCTACCTACCTACTTATCCATCTCATCATATCTATCTATCTATCTATCTATCTATCTATCTATCTATCTATCTATCTCAGGGAGTTAATATATAGATACATGCACACACACACAAATATACTTAGAAATAGATAACTCTCTTTTTCCTTTCCTCTCTCTTTCTCTCTCTCTCTCTCTCTCTCTCTCTCTCTCTATATATATATATATATATATATATATATATATATATATATATATATATATAAAATTCAGCTGTTCATTACTATTTTGTATATTATACATTTTAACCTATTTCTGACACTTTATGTTTTCTATCTATATATCTATCTATCTATCAATTTACCTATTAATCTGTCTATCAATTTACCTATCGATCTCTATATAACTTCATATATATATATACATATATATATATATATATATATATATATATATATATATAAAGAGAGAGTGAGGATTTTAGATATATATCTGCATTAGTGTCTTTTTTCTTTCTTATCTTTCTCATTATTTATCTTTCTAACCATCAATCCGAGTCTCTTTGTTATTTTTTCTATTCATATCTATTTTGATTTGTTTTTATCTCTCCATCTCTGTTTTCGTTTTCTTTTCTAAAGGAAATTTGTGATCAGCATGCCTGTACTGCTTGGTAGTCGCGCCGGAAGTTCCAATATGAGTGTTTGGGTCCCAATCGGAGGATAGTACATAGCATTCGCAAAGTGTTGGATGAAATGATCCAGTCAATATCGTTGGTGTTTTGAGTGATCACAAGTGATGGTTACGTTATGCCTTCATTCACCTTCCCACAAGGCATCAGACTCTACACAGAAGCGTACATCAAGTGCCTTGCGGATGTAGTGCTTCTCTGGCTTACGAGGGTGGCTGCCCGCAGATCCTATGTATGGCAAAAGGACAGTGCAGCATGACACACAAGCCGGAGAGACCTGTCATGGCTGTCAGATAATTTTTGCGATTATACCTGGAACCTAACGCCCCAGACTGTAATCCGCTTGATTATTATGTGTGGGGTTCAGTTGAGCGACAGACCAAGAAAACTCCTTGTAACACTAAAAATGAACTGAAGGCAAGGATTATGGCAGCATTCACCACAAGGAGACCGTCCAGAAGAGACTAGCAGATTCCGAAGTCGTCTGGAGGCTGAGGTTAAAGCCATAAAATAAATTACTCTTTAGTATTCCAAGATATTTTTGTGTATCTTTAGTAAATATATCAGTTTAAATGTTAGATGTTAGTGTTAGTTTAATTTTTGCGTAAATTAGACGACAATTTATCCATCTCTCTATCTCTCTCTCTCTCACTCACACATACACACACACACACACACACACACACACACACGCACACATATATATATATATACACATATATATGTGTGTTTGTGTGTGTGTATGTGTGGGTGTGTGTGTGTGTGTGTGTAGAAAGGAGAGGCGGGGGAGTAGGAGAGGGGAATAGAAAGAGAAAGAGTGATAGATATCTATTCATATACGTATCAGTTGTTTTCTTTCTTTTTATCTTTCTCTATATTTATCTACCTATCTCAGTTTGTTCAACACTCTAACTGTTCATGTCTATTTTAATACGTTCCACTCTCTTCATCTCCGTACCTTTCATTCTTTCTATCCATCTATTTATCTATCTCATAGGAGTACGCACAACAAACACAAACACACACACACAAATATATATATATATATATATATATATATATATATATATATATATATATATACAGAGAGAGACAGAGAGAAAGACATGAGACAAATTGCGATAAGTATATGTTCATATCTTCATTAATCTCTTTTTACTTTTTATCGATTTCATTCGTAGATCTCTGTTTTTAAATTTATCTATTTCTGTCTCTCTCTCTCTCTCTCTAGCTCTCTCTCTCTAGAGAGAGAGAGAGAGAAAGAATTGTCTGAGTAAAACCCAGGGCTCCAAACATATTCATTCAAATATATATATATATATATATATATATATATATATATATATATATATATACATATATATAAACTGCGTCTAGAGATTATATGCAAAAGAGGTATTGTCAAATATTTTATGTAAAATTCATAGATATGTGTTATCCAATGAAATAATTTGTACTATTATGTATAGCAAGTAAGCATGAAAGCAATTAAATCCCAATTTTCAATTTCAGATTGATATTTAGTATTTTTTTCACTAATTATAGCAATTTGCAATGTCAAGAGATTATTTGCAAGAACTAGAATTTAGTATTATGGCTCGTAAAAAAGAACTAACAATCAATGAAAAGAACTATATAATCAAAGAAATTAGCAAACGAAAGTCTTCGCTTCAAATTTCTAAGGATTTGAAAAGGGATCATCGAACAATCAAGAAAATATGTCAAATGGGAATTCAACCAAGGAAAAAAAGTCTCAGGAATTTAACAAAGCGAGATCAATCACATATCCGAAGAGAATTAATAAGAAACCCAAATGCGTCAAGTGCGTTCATATTTGAGGCCGGTGGAGCTCCTATGGTGTCAAGGGAAACAAGGTGTAAAGCATTAAGGAAGTTTGCTGATGTAAAAAATCAAATAAAGAAACCCATTTTAACAAAAAAACATAAAGAAAGAAGATTGCAGTGGGCAAAAAAATACATGAAAACTATTTCAGTAAAGTGCTTTTTACAGACGAATCAAGGATCACCCTCGATGGGCCCGATGGATGGGCTCGAGGGTGGGTTTGCAAGCAACATGACTCAAGAAAATTTTTTAAACTCCAACAAGTCGGCGGTGGGATCCTGATATGGGCTGGGATTATTGGTAATGAGCTCGTCCATTTAAACTGAAAGACGTGGTTAAAATGAATTCCAAAAGTTACTGTGATTTTCTCGAGCAATATTTCTTTGAATGGCTTGATAAGCAGTCTTTAGCCAGGCGTAGATCTATGATCTTTATGCAAGACAACGCACCAAGTCATGCATCAAAGTTTACTAAATCCTGGTTGAAAGAAAAGGGATTTTTTGAAGATTCTCGTATGAACTGGCCTTCAAATAGCTGTGACTTGAATCCCATTGAGAACCTGCGGAGCATCCTCAAGAGAGATATTTATTCTAATGGAAGGCAATTCAACAGCAAGTGTGACCTCTGTGAGGCAGTTAAAGTTGCTGCAAACAGCTTACCAGCCGCTAAAGTTGCAAATCTAACATCAGATGTTGACAATAGGCTGCTAAGTGTTATTGAAAAGAAAGGAGCATTTGTGCAATAAATTTTAGGAGGTTCTTATTATTTTTTGTTAATATATCTTTTATTTTTAAAATAAAATGTTTTGTTAATGTTTTTCCTTTAAGAAATTGACGAATTTGTTCTAAAATCTTTTCATATTATTTTTTTACATTGGTTTTACAAGGTATAATAATGTAAAAGTATCAAAATAAATAGTTGCAAATAAACTACTGACAGTCAAATTAGTCTGTTTTATTAACTTATTAAAATATTTTCCAACCAAAAACAATAGTTTTCTCTATCACTATATATCTAAGTTAATAATATTGAGTAGAATCTAAACAACATCATAATAGGACTTTTAACATTAAAGACGCAACTATTTATACCAATTCATAACTTGCATATCATCTCTAGACGCAGTTTATATATATATATATATATATATATATATATATATATATATATATATATATACAGGGGTTGGACAAAATAATTGAAACACTTGTTAAATTCAAAGAAAATGTATTTAATATGGAGTTGGTTCTCCTTTAGCTTCACATAGAACTTTAATACGTCTAGAAATGGAATTATACAGTTTCCTGACTTCCTCCAGAGGAATTTTCAGCTATTCGTCCATTAACACCTGCTCCAGCTCTTTAAGACACGATGGTAGAGGATAGTAGCTCCTAACTTGTTGCTCCCAATGTTCAATAATATTGATATCTGGAGATTGGGGAGGTCACTCCAAGTGTTCTAGCTCACTTTCATGCTCTTCATACCAATACTTAACCACTCGAGAGGTATGCATTGGAGCATTATCTTCTTGGAAGATGCAGTCACCATCAGGGAATAAAGTCTGGGCCATTGGATGAACATGATCCCAAAATGTTCAGGTAACCTTTGCTGTTGATTCTACAACAAGTGGACCGAGACATTTCTATGATATGGCGGGTCAAACTATCCATGCTTCACTGTTGGAAGAAACCAGTCATGGTTGTAAGTTTCTTTGGGCTGCCTCCACACATAAACTCGCCCTGAAGTTGGGAAAAAAGAAAAACTGGACTCATCTGAGAATATGACTTGCTTCCATTTGTCTGCAGACCAAGCATTGTGATCTCTGCACCACTACAACCTCTTCTGAATGTTTCGAAGAGAAGAGGTTTCCTTACGGCAGCACTTCCATGATATCCAGCCTTATGGAGCTCTTGACGAACAGTTTTTGTGGAAAATGAGCTATTCAGATGATTATTCAACTCAGCAGTCACTTTGCCCGCTAGTCCGATGATTTTTTGCCACATTCCGTTTCAATGCACGTCGGTCCCTATCAGTAAGTTTGCAAATCTGGTCCTAATTGCTACAGTTGTTAGAGGTTTTGCCCTGTTTCTCGAATTGCGTTATAGTTCTTATGGTAGCTCTTGAAAAACCAAACAGTTCAGCAACCTTAGTGATCAAGCTCCAATAATTTGCCCTTTTTCGAACACGGAGAGGTCACGCATTTAGCTTAAATTTTAATACATTCTAAAAATAAATAATCCAAAGACAGTAAATTAGATAAATAAACGTATTTACAATAGATATAACCTGCAATTACGAAGTTTTAGTTAAAGTTCTTAATATAATAGTTTTTGGAAATATAGGAGTGGAATTTGCACCTCTTCCAATTATTTTGTCCAACCCCTGTACATATATGTATATATATTACAGAAATAAAAGTGTGAAGTTTAATATTACTAGATATTTTAAAAGCGAAGCAACCGGTTTCGCTCCCGCTTTTCAGGCCTCCACGGGAGATTTAACTTAAATTAAAAACACTAGAAAATATGCTTTGAAAAGGAAATGGGAAAAAATGAACACAAGGAGCTAGAGACAAATAACAGCGAGTCCTAACAAACATTCACGCTGTTTACACAGGGAAGGCTTGCGGGACCCGATATAAAGTGCCTCCAGCACCTTGAAATGAAATAAAGAGTGCGACCGGGACAAAACACTGAACCAATCAACACTGAAATTAGCAGCACACCCTCTGTTATTTAAGAGGTGCTCACATACGGCGGGACCATAAGTATTTGGGACACGTCCATTCAAAGATAAAGTGTGATTCCTGATTTTGGTAGGAACATGTTGTTTAATTCTCATGTCCAGGTGTTGGGTAGTTCTCCCTATGTAGTCAGCACCGCAACTACAATTGTATTTGTAAACAATAGAATTAATTTGATGGGGAGGGGGAACATCCTTACACCCAGAACGAAAGATTGGCCGGGTTTGAAAAACTATACGAACCTCAGCCGAGAAAAAACAACGACGAACATTAGATGAAATCTGCCTGATTATACTTTTACACTTGGATCCAATCCAGGGCAACCTAAGATAAACAGGGCACTTTTTAACAGTACAAAGTTTGTCCTTTCTGAACTCTTCAATCTTGTTCCGGATAAATGAATGAACAGTATCGGGAGGATACCCTCAACCACATAGGGTTTCCTTAACAAAATTGATTTCATCATCCAAGAAAGACTCTGAACAAATCATTAATGCCCTATGAACTATGCTTCTAATTATGTGCATCTTAAGTTTTCTAGGACAAGGAGAATCCCAGCACGTATATAACCCCGCAACTGTTGGTTTCCTATAAACAGAGGTGAGAACAATTGTCGGTGTCCGATGTACGAAGACATCCAAGAAGGCAAGTTAAAAATTGGATTCCTTCTCGAACGTAAACCTCAGCGCTGGATGAATACCATTCAGAAAAAAGAGAACCTGATCAGCCTCAACTACATTATTAAATAAACAGAAAGTATCGTCAACATATCGACAATACAATTGGGGACGAAGTACATTACTACGTCTTCTATGTACGTGAAAGCCAACAAAAATATTGGCAAGTGCCGGACCCAAAGGGGAACACATAGCAACCCGTTAATCTGTCGATACATGGTATCATTAAAACTAAATTCGACAGACGATGTGGCAAATTTCATCAAATCCACAAATAGAGACTCAGGAATACTAGGTGGAGACAAAGAATTGCGATAAAGCAAATCGCATAAAATATTAATTGTTCATATATATATATATATATATATATATATATATATATATATATATTCTGTTTATACGTCATTTTATAAGTAAATGCTGTTTATAATATATAGTATTAACAATATTTACGGTCTGAATTTTCGAGAAATTTCATAGAAAATATGTGTCCTCCGATTTCGATGAAAATCTTCGGACATTCGGGCCGGAACATATTGTTAATACTGTTTATTATAAACAGAGCAATTACTTAAATATTTGTATCTTTATAAATAACGTATAAACAGAAAATAAATGAAAGTAATTGTCGCCCATTTTATAATATATATACATACATACTTATATATATATATATATATATATATATATATATATATATATATATATATATATATATATATATATATATATGTATGTATGTATGCCTGTCTGGCTTTTCATGTCTATCTGTCATTCTATTTGGGTGATTGTTTGCCTCTCTATCTATCTATCTATCCATCTATCTATCTATCGATCTATATATATATATATATATATATATATATATATATATATATATATATATTTGAATTGTACATAGTCCGACAATTTATTTAAAGACATTTATATATATTATTGTTATTATTATTATTATTTGCTTAAATACTTGTATCTATAAAAAGAACGTTATACATAATATATATAAATGTCTTTAAATATATATATATATATATATATATATATGATAATCGCTGTCTATTTATATCTCTCTCCCATCTGTCCGTCTATCCTAATTCAGTAGAGATTTATCAATCAATCTGCGCGCGTTCTGAACCCATTTTACTCACCGACATTTCCCGGAACCTGTTCTTGCAATTCTATATGAATTTTGAAACGCTTCCGGTGCTAATCTACCAAAATATTAATGAAGGATATTATTAAGCGACACCTGGAACAAAACTCAATAAGATTTAACGTTTTCTAAAGCACATGGATTGCGCCAGACCTTCTCAAAATCCATCGAGCACACGTGAAAAGTGCTTGGCTTTTAGATTTTGGCGATATATGGCGTATGTCTCGATCCTGGTGAATCACTTTCCTGAGTGGCATTGAGCAGAATGGATTGAATACATGCTTCTTTTTTTTCCAGAATTTTCTATGTGGCTCTTGATAACCTGACATGAAGGATTTATAAAATTTCGATTTTTCTGCTTTGTACGGATGTTTCAATCCGTCATGATTGAATCCGTTCAGCTCGCCCATCACGATGTTTTGATTGATTCAAGGTCACGTTTATTGTAGAACACACTCTACATACATGTCTATGAATTGTCCCTTGCATTTTTTATATGCCTCAGGCAGCAGGGATTAACCCTGACCTGCGTGTTTTAAACTCAATAGTGCTGATTCGGTGTGGGATTTTGGTTAATTTCTTAATTGGGACCCGAGACAGTTGGTTTCAATCCCGACGAATAACTGCTAAAAATACACAAACTCATAGACATCACATGCAGATGCATGCTGGGTGTTCCTTCTAGCCAATAAGCAATAATAATTCTCGGTTTTACCCACACATCTTTACTTTCTTGCTTTAAATCAGAAGGCTATAATTACTTGACTGTATCTCTTATGGGTGGGGACACTATTTTAATTTTAACTTTTTATTTGTGTATATCTCTGAGATGAGGTATTATGATTACTTGCATTATTTACATTATTCGGAATGTTATCCTCATCTGCATTGCCATATTCACAAGGACACATGGCCCAGTGGATAAAGACATTGAGTAGATCCAGTGACTACCTTCTAGTGATATAATGGCTGTCTATATCTCTGAGATAACGTATTATGATTACTTGCATTACTCTAACCATTATCCTCATCTTTACTGCTATATTCACAACGTTTCGACCGTTATTTGTTCCGGCCTTCTTCTTTAACTTTTTACGCTGTTACTGTTGATAGTTGCTTTGCTTTGACTTGCATTATATTGTGTTCCTCTTACTATTTTACCACTTCTTCTTCTTCTTCTTCTTCTTCTTCTTATTATTATTATTATTATTATTATTATGATTATTATTATTATTATTATTATTATTAATGAAAATGTTGTTAATTCCGCTTGACAATGCTTTCTTTCTAATAAAAAATTCTAATAACTAATGGTATTCATTAAGCATAGTTTGGCAGAAGGCTGTTGTGACAGAACTCACTAATAAGCAAACCAGATTAGCTCGCTAACTATTATCCTAACGTCATAGACTTAAAGAATGCCAGTCTCTGAGAAAGTCTTTAGTGGTGCCATCATATGACACGCAACCTAATAATTTTTCAATCTTTCGAAGAGACTAAAATATTGCGAATATTTATTAAGTAATCCTGGTACCTTCGTTGAAATGTTGATTAGTAGAAATCATTAGTGATTGCTGACGTTTATTTCAAGAGATTTTCAATCAAGAACAATCGCTGGAGTGACGTTCAGGAAGCAGGTAAAACAAAATCGTACTCATTGAACTCATCTCAGTAGAACGAAGCAGATTCACTGAACTGTAGAAATACGCTGCCTATCGTCACACTGCTAAATTAACTAAAAATCTATTCCTACGCTATCAATGGATTCTAAAAGTTTTTTTCTTTGTTCGCACGTATGTGGGAGACATCAATATCAGGATTTTGGTAGAAGGAGGAGATCGTTAAAGGATTTATTTTCGTTATTAGAAATAGGCAGCGAACTTTGCATTATATTTTGCGTTATCCATGCAGTTTTCAGGGCACTTGCTAGATCAATTACGACTGAGTAATGAGTTCGATTCTCACTGGGTGCCCCATACCTTCGGCCTTGTGCCACATGTAAGCCGGGCTTAGAAAATCACTTTTGGTCACCTCGACGGGTGTAATGGTTAGAAAGCTTGTCTTGCTAGATCAATTACGACTGAGTAATGAGTTCGATTCTCACTGGGTGCCCCATACCTTCGGCCTTGTGCCACATGTAAGCCGGGCTTAGAATATCACTTTTGGTCACCTCGACGGGTGTAATGGTTAGAAAGCTTGTCTTGCTAGATCAATTACGACTGATTAATGAGTTCGATTCTCACTGGGTGCCCCATACTTTCGGCCTTGTGCCACATCTAAACCGGGCTTAGAAAATCACTTTTGGTCACCTCGACGGGTGTAATGGTTAGAAAGCTTGTCTTGCTAGATCAATTACGACTGAGTAATGAGTTCGATTCTCACTGGGTGCCCCATACCTTCGGCCTTGTGCCACATGTAAGCCGGGCTTAGAATATCACTTTTGGTCACCTCGACGGGTGTAATGGTTAGAAAGCTTGTCTTGCTAGATCAATTACGACTGAGTAATGAGTTCGATTCTCACTGGGTGCCCCATACCTTCGGCCTTGTGCCACATCTAAACCGGGCTTAGAAAATCACTTTTGGTCACCTCGACGGGTGTAATGGTTAGAAAGCTTGTCTTGCTAGATCAATTACGACTGAGTAATGAGTTCGATTCTCACTGGGTGCCCCATACTTTCGGCCTTGTGCCACATCTAAACAGGGCTTAGAAGATCACTTTTGGTCGCCTCGACGGGTGTAATGGTTAGACAGCTTGTCTTGCTAGATCAATTACGACTGAGTAATGAGTTCGATTCTCACTGGGTGCCCCATACTTTCGGCCTTGTGCCACATCTAAACCGGGCTTAGAAAATCACTTTTGGTCACCTCGACGGGTGTAATGGTTAGAAAGCTTGTCTTGCTAGATCAATTACGACTAAGTAATGAGTTCGATTCTCACTGGGTGCCCCATACCTTCGGCCTTGTGCCACATGTAAGCCGGGCTTAGAAAATCACTTTTGGTCACCTCGACGGGTGTAATGGTTAGAAAGCTTGTCTTGCTAGATCAATTACGACTGAGTAATGAGTTCGATTCTCACTGGGTGCCCCATACCTTCGGCCTTGTGCCACATGTAAGCCGGGCTTAGAAAATCACTTTTGGTCACCTCGACGGGTGTAATGGTTAGAAAGCTTGTCTTGCTAGATCAATTACGACTGAGTAATGAGTTCGATTCTCACTGGGTGCCCCATACTTTCGGCCTTGTGCCACATCTAAACCGGGCTTAGAAAATCACTTTTGGTCACCTCGACGGGTGTAATGGTTAGAAAGCTTGTCTTGCTAGATCAATTACGACTGAGTAATGAGTTCGATTCTCACTGGGTGCCCCATACTTTCGGCCTTGTGCCACATCTAAACCGGGCTTAGAAGATCACTTTTGGTCACCTCGACGGGTGTAATGGTTAGAAAGCTTGTCTTGCTAGATCAATTACGACTGAGTAATGAGTTCGATTCTCACTGGGTACCCCATACCTTCGGCCTTGTGCCACATGTAAGCTGGGCTTAGAAAATCACTTTTGGTCACCTCGACGGGTGTAATGGTTAGAAAGCTTGTCTTGCTAGATCAATTACGACTGAGTAATGAGTTCGATTCTCACTGGGTGCCCCATACCTTCGGCCTTGTGCCACATGTAAGCCGGGCTTAGAAAATCACTTTTGGTCACCTCGACGGGTGTAATGGTTAGAAAGCTTGTCTTGCTAGATCAATTACGACTGAGTAATGAGTTCCATTCTCACTGGGTGCCCCATACTTTCGGCCTTGTGCCATATCTAAACCGGGCTTAGAAAATCACTTTTGGTCAACTCGACGGGTGTAATAGTTAGAAAGCTTGTCTTGCTAGATCAATTACGACTGAGTAATGAGTTCGATTCTCACTGGGTGCCCCATACTTTCGGCCTTGTGCCACATGTAAGCCGGGCTTAGAATATCACTTTTGGTCACCTCGACGGGTGTAATGGTTAGAAAGCTTGTCTTGCTAGATCAATTATGACTGAGTAATGTGTTTGATTCTGACTTGGTGACACATACTTTCGGCCTTGTGTCACATCTAAGCTGGGCTTAGAAAATCAATATTTATGAGTTTTTTATTAGATGCAAAACTACATTCACTTTATTATAATTCTTGTGAGGCTCAATTCACGCAAATATTAATATCATGAAATAAAAACGAAACACATCGGATATAATGAGGTGATACTTTTAGTAAGGATAGGGATATTAGCAAGGATAGGGATATTAGTCTGAACAATATGGCCAGTAATTCTTACGAATATTCTTCGTTTATTCCCAATTATCATAACATTAGCACAAAGCAGTTTTCAATATGAATATTCAGGACCTAATAGAAATTATAGTCCTTATTGTTGTTTGACACAAAAGCAACCTATCCAATAAATAATTTTTAACCCTATATCTATTTAGATCGTACTCTCCATACCTTCCTTTGTCTTTAATAACTGTAAACTTCATTAAAACTATTGTTCTTGGGAAACAGAATGGAATAGTTCTTCGTTGCCTTCAACGCGTTTTGAATTTCTCCTAGACTTGTCCTTCTCCTTAACTTGTTGCCAGTCAAGAATAGAGAATTACATTTACCTTGCTATTTAACCCATAGTGAGAGGGGAACTATTGGATATATGCCTCTTCCAAATACATTAATATTAAGTGAACAGAAGCTAGCATAGGCAGAATTCGAACTCGGGGCAGCGATTCCATTTTTTTGTTTAACTTTTATTTGTTAGACACTGTAACTTGTTAGATCTTGTTAGGAATCTATACAAAAAAACAAAAACAGAAAAGGCAGAAAATTAAGCAAATAGTTTATGGGAGACAGTTAGGTAAGCGAGAAAATGAACAGCATTCTGATGGGAGTTGGACGCACATAGCCGCCCATCAAATGCAATCAGAGACATTTGAATAAATGTTATCTGAAAAATGCTATGGTAGATTAGAAAATTGATATTTGATTTGATACGTGGCAAGACTTGATCATTTATCTAACTGAGATCGAACTTACTGCGTTCAATTTGTGTGACGACCTCGTCACTGTAGGAAGAAAGACGCTCGTGGCGTTTCAGGATATGAATGCAATTCATTGAGAACAAGCACCATTAGTGACCTCTAGTGGTGACTTCATTTGGCGCCAACTTAGAATTCATTACACCTCAGGGGGGAATAATTCATTCGCACGCTGCAACCCGCCAGCCATAGAGAAATAGACGCACGTCATCATGGCGACTAAGAAAAAAAACGTAAGAAAAAGAATAAACACATTCCTCCCGTGGATACCACCCTGGACATATACAGGCGCACGCTTATTGACAGGCTGTTAATCCCATAGCCGAAAGATATCTGCCATATAATGATGTTTACCAATGGCTGGTGTAAAGAGTTTTAAACTCACTGGTTATTTTACGCAATATTATACTCGTGTGCATGAAGTCATCTTAGTAAATAACTAATGCATATTTATTTAACACAGTCATCTATCAGCTAAGATATTAGTAGATCACATAGAGCCGTAGAATCGACCACCACCGGACACACTACACATTTTCCTTTGGTCGTCTGTAACAAACACTAGTCCACCGTCACATGCATCTAGGGCTGCTAACCCGCACTCCTGGGAGATGGTACTCGTTAATCTGGAGGGACAATCAGTGGAAGCGAAGGAATGTCTTGCGTATCAAAAAATAAACGGGGTAGTAATGGATAGCAACTGAGATTGAGGAATCGGAGAGCTGAGTTCGAATTCCAGTCGAATCCATTACATTCACTTACGTGCTAATAATACACTAAGGAAATGTAGGAATCCTCTTATTTTCCCATCAGCTATGAGTAAATAGTAGGACAAACCGGATTCTATAGCCTTGGATGGTAACTGGTCTACCGCAAAAAGAAATGGCAACCTACTGAGGGAAAAATCTCTGCCTCGTCAGTCATGTATCTTTCGATACATGATCGCCTACGCGTGTATCATGTATGGCTCATAACTGTCAGAACCTTTGCAAATATCATTGAGCGATCGAATGTGTTAACAAAATGGTTTCTCGCTCCGTTATCGATGAAGCAAGTTGGACAAGAATTCTTCACGTTGCCTTGTACCGGATTATCTAAACTGAAATGGTCGAAATTATATCTTCATCCTTTGAAGACAGATTGATCTCCATTTAACTAGTGACCTTGTGCTGCATCGATTTAACATATATCAACTAAATAAATATTAATAAAACTTCTTCATAAATTTTGTTCAGCTTAAAAGGTGATCGACTGTTAGACAGTGGAAGAAAAAAATTATACCTGCATTCATATGTAATGAAATTTTGTAATTGTATTCGTATGGGATTTATATTCCCCCCCCCCCCTCCTGCCTGAAATCCTTGATTTGACATGTTAGTTTCTTTAACTTAATCTGTCGTGTTGACTTGGAAGAATGAGTTAGAAAAATCTATAGACAAGGTTTAAAGAAGGCTTTTCTTCTCCATGCGTTGCTAAGTACCAACCTGGAATTTGAAGTACCGTGATATGATTTTACTACCAGAGATATTCTCCTTCTTCTAGACTGATTGCCTCAGACTAGCAACTTATGTACTTCATATTTTTCGCCAAAAGTTAGAGGAGATTTGATATTTGAGATTTCCTTTGCCTCGAAGGACTGTCCTCCAAAGTTTACGAGTCCCATATACAAGGAGAGCGTATCATCATCTCTTAATTATGTAACAGCGGCGGACAGGGTTTCCATTTAGTAGCTTCGAACTGGTGTGTTACATACAATTAGAGGAGATGAATGAAGATACGTCCTCTCTGGAGAGACTTATTTTATGCAGGCGGAGATAGTGAAGAGATTAGAAATCGTTTTTCTAAGTATTTAAAAAATGCAATGCCTTTAAGACGAAGTAATAGTGACTCTCCATGGTGTCCGATGTTTATTATTAGTGACATTTCATTATCTTTTGGAAAAAAATATTCAATTGGTTTCTTGATGTATTTTCCAGAATCTTAAATTCAGTGTACACGTTCTCCGAAGATGTCTTCCATCCAAGGTTAGTGATGCTAGTATACATCGATATTTAATCCATAGTTGGATGTAGAATAGATACATTTTTGTCTTTTCAAAGGGTATTTGTGTCAAGTGCATGCAAATGACTTAGCCAGAATTTGAACTCGGATCACCTATTTCACGTTCCTCGCAGAAACAGTCTAAATGAATGAGAAAGTTCGGTTCTGCATTCACGTTTAATCGAGACTAAATTCTGAAATATAAATGCTTCCTGCATGCCAATCTTCCACATATCGAATTGTAACATTTGCAGAATGTTTAAATTATGATTTCTTCACATTGTTTTTTAAATAATAATGTGTCTCCCCAGCAGAAATTGATGTTCAGTATTGGAGAGTGACAACAAGTCTATTCAATATCTGTCTATATCTCTGAGTTTCGGCCTTTCAGTATCTGTCTATATTTCTGAGATGAGGTATTATGTACACTATTTACATTGTTCAGACTATTGTCCTCATCTTTGTCGCCATATTTATTACAACGTTTCGGCCTTTCAGTATCTGTCTATATTTCTGAGATGAGGTATTATATTCACTATTTACATTATTCAGACTATTGTCCTCATCTTTGTCGCCATATTTATTACAACGTTTCGGCCTTTCAGTATCTGTCTATATTTCTGAGATGAGGTATTATGTACACTATTTACATTATTCGGACTATTGTCTTCATCTTTGTCGCCATATTTATTACAACGTTTCGGCCTTTCAGTATCTGTCTATATTTCTGAGATGAGGTATTATGTACACTATTTACATTATTCGGACTATTGTCCTCATCTTTGTCGCCATATTTATTACATCGTTTCGGCCTTCTTCAGGTGGTTGGAATGTCGAACTGAACTCTTTATTTCGCTTATTGGGGTAGACAGTTAGTTCCACGTGCCATGTTTAATGGATGCCATCAGTTATCTCCGGTTAATTCCACTATCCAAGTTCTCCACTGCCTTAACCAGGTATTGAACTCACACACTGGGTCCTGTCACTGGATCTAACCAATGCCTTTATCCACTGTGTCATGTGTCCTTGTGTGTGAGTTCAATACCCGGTTAAGGCAATGCAGAACTTGGAGAGGGAAATTAACAGGAAATAACTGATAACTGACATCCATTAAAACATGGCACGTGGAACTAGGACAGTCTACCCCAATGAGCGAAATAAAGGGTTCAGTTCGACATTCCAACCACCTGAAGAAGGCCGGAGCGTACAACGGTCGAAACATTGTAATAAATATGGCGACAAAGATGAGGACAATAGTCCGAATAATGTAAATAGTGTACATAATGCGTCATCTCAGAAATATTGACAGATAATAAATTGGATGTAATGGTTAGCGACTCGGACTTGTGAAAGATATGAATCCATCTCTACTCCCTTACACTGTTCGTTAAATATTAGCATATGTATCCGGAAAAATTATTGTTATTCGTAAACGTTTAATGCAATATTCATTATTATTACTTACAAACCAAAGTATGATTTGTCTTCAAATAACCCACAAGAGACAACCCCCCACCAAAAAAAAACCAACAACAAACCAATCATTTATTCAAGGAAAACTAGACTACACAAAATATCATATTAAACTAGTTTTTCTGTGCGTGAATAAATGAATACGCGGGTGTTGTAATGAAATAAGAAAGTGTTGTAGGCATGTTCAAATTCTGGTCGGGATCGTTACATACACTTACACCTTAATTTTTTTTTTTTGCAAATAAACATGTGACCGGTACTCATACAGTTTGATTGAATATTTTTCTCTCATTTTATCAAATATAATTCCTCTAGGAATTAATTTATTTGAACTTTCCTAGCCTCTTTTTTTACATCCAAATGTTTTTATGTCTTTTTTAAAATAAATTTCACACAGTAACATTCTCAAGAGACACTCGTATTAGAGGACTGCTGAATGAGATGTGGGATATAAGAGGGTGCAGAAGGAAGTGAAGATTATGAGAATAAGGAGGATAGATAGCGATTGACCCTTCACTTAAACAGGTTGTAATCGTAGCGCGATTCTGTTCTACAAAGTAGCAGTTCGCGGGGAAAATATGTCTAAATGGAACTGCCTCTGAACAAATCAAATACAGAGAAAATATAGATGATTCGTCGCCGTGGACGCAGTGGCCTGTGACGGATGGCACTCACTAGAGCAATTGTCATGGAACTATGGATAGCGTAGTTTCACAAATAGGGACAGAGTAGCATCAGTTTGTAAAGAGGCTGTCGGGTAAAAGGTGAGTTATTCCTTACAAGACCATGTAAACGACATTGATCTCTATCAAGGCTAGAAAGTGAAAATTGCTGAAAAACAAAGAAAATCTTGATTATGTGAGACATGACTCCAAACCAAACTGTCTTGCTTTTCCCAAATTAAGTTTATTTTTTTTTCTTAATAACGCGTACAACTACGCATGGGCACGTGGTTGTATATTTAAGTTTCACGAGCAACAGAGGAGGAATATTTTATTTCTTATAAAATACTAATTTCTGTTGAATATCACTTGGTCCAATCGGATAGCCAAGATTACAAAAGACGTTCGCCATTTTGAGTATGAATTTACCTTTCTCTTTCTCCTTCCATTACGGCTTCTTTCAAATTTCCTGCTTGTGTAATAACGTAAAGAAAAATCATTTCCGGACAGCCTCGATATGGTCTTCAACCAATCTCCATTAGCAAGCGTCAGTCTAACACCCTTATTATTAATAGATCGACTTATTTATCCATCGAGATCCTTTGAGCGAACTATATTTCTACAGCTATCGTCAGGGATTAACGCTTTGAATAAGAGATTATAGCAAAATGGAAAAAATGTAGACATGAAATGTACGAAATGGCACGCTTCATTAGAGAGGCTATATTTGAGTTTATTTTAGTTTATAAATTCTACAGTTGATTTTAGTTGAATTTGTTTTTGTTATTTTGTATACGTTTATATGAGATTAAGAGCTGACTGAATCCGCCATAATTCATAAAAGATCGACTGCTGGGATTGCTGGAAGTTAAAAGGATTTATTTCACGGGAAAATAAGTACAGTATCTTAAATAAAAAAAAATAATGGGATAGACCACAGAAGTGGTGACCTTCGTTAGAATAATGGAAAGGAATGTGAAGTTTTGAACAGGATTTGAATTCAGCAGAGGCCAACACATACTACTGATACCGATTTTGAAGAAGAAGAAGGAGGAGGAGAAGAGAAGGAGGAGGAGGAGGAGAAGAACGATGATGATGATAATGATGATGGACTGCAGTTGATATTCGACACTTTCATTACCTGTGTGTTATTCGCTCTGGATTCGTAAGGGTTTTGGATTCAATTGTTCTGCTTCTAACCTTGTTGAAATCCACGACCGAAGATCCCATTTTGCCAACTATTTAACCCATAGCTGGTGAGGAGAAGGCACGTATTCATTCCTTTTCCAAGCTTATTTGCGTTAAAGTAACGTGACGAAACATAATTTGAATTTGAACACTGCTCTTCAATTTGTTCTCCTTGCTCGCCATTCATTCCACCACCCGCATATAATAATCATAATAATAATAATAATAATAATAATAATAATAATTTGTGATTTCGACAACCAGAGCAAAAAGAATGATTTCAAAAAGCATTATTAAGGAAAAGAAAACGCAATGTCAAATGGTAGTCTTATCAGTACTAGCAGGCCAAAGAGCAAATGTTTAAGTGCATAAACATTATAGAAATATCAGGACATCGCCCGACAGCTGAGAAAGATATGGAATATGAAGGTTAGAATTGTGCCCATTAAAGCATGTGCTAAAATCAATGTAATCGGGATTGGATGAATTGAATATTCGAGGAAAGTGTGAAGCTGTCGAACTGGTGTTTGTGAGGCTACTAAGGAAGGTTCTGGTGAATTGAGGAGTCTCACTTTTCAGTTCCCACCCAAACACCGGAATATGCAAATGATTGAATAATAATAATGGTAATAAACCATTTCATAATTCCACTGATAATCCCGTCATTCATTTTTATGTATATGCTCGTAGCGTAGAGGTTATCGGCACAGAAAATAGATTTAGTGTGTCGACTTCAGATTCATGCCCAGGAAGTTGCACTGACCTTTGCAAAAATACCTTTAGAAAACTACTAACTAGATCGTCCGTTGGCATCCCCGCCACGTGATATCATCGGAGTTTTGTTTGTGTATATATTAGAAGAAACAGGACGCTACTCTCTGTGTTGCTGCAGTGTCCATGTGACTCGGGATAATTAGGTCTCATCTCTTGTCCAATTGAAGGATCTTTTGCATGACACCATAGCAGCTCAGTGCCACAAATCTGGTCAGTTACATTCTGATATTGATCATATCTATCATGCTCCTACTGATGTCTTCACCGTAACCCTGGCAGAGGTGGCTTCAGGCTGCTAGGCCTTTCCAAATGGCAATCCGTGATTTGGCCCCAGTGCAACAGTTTGCAAAAGTATGAATCAAACTTTGAAAAAGCTAAGACTTAATAGTAGGGTAGACTGGGCTTTCTGGCTGTGCATGGCAATCAGTTGCCATTGAGAAGAATGATAAAATTAAAACCTTTTCGTTTTGACGCTAGCAAATCCCCCTTATAAAAAAAGCTACAACACTTGTTACAGAAATCACGAAAGCAAAACCACCCGTAGTGAGGCAGTGTCGCTAGACTAAACTAGGCGTCTACGGAGTAATTTCATTTCAACGTCCGATCCGTTTAAAATATTCGTTTTTGTGGTGTAATGGATAGTGGCTCTGATTGAGGAATCGGAGAGCCGAGTTCGAATTCCAGTTAAATCCATTACATTCACTTACTTGGGAAAGGTATGAATCCTATTCTTCTCCCCCAGCTATGGGTAAATAGCAGAACAGACCGGGTTCTATAGCCTTGGATGGCAACTGGTCTACCGCAGAAAGAAGTGGCAACATACTGCGGGAACAAATATCTGCCTCGTCAGTCACGTATCGAAAGATACATGATCGCCTAAGTATGTATCACGCATGGCACATAACTGACTGAACTAGAGATGATTTCTTCAGACAAATCTTATCAACCAGAAACAAATATACATTATCGCAATAGTGAGCCTTTCACGCATCTCTCTCCGATATGCTGACTTATCTCTGTATATCTGTGCATCTTGATGACCAAATCTGTCAGCTGATCTCTCCTCTGGCCTAGCTTTAGCAGCTCGGTTGGAGAAAAAATAATTGCCAGGTTACATTCAATGCCTAAATAATCAAACTGTTCCATCATCACCAATCAGACCCTGTATTTTCACCGATCGCAATGAACGGGTGTTTTCTCAGAGAGGCAGTATGCTTTGAGCGCCTCTTAAGAGTTAAATTCAACCCAGACCTCAATTTGAACTCATACGTACGATTCAGAACTAAAGATCCTGGAAAATGGTTGATTCTCTGTACCGTTCTAGTAAGTACCTGACACCTCCTGCTACCCTCTACATTTACAAGAGCCACACCAGGTCTAAAATGGAGTACTATTTCCATATATTTGTAAGAGCTGACTAGTTTTCACTTTCCTGTTTCGATAGAGTTCAAAAGCTTCTATGCGTCCTTGTGGTTATTGAATTATTTTCCACCCTACAACCCCTTTCCACACAAACGAAACCTTGTAAGCATCTCGCTACTCTATCGTTATTTCCATGGAAAGTGTTCAAACGTATTACATTCCTTTGTTCCACCAGTTTGAACCTTCTCTTCTGAGACCCGCTATGTAGCGAACCACCTTTCGTATTCAATTGGGAGATATAAATTCCACTCGAGCAGTTAATTTCCACGAATCTTGGCTTTGTGGAACTGACTCCCAAG
Organism: Acanthosepion esculentum; assembly: GCA_964036315.1. Lineage (NCBI taxonomy): Eukaryota > Metazoa > Mollusca > Cephalopoda > Sepiida > Sepiidae > Acanthosepion > Acanthosepion esculentum. The sequence continues at coordinate 13,744,079 of OZ038477.1, forward strand.
TAGTTGCTTTCCCGGTTACAACAAACTTAATCTGTTTAAGTCTAGGTTTAAAGGTGATCTTCCACGCATATCACTATAAACTCTCTTACTCTGTAACTTTCTACATCGTGTGTTTTTGTTTCTTTTGGCCTTGTGGACATCATTGTAAAAGACAATGTTTTGATTCTGTATGTATTTTGGCACGTGTAATGTGACTTTATGTCGTCTTATGTTAAAATAATATGCTTTTAAAAGGTTGTAGCGAAATTTAAAAGAATCGTTACGCTTGCCATAAATAAGTAAAGAGTAAACCGTTGGAAAGATTCGTTTATACATAGCAAACCAACTATGTTCTATCTGTGTATATATTTAAAGTAAATTAACAAAAGCACCATTCAGTAACCTACAAAAAATCCTCATTGTATGCTGACACAATTAAAATTCTGATCGCGTGATCTACGACAGAAAAAGAATGACTTAAATTTCTGAATTACGAGACTGAAATTCGAATTTTAACAAGAAAACAAAAACGCCAAAGCAGCCGGTTAGTCAATTTTAATATATGCAGCATAAAATCGATTGATAATTGATTGACTTCTATTCTTCTTCTTATTCTATAAATTGATTTGATTCTATCATCGCTATAACGTTTTTAAAATAATATGAAAGAGCAGAAATAGCTGCCTATTGGCTAAACAGGACGTGTCCATGATATGTAAATCAGAAAGAAGTAGTCATTGTAACTCAAACACAAAACATTTTGTGAATGAATAAAAGATAGTATCATTTGTATACCTTTATAATACAAAAATTAACGTTCAAAGTATTTCGATTTCGGTATTAAATAACCTATAGACGCTGATATGCCGCTAAACAAAATCAACCAATCAACCAACAAAGTAATCGATAGCATAAAGATAGATAATTCCAGTCTGGCACAGGACATTAATCGGTAAGATGTCCTTGTGGAACTAGCCGCTAACTCCAGAGTGCGAATAACATGAAAGTGGTTAGGCACAAGATTAACGAGAGATTGATGTGCGCAGATACGGACGAAGGTACGACGGTGAACCACACCAATTTCCGTCGTATGACATGAGTCAGAAGAATGACGGGAACACGTGAGCTGGCCCTAAACACTCTTCACTGCCTCAAAAGCGATAATGCGGCCTTGTAGGTGATAAATGTATTTTCCTCTGCAATCCCTTTCCCACAGATGAAACGTCGTCAGCATCTTGTCATTCTATCGTTGTTTCCATAGCAAATCTTCAGACGATCTACATTCCATAGTGTCAACATTTCAGAATTTTGCAGCTAGAACCCACCATGCCACGTAGAGGGGAGATTCATCCTAATTCCCTTCGCATTCCATTAATAAAGAGGAAGTTCCAGACAAACAGCTTCTTCCCTAGAACTGTCCATGATCACGACAATTGTAACCTTTCCTGTCTATCGTATGTCATTACCTATCGTCATAAAATTCCATTTCTTAATTCCGACATTTAGGCACTTACAATAACCCCAGACACTAAGCTATCTTGAGTAGCTCTTGGGCCTCGCATTGGCTGAAAATAAAATTTGAAAAAGTAAATGACACTCAAAACGTTACCCTACTTAGAGGACACATATAACTTTTCAAATTCCAGAATTATACAATATAATTATCTCAGACATATAATCTTTTTTAATGTTAATTGATGGTTTTAGTTTCTGGCTCTCCAAAAATTTATTTTCTTTATTATTTTTGAATTGATATTTATTCTCAGAAAAGATAAAAAGAATTCAGAGTTTTGTTTCTCTTAGAGTATCTGCCACCTAACGCTAGAGGCCAATATCTACATTGGTATTTAACACATAGCGGAGAATGAAAGAGTCTGGTTCATGCCTTTTCCAAGATAATTTATGCAAAAGAGAACGCAACAGACCAGCCCAGAATCTTAACTTGGCTCACCGTTTCGTGAGGAATTCCGTGACACTACCTGCAAATCACGAAACGAATTAAAGCTGATATGTTTCTTGTTGTGTACATTTCAATCCCTAATGCAGAACAATTTCGTTACAGTTGACGATAGTCACAACGGCTGATACGAAATATCCCATAAGCATGGAAAGCTGACTGAGAACAATTTATCACTGTTGGTTCGTTTCATAATTCCAAGATGTCAAACAAGTATGACCACAGACACCAGAAGGTGACCGGAGAGTACAATGGCCGAAACATTATGAGTGTAATTGATGAAAGTGTAATTATAAAAAGGCCTGTTTCTAGGATATGACATGTTGAGGGTGCTTCAGAAATTATATTCGTTTCATTTCTATTCCTTTCTGCTTCTTTTCATAGTCAACAGTTATTCGATGGGGAAAACTGAGGGATCAAGGAAGGTTGAAATTTATGAGCGACGATAAAGAAAATACATTAAATACTACCTTTTCATTTACAGACCCATTAGTGATATTACACACAAACACACACACACATACATACCCACACACAAACATACGCGCACTCACACACACAAAAACAAAAATACACAGACTCACAAAATACACACAAACACACCACTCATCACACAAACACCACACACACAAACACAGTTACAAACTCGCCACACAACACGCACACACATACACACGCACACACACACACATTAAATACACTATACAACACACACACACAGAAAGACGCATTGTTCAGAAATTGCTATATTTATGTGATAAAAATGCAAATGATTGTAGATAGAGCGCTTGTATATATAGACAGTGTGGACATAGGTACCAACACTACTTTGTGACAGTAAGTCCCTGCCTCAAGCGATCTTCAGACCAACTCTCTCTCTCTCTCTCTCTCTCTCACACACACACACACACACACACACATATATATATATATATATATATATATATATTTAAAGACATTTATATTATGTTTAACGTTCTTTTTACAGATACAAGTATTTAAGCAAATGCTCTGTTTTATAATAAACAGTATTAAATATTTGCTTAAATACTTTTATCTATAAAAAGAACGTTAAACATAATATAAATGTCTTTAAATAAATTGTCGGACTATGTCCAATTCATATATATATATATATATATATATATATATATATATATATATATATATATATATATATATATATATACCGCATGTAACTGCAAAATTGTTCAAATTGTGTAACTGTATAATTGTCCACCCACAAAATTTTTAATTTCTAAAAAAAAATAGTATGCTAATTGATTTTCTTTTTTTAGATTTTCACATAATACGGTTAGCCATGTTGACTACATTTTTAGTAAGAATCACTGAAAAGCTTTTTGAGTTATGCAGTTTATAAAGTGAACACCTTAAAATCGTTTTGTTTCAGACCCACTGTCTTCCCAAATGACCAATGGTAAGGGTAAAATGTTCATTCAGAGCTTCAGGAATCGTGCCAACATTCATATTCTGGCATCGATTTTCAAAGTGCATTCAAGAATCATCAAGAGAACGGCCAATAAGTTTAAAAAGTGAACAGTAGAGAGGAAAACAGGATCATGATGTCAGAACAGGAAGAGAAATCATCATATCAACGTAGAGTTAAAAGATCAATTTAGAAAAGATAAAACTCAATCCATAGCACGTTTTTACATGTGACAGTCCAAAGGGCAGTGACAGAAGACTTCAAAATGAAATCGTGCGTGAAACTTGTGAGGCATCTTGTTACACCATGATATAATGTTGGAAGGTTAGAGAGGGCGGTGATCATCTTGAATAAGTTGGAAAATGATCATGGGATAACAGATATTTATTTAAACTTTATTGCAATGCTTCATAATCTTTCGATCCATAGCTATGATTAATTAATGATGAACATGTCAATTTCATTTATGATCGATTTCATCACGATTCTTCTGTTAAGCTTGAAGAGTAATTATACATGCTTTTGCTCTAACTAGAGTCCAATACACGTATAAAAAGCTCGAAGAATTCCAGTAAGATATATTAATCATTTCTAAGATAACGGTTCAAAGTTTAATCTAATATACATCTATTAATCTAATATATATATATATATATGAAGAAATATAGTCTTAAAGTGTGCTATATTTATGAGATAAAGTGCTCAATATCATAGATAAACCATGTGTAAATATAAAAGTGGACATGGAAGTCAGCACAGAGGCGACAGTCTGTTTCATGCTAGTGCAATCGTCAGGCAATATATATGTATATATATATATATATATATATATATATATATGGGGGTGTATGTGTGCGTATAAAAACACACACATATATAAATATATATATATATTGTGTGTATTTAGGCAGCATTTTTTCATTCATACAATATTGTGATTTTCTTTCATTGTTTAATGATAATTTTATTAAGCTTATCAGACGTTATGAAAAGAACTTACATAAAATATATAGACATCACTTATCTATATTATTTAATGAAACATGTATGAATATATATATATATATATATATATATATATATATATATATATATCTAAGCAACTTTTTATATATTTTATTTATATATTATATATGTGCTGTACTTATTGGAAAGTGCTCAATATCAGTCATAGAGCTAACATATTTAGTTGGATTGATTTGAGTTTGTGACCCTGGGTTTCACGTCATTTGCGATCGCCAGACAAACAAAGAGTTTGTCTGAGGATTGCAAATAGCGTGAAACCCAGGGTCACAAACTCACATCAATCCAACTAAATACATATATATATATATATATATATATATATATATATGTGTGTGTGTGTGTGTGTGTGTGTGTGTGTGTGTGTGTGTGTGTGTGTGTGTGTGTGTGTATTAAGAGATAGAGGGAGAGAGAGAGAAGAAAGAGAGTGAGAGATAGATAGGGAGAGCATGAATATAAATGACCGTCATGTCCTTCATTAAGACTCGAAAATGCTAGTCACAATGCAATAGAAATTTCTATATACACCCCCAACTCGCCGTAGATATAAAACTTTCTTATACATAAAGACAGTAACCACTTGCGAATTTCTGATGTAACTGTGAGTCTTACAAATGGTGCCAATTCTTATAAGTCACCGAGAGAATTCAGCACATGGTAGTCGTATGAATCGATTCTGCCACTGAACCTAACAACGAAGAACGGTCCGAATCTGCGTCACCATCGCACCTCTTATTCTCTACGCTATAAGCTTTGTTGACTGTATAGTATTATTTGTAATAGCAATAGTGCTAACTGGTTTGAATTTGCATCCTTATTTTAGGAAAAGTTTTTACTTTCATCTTATTGTTACTTTTCAATACAATCGGCTTGGTCAGTGGAATTAATTAGAGCGAATCGGAATAGATCCGATGAAATGCTGTATTGTTAATAAACAATAAGAGATAAAAACAGAAAAGAAAAGCATGTATAAATGATATGGTTACAAGACACGTGAAATCGAAACCCTGATAAGAGGAGGGAGAACAATGACCCTGGAAGTAATAAAGTATCATAGAAGAATTGAGACAATTTTAATTATAATAGTGTGTAAGTGGATGAGAATGCTAAAGAGTGTCCTGGAGATCTTAATTGACTTATTGTTACTTGTTCCCCAGCAATACTCATCAGGGGTCCAAGACGAATAACAATAGAACATTAAAGTCTGCAATTCATTTCGAAACAATAGAGTCTTGGATTATCCTATTTTATTGGAAACCTTTTCATTTTCTTTCATTTTTTCGTTCATTGCTTGTCTATTGTTCATTTTTAATTTTTCTGTTCTTTTGAGAAAAGAATTTTGGCGATTTTAGGATTTGAAATGTACAAAATGATTTTTTCCTTGATTCTATATTAACCATTTCAAGGGAGATTTTGTTTTGGAACTAGGAAACAAAAGAAAATTAAATTATAAAGAAAGAAAGCAAACGAAAGAAAGAAAGTGTGAATATTAAAAAGAAAAGCAAAAAAAAAAGTTGTTTTTACTGGAAAGTTCCACTCAGACAACATTTTCACAAGAACTGCCATTTCGTAAAACAGACACACGCGTTGGCGTTTCATTGAAGACTTGAAGCTTGAGTCAACGGTCAATAGTAATCTTTGTTCCTTATTTTTATAATCTTCACCACCTATCACTTTCTCTTCCATTGATATCAAGCACCACATTTAACAATGTCATTTTCACTGATTGTTTTCAACAGTTTTTCCTCTTTGAAAAAGAAGAAAGTGAGGAAGGTTCAATGAAAGAGAAGAAGAAAGCCATTGAAGAGAAAGGCAAAAGAAGAAATTTTCATTCCATAACTTCCTTATTCTTCCTCTTCTTTATTCGGTATTCAGTCGATTTCTTTTTTTTTCTTTTGTATTCAATAGACATCTTCTTCCATCACTCCTTTCTTCATCATCTTTTTCTTTTTTTTTTTTTGAACTCTATGATGGCCGGAAAGTAAGGTTGGGGCAGTTCCAGCCCAGATATGGCAGCAATATTCCACTTTTGGTCTAATCTTTCAAAAGATTAAAGCTGAAGGAGTCTATCATTTCTTGAGACGACTGAATGGGCCGAGGGAACTTGAAAGCCATTACACGTTCCAAGGATAAAGTCGCATTGAATGTGAAAATGATTATCGTTACTGGAACAGACAATCAAGAAGGATGGCTTAGAGAATGCAATACTCACATCAAAGCCAAGAGAAGCAGAGGAAAACATATCTGAACAAATAGATTACGAGGCAAGTACCAGGAAGGTCAAGACGTAATCGAACACATATTGCTGAAAACAACAGTTGGAAGAGGTGAAATGTCGTTGTCGCCCAGGTCAAGAAAACGATATATAAGTGATGAAGATATATATACATATATATATATATATATATATATATATATATATATATATATATATATATATATTACCAGCAATACATTTTTGAACAAAAATATTACCAGCAGTAAAACTCTTGTCGGCATTAAATAACCCATTGAGGTTGATATACCGTAAAGCAAAATAAACCACATCAAAATGAGTATATATCGTAATTAAATCAGAGAGGTATATCTAGAAATAAGGTGTTACACAATCTTATATTCGGAAGGACATCAAATACGATAAGTAGACGAATTTAACGTTGAAAATGTGCGAAGATCATGTTGTCTGAATTGAATTCAAATGATATCAGTTATGTTATCAGCCTAATCGCTTTGGATACATCGGCTCTCATCCGATCACCCAAATTAAACAGTGTTGAGCCTGGATAGTGCTTGAGACCACTTGGGAATACTAGGTGTCGTCAGCTTAAATCGGTTATATAGACCTCATTAGCCAGTGAAGGCAGTTCAACTCAAATCGCCGTTGACTTGCGGCGAAAAGTGTGGTAGATAGCTTCCCTTAGCCGTTGTTATGGCATTCTGTCTAAGAGAAGAGAAAACTATATAAAAATCAGACCGGGATACATAAGATCTTCTGATCAGTAGTAAGCATCATTGAATTTTTGCCAGGCGGTCAAGAAAAGGAACCAGCAGAACCTGGATGATTCTACAGCGCCGGTGAGACTAGCACTCCAGCAGAATAACTGGTGTGCTATATAAAACTAGAGGAAAATAAATACAACCCTAATTTTTGGCGAGGACTATATCACGTTGGTGCGCATTATGTCGTAGCCGGTGATAAGGCAGAACTTGTCAGTTACAAGAAGCAGAAGTTTTATACTTAGTCTACAACAGCGAAAAGAGGCAGAGAAATGAAACCGAAGCTACTTTAGCCACCAAACATGATTACTAATAGTAGGTAGTATTCAACTACCTGCCGACTTTAGAAGAAATAGGAATAAAATACAAAAAATAAACGATAAAGATAGAATTGCTGTGAGGTGTCTCTCGTAAATGAAAAACCTGGAATACGTCAATAGGTAGAAATAGATCTTTTCGAATGGATAAAAAAACAACACTGTTTGTCGCTGTGTTATATATTCATATAAAATCGTTGGTGAGGAGACCTTGAACTGGTTTTATCCGCAATCGCCCACGTTAAAAAGCCGGAAAAATTTCATGTATTGGTTTACTGCTTTTGCAGAGATGAAGATAGTAGAAAGCACTCATACATCAATATATGCACACATTCACACAATATATATATATATATATACATACATACATACATATATATATATATATATATATATATGTATATATATATATATATATATATATATATATATATATATATATATATGCAGAGAGAGGGTACAGAGAAGGCGTATATCTTCTTCGATGTGTTGTATCTCTTCAGGCCGTTGGCGATTATGGCTCTCCACAATTTTCTTTTGTTTTGTTTTTTGTAGCGCGTAGTAAATTTTGTCTTTTCGTTATCTCTCCTAAACTATGACCTGTCATCTATTTACTCACGCTCGTTAGCTAGGTTATGTGCTGTTTTCCTCTGTCCCTCTTGCCTTCAATCTGTCCTGTGTATATCGAACTTTCAAAGCACTCTTTCCTCATGATGTGCCGTAGAAATTTCAAGTGTCTCTTTCTGATTTTAAGTATAAGAGTGCTTTTTCAATGTTTTTCAATAAGTGTGCTTTTTCAATGTTTTTCAATAAGAGTGCTTTTTCAATGTTTTTCAGTAAGAGTGCTTTT
>OZ038477.1:13757648-13767648 GCA_964036315.1 Acanthosepion esculentum
CAAGAAGGAAAAATGCTTCCCCGTTAAGGTGACAGATGTGCAAATCTTAGAGTACTATAAAAGATTCTAAAACGGATTGCAAAAAAGCAAAGAAAACTGAAAATTTGAGGGGAGATCAAGACTATTAAGACAAAGCATTGATGAAAAAAGGTAAGATACTAATACTACGGAGGGTGCTGGAGATTTGAATAGACTTTATTTACATTATTCGGACTATTGTCCTCATCTTTGTCGCCATATTTATTACAACGTTTCGGACGTTGTACGCTCCGGCCTTCTTCAGGTGGTTGGAATGTCAAACTGAACCCTTTATTTCGCTCATTGAGGTAGACTATTTTAGTTCCACATGCCAAGTTTAATGGATGCCAGTTATCAGTTATCTCCTATTAATTCACCTCTCCAAGTTCTCCACTGCCTTAAACAGGTATTGAATTCACAGTTGTTTGGGCCCTGTCACCAACGCCTTAATCCAATGTGCCATGTGTCTTTGAGGACACGTAGCACCGTGGATAAAAGAGTTGGTTCGATCGAATGACAGGACCCAAAAAGTGTGAGTTCAATAGACGGTTAAGGCAGTGGAGTATTTCTCAGAGGGAAATTAACAGGAGATAACTGATAAATGACGTCCATTAAACTTGGCACGTGGAACTAGAATATTCCAGTGAGCGAAATAAAGGGTTCAATTCGACATTCCAACCACCTGAAGAAGGCCGGAGCGTACAACGGCCGAAACGATCTAATAAATATGGCGACAAAGATGAGGACAATAGTCCGAATAATGTAAATAATGTACATAATACCTCATCTCAGAGATATAGACAGATATTGAATAGACTTGTTGTCACTCACTCTCCAATACCGAACATCAATTTCTGCTGGTGAGAAATATAATGAATGCATATATAAGAAAAATAGTGTAGAATTTCTAAATCGTATTATTATTATTATTATTATTATTATTATTATTATTATTATTATTATTATTATTATTATTATTATTCCCTTGTTTCTGTTCACGTAATAAATAATACAAATAAATGAAAGTTACAAGCTCTGAAAAAAAACTAAGAAAGGGAAATGCAAAGGAGACTTTTGCCGGCAATGATTTATAATTCATTTCGCAACCGGTTTTTGTTTCTTAAATGTAATTTTTAAATTGCGAACGAGTAAAAAATATTCTTTCAAAAAACTGGGCGAGAAAAACGAAATGGAAACAACGGAAAGAAAATAAAAAAGAAAACAAAAAAAAACTTCCATATTCTTCACTTAATACAAAAAAGGAAATCGCCCCACTTTCGAAAGCGGTGTTATGAATAAATGTAATAAAAGAGAGGGAAAAAATATTTTTTCAGTAGATAATTCAAATTTAACGATGCAAGCAAAGGTTTGGGCTTTGTTTTCGTTTCAGAGAATATATTTTTTTAGGGAAAGAATTGGATCGGAGACGAAGGACAGTTTCTCCCGGAAAACACAAAAACGCGCACAAGATAGAAACAACTCAAAGAAAGAAACACACAAACACACGCACATTAAAATAAATACTTACGGAATCTCATGTATACCGAAATGAATTATATATAAATATATATATAGACACAAACGGACATGTGTCAAATAGCACACAGTCATAAGCATAACCATTTGAATTAAATAAAGATGTTAATATGAATGTTAATATAAAGATGTATCTGTCTATATCTCTGAGATGAGGTATTATGTACACTATTTATATTATTCGGACTATTGTCCTCATCTTTGTCGCCATATTTATTACAACGTTTCGGCCCGTCAGTATCAGTCTATATTTCTGAGATGAGGTATTATGTACACTATTTACATTATTCGGACTATTATCCTCATCTTTGTCGCCATATATATTACAACGTTTCGGCCCGTCAGTATCTGTCTATATTTCTGAGATGACGTATTATGTACACTATTTACATTATTCGGACTATTGTCCTCATCTTTGTCGCCATATTTATTACGACGTTTCGGCCCGTCAGTATCTGTCTATATTTCTTAGATGAGGTATTATGTACACTATTAACATTATTCGGACTATTGTCCTCATCTTTGTCGCCATATTTATTACAATGTTTCGGCCCGTCAGTATCTGTCTATATTTCTGAGATGTGGTATTATGTACACTATTTACATTATTCGGACTATTGTCCTCATCTTTGTCGCCATATTTATTACAACGTTTCGGCCTTTCAGTATCTGTCTATATTTCTGAGATTAGGTATTATGTACACTATTTACATTATTCGGACTATTGTCCACATCTTTGTCGCCATATTTATTACAACGTTTCGGCCGTTTTACGCTGCGGGCTTCTTCATGTGGTTGGAATGTCGAACTGAAGCCTTTATTTCGCTCACTGGGGTAGACTGTTCTAGTTCCACGTGCCATGTTTTATGGATGTCAGTTATCAGTTATCTCCTGTTAATTACCCTCTCCAAGTTCTCCACTGCCTTAACCAGGTATTGAACTCACACTCTTTTTGTCACTGGATCTAACCAACACCTTTATCCACTGGTCCATGTGAGGACATCTGTGTATGAATTTCTGGGTATTATAAACCTAATGCCTCAGTAACCATTTTCACCAGAGCTGATATTGCAATTTTTTGGTTATTATCCCTTTTCTCTGGCACTCCTTATTACTGGTTCTCATATTGTATTCATTTCTATGCTTGGTCGGCTCAAGAGATTTTTGTGTCCTAGCATATGTGCTGATTCCTTAAGTTTACGAATTTTCCAATGGTGTTCTTTGTCTATGATCTCAACCTGATCTCAAAGAAGGCGGTATTCTCTGTTTTCTCTCCATATGTGGTCAGACGCGCCTGATTTTTCCACTTCCCCTCGTGTTACAGCTTTCTGGTGTTCTTGAAGCCTCACCTTAAGGGCGCGGCCTGTCGCTCCTTTATATTTCTTTCCGCAGCGTACACACAGTCTTTAGTCATATCCTCGTCTATGGAATCTGATGTAGAGCGAAATCGATTATATATAAATATATATAGAGACACAAGCGCTCATGTGTTCAATAGCACACAATCATAAACACAATATATCAACCCCCATGAACAATCTAGATAGATAAATATAAATAACATGAATTATTGTCTATATATCTCAGATGAGGTATCATGATTACTTACATTATTTCCATTATTCGAACTGTTATCCTAATCTTCATTGCCATATTCACAACGTTTCGGCCGTTGTACGCTCCAGCCTTCATCAGGTGATTGGAATTTCGAACCGAACCCTTTATTTCGTTCACTGGGGTTAAAGAAAATAACTGATACATCCGAAAGAGGCATGGCACGTAAAACCTGAACAATCTACCCCGGTGGACGTAATAAAAGGTTCGGTTCGAAAATCAAATCAACTGAAGAAGGCCGGAGCGTACAACGGCCGAAACGCTGTGAATATGTCAATGAAGATGAGGATAACAGTCCGAATAATGGAAATAATGTGAGTAACATGAAGAAATCAGAATCTTAAAAAGTATTTATTTTATGAGAATAAAATATTTATTTATCCATATAATTTCTTCCCTTGATTTAATTCAGTTGCGAATATTAATCCCATATATTGAGTATTGCCGTAATTCCCCATGTATAATACGCCTTCATCTATAACACAAAAAGTGTGCTGAAAAGCGTGGGAAAATGTTTCTACTCACGCATAATACGCACCCTTTGTTTGGTAATCAAACTCTATAAATTGTACCTCTCCAATTTCATTACGTCCAGAATGTCCTACTCATATTTTAAAAAAAGGCTCTTAAAAAGAATAATATTATTCTAATTTAGTTTTATGATAACTCTTATTTTATTTTAATTTTTTAAGCATTGTTAACCACGTATGATTGTAGTTGACATCCTTATGGGGTCGCAATCGCCGAATGTGTCAAATTGTCGTATGTTTGTGATGAGCAGTCATTTCGCAACTGAAATCGACCTACTGAAACGGTCATTTGTTAAAGATATTTTTGTAGCTGTGCATAATACGCACTCCTGATTTTACTGATTATTTTTTAGAAAGAATGCGTATTATACAAGGAGAATTACCTTATGTAAAATATGATTGACTATTTTCCACCCTACAACCCCTTTCTCACAAACAAAACGTCACAAGCGTCTCGCTGTTCTAACGCGAATTTCCATAAAATGTGTTACGCTCAGCTACATTCTTTAGCGCCACCAGTTCAGAACTTTATAGGTAAGACCTGCCATGTCATGTACGCAAGGACTAATCATCCCTCCCCATTTCCTTCATATTCCATTGGTAAGGAGGAAGTTCCCTTCGAATAAACTCTTCCTGAGTGCCACTACTTTGAGGAACAGACTCCCAAGAGGAACCTTTCCTGATCACAGCAATTTTAACCTCTTCAAATCTCCGGTCAAGCCCTATTAATCCTATGAGCCCTCATAATGCGCACTTCTTCCCACCTTCTCTTACGTCCACAAAACAAGATAATTCTGTAATCCTCTACGTTGAGGGGCTCTTAAGCCTTTTGTAGCGTAAACAATAGTATGCGAAATATGCATATAAAAATCCCGTTAAGAAATACGTGTTAGGTTGCAAAATTACTGATGCAACTCCGTAAATACACCTGCATCTATACACAGGTTAGAGTCGTTCTTATATAAAAGTATACGTACGCATATTTAAACATACACATGTACAGATATACAAATAATACAAATAATAAGTAAACGCACAACACTCAGTAACGTATGGACGCGTACAGAAAGCGTACACAGAAATAGATAAATACAGACATTCATGGCTATGAATATTAAAAATAAACAAATCCAATCGCTTACACGGTCACGCATACGAATATATCCTTACACCTATACACAAGTATACACATTCCCTCATAAAGAGAAGGATATTCAAAAGTATATCACTCAGTCACCGATTTTAAAATTACGATAATACCGTTCATATTATATACTTTTTTTTATCAGTAACGAGAAAAACTGAATTCTCTATCATACGGCTATGACTGCACTTATAGACAAACCTAGAGATAGATAGACAAAGAGTATTTCTCTTGAGTCGCGCGCGTCACAACCAAGAAGCCTCTTAAAGTGAACAGTATGTTTATGCAATAAGGCTATGATTCTACTGATAGATAGATAGATAGATAGATAGATAGATAGATAGATAGATAGATAGATAGATAGATAGATAGATTTTTCTCTTTAGTCGCGCAGGTCACAGCTAAGAATCCTCTTAAAGTGAAGAGTATGTTCATACAATACAATAGTCCTTCACAATTTGCAAAACTCTCTATTGCCCACTTTGTCGGAAAAAAGAATTTATCAAGACGGAATCGAAATTAATTCGTCCGAAATTAATTCGCCGTTTCGTTTTGTTTTTTTTTGTTTGTTTTTTTTTTTCCATTGGGATAATCGTTAGGGACACTCACATCCCCGGCGTGAAAGCCGATAGCCCGACTCACTTCTAATATGAGAATCGTTACATCTACTCGCTCATACATTGGAAGAGACTGATACATACAGTTCGCTGTTCCAGAAGGAGAATCATTCAGCCCACAAACTCTTCCGGTGCGTGTTTTGTTCCACTTCAAACTTCCGCTGGTAGAAACATTGTTTCCGGTGGAAAAATCGTTATATCAACTTGATTTTTTTTTTAATTTATCAGAGGAAATATCCTCAGTTATACTCTTCCAGTAGGAATATCATTACACTCGTACTTCCAGTTGAAGAATCGTTACACACCCATCATTTTTTCAGAGAGAGAATTGTTACATTTCCGGTGGATGAAACGTTACACAAACAAATGTTCTCATATTATAATTAAAACTTATTGTAGAATTTTTTTTTTTTTTACCTTACACACTATCAAATACTAAATCACTGTCTGATAATTTCAAGAATAAAATAAGATGAAATGAACGTTTTATTCAATAATTATTAACTTGTTGAACCATTCGGAATTCTACACATATTTACAACTAATATATATATATCTTTTTAATTTCAGGTCTTTGCATTATTCCCGCTGTTCGTCTCGGGATCCTCCACAAAATCCAGAGACGGATATGCAACATGTTAGGTTCTGATCTGTCATCTCGTCTACAGTCACTTTCTCACAGACGTACTGTGGTTTCTATGTCTTTTCTACAAATATTTTCATGGCTCTGCTCTGACGAGCTACTTTGGACTGTCATAGCTGAAACTCCTCTTTCACGTGCCAAACGTCTTTTGAGGTTGATCTCTTTAGCTCTAAAGTTGAAGTGATGTTCGCGCTTCCTATTGTGACCTCCTGATCCAATTTTCCTCTCATCTGTTCCCTCTTTATTTAAACTTATTCACCGTTCTCTTGGTAGTTACTGAATGGACTTTGAAGATGGAATCCAGAGTATGGATTTTGGTATATTTTCCTCTCACCATTGCTCAATTGGGAAGACAGTGGATCTGACACAAAACAATTTTAAGCTGCTCTCTTTTTAACTGAAGAAATCAAAGGGTTTTTCGGTGATTCTTACTTCAAGATCGCTAAACGTCTTACTTGAAACCCTGAAAAATGAAAGTCAGTTAGTTTACTACTTTTTTTATATTAAACATTTTATGAGATGCATAATTATGCTGTTACACGATTTGGACCATTTTTGTGTTACACCCGGTATATATATATATATATATATATATATATATATATATATATGCTGGGCGATCCTCACCACTAACTGTTAGATGGTATATATATATATATATATATATATATATATATATATATATATATATATATATATATATATATATATAATTAAATCTACGAAGGAATTTCAATCGCTGTCAGAGAGCATATTTTATTAAGATTTCTTGAATACGCAGACTGATAGATGTAAGACACGCTATTTAAAATAAAAATAAAAATGGGCGTCTATTTCAAACACGAATAGCCACTATAATAACATTTGAAGCAATAAAAAATATAGGCATAATTTTAGATTTTACTCTAATCGTTTCTCTAAAACTTTCTTGCCTTCTGCCTTTTCTATTTCACAGACTTTGTCTTTGCATCCTACTCTCCTGAAATAAATATTATTATGAATCGTAAAGGTATGACTGATTACAAGTTTTAAGAACTAGGCCTTGGACAGATACTACACACTGATCCGATGCAATACGAGTAATGATTATATATACAAATGGTCTAGATTTTGATCTTAAATATCTGTGACTCATGTTACATTTCAGGGGATTTTCTTCAGTCTCCTAAAATGCCGACGATCTCATATAATCATTTTTATTCCATTCGCTATATTAAAAGCATACTACATTTTTGGCTGTTCCCCACTTATAAAGATTTCCAACGTTTTTTCTCTCGATATAAATACTGAAGGATTTCTGACTACATTACTTCGTTAGGGAATTATTATTTATTTGAGTACATTCTTTCAAATAATATAAATAATTCAAGGAATTATCTCTTGTTTCCTTCATTTGTTTCATTCATTAAATCATTCATTCTTTTTCCTCAACTTGTATTATTTCCTTTATTCCCTATATTCACTTCGTTTTCATTCTCCCATTCTTTCCTTCGTGAATAATTTAATTTTTTCATTCATCTTTTCAATCATTTATTGTCAGTCCCCTTTTTCATTAATTCTTTTTCGATTAAGAATTTGTTATTCCTTCATCAGGTTTGTACGTCTTCCATCTAATATTTCTCCATCCCTTTTATTGATTCCCTCATTCTTTCATAATGTCTGTCATTCTTCAACATTTTATATGCTTTATATTATTCATTCATTATTTCATTTATTATTATTTTCTCATTCATTCAATCCTTATTTGTGTTTCTTTTTTTCATTCATTGTTTTTCCTTCATTTATTATGTCATTCGTTGAGATATTCAGTTTCTGTTTGATTGAACATTTATTTATTTTTAATTTTTCTTTCATTCCATCATTTCGTTGCTTTTTTTGTTTCCTTTTCTTTCTTTTATTTATTCTTTGTAAATTTCTTGTTTCTTTCTTCAGGTTTACTTTCATTTTTCTTTTCTACTTTCATGTATTTATATCCTTTCAATTCTTTTTTTATTGCATTTTTCTTCATATTTATTCTTTCGTTTAACTGTATTTTTATTTTATTTAATTCATTCTTTTTTCTTTCATTCATTCATTATTTATTTATTTCTCACATTTATTTATTTATTCATTTCAGTGTCTTTCTCCTTACTTTTTGTCTTTTTCTTTCTATTCATCCTTTCTGTTTTCTTTCATTCAATGAAAATTCTTCCTTTTTCTTTCATCCTTTTTTTCCTTTTCCATTGATTTCATTCAGGTTACTTTTGCTTATTATTTCAGTCATTCCTTCTTTGATTTTGATTTCTTGATTTTAATTATTTTATTTCTGCCTGTATTCTTTTTCATTCGTTCTTTTTCTCTTTCGTTAATACTTTCTTTTTCTTCTTCTTCTTCTTCTTCTTCTTCTTCTTATTCTTCTTCTTCTTCTTCTTTTTCTTCTTCTTCTTCTTCTTCTACTACTACTAGTTTTCTTCTTCTTGTATCGATCCTTTCAATCTCACATCATCTGCTTCTTCCTCTCTCTCATCACTGTTTACTCACGTCTTCTCCTTGTCTTCCATCGACCCTTTTTCTCTCTCCTACTTCTTCCTATCTTTCATTGATCTTACTCTCCCAGTCTCTCTCCTTCTTTTCCTCCTTCATTTATTTAATCTCTCTCTCTCTCTCTCTCTCGTCTTCTCCTTCATTGATTCCTTTTCTCACTCTCTCTTCCAATACTTCTTCTCTTGTGTTTCTTCTTCGTTAATGACTAATCATTTTCTAATTTGATTTTTCATCTCCAATCACAGCCTCTTTAGAACGATTCATCAATTTATCATCATTTAAAAATGCTCTCTACATTCCCGGCTTCGATTCTGTTTGTCGTTCTTCTTCTTTTCCACAACACACTGTTCAGCATCAATATCGAAGCGACATCCATTTAAATAAGACTTCTCTCATTTCTTTCGTCCTCTTTTTTCTCTTTTTTGTTCGTGTTCTTCAAAAAATAAACATAGAAGCTAATACACAAATAAACATAAAAATCATTTTTTGAAAAATCCAGCCAATTTAGATTGTCTATCGTTTCTAAACAAATCGTTCTGAACAAAACGACACAGAAAACACAACTGTTTTTACTTTCAACCCACGAAACCCAGAGTAAGTTTAAAAAAAAACTTATACACATAACACAATTATTCGATATTCACTAATAACTTTGCCTTTAAAAACCATTCAAATTAAGGAAAACACACAGGCAAAAAAATATATGTAAATATTTTTATTGGCGGAAGAAAATACACATACGCACACATAAAAGTTTGTGTGCGGTTGTGGATATTAGTGAGGTGTGTATGTATATGTAAAAGTAAATATTCATGTGTAGATATAAGTCGGTGTATGTAAATATAAGAATTTTATAAGACTACTATATATTCTTTTCTGTTCTTAAATATTTTTAGATATAAAGATGAATGCCCGTTGTATGGAAATCTATTTAGGCATGTGTCCGTATATGCCGGATTCTGTTTAAGAATTTATATGCCTATGGACTGAAGCAAACAACCATACGCAGACATGGAAGACAATACACGCACATAGACAAAAACTAAGATAAGTACATATATAACAAGAATTGAGGCAGAGTGCCGATTGGACACACATGTATATGCGTGTACATGTGTAGTGTGTGTGTACACATGTTTGCGCTGATTATTTTCTTGGGCTTTTTACCGAGCAAAGTTATTCTCAGAAGTTTGAAGAAAATATTGTAAAAATTGAATTAAAATAAGATTAATGAAAACAAAGTATTGATAAATAAATAAAAATGTCCCCGTTTCAGACTGAACATTTTTCTAGCCAAAGTGAAGTTATATAGGGCTGTAACAGCAAAATTGCCCAATTGTTTGATTAAGCACTGAATCATTTTATCTTAGAAATG
>OZ038477.1:13772648-13802648 GCA_964036315.1 Acanthosepion esculentum
ATATCCAGCCAGGTCTGACCTTCATAGCCAGAACCCGCCATGCCAGGAAACACAGGAAAAGAATCATCCTCAGTTTCTTTATTCCATTGGCGGCAGGAATTTCGATTTGGACATCTTCTTCCTAATGGTTGCTTTTTTGTCGTAAAGACTCCCAAGAAGGTAATTCCCCAAGAACTAATAAACAACCCCTTCAAGTGTAGGATCAAAATCTATATGTCCTATATTTCCTCATAATTCAGAACGCTTACGTCCATAAAACAACGCCATTCACTAAATCTTTACCTTGATTAACTCTTAGACCTTGCACTGAGTGGACAATAGCATAAAATATTAAATAAAGTAAAATTATTTTGAAACAGACATTTTTAACAAATACATCATTAAGTCTAATGATGGAAAAAAGTAGTTATTTTGAACATAAAATATTTATTTTCCAACATGGTTTTTCTTCCTTGTCCATTCGTTTAATACAGAAGTTATTATGAAAAGCGCAGATTGAACATCGTACATTGAAATTTTCAGACCTGTATTCAAATAAGTACGTGTCAGGCTGCATATTTATTGATTGAAACATGGATGTATCAGGTCACGTATTTATTGATTCATCTTCGGATATACAGAGTCCGGTTATCGTAAAGAAAAAGAAAATCAATTCTTTGCTTACGCAATTTTCATACAAATAGTGTTCCTTTCTTGCTGTCTCTATCCACCGAACACACACATACACGCTTTACCCACGCCCACGAAGACGCTTATACACGTTCACATATCTCCTATTTTCCTACACACAGATAAAATCAAACACATTTTTATGTGAATGGATGTGCATGAACGAAAGAGAAAGTGTGTGTGCTTGTGCGAGAACAAGTCATACTCTTTTTCGCGTACACTTTCTCTCATTTAAAGACACATACGCAATCATAAATTCACACAGCACAACATATGCCAAAAGATAGGAATTCAACCAACAAAAAAACACATTAAATAGTGACTTAAATTGGTGTATACAGTCACACACACATTCATGTGTGGATAAAATAATGATTGTACCCAGCAAAAAACATTTTATACACGTATTTACATGTACAAGTATCTTAAAAAATGAATGAAAACTTAATAGCAAATAAAAAAAATAATCTAAACATTAATTTCAAACTCTAGTTTAAAAATGAACGTTCTTTCTGTAATTGTTGATGATTACAAAATAATTCAATTTAATTAATTTATTGATTAAATGATTAATTAATTTTCTAATTAAGTCATTAAGAATTCCAAATGGAATTCTGCTGTTAAGTGAACATCGACAACATCAATAAAGAAAATGAGACATGCAGTAAGAGTGCTGTGAGATCTCGCAAATGAGAATAAGAACGTGATCGTAAAAACAAAAAAATAAAACATACATAGAAATATTTGTCTCTTCTATAATAAACCTAAACAAGTAACAAATATTTTCTACGCATATTTATTCTCATTTACGAGATCTCACAGGATTCTTGCTACAGGTCTCATTCTCTTGATCAATGTAGTCCATTTCCACTTAACATCAGAATTCCATTTGAAATTCTGAAAGTCTAATAATGTTAGTAAACTCGGTTCAATGTATCGTGCTAGACAATTTTTATTTTTCTCTATCTTGAACAGTTATAAGTTCAACATTCGTCCCTGCATTGAATATTACAACTTTTGTGTTGTCTTCTAGCCTGTGTCGTAAAAGTTTCACTTATTTGCCGAGTGACGACTGACTTCGTAATCGCTCGACTCTATGCAAAATAGAGCAAGTCTATTTGCATTTCGGCTTCACTGACTTTCTTAACACCGTAACGTAGCTTTCCTAGGTATTTCCCTATAAACATTTTCATGGTAATTGTTCTGATTAACTTTTTTCTTTGGCACCTAGAATTTACGAATTTAAACACAGTACCAGGTTGGCAGATAGGTCTCATCATTTTAAAGTTGTAATTGTTAGATATAACCATAAGTTGTAAACTAAGTGTTTTTAATCTTACACTTCTCGCTTGTGTAAATAACTTCCGGATTCTTGCTTTCCAGTCAAAATGCCTTTTAAATCGTTAACGGAATTAACGTCTTCGGAATTCTTGTTCTTTTTTTATTTTCTTTCTTTAATGATTTTTTTCTATTTTTCTCATATTATTTCCCACTTAATAATCTCTTGCGTTTTCGTAGCTTTATTGCCTTGCTTGGAATGTTAAAATGACTTTAAAATATTGACGGAGTTTACAAACTTGCTGGGATATTGAACGTTAAATGTTTGTTTGGGGCACCCAGTGAAAATAAAACTGTTTGTTTTTATGTCGTGTGCCTTCAGGACGTTGGCGATCATGATCGTTGATAGATTTATTTTCATTACTATCTGTCAATTTCTGTGACTTGTTTGGGAAAATGGGATGGACTAGTTCCCCGTTGCTTTGTTCACGGTCTGGAAATCAGAGTTTCCATAAGGACCGTTTGTTACCCAAGCCTGGAGAGCCGCGAATCTATCTGCTATTTCGCACATAAGAGAGAGAGCGAGAGAGAGACCGAGAGAGAGATAGAGGGAGAGAGAGAGAGAACGGATTCATGCTTTTCCCAAAAGCATTAGTGCGAGCCTGGAATATAGACTAGACTTCCTCGATCCATTTTCCATGTCGATATCCATTACGCGAAATGCGCACCCTCTTGCTCGCTAGTAACGGTCAAATATACTAACCTCGGTAAACACTGCCCGGTTCCACAAAATCGCCGAGGTGACAACATAATAATTTTTTTTCTTGAAATTCTCGCAAAGCATGATAGTTGCAGAATAAAATATCGCTGAAGGATTCCGACGCCAATTAGACAATGGTCGACCACATTTTTCTCTATTTCAAGACGCGTACAAGAAACACATAAAATCAGTCCAGTGTTACATCCTACAAACCGAAGGAGAGGTAGCTAAATAGCAATTATTATTACAGCTATAAGCATATTTTACGCTATCCATCATCCAATACAAGTATTACAGCCTACAAACCAAAAGAGAGGTAGGTAAATATCGATTATTATTACAGCTATAAGTATTTTTTTACAGTATGGATCTGTCAATACATGTATTACACCCTACAGACCGAAAGAGGGATAGGTAAATATTGATTATTATTACAGCTATAAGTTTTTTACGTTATCGATCATCCAATACAAGTATTAGAGCCTACAACCGAAGGTGAGTTAGGTAAATATCGATTATTACTGCAGCTATAAGTCTTTTTACGTTATCGATCATCGAATACATGTATTACAGGCCAAAAACGGAAGAAGAGGTAGGTAAATATCGATTAGTATTACAGCTATCTCTTTTTTACGCTATCGATTATCCTATACGTGTATTACAGCCTACAAACCGAAGGTGAGGTAAGTAAATATCGATTATTATTACATCTATAATTATTTTTACGCTATCGATCATTCAGTACATGTATTACAGCCTACAAACCGAAGGAGAGGTAGGTAAATATCGATTATTATTACAGCTATAAGTATTTTTACGGTATTGATCATCCAATATAAGTATTACAGCCTATAAAACGAAGGAGCGGTAGGTAAATATCGATTAGTATTACAGCTATGTCTTTTTAACGCTATCTATTATCCTATACGTGTATAACGAAGGAGAGGTATGTAAATATAGATTATTACTACAGCTATAAGTCTTTCTACGCTATCGATCATCCACTACAAGTATTACATCCCAAAAACGGAAGAAGAGTTAGGTAAATATCGATTATTATTATCACAGCTATAAGTATTTGCTACGTGATCGATCACCCAATACATGTATTACAGCCTACAAACCGAAGTAGAATTAGGTAAATATAGATCATTATTACAGCTATAAACCTTTTTACGCTATCGATCACCCAATAAAAGTATTAGAGCCTACAAACCGAAGGAGAGGTAGGTACATATCGATTATCATAATCTACAAGTCTTTTTTACCCTATCGATTAACCAATACAATTATTACAGCCTGCTAACCGAAAAAGAGGTAGGTAAATATCGATTATTATTACAGCTATAAGAATTTTTTACGCTATGGTTCATCCAATACAGGTATTACAGCCTACAAACCGAAGGAGAGGTAGGTAAATATCGATTATTATTACAGCTATAAGCATCATTCACGCTATCGATCGACCAATACAAATATTACAGCCTACAAACCGAAGGAGAGAGAGGTAAATATCGATTATTATTATTACACGTATAAGTCTTTTTTACGCTATCGATCATCCAATACAAGTATTACATTCTACAAACCGAAGAAGAGTTAGGTAAATAACGATTATTATTACAGCTATAAGATCCTTGAGTTTCTTAAGTGAATTTCAAAGACAATATTTAGGTAATTGGACATAGTTTTATTCAAATACATGTGTGCCATTTTCTTCCAGCAACTTTGGCCAATTCCGGACCATTTCCATTGATTGTTGGCTTTAATCGGTGTAAGCGGGAATAGTACTTTTCTGAATTCAGCATTTGATTTTGCGGAAGAAACAAGTAATATGCACTTTGTTGTTTGAATCCCACCAGATAAACAGCATCGTCTTCTTCAGATGCAGATCGCCATTTCGAATAGCTACCAGTGGTTTATTTCCTATTCCCCATTCTTATAAATAAACAATTTTTCGCAGTTTAAAAATGCAATCTATTATATTTTTCTGTTAAATCTTTCGGTACATCGTAGTGATTAGCTCATCCAAGGGTTTTCTGATGCTTTTCAAATCTTATATCGGATATGTGGAGTATCTCTTCGATGTCCGTGTTGTGGGGACTTGATTATTTTTTATCATTGTTTCAATTTGGTCATCACAGATGCACTAACACCAGAACGGGCACATAACATATTTGCGGTTTTTACAGCTACTTACTTTTCTTTCTAGAAATTAAAATGCATCAAATGACGAAAATATATTTCATATTTTTCTTTTTTTCACTTTTAACAGAAAAATATTTAAATTTAACAGTCCACCTACAAATCTTATGCAAAGACGTATCAAAATATAACACTTGAAAAATATGTATATCTCATGAATTTCAGTCACGTGTGAAACGAAATCACGTGTAAAAACCTCACCTTTAGGAAAGGAAGTAATGAAGAAAAGAAAGTCTATATAAAAATCAAAATCAATGGAAAGAGATTAAAAATGTTGTCCAACAAACGGGGGGAGGGTTGGGTCGCTGCGAAAGGATCTGAATGGAAAAAAAACGACACAGACGAAAGAAAAATTGAAGGAGAAAACGAATTAAACAAGAAAGAGAACGATTTGAAAAAAATATTTTGGAAAAAATAAAAAATAATAGCAGGGAAATTATAAAATGGAATGAGGCAAGTTCTGAAAAGAAAGCAGTTTTACAAAAGTAAGGGAATCCCTCATTTCCTGACCGGAAGTTGAAAATAGTTTTCACAGTGCACAAAAAGAAGAAAGAAATTTTCAAAATCTGTTTGTTCTTTCATAGTCAAATGTAAACGACTAATATTTTCACGGCCACTTTAAAATACGGTTTATCAGAATAAACACGTTTTTCCTTTATCGATTCGTATACAATTACATATCAAAGTTTTAAAAGATTGGCTATTAGTCGGAACAGAGTAATTTTGCCCACGACAGACTTTTTTGTTTTAAATCACATATCCATTCTGGAGGAAGGGAATCATGGCTCTCCAGAAATTCCGTTTGTTTATTCACCGTGAATTGCTAAGGCTTATTGGGTTGATTTTCTCTTGGTTTCTCTATCTTTGTGATTCACATATGTCCTTCTCCAAGACTATTATTACTTTAAGCTGCTACCTTATTATTCAACCCAAAACTTTAGGAAAGAAAAGATGGATTCATGCCTTTCCCTAAAAGTGAACGCAACTCATTATATGTGAATTTGAACTTAGCTTGCCGATTCAATTCCCGTTTCGATAGCCGCACATCTAACGACAGACAGAAATATTGTATAAACTTAAAATCTTCCATTGATTGATTTGTTTCTACGGCTTACCAAACTAGTTCCCTATGTATATTACGCATTTTTTCTTCAAAAATTATAAGCAAAATTAAGAGTGCGTGTTACGTACAGGTACAAAAAAATCTTTAAAAAATTGCTGTTTCATAGGTGGATTTCAGTTGCGAAATGACTACTCACCACAAACATACGACAATTTGACACTAACATTCGTTGATTGCGACAAATGTAAAATAAAGTAAGAATTCTCAAAAAACTAAATTAGAATAATATTATTCTATGTTTAAAACCAGTTTTTAATAAGACTAGGAAACGCTGGCCGTAATGAAATTGGAGAGGGTAAGCTTTTTCCCATACTTTCAGCGCAATTTTAGGGGTGCGTATTACGGATGGAGGTGTATTATACATGGGGAATTACGGTATTTCAAACCAGAAAATACATTTAGATTGTAAGATTGTTTTCATATAATATTGATTTACTCATACAAGTTCTACTAATTAACCCACAGATAGGGGGAGAAGAAGTGGATTCATACATTTCTTAAGGATATTTGCGCCTAAGTGAATATAACGAACCCGAAAGGAAGTTGTACTCGCTTCGCCGAATTTCCAATACCAAACTCCTATCCATTCAACAACCCGCACATCCAAGCTCACAACACCTGGTATTCCCAAGTGGTCACACATCCAGGAATTGACCAGGTTCGACCCTGCTTAATTTCGGAGGATCTTACGAGAACTGATGTTTCAACATGATATGGTGTCAATCTTTAAAATCTCTGATAACCACGGTGTATAGTATGCGTCACGGAAGCAAAGTATGGTCGCAATTCTGAGAAATAAAGAAATACACTCAATTAAGCGATTACAGAAAAAATGAAAATATATCGTCTAAAGCAAGAAGTAAACGAAAAAGATAATCGTGTCCTTTGATAAGAAAAAAGAAAAAAGAAATCACAGATGTAAGCCAAAAGGCCTGCTCGTAGCTAAGTTAAATGTATTTGTCGTACAGGCGCCAGTGACAAGTGTTTAAGTCCAAGGAAAAATGTCATGATTATTACGCTGATTTTCAAGGTAGGTTATCTACTTGAAATATAATCTAAAGTATGAAGAAAAAATTCAGTAGATGTAAAAATGAAATGAATGAAAGATAAAATAAAAAAGGAATGAAAGATGAAATAAAAAAGGAAGGAATATAAGATAAAATAAAAAAGGAATGAAAGATAAAATGAAAAAGGAAGGAAGGAAAGATAAAATAAAAAAGGAAAGAATGAAAGATAAACTTAAAAAGGATGAAATGAAAGATAAAATAAAAAAGGAAGGAATGAAAGATTAAATAAAAAAGGGAGGAATGAAAAATGAAATAAAAAAGGAAAGAAAGATAAAATAAAAAAGGAATGAAAGATAAAATAAAAAAGGAATGAAAGATAAAATAAAAAAGGAAAGAATGAAAGATAAAATAAAAAAGGAAAGAATGAAAGATAGAATAAAAGGAAAAACCGAATGAAAAATAAAACATGCTAAAAAAAGCAATTCGCAAACTATTTTGTAATGTTAAAACCTCAACCGTATAAAGAAAGAAAGGAAAAAAGAAAACTCGAAAGAAAGAAAATTGCAAAAGAAAAAGCAAATAAGCAAATTAGAAAGAAAATAAGCAAATTAGAAAGAAAATAACAAAAGAAAGAAAAAAAAGAAACAAGTAATAAACAAAACAATACAGAAAACGAAAGATTGAAAGTAAGAAAACAAAAAAAAACGAGTAAAGACAGATTAAAAAGAAAGACAATGCAAAAAAGAAAAAAATAACCCGAACAAGAAAGGAAGAATAGGGGGAAATGAATAAAAAGAAATAAAAAAGAAAAATGAAAGGAGAAAATAAAAAGAAATATGGAAAGAAATAAAATAGTAAAAAGAAAAGAAACAAACAAACAATAGGAGAGAATAAAGAAAGAAACAAACAAAAGACACAGAATGAAGGAAGGAAATAAAGAAAGATAAAAAAAATACAAGAAAAGACAGTAAAAATAAAGAAGACATGCAAGCAAGAAAGAAAATCAGAAAAAAAGAGTAAAACGAAATAAGAAAGAAAAAGAAAGAAAGAAAGAAAAAAGAATTAACGAGAAAGAAAATAAGAAAAAATCAAAGGAGAAGATAAGAGAGAGGAAAGGAAGAAAAGAAGAAAAACTGAGAAAAATGAACTAAAAAAATAGAATTGAAGAAACAATGGCAGTCCGTGTGAAAATCGTCAACGAACGTAAGAAGACATCCACAATTTGATGGAAGACAAATGTAAAAGGCGGGTCCCTTGTCCTCGCTTCTCACCTGCAGCAATTTCTCTGCATTTCTATGTCTGCCAATAAGCACTGGTTATATGTCTCGAGACCGGATTGCGTTATTCAACTGGCTTCTTGAGTTTCCTTCGACGCAATTCCTCCACGAATAGACGCGTAAAAATGTTGCTGGGAAGTTAGGCTGGACTGCCTATTAGCTTCTTTGTCAGTGAAGAGGCTAGTTACCAGAACTCCGTTTCTGGCATATATGTACGTTAACGGGGCGAGGCGTATATCTTGCAGACCACTGCTAGGGAATTCACTGATTCTGCTATGACAGTGCAATTGTACACATTTAAGTCATGTTTAAGTAGCATGAACACACTATTTACGCAAACTGACATACACAATATCTTAAATACAGGGTGTATCAAAAATACATTCACAAACTTGGACTACGGGTTCCTCACACTACAACAGGGACAAAATCAATATAAACATATGCTCGCAAATACTTCGTTTTTGAGTTAAGTTTAAAGAAATTTACCAGTAGACGGCGCTGTTTTGTCATATAGACTAGGTTACATTTGACATTCGTGTACATTTGTGGTTAGTCTGTCTTCAACGTTTAGCGTGTATAGTAGAGAGTTAACTGAGAAGTGTTCCATTTAACAATGGCAGGATATTCATATCGTGAGCAGGCAGATATAACTTTTACATACGGCCACGCGAATAGTAATGGGCGCAAGGTTACTCGGTTGTATCAGATTGCATTTCCAGACTGAAGGCAGGCGAATCATCGAAACTTCGCTGCTGTTTATCGTCTGTTATGTTTATGATGCTGTTTATTGTTGAGACAGTGGTATCACAAACTATGGATTATGTAAGACCGAGATACAGGTGGCCAGGAAGAACACATTCTACAGACTGTCATTGCAGGTATCAACACACGTCAAGTGACTCTAGCCTGTTGTACATCTCATAGTAGCGCATGGAAGATACTTCAAGAGCAGTATCCATACCATTTCGAATGTGTGCAGAGTCTTTCACCCGCTTTTATGAATGGTTTAATGCACAATCTGTGGATCCGTTGTTTGTTTATGGATTAGGCAACATTTGGAAGCGATGGATTAAGAAATTTACACAAACAAAATTTGTGGGCAAATCAGAATCCCCATGGTACAATAACGGCTAGACAAATGCATCAGTTTACGATTAACGTGTGGGCTGGAATTGTTCTACAATCATATCTTACAGAAGCTGTCTACAGGGACTTTATTTCGAAAACACTTGCGAACTTGCTAGAGGATGTACTTCTGCTAACACGAAGACGTATTAGGTCCATGCATGATGGGCCTCCAGCACATTTTAGTCACATTTTTCGTGATGTAATGGCTGGCATCTACCACGAAATATGGATAGGTAGGTGAGGAACGGTTCCATAGCGTGCACGTCCCCCCGACCTCAGTCCTTTGGGTTTTTTTTTATCTGTGGCGACACCTAAAACAATTGGTTTATGCAGCAGACATTAATAATGCATAAACGCTTGATCAATATGTCATGGGGTCCTGCGAAACCATTCGACACTATGTGGGAGTATTTGACCGGGTTCGCTAGTCAATAATCCGACGTGTGCATGCTTGTGTAGACGCAATCGGAGGACATTTTGAACATGTGTTGTGTTGAGGTACAACAATGATCTTTCGGACATATGTTTGCATGGACATTTTACCTTGTTTTGGTGTCAGGAACCCACCCCCCAAATTTTGTAAAAGTATTTTCGATACATCCTGTATATGACTGAAACTACCGATGTTCGATCCCACGTAGAAGACACAGTATTTAGAATACTGATTTTCAGGGTATGCTATAATGCTTTTACTTTTCTCTTTTGTTAGAATACCGAAATATACTAAAATTATCCATAAAATTCTGTAGAAAGGGCGCCTACCATCGCGATCGTCTGTCACACTATTCCGCATGTCTAATGTGTTCGACTGACAGGCTTTGTCTCTATATTATGGCCATTTGCCAAACTATTCTAAGATGAATAAATATCTATATACATGGTTGATAAAATATCCCGTTTGACTTAATTATGTTCGGTTTTCTTAGATAATATATTATCATTTCATATTAAAATGATATTAGGACTGAATAATTTATTTTAAAATTCTATTTATTTTATTGCACCTCCCAACATACCATTTTACGATCCTTAAGAAAGCGAACAGAAAAAGAACTGATTCCAAGGTAAAGGGAGAAGTTCAAAATACGATAAATGTTTATTCAGTATCGCTTATTAACGATCATATAGTGACGATCTGGGAATTGGGATAAGAAGCGAAAAACACTGCAAAGAATGTGAACAAGAAAATATCTAATAATCATATTTATCACGCTGTCACCTTTATTTATACCCATTTACTTCATCGCGTTCAATGTCTTGATATTGATGGTAGGCCGATAACCGTAGACTCAATTTGAAGCATCAGAGGCTTTGCAGCAGGTTTTGTCAGCTGTAGTCTAAATAACGCGATTTTATAGCAAGCATTATCAACATGGGTCCTTAGAATTATTTTAAATAGACCTGAAGACACCAAGATCAGTATAGTAATTAGTCAGGACTTATATTTTCTACTGCATTTTGCATTTGTAAATAAAATGTATTTCTTTATTGTATCGAAATTCTATTTCTGTTTATATGGGCCCATAATTTTTTTACAAGGAAGAAAAAGTTGAGAAACACTGATTTTTAGGCTGGCAAAATCAGTAGACATAGATGGAAAGAACAGACTTTTTATTTAATTTCACCCCAAACAATGCGATAATCCCAGGAGTTACTGGAAGTGAAAAAATCAGAAGGCTTTAGTGGGTAGAATGGACTATAATATAAGAGGTTCAAGAAGACAGAATACGGCAATTGACGTTGCATTTTAATTTTGGAATAAATGTAGGTGGCATAGGAGCAAGAAACGGGAAGAGAGTTCCACAGGTGAAAAGTGCAAGAAAAGAAAATATTAGAATAGAACTTACGGTTCCATCTAGCTACTTCAACAGGAAAGCGATGAGACTTTGTTTCTGATCTAATAGTACCTTTAAATTTCTGCGGTTGAGGTACCAAGTTCATTAGAACAATTGCCCTGAAAATATTTATAGAAAATGCAGATGTAGCTATGCCACAGCGGAGGGAAAGTGACTGAAGTCGATATGCCAAGCCAAGGATAAATAGCATGACAGATCTCTCTATACATTTTGTCGAGAATCTCGAGACAATATCCTGAGAATTTAGAAAATGAAGCAACGTACAGAAATTCAGTTAATTCAAAGACTGGTTGATATATACATACATAATTACAATTTCTTTCACCTACCATATCTGACACAAGATAATTTTTTATTGAGTACCTAGGTAAAGTTCGGAAAGACAATGATTTTGATTATCATGTCGCTCAAACTGTTAACGTGCATATACATATATATATATATATATATATATATATATATATATATATATGGGTATTGACGTGGATAAATGAAATAACTAGATATTAGCAACCGTGTATAAGTGTGTTAAAGTGCATACTACACAGGTAAGCGAATAAATATTTACTCAATTTAAGCAGTAAACAAAACAGTGCTCAATGTGATTAGACAGAGCAATGACGTATATATTAATAAATATACATATACCTACGTTCGATACCTATACTATATATAGTATATTTTTAAAATAAAAAAGTAAAAGAAATACCATATATATTATATTTTTAAAAAGATCATTGTAATTTATCTTCATTCGATTGGTTGTCTTCGGAAACTATGTGAACTTCCCGAAAGTGAGCTTCTTAATACCCATTGATTCATTTGGATTTCCTCTTTGGTCGCCGCTGGTCATCCCTCCCGTCCCCTGAGAATAGTGTTCTTACTTTATATATGGATTCATTTCGTTTAGGAAATATTTTGTTTCATTTTTTGGAAAGTGCTTTCCCTGTTCTTCCAGTGAACGTTCTAAATACAAGACATAGATTCATTCTGATTGGTTCTCTATCTTCCAAAGCACTATTCCTTGGTCTTCGGAAAATATAGTCTATTATCATACATTGATTTATTCTAAATAGTCTATTTATATTCAGGTGTCGTTCTTTTCAGTGTTTCTACAATTATGCATTGACTCATTCTTTGTATACTAATTATTTAGTATAGGGCTTTTCGCAAAGTATTCTTACCATTTTGTATTGATTCACTTCAACTTGTTTCTTTGTACTTCGAATTTATCAAATCCGTTCTGCCTTTAATTCTGTTGCTATTATAAACTGATTAAATCTATAATTTCTCTTGCAAAATCGGTTCACACCTGCTTTCTGGAAAATATTCTTCCTGTTATAGATTGATTTACTTTGACTATTAAAAATGGCTTCAAGCGAATGAATTACGTATGTCGTAGAAAAGGGGCCATCCTTATTCGAGTCTTGTGAACTGACACTATAGAATCACAAAGAATGGTGCCAAATAAAATAACACACATTATTTGAGGACTTTCAACAGAAGCAGCATCTAAAATGGATATGTCATAAAATGTTGCGTGTTCCACATAATATAGGACTAAATATGGGGAAGGAAATCCACATGAATACTGGAAAGAACGATAACAGTTACCAGTGTGGTTGTTACCCCCAGTTAACTTTGCCAAAAACATTCGTAGAGTATGCTGTTTAAGTCTATGAAATCGCAAGCGTATTCTATTTTCTATCCTTACTTCTAAATGTAGACAACCGTACATAAAATACGCTACCGATGGGGCGCGTTCGTTTCTTTGGTCCTCTGTTGATTTTGAACTCTTTCACACACGCACATACACATACATGTCTATCACACATGTTTATTTCGGGCATGCACACGCAAACTAACAAGAACATTATTACAGCTTATGTCAAAGTCATTTCCTTTCATTACAATTGTGCACACATGCAAATACCTTTGTTAGTATAGGCATTAATTATCGTTTGTTTTAAATTTGTTTTAAAATATGTAATTTTCCATCAAAATTAGATTTGACTAGTCTGCTGAATGGCTTCTGATAAGCAAACTGTGAATATTGGCATTACAATTAAAGATAAGGAGAACAGATATTACACTATGATCTCATCGCCATGAACAAAGAATGATGAAATGCGTAAATCGAGTAGCAATGATTGTTCGGTTAATGAATGCTTAATGTTTCTTTACTCAAAAATAGCCACAGTTACCTCTAAAATTAGATATGAGAATAACAGATATTACACTTTGATCCCATCGCCATGATCAGAGAATGAAGAAATGCGTAACCCGAGTAGCATTGTTAATATTTTTATTGTCATTATCAGTTTGTCTTTCCAATATGTCCGCTGCTTCCTTCCGAAAAAAAAATTCATATTCTACATTAGTTTATTCCTTATTGTCCATCTCTTGGCAACATTTCCGCCGTCATAACTTTTGACTTTCAAAAGTTCTGTTACATTTTTAGATCATTTTTTGGCCTGTTGTCTTTATTCTATTAGTCGGCCAATTGCAATTTCCAATCCATCGAAATTAATGTTACTATTTATCATTGATGTTTCAATCCGTCTGTTTGTGATATTTACATCTTGATCTGAAGAACTTTGAAAATAAAATCGACAAAAACGATTAAACCTAATCAATATAAACACATTAATAATGCTTTTAGTTTGATAAAATGATTGTCATTGTTGCTCTTCTCTTTTGCTTTCAGTATATTCATCTTCGTGTTCGTGTATGTCAATATACTGTGTACACTGCGGCGGAAACTATTCTTTACAGGCTTTCAAAAATGCATGCTTAAAGATATAAAAGGAATTCAAATCTCCTGAACTATGGCCTTATTTCATCCATTCTATAATGATCACAATATCAGATATTAATTCATCTCGCTTATTAAACTGCTTTGCTTCTTTTATTCTCTTTCACACTGTTGTCTTTCTCTCCTTTTTATCATCTTTCTCGTTACATCTGTCTCTCTATCTATCTCTCTCTCTCTCTCTCTCTCTAATACACACACACACACACATATATATATATATATATATATATATATATATATATATATATATATATATATATATATACACACTCATATACACATTCAGAAGTGAGAATGTAGGTGTAGTTAAGTAAAAAGTATCGTTAGTAGGTTTAGTTTACTTGGTCTACAATATTGTCATGTCTATAAGAATAAATAACAGACATATTCTTCCAACGAGGCTGGGTCAACTCATTCTTCTATTAAAATTCGTGACCTTGCTATAATGACCTCGAATCAACATCATTCATTCAGTTTATTCTTTATAAAAGTAAAACGTCGAACGAATACAATAAAAATTAAATAGTATACCGGAAATTTTTTTCGACTTTTCGCGAAAAAGTCATTATAAAATTACCCAACAATTCAGTCACTTGAGTAATAAAATATTACTTTCTCTGATGTCCAATTGCAAAACTCTTTTTACAGTCCAGTCATCGATTATCGATCGTGTGCCATAATTAAAGCATACCTTGTCTCACCATGATACATGACTGAAGGAAGAAAAAAATAAGAAATGCGAAGAAATGAAAACAAAATAGCGTAGATTTAAAACAAACGAATCAAGGAAAACAAAAAGGGAGTCATTTTTTATAAACAATTGAAAAATGGAAGGAAGAAAAAGTCAAAAGATAAAAAAATACAAAAGAATGAAAAAGAAAGCGAAGGTGGATACGGATGAAAGAAAACAAAACAAGAAAGAAGAAAGAGAAGAAAGATTAAGAGGAAGAAAGGAAGAACCAACTAGATTTTTTTTAAAAAGAAGTGTGAGGTAAATCTGCAAAATAAAAAAGAAAGAAAGAAAGAAAGAAAGAAGAGAAGGCAAAAAAGAGAACATTATTTAAAAAAATGTAAAATATGCAACTTGGAGTGAAGAAAGAAACATTTAGCTCGGAGATGCCAGCAAACATTTCTGACTTAAGTGGTAAGAGAAAGAAGGTTTTCTTCCTGAAGAGAATCCAGTGCATAGCCAAAGCGTCGAAGCGCCGACATTGTTTGCATAAGATTAACTCATGCGAAAGATTCCATTTGCCTTTGGTAGGAGGAACGCGCCCAGCTCATGTTATGGTGAAAGCGAAACAAATGCATAGTCGTCCTTGACGGATTGTGTGCTGAGCAATAGACGAAGGAAGACATGTGTATCCGTGTTTGCCTGAAATGAAATGTGTGGAGCTGATTCAAGGATTATGTGCCCGAGATTATATTTTGCATGCGATTATAAATTTGCATGTACAATGGGTACTTCATGCATATATTTTTAAATATAAAACGAAAATACAACTTTTTGTGCGTATGTATGTATGTATGTGTGTGTGTGTGTGCACAGATATTATGAATATCCGTTTTTACAGATATATACAAGCCTTAGATTAGTCAAATACAAGTCCGAGATATCTAAGAATATTGTACTGCACCAATTTTCAAAATCCGAGATAGCTAAGAATATTGTACTGCACCAATTTTCAAAATCATTTCACCCATGCAAGGTAATAAAGCCACTAAGACGCAAGGGTTACATAATGTTAGAGAATATGTCAAAAAGTACTATTGAGGACAGAGAACAATAAAACAACAAGAATTATGAAGCCAGAAGATAACGATTGACATTGAATTTAAATTTTTGAAGATCGAAGTTGACACTGAAGCAAAAAGCTCGAAGAGATTACCACACGCAAGAAGTGCAAGAGAAGAAAATGTTAACATAGAACTTACGGTTACATCTTGATATTTCGACTGTAAAATGATGAGACCTCGCCGCCAATCTATGACTTCGCTTAAATTCATAAACGCTATGAAAGTATTTATAGAAAATTCACAGGAAAGCTACATTACGGCGGTGGGAAAGTAACTGAAGCTGAGATGCCAGATCATGACTAATAACATTGCACATTATTTTTGAATTTTATGAAGAAATTCTGAATATATAGCAGTATCACCAGATCAGATGTGTCAGCAGTATTCAAAGAATGGACGAATAGCAGACTAGTAGATAATTATGTTAGATTCTGGAGATAAAAATTGTCTCGCACGTCACATGAGTTTTCTAGAGAGATATGTCTGCCATTTCTAAAGATTCGTACAGAACTACGTATCACTGAAACCACGCAACCGGCAATAATTCACTTTTGGTCAGACGTTATTATGTTCAAAATGACCAAAGATATGACGGTGCCACTTGGATATAGACCAATCTACGAGGGACAGGTGTTCAGTAGCTGCGAGACTTAAAAATATGTTAGATATATTCTGTAGAGAAAAAGATGATTACAATGATAGAGTAAACAAAATTATCTAGCAGCAGAACTAGAATAAAATTCAATATAATCTTTCGGCTCCATGTCAGCAGAAAACGTTCGAACGAGAAGGCAGAGAGCGTCATTTTCTGGAGGTTAGCATCAGCCAAGGTGATCAAAGACAAAAAAGGTCATCTCAGGCAAATAAGATACAGCAACTCGTACCTTGTTATTTAGATCAACTGCTAATGTAACCTATTCAAAGCGATCAGACTAACCAATGACAAGAGTAAATAGTTGTGGCATAAGCAAAGAAAACGTGTTGAGAACTGATGACATCAGGAAGGAGTAAATAGTGGTGTCATTAGCATAGATACCGAGTTGAGAACTGATGACATGAGGAAGGAGTAAGTAGTTGTGTCATTAGCATAGATACCGAGTTGAGAACTGATGACATGAGGAAGGAGTAAGTAGTTGTGTCATTAGCATAGATACCGAGTTGAGAACTGATGACATCAGGGAGGTGTAAGTAGTTGTGTCATCAGCATAGACACCGAGTTGAGAACTGATGATGTCTGGATGGTGCAATAGTTGTATCATAAGCATTGGTACCTTGTTAAGGACTGTTGGCATCAGCTAGGAGTAAATAGTTTTGAAACTAGCATACATACCGAGTTGAGATCTGATGACATCAGGAAGGAGTAAATTGTTTTGTCAGCAGCATTGATATCAAGTGGAGTACTGATAGCATTAGGAAGGAGTAAATAGTTTTATGAGCAGGATTGATATCAAGTTGAGAACTGACGATCTCAGTAAGTAGTAAATAGTTTTCTCATCAGCATTGCTATCATTTTTACAACTGATGGTATCAGGAAGGTGCAAATAGTTGTTTCATCTTCATAGACACCGAGTTGAGAAGTGAAGACATCTGACATCTTGTAAATTGTTGCGTCACATTATATATCAATTTAAGAAGTTATGAAAACAGGAAGGAGTAAATATATGTCATCAGCATAGATATCAAGTTGAGAACTGATGACAGCAGGAAGGAGTCAATAGTTGTGTCATCAGCATAGATACCGAAGTGAGAACTGATTACATCATGAAGGAGAAAGTAGTTTTGTCATCAGCATAGACACAGAGTTGAGAACTGATGACATCAAGAATAAGTAAATAGTTGTGTCAGCAGTTTAGATAGCCAGTTGAGAAATGATCACATCAGTACGCAGTAAATAGTTGTGTTATCACCATAGATACCAAGTTGAGAACTGATTACACCAGAAAATTCTTTGATGAATATTCGAATCAACGTACGTCCAAGGATATACCCTAGAAACCTCTGCATCGATACCAAATTTCTTGAATGTATAATTAGAAACATTTCACTTTCCGCCCCCAAAATCTTTAAAAATGCCATGTGTTCTAACACTGATAGAGAGTAGGCATTATTTCTGCTACAAATAAATCTACCTTGTTCACGAATATTCTAAAATTGTCTCCAAATTACTGAAATCGCTTCTTCGTCTCAGATATTCTAAACCCAGTATTGCGGCTGATACTTTATGCACGCATAGAAAGAATGGTTCCCTTTTTCCAGCACTGAAACGTATTCTTTAAATATTTCTTCGCGCCGATGTTTACAAAAAACATTCCCATATTTTTTAAATGGTAGATGGTTCGATTATAATATAGGAAATTTTTCTTCCTTATTAGTTTGAATCTTACATAATTTCCCTTTTTGTTTTTAAGGACCTGCTTTGTTCTTCGGGCTAATGACATGTTTAATCCAATCACCCGGTTTGCTAACTTTCCCTATCTTTTCTAAGTGTTTGTTATATTGGAATGTGTTTAACATCTTTCCTAATTCCAGAGGACTGGTACATTGCTTTCCACGAATGACTATTTAACTTCACCATCCGTGCCCGAAAAACCTTCAGCCTGGGTTTATCTTATAACAACGTTTCACCAGGATACTTTGCAAACCCATTTCGTACTTGTTATTTTATGACTCCTTGACCATTAAAAAAGTAGGTATTTCCTAGCTATTCCTATAGCGTTATTTCCTTGCTTGTACTCCCATAACATGATGTGACGTAAACTCCAAATGTCATGATGAGTAGTTCGGATAATATATTCTTCCTTACAATTGGTTAACAATAAGTCGGAAATTACTCATTCGGAATATGAGAGCAGAATACTACGGTATGTATGTGTGTATACATACATATATATATACATATATATATATATATATATATATATATATATATATATATATATTAGGTTGGTGCAAAAATAATGTCGTTTTTTGACGTTCAACTTCAAAAGATCATAACTCCTTTCATAATAAACTTTATTAATCGAAATAAGAACCATTAGAATCGACACATTTTTGCCAACGAGAAACAAGTTTATTTATCCCATTAGCATAGAAATCCGGAGTTCTGGAAGCGATGAAGTCATTGAAGGCCGATTCGGCATCATCTCGGCTTTTGAAGCATTTTTCGCGCAGGAAGTTGTCCAGAAGCTTGAAAAAGTGATAATCGGTGGGCGAGAGGTCCGGTGAATATGGCGGATGAGGCAGAGTCTCGTAGCCCAATTCGGTCAGCTTCTGCAGGGTCAGTTGTGCAACATGCGGGCGAGTGTTGTCGTGGAGGAGAATTGGTCCCTTCATATTGACCAATCTCGGGAGCATACGTTGGAGCTTCTGGTGCATTTCGTCAATTTGTCGACAGTACTTCTCCGCCAGAATCGTTTCGCCCGGATTCAAGAAGCTGTGATGGATGAGACCGGCCGCAGACCACCAAACAGTCACCATAACCTTTTTTTGTGCAATTTCGGCTTCGGGAAGTGTTGTGGAGCTTCTCCGGCATCCAACCACTGTGCCGAGCGTCGCCGGTTTTCGTAGAGGATCCACTTCTCATCACACGTCACAATCCGCTCGAGAAATGGGTCGTGTTTGTTGCGCAGAAGGAGCGTAGAAGACACCTCAAAACAACGAATTTTTGATTATCGTTCAATTCATGTGGCACCCATTTATCCAACTTTTTTTACTTCCCTATTTGCTTTAAATGGCGAACGACTGTTGAGTGGTTGACCTCGAGTTCAATAGCAACTTCTCGTGTGGTTTTGCGAGGATCGGCTTCAATTAAGGCTTTCAAATGTTCGTTATCAACCGCAGTCGGCCGCGACCGTCTTCATCTTCGAGGCTCTCGTCACCATTGCGAAATTTCTTGAACCACTGTTGTGCCACACGTTCGTTAGTGGTTCCTGGGCCAAACGCATCATTGATATCACGAGTTGTCTCGGCAGCTTTTCGGCCTAGTTTGAACTGGAACAAGAAAATCGTGCGGATTTGAATTTTGTCCATGCTGTCGAAAAGCCTGCAAAAAATGAATGAAGAGATTGAGAACGATAACGAATAACACGATTCGATAGAGCGAAAAACGCGCTTCAAAATGATATATAACATGGCTATATATATCAATGAATTCAGAAATCATATATAAAAGTAACATATGTGAGAAAACGACATTATTTTTGCACCAAACTAATATATATATATATATATATATATATATATATATATATATATATATATATATATATATATATATATATATATATATATATATATGATCTGCCAAACTATGCTAAAATCTATTCTAAAACAGTGTCGGCATTACGTAAAACGAAATATCCAAATAACCAACTCATTCGAATATTTCTTTTGTTAGATTTCTCAACCTTGTTTTAATATCCCCTCCACCTGGAAAATCCACTGATACAAACCTCTTCTTTCAACACCCCTGCTCAGCAACATTACACTCTGTAAACTCATTCCAAAGCTGGAAATATAGAAAAAATGGGTAGAATTTGAATAAATCTTCACAAAATGAAAGACAATATTTTTTTTTAATTAATGCAATAAAAGGAAACATAATTAAAAGGTACAAGAGAAAGTCTTCAACTCTTGTAGTTGGCAAGAGAAAAAGAAACATGAAAAGAGAAAATGTTACTCTAGTATACAACATTACCAAAATACTATACTCTACAACGATTCTATAGTATAAACTAATTTGTTCCAGGTCCTCACATCTCAAAACTCAATCTAGGAATCTAATATACAGGCTGTCCATATTCGTGTGAAATTTTAAATACTTGTAGCTTTGTAACGATAAGAACGCTTGATATGTCTAGTTTTTTTTTCTTGTCCTCGAAAAATGAATTTATTATTTTTTTCACCTACTATTTTATTAAATTTCTTGGATCCTCAAAATTACTTCTTTTTTTGCAGTATAACTGTCTACCTCCATTGCATTTCTTTTTATGGGGACATGTGAAAAGTAATGATTATTCGACTAATCCTCGATCTTTAGAGGAAATGCAAACTAGCATAATTGATGTGATTGATAGCATTGCTGACAATCAGATACAAAATGTCTTCCGAGTACTACAGAATCGTATTACCTGTGTAAAACTGATCCAAGTAATCTCTTTCTGACAAAGACTCTCCGTACAAGCCGCAACGCGTTCAAGATCGAACTCAACTCTCTTGCGTTGTGATGTTTATGCTGATCTCGAAAACAAAAAATTGCATATATTCACCCACTCTCCCGAATTCTCCTAGCTCAGAGACCGTGTCTTACTAAAATTAATGTCTCAGGACGGCCATATTTCTTTTTCCTTTTCTCCACTCGCTTTGTACGCCAGGCATATACGTGCTCGCTTTGCCGCACGAGGTAAGTCGCCTGCTCTTCTACAGTATCATTTGTATTCGTAATGATGGTGGACATCCCAATAATAAATTTAAATAACTCCTCTTATTCTTTTTCAGATCGTTTCTATCATGCATAATTACATAGCTACAACTTTTTTCAATGGCACCTGGACTTTATAGAGACATAATATTGGACACACCAACAACATTAGGGAAACACGAGGAAGGAAATACAAACCTATCAGAGATAGAAAACGTTTTTAATATATTTAAAATTATGTCATCGTCACCATCTCTTGGAATGATTGGATAACACATTGACATAACTGTGTGTGCGTTTGGGTATCTCAGTCGACAAATAGTTTCACAAGTTCAGATACACGTTTCTTAAACTGACCCATGAGTCCAGCGGCATGGAAGTTTCAGGCCGGCCAGGTAAAGATCAAATGAAAAGCATAACATTCTCTCATTTAACAGCATCGTTTTCAATTCTGTTTTCATTCTTCTAGACTGGCTACTACTCACAGCTACAAAACAGAGTATACCGTTCTTTATAATCCATAGCTGAGTGGAAAATAAATGAATGCATACCTTTCTGAAGTGCAAAAGTGAAAGTAATAGACACAGTCAGAACTTGAACTCGGATCGTAGATGTCAAAACTAAAACTCTTGCGTTATCTGTAAAATCAATATAAAATAATGTAAATACACGTAAAAAGAAAGCTGAATATATATTGAGCTGATCCAGGCACATGTTTTTGGTAACTCGTTATGATTTATATTAGCAAGTATTTAGAAAGACTGGCTTCCCTAACTACAAATCTACTAGAAATCAATACATATATACCATCAATTATCTAGCAACTGATGGTCCACTAAATCTTTAAATCGCGACAAAGTTCCAAGAATTCGAATTGCATGCGATTGGCAAACTGATTCATTCAATTAATTCACATATAATTCGTATTTAATAATAGTTTAGGCCCTGAAATTGAATTCATATATGTGGGACAATGGTTTACAAATTAATCCAGTAAAATTCTACATCTCTTTTATGAAGTTTATACGAAGAGATTCTCAATAGTTGTGGGCATGTACCAAATAAAGCTGTACTTAATAAACACCTATATAAAAGTATGGTAATATCATTTTCATTGTATCAATAAATTTGCCAATTATGGTTACATAAAGAGAATATATATATACATCGTGCAGAAACTAATTCATCCACAAAACAGTTTTTTTACATTGGACTAAAGAATATAAAACAAATACTTATTAATAATAGCTTTCCAAACTATATAGTTGATAACAAATAAGATGCTTTCTTAGAAGTCTCAATGCTAAGCAAATAGAATATAATACTGCTTTAACTAATCCCAAGCATATTAATCTCATATATCGTACTCAAATGCATACTAATTATAAACTAGATAAAAATATACTAAAACAATTAGTAAATACTAATATATCTGCAACAGATCCTAGCAAAAAATGAAGTTAATCATATACTACACTAAATCTAGTATATCCAACTCAATTATTCGCAATGATTCTTCACCCCTGGTTAGCGATTTGCAAAAAAAGCAGCATAGTTTACAAAATCAAGTGCCCTTTGGGAGATTGTATCTCCAACGAATTAAATAATATTTATGTTGGTCACACCACAAACCCGCTTTCACGACGCTTGACTCTACATTTGAATGATAATTCTAACATTTTTAGGCATTTAAAACAACATGCCTGGCAGCATACACAATTCCGGAAAATCCTTGTTGGAAACACAACTATACTTAAACATGAAAACAATAAACAAAAACTAAAAATTCTTGAAGCTATATACATAAAACAGTTGAAACCTAACCTGAACAAAATAAACTATGAAATCTCAACAAATATTCTTCAATGTCTATAATAGAAAACAGAAGCCATTGGTTTATACCAACGGCTTCCGATACTTAATACTTCTCGTTTTCACTCTCGCGTGTCCATGTGTGACGTCACAAGCTGCGGAGCGATTTTCGCTTCCTCGTCTCGTATACACGAAGTTTGTCGTTGCTTTGAAATTTTTCATGCAACAAAAACAGACTATCATTATTGATTTGTCGGTTTATTGTTTAATATATTGAAATGTAATCGTCATCTTTGATAATGGCTTATGTAAGCCGAAAGCTTAGATCGGATTAAAAAACATGTATCAATATGGTGATTTTCTTTCGTCTTTCAATGATAATGTTATTAAGCTTATCAGACAATATGAAAGGAATTTACTTTAAATAAATAGACAAAACTTGTCTATATTATTATTGTCAGTCTTTCTTATTTCTTATATATATATATATATATATATATATATATATATATATATATATATATATTCAGCTGTATCAATTTTAGTTTGTAACCCTGGGTTTCACTTTTTTGCACTCATCAAACTGAATATTGTCTGCTGATCGCAAAAGCATGAGACAAACTAATATCCATGCAAATGAATATCTTAGTTCCATCACTAATATTGAGCACTTTCACTAAGTACCACGCATATATATAGCCATCCACAGACAGACTGTTTCGCTGTATCACAGTTCATCAGTGTGGCTAGACATCTGATTTCTTCAAGCCGGCCGATTTGGCATCACTCAGAGATTCTACCCCCCAAACTATCGTCACTTGGAAGAGAGAAAGGGAATAATTTTAACGTTTTTACTATGCGAAAGACGCCAGTATCTAGGAGAACTCGATTCGAGTAAAAGAGCATTAGTTTGGTATTTTTGTAAACGTCAGATCGATGTGGCTCAAGGGTTACTCAGTGAGGATCGAACTCAATATTCAGTTTGCAATTGTTCAAGCGAGACAAGCTTGCTAACCATTGCTCCACGTCAATATGCCCTAGTGGATTTCTAAGACTGAAAATATGGGACACTCACTATTCAGTTGTAAATGATCTCGCTTGTTAAGCTTGTTAATTATTACACCATGCCGAAGTGCCCGTCTATATGTATTAGTTTGAGTCATAAATCATATCCTTTTTTGTTTATTAACTTTATTCTTAAAAAATTAAAGTGTACTTTATTCAATTATATATTAACCATTAATTATAATGAATCTTAGTCATTTCTCAGACAGTTCTTCGAAACCTTTGGAGCAAAAATCCGCAGAATTGATATAACAAAACATTCGACGAACTCTTGAATCTGATTTTCATCAGATAAAGTTTTTTTTTCCGTCAAAAATAACGATGGAGAAAAGGTAATAATCTGTTGGTGTAAAGTCGGGTGAATATGGCGGGTGAGGCAGTATAGTCAAACAAAGATTAAGTTTTTTCCCTATGTTATTTTTGCTGTGTGCGGACCAGTCATGGAGAAGGACATCTTCATTTAACCCGTTGTCATTGCCGTGCAAAATTAGAGTCAGGTTAGTGTACTGTAATTTCTTTCTCAGCTATCACGCCTGATTAGCAATCGGGCGGATACATTCGACATTTCAACTGGTTACCTAAAATTGGAGTTACTTATAACTTAAGCAAACACACACACACACACACACACACACACACACACACACACACACACACACACACACACATACATATATATATATATATATATATATATATATATATATATATACATATATATATTGTGTATTTGAGCAGCAATCCTTCATTTATACATGTTTCACTGAAGACAGCAGACAAAGTACTGCGATTAAGCTTTTTATTTATTTTTTCTTGAGTTCGACAACGTGTTTTCTTTTCTGGACACAGAGTAGTGTGTAGAAACTGTCCAAATGTCCTGTAATTCCGAGCGCTTTCGGCTATACTTTTAGCCATTATCAAGGATGATTTTATTTTTACTTTTTAACTGGGTTGTGTGTATGTTTTTAGAGTTATGGGGATTTTTTTATATCCCGAACACAGCACATTGTGGCCGTGTTCGTAGTTAATATTATTGTTTTTTTTTTAAGGCTTCCATTATTTTTTCATCTTTTTAAATGTGGATGTGGGTATTATGTTTGCATTTTCTTCTAGTATGTTTCGGATGCAGTCTGGTAAGTTTGTGTGTTTGTTTAAATGATTTCTAATGGAGCTGTGGTCGGATAGGTGTAACGTAAAACATCTGGATAGGCATGTTTCCTTTCTTTCATCAAGCGGTCAGTTTTAGACCCACTAGAGTGACAGTGTGTAATCAGATTCTATTTTTCTTCAGATTAGATCATTTTCAGTAGTGGGCAGTAATGTGAATATATTTTCGGGGTGTATGATGAAATTTGTTTGACCTTGAATAACACTTATAAAAGCAGATATATTATCTACCTAGCTAGCTCACTGCTTACCTACTTATGGCAGATGTGCATTGCTTCCCATCAAAATACTCATCTTGGCCATCTCACAGCTCTTTTTCTTTTCAAAAAACATTCCGAGATTGTATTCCCTGTCGCGTGCTCCTCAATATCGTCTCTGGTCTGAGGTTTCCTCCTCATCTAATTTGGTTATAGTTTTGGGAAAAGCCAAATTTACAAGGAGAAAAATCTTGAAAGTTTGGTATTAGACAGGGAGAATATGATTTGTTTGCTTACAACGGAAACAGAATACACAAGATCACTCAACGGTATGTCACCATCGACTGTTCACTCATGCGCAGTATGGTCCCTTCTCGTTGCCAATTATGTCAAAATGACTGGATGATTTCCTCGTATGTATTCATGTGAGTATATATGGATATACATATGATAAAATGTATGTTTCTTATGTCTGCCAAATTTGTGCCATATGTTTAAAAGTTGTTTTTTCCGGCTTAAAGAGCCTAATATGTTAAAAGCCCTACTAGGTCTTACAATGATATCATATGATAGTCATACTCAACAAGGTAGCAGCCATCATGCATATATATATATATATATATATATATATATATATATATATATATATATATATATATATATATGTGTGTGTGTGTGTGTGTGTGTGTGTGTGTGTGAGTGTGT
The DNA here is from genome assembly GCA_964036315.1 of Acanthosepion esculentum. NCBI lineage: Eukaryota > Metazoa > Mollusca > Cephalopoda > Sepiida > Sepiidae > Acanthosepion > Acanthosepion esculentum. The sequence goes on from OZ038477.1 coordinate 13,798,929, forward strand.
GTGTATGTATGTATGTATGTATGTATGTATGTATGTATGTATGAATGTATATGGCCATTAAGCGAGTGGTTAGGACGTTTGCTTTCTGACCATGAAACCCGAGTTCGAATCTCACCATGGTCGATTTGTCAGAAAGGAGACTTCCTGAAGTTATCTGAATGGATGTGTTGGAAACCCAAGTCTTTTGAGTGGAATTGGGTAGACGGAATTCGTAGGGACCGACGATAGCTGTGCTAGCACGAAGTCACAAGTCATCGTGGCTGAGTTTATCACGCTAGATAACACGCTCTTTCCCAGAAACTGTAACTAAGGTGTGCCCAGCATAGGTCTAATGTGAATAAACACAATATTTACACGTATTTCTTTGAACCTTATTTCTCCTGAAAATCGTAAAAATTATGCTTTCATCTAAATAACTTAACAAATTACTCGATTCACTAAATATGCCCGCCATTGTAGTCAATAGGATCTGTTTCGCATCGAGCAGAAACTTTGCAATGATAAAATATTTTAACAGAAAGTAAAGTACATCCCAAATATCATTTTCGCCCTAGTTTATTTTGTATCACTCTGCTCATCATTATGTGGATAATTAATGAAAGATTTGATTTGAACTCCGATTGTGACTTTTTCAACAGAGCTTTTTTTATGAAGACATGATGTTTCAATACAATTAAGAAAGTGCATTTAAACAAGAATATCTTCTTAGAATTGAAGCCTCGTGTCTTGCTTTCATTTTCTCGACGCTCTTCAAATATGGAAAGTGGTGAAAATTTATTTTGTCAAGGCAAAACAATCATTCAGAATGTCTCCTTCAACACATTATTAAATACGTACAAGCCATTTTGTGGGCGTGTAATCACGTGCTTTGAACAAAACCCGATGATTGGACGGTGGCTGAAACAGAAAGAGAAAGGGGTTATCTTCTCGAATAGTGACATAATGGTAAAGAGTTTCCTTTCGTTTTAGCTTGATGACATTTCCTCTATTATAAATGCTCACGCAGTAAATAAACTGCGTTTCACAAAATTACCGATATTTAATGCTTGCTAATTTTGAAAGAGTAATGGTGGAGTAATGAGTAGCGGATCGGATTGAGTAATCGGCGAGCCGAGTTCTAATTCCAGTCAAATCAGTTACAGTCACTTACGTACTAATACTCTTGAAAAAGGTATAAATCCACTTCTTCCCTCTCCAGCTATGGGTATATAGCAGGACAGATCGGGTTCTATAGCCTTGTATGCCAACTGGTCTATCACAGAAAGAAATGGGAAAAGATCTGCTTTGTTACTCATGTATCGAAAGATACATGATCGCCTAGGCGTGTATCCCGCATGGTACATAAATGAATGAAAGGAGTCATGGAAATAATTCTGCTATTAATATGCAATGTATTTCACATAATATAAATAAATGAGCCGACGATGTAGAAAAAAGGAGTTACAAATGTTTTTAGATTTTCGTTTATTAGCCTGATTACTGTAACTCAAAGAAATGTTATATTGTCATTCAAATTTATAATTATAAAGAACACTCATCAAGTCTACAAAGAGAAATATTTTTTTTTTAAATGGAAACATTTTCACTGTAATGATGACAGATGAAATGTATGCTCCAATGCTTTGAAACAAGATTTGGAAGTTGCTTTACTTTGTTGCGTTATGCGTCAACTCTGCATTATATATCGGTAACTTCCTGTTAGGTACCCCAACACCGTACCCCAGACTGAATCAATGGCATCCAATTTTCTATGAGTTTCTTTTTATACTTTCTATTTCAAAAGGGACGTTAGTAGGCACCGCTTCTTAGTGGAAACAGGAAATATAGGGAGATAGAGAAAATGGATGCTAACAAGTGGTCTAGCCACATATTATATCCATGTGGTTTCTTGTCTCGTTACTGAAACGATAGCACACTAATAAATCTGAGTGAGGAAATCATCAGAACGTTTTCGGCGCTGCTTGATTTTAAATCTAAACTTAAAGACACTCCTGTTAAGGTTCTACGCCGACGGATTTCTAAAAACACTTACTCAGTTTGGGTCGTCAATGTTCTGGAAAATAGTGTAAGGTTTGCCATTTTTTTAGCCTACACATCCCGTAACGCTTGGTTTCATGGGCTGCTGTATTTCGTCATATAAAACAGATAGAACATCATGGAAAATAGCACATTTTTCACATATTCTCTATTACAAAGACTAAGCTTGGCAAAGATGAATATTTGAATAACTTCTATCTTGAGACGGGACACCGATCGGCGGCTGATTTTCCCAAAATCTTATCTGGTTTGTTAATGAGCTTCAAAATGTCTTTCACATTTCGTTGCTGCAGCCGATCATTTTTTTCCTATTTCCTCTTATTTTACATTACCCAACATATGAACTTATTTTATTGCAGTGTCCCAACGTGGAGGGAATCATGCTCGGCCTCACCTTGCGTGACAGGAAGAGCAACACCTGGATTCGAGAGCAGACTTAAGTGAAGGACATAATCAAGACCATCAAGATGAGCTGGACATGACTTTTGTCTCAGCGGCAATGAGGTGGACTATTGCAACGGCAGAGAAGCCAACAAGACATTGGAAAACATGGACATATATAGGAAGTGGTACGGGTCAACCAGGGAGAGGTTCTCACAACTTGAGCGAGAAAGGCCTGGATTTTGTTTTGGATGAAGATATTAAATTTTTCTCCTTATCCGCTAAATTAGTATTGCAATCCCGTTTAATGCTTGAAACTCAGAATTTGGCAATTAATTTAAGAGATTTTAATTAAGAATATCGCGTGAATCTGACTTGTTTACATCTGTGAAAAATGAACTGATATCATCCCAACTGTGCAGGCATATGTTACCTTCATTCATCAAATAAAGCTTTAACTTCCAATAACAATTCATTGCGTTAATATATGAAGACGATATATAAATGCGAAGATGTGAGCTGCAGTTTATAATTACTGATCAACGATTTTCCTAAAAGTAATGATTATTTTTTATTTTATTCAGATAATCAATATTGGAAAGTCTTTGATTGTCATGTCCGTGCTCGAAAAAGCAGACCTTCAGTCCCGTAGAATACTACTTACAAGCAGGTACAGAATAAATATTAGGTTATGAGATTTCATTAAAATGTGCTTGTTAGCAAGAGTGGGCATATGAAAAAGAATTTGTTAAGGAGAGATCCTATGACTGAAATGATACATTTTTAAATAAATATATAAAATTAATATGTGGAAAGTTTAGTTTTATTCATGAATATTTATATACATATTTGTTTTCTTGAATGGCGGCTGCTTTGGACTATTTTTCTCGCGGGAGGACATAGTAGTTTGTATGAAAAAGGTACGAACAATGGAACTGACTAATCTTAAGCGTCTAATGACCAGATTATCACCGGGAAACTGTTATCTATGCGTATGTTTGACAGACAACACAATACTTACAATACATACATACATATATATATATGTAAATATATATATATATATATATGTGTGTGTGTGTTTGTGTGTGTGTGTGTATGTATATATATATATATATATATATATATATGTATATATACATATATATATATATATATATATATATATATATATATATATATATATATATATATATATATATATATTAGTGAATATACATAAACTTCTATGTCGATAGTACAACTCGGAATTTATTTCTATTACAACTAACGATGGTTTTTATGCAAAAGAAATTTATCTCC
>OZ038477.1:13807648-13835148 GCA_964036315.1 Acanthosepion esculentum
TAGGGTATTGGTCCCAAATATTTACCAACTCTCCAAATCGCTTGGTCAGGCGTCAGTACACAAACATTATTAGGCGAACTGGATCACCCTGACACGACAGTGAATGGTGTTCTCATTTGTATCGACTGCGGATGCAATAGAATCCCAATTCATCATCAGAGAAAGTAAACAGTCTTCAAGAAACCTGCTGCCAATATTCTCCACGCAGAAACACACAAATTAAAAAAAAGTCCATGCACATTTGCATATATACAAGAATTCGCTGACGAAGTTGGAAATACACTTGCAGACAGATGTTGGAGAACAAATATATTTACTTACGCACGCTTCATATATATATATATATATATATATATATATATATATATATATATATATATATATATATATATGCACACACACACACACATACATAGATATATATAACACGTTTTCGTTTGATCACTGAAGTTAAGCAACGTAGAACCTGGTAAGTACATCATTAAATATTTGAGCTTATAAACTTTAAGAAACTATTGCAAGAACAGTATTATGAATGCAGGTATTATTTATGTTAAATTAAATGCTACAGACAGTTCAATTAGACTGCATTTGTTTTTATCCTATACCTGGATATATATATATATCTATATATATATATATATATATATATATATATATATATATATATATATATATATATATACAGACACACACAAAGATGCTCACGCACACGCACACACACACACATAGATACATATATATTTATATATTTATATATATATATATATATATATATAACACGTACTCGCCCGATCACAGAAGTTAAGCAACGTAGAGCCTGATAAGAACATCATGAAATATTTGAGCTTATAATCTTTAAGAAACTATTGCAATGACAGCCATGATTATGAATGCAGTTAATTATTTAAAGAAGTAAAAATTTATAAATGAAAATATATTAAACTGACAAGTTTTCTTATTTCACGGAAGTGCGCGTTAATCCCATGGGAGCTTCATCAATGTGATGAAATAGGACTATGAAATTAACTTACCTGTTGAGGAGGTTATGATGCCTCGCCTGACCTGACGGAGCAGCCATATGCAATTTAGTTAATGCGCATGTGTGGTTCTAGGTCTTTTAAAACTATCGTTAATTTGCATGCGTGACCAAAAACAAAAAAAAGGCGAGCTACACAGATTGGCAGGGATTGTCTACATGACTTTACTTGGTCTGAAACGGGCACGGTGAGACTATCTATTACAAATGGCACCTTTAATTTCTTCACCCTTGCTCTCTCTCTCTCTCTCTCTCTCTATATATATATATATATATATATAGATTTTTCAGCCATTCTTTGTTTTCCTCACTGATCTCAAACCATGTCCCTGATATGTTTTTCCGTCTTTCCTCGCGATCAAATAGGAGAAGCCCAGCTTTACACTTCGTAGATGCAGAAAATCCTGTGTAGGATTCATTTTGTATTTTGTCTGTAAGTTTATTAAACTAATGACATCAACTCTTTTTGATAAATGATAATTTATCAGCCAGAATTAGAAATACATTGTTTAAAAGGAAATACGAGTTTATGATTATGAATCTTTACATTTTTATCCATGTATCAAGCTTAAAATAACTGGTCATGTGATGTTGGATTTATAGTGCGCAAAAATTATATCTGTATTTTGAACAAACTTCTACCTGGATATCTCTAAGGCTAACTTGAGCTTTAACAAAAACCCATTCGTTGTCATATTAACAGAGATTGCTAAACTCTAATATTTCCAATTATTTTACAGTGATACGTGCACAAGATTCGCATGTACTCTACAACATAGAATATATAATAAGAATTCAAATTACTAAAATCCTTCTTGTGAAATAAAATATTTCAAATCTAAATAAAGCTTTTTTAAATCCATTTAGCTCACAAAGAATTTCGATTCATCATAACATTTGAGAAATGGCTTATTTTCTACCCGAAATCGAAGTTTGTCTATTTTATGAAGCAAGTCTGGAATCAAAAGTGCATCCCAAATTTTGAATTTCATCACGCATCAATGCATTATTAAAACAGAAATTTAGCTCTCAATTTTCACACATACACAAGGATTTTAGTTAAATATTTATAAACATTATATTAACTTTTCTCATCTGTTTATGAAATTCAGCCCTGACAAATCAGTTTGGTTTTCGTTCTGGTAAGGGATGCAATAATAGCATATATGTCATCAAAAACTGCCAAAAAATTACTTACCTCTCATCTAGAAAATGGCATATCTGTAATGTCGATCTCACAGCAGTATATAATCACATTACTAGAGATTTCCTCTTCTCAGCCATTAGAAACCGCCTTCCAAGCTCCGAATCTATTGAATGCATTGATCTAATAGAAGAATTGTATCAATATACAGAATAATACGGGTCTGGCAGAATCGTACATGTCTTACAAAACTTATCAGTTGTAGCACAAGGTGAAAATCAGACCTCCACTCAGTTTCTTCCGAGACTATACTCTGCTCATTTACAAGCACAGATACGAAGAGATGCTCGCTAATCATTTAATCATTCCCTACTGCGTCCTAAACATGTTCCACAGAAGAAGACAACGACGCCGATATACTTGTGACGAGCAAAGATCGGCTAATAATATAGATATTCTTAGTTTGAATAAGAATGATCTTGAACAGAAAATTGTGTCTTCGAGAAATAAAGGCCATTTCAAAACAGAAACTATGATCTGGAACTGGAATGAAATCAGTGATATAACCTACTCTGAATCTATCAGGAAAAATCTGGATGTAAAATTAGTAAATGCTAAATATTTCAGCTAACCAGGTGAATGTATTACTTAGAACAGATTTAGTATAGGAGAAAAGTAAATGGAACAGAGAATGGACTGCGTCAGAGATAGCTTTACCCAACACCACAAATTGATAGAAAGCATTAACCAGAAAACTTGATTCATGTATATATATATATATATATATATATATATATATATATATATATATATATATATATATATATATATATATAAAACCCTCGTCTGTCTGTTATCAAACTCATCCTAGGGTTTTTGAGATAAGACCTTCATAATCATATATATTCTGAAACTACATTACATAGGGTACCGAGATAAGTATATTACATTTTGACCAAAGGGGGTTCTCGGGGGCACCCCTCTACACACACAGATTTTTTCTCTTTGATATAAATTCAATTTAAATTATAAATTTTAAGTTTAAACCAGGAAATTACTCCTAAAGTACTTGGATAAGTACATTTCATTTTGATCACAGGGTGTCCCGGGTAGCGCACACATCCCCATTGAAAAGTTTTCCCCCTTTGATTTAAATTAAATTTGAACAAGGAAATATAGAAGGAGAAAAACAGAAAATGGAGGTCACGTCGACAAGATCAAAATGAAACAATATGGACGTCAAGTTGAGCAAGAAATCACCAATCAGTGGGTAGTGCCTTACAATACATATTTGTTGCAAATAATTAATAATGTCACATTAATTTCGAAATCTTCTCATCAATTCATTCAATCAAGTATTGCATCAAATACATATCAAAGGGGTCAGATCAAGCTGTTTTTGTGCAAACCCCTACTGAAAATGTTTTCCTTTTGGTTTATATTAAGTTTAAATATATAGGAAAGTTAACAAATACCACTTGCTGAAAACATCTAATACAAAATTTTCACATCTCAGTGTTTCAGTCAGACGAAAGGCATGAGACTGGGGTCGGGGAGGGTGGAAGGTATATGTCTTAAAGGGAATTTCTTTTATTAAAATAAACCCGAATATTAATCCTATGACCCCAATTTGGGGTTATATGAAAAAATGATTTTCTAATTTAAAATTAAAAGAGAAATAAAAAAAGGAATCCCAAAATAAATTTAAAATATATTAATAAAAGAATATAAGAGATTAACGGAAGGAGATTTAGTGAGATATTCAAGTAGGGAAAAATTTAAAAATAATAATTAATATAGTATAAAAGAGTTTTAGATGGCAGTGGGAATTCAATATGGAAATTAGAACTATTTTTTTGGTTTTTCTATCGATATTTGAAGACTTAGAGGGGAGTAATTTTGTTTAGCTAATTAAAGTAAAACTATATTATGGAAATATGTTAGCTTTATTAAGGAAAAATTATATAATGGAAATTTGAATTTGTTTTTATGTCGACATTTACATATGAATTCATTCCTCTTATTCAATAGTTAGCTTTGATTATTGTATTTTATTATTATAATTTTTAAATCACGCTTATCTCAAGGTCTATTAAAAATTCGTGCAGAATCTAGAATATGTCAAGTGAGTTTAGAAAATTATAGGTTCTGCTTGTTAATATTTTCGGTAAAATTGATTGGGAAGGAAAAAGATTTGCTGACATTAGACAAATTACAAGTAACGTTAAATGCCCTGAACAGACAGGAAAAAACTAAAGTGAAGTGTAATTGTCATATTCCAAAACAGATCCTCGGACAAAATCTTGTTGTTCATAGATGTAGCGTTAAATTGCAACGACATATGATAATTGGTTGAATGCATGCAGCCAATATATTTCAAACGGAAAGCGTATAGTGAATCTACTTTGAAGAATGATGGAATCATTACACTTAGAAGATCTTCTGCACAAATTGTTTTTTTTATTGTTGTTTCTTTGAAACAATTGAAAACAAATCCTGAATATGACTCCAAATATTTTTCTATTTAGATGAAATATCCCTCAGAGAAATTAAATTACTTGATTTACATTATTGATAGACCAAATTTTAATCCTAATCTGATATTTCAATACGAATTCCATAGCTTCTAAGCTGGGGCCGCCCGTGAAATTGATTCTTGGCACAAAACGTAGCGTGAGGGTTCATAAGTTATTGCCATGAAGTCATTACCCTGTTCTATTCATGTGATCCTCGGCGATTGCTTGCTTTTGTGCTCCTCTACTTGACGATGCTAAGGTTACGTTTTATGCAATGTCTGTCTACTTAATTTGTACTGTATTTTTTCTAATTTTTAAATAAGTAGTTGTGCAATCAGATTTAAATTATGAATAAATTGCCTGAAATTCATATTTTTTCTCCATTTTACATCAACTACATTTGGCAGTCTCATTCATTCTTAAGAACTAAATGCCAGTATAGTAGACAAGATTTTGTAGGCTACATTTTGATATTTTTGGAACTGTACATTTTGAATTCAAAAATACACTTATACTGTAAGTGATAACGTGTAGAACGTTTTCACAGACCTTATTATTATCATTATTATTATTATTATTATATATGCATATTAAATATTTAATAGAAACGTTAAAAACGATCTACCGTGGTGAAATATTTAAGGCAGGTTCTTTTTCTGTATTAAAATAGATTTGAGTATTTTAAATCATTCCTTATCCTATGTTAAGGGTTTTATTTTGGTGTTTTGGGATGTGCTGTTTGATATATACGCACGAGTTGTACTAAAGTTTGATAATGACAAGTTAACCTACGAGGGATAGTAGTGGTTTTATGACCGACGTAAGTAGATTATGCTGTTTTTTTTCATTATTGATATTGAAGATGCAATCTCATAAGCATCATATGAATTTATAAGCAACATTTTTTTACGAAGTGGTAAATTTCGAGGTAACGATTTATGGGAATTACGCATGCAACCACGATAGAAACACCAATACTAATGACGTAGATAAGCTGTCTGCTGCAAGGAACAAAACATTCATTCGTGTGTAAATATAAGGGAAATTGTGTTCTGGCTTCGGTGGACAGTGGCATGATAGACGAGATACAGTGACCAGCATGGGGAAAAAGTGTGCTACGGGCCCGATTTTTCAAAACAATGTAAAATTGAACAACAAAAAAGTATTTTTCAAAACTAAACAGTGTAAAAATAAAAAAGACAATTATTTACACTATTTATATTCACTAGTATCCTGATCTTTGTTGTTACTATCATATCGTTACGGCCTTGAGGTGTATATCGATCTGGGTAATCTACACATCTCCGCGCAGGTCATGTCACTCAGTATGTGAGATTTTTAGGATGCCTAATCGTCAATTGAAACTTTTACTATTACTACTGGAGTGACTGAATATTCAAAGGAAAGGGGTGAAGAAATATGAATCACCCTCAACAGGGACAAAGACCTGGTACACCTGCGTCTAGAGCAAAATAATACCATCCGGTATTGTGGACAAAGGCCGGCCAACAATTGCCATAAAAAGGTCAAAATATGTGGACGACTGTCGCAATACTTTTTTTAAGCATTTCACACCAAGCAAGACGGGAGTTCCACTAGCACGCAAGGGGTTACAGAGAGTGAGAACAAGAATAAAGAGGGTTGGAAAGGATAAAGAGAAGGACAGGTATCAGGATCAAGGCATCAGAAGAAGTCGATTGACATTACATTTGAATATTTGAAGATTATAGCCATCAGGGAAGCAAGTAAGAGGAACGGAGTTCCACTGTCGGAAAGTGCAAGAGAAGAAGTGTTTGAGTTGAAGAGGCGGCTACATTTAAGCGTTTCGATATTGAAAGGGTGGGACCGAAATGCCAACCAAGTAGCACGTTTAAATTCATGCAGTTGGGGCACCAGTGAAAATAGATGGTCAGAGTAGTTGCCATGAAAATGTTTGTAGAAAAGACAGCACGTCTGTGAGAAATTGACTGAAGACTAGATACCACCACTAAGCATAACTTACATGTGGCAAAAGGCCGCAAGAATAGAGCACTCAGTGAGGATCCGACACACTGTTCAATCATAATTGATAAAGCGAGAAAAGCAAGCTGTCCATAACACCACGACGTGATACGCATGTCAAAACCGCTAAAGTAACGGGGGGGGCAAAGCTGTTGTTTGATTGGTCTTTGGTTATTATAATATAAACACACATACGTGGTCGACCATTTTGTTTGGTAGCGAACGCGGTACGAAACGAATTCATCTGCGAATGAACTCGTCACCGTTTTAATCGTTTTAGAGTAAAACATAAATCTAAGGTATTTGTAGGGATATCTACCAGCTAATTAATTTGTTAATACCTTTCTCGTCTTCTTTGTAGTTGGCATTATAATTAAAGAAAATTGATGATGTTTTATTACTATTTATATGAGGATAGTTGTTTCTGATAATACTTTCAAAAATTCATTAAAGTTGATCTTATTTTCTAGACGACGACCTTGTTTTTGAAATTATTGCTGAAAAGTGTGTTTTATGTTTTTCAGATCTTTATAAAATAATGTGTGAGAAGAAATTACTTTTGCTCGGTTAATCATGATTTTTATTACAAATATTTTATATCAGTCAGGACGTTCATTTTTGTAATTAAGAAGACAATAATTTTTCCTTGTGTTATTTTTAATTAGTGAAATACGAAAAATTACATCTTTAACGTCAGCTAAAACGTCAAGGAAAGTGATATTTAATATGCGTATAAAATATTTTATGCTTTCATTCTTCTTATTCTGACAATTTGTGAGAAACCATTCTATAGAGTGTTACCTATAGAACAAACTTTATATTTAATTTGAAATGTAGCGTTCCAAAAGTACCCGAATGGGTTATTTTAAACGTAGATTAGATGTGGTATAAGGCTGAAAGTATTAAGATACAGCTCACTACTCAGTCGTAATTGATCGAGCGAGACCACCTTACTAACCATTAAGCCACGTCGAAGAGCCCCCCCCCCCAAGACAAAGCATTAACTTTGATCCGTTTATCGAAAATTTTGATGTGGATGGACAACAACTTATTCCAAAATTAGACAAATGCAAACTATACATTAAAATACTGCATCTCAGATAGAAGACACGGATATATACGCTATATACAAATATATATAGAGAGAGAGAGACATCTGTGTATGTGTAATATACAAATATAGTTATTAAACTATGTATACACAAACAGATTTAGGTCCGTGTAACTATATATATATATATATATATATGTGTGTGTGTGTGTGTGTGTGTGTGTGTGTGTGTGTGTGTGTGTGTGTGTGTGTGTCGTAAGTATTCCACATTCGAAATGTTAGCGACTACTTCACTCCAAGTTCTTCCGAGTGAGGCCGCTTGTTAGCGAGCCAGTAGGACAAAAGTTAGACGTAACAAAGGGCGGAGGAACTTTCTGAGTTAACGGCCAACTAACTAGAGGTGGTGTCTCCATAAACCACCGTGGAGAAGGCAACGGGAAACCACTCTACTATAAATGCCAAAATATATCATGGCTGACAACACACAAAATCTGAAACCTAACGGCGTGCATGGGTTAAGTCTATGGGAATTAACTCCTCGCCTGACGGTAAGGACAGGCATGTGCAACAGGTGTGTCACCTGACCGTTATCCAGCGACTGCTAGCATAAACCGCGTAAAGGGGATAAAATAATGTATTTAAGAAATGCGGTCTGGGATACGACCAACTATCCAAAAGAATTCTGGTAGTCAAGCTGAACGGAAAGCCATTAAACATATCTATCATAATAGTGTACGCACCGACAGCACAAAATATAGAGGAAGAATTCGAATCTTTTTACTCTATGCTAGATAATGCCAAGGCTCTTTGCAAATCACAAGAAGTCATCATTACCATGGGAGACGTTAACGCCAAAGGAGAGGGCAGGGAATATAGACGGAAAATTCGGACTAGGAACGTAGAGAAAAATGGATCCAATGGTTTGTAAAACATGTTTAATGTAGTTTGAATGTAGAAATCCAACGTAGTAATTAATTTGTTCAATGAAACAGCACCAATGTCTAGTAGCAGCTATTCAGGAATTGTTACGGTCTTTCATATCAGAGGTTGGCAGTGGATATTCGGAGAGAGTAGGAAAGCATAGTTCTTCAGGTCTTTCATATCAGAGGTTGGCAGTGGATATTCTGACAAGAAATAAACAAAATGGCCGCCTTTATACACATCGGATCGAGTATTTCAATTCTTCTGATTGGTTAACCTTCTCTTGGTAAACTATAAAATGAGTCAGCTCATTTTGGTTGGCTCACTGATTACATTATGTACACAAAATAACTTAACATGGTTCACTGCCAATGATCAGGTAAGAGCCAAGAATTGGTTCCAAGAACATCCAAGACGATTATGGACATGGAGAAGCCGAGGAGGAGAAAGTAAAAACCAAATTGACTACATAACTATCAATAAAAGTTTCAGGTATGTATTGGTTCAGTGCAAAATCTACCCAAGTCCCCAATCCGGAAGCGAACATCGCCCTGTTATATATAAACTAAGAGCGAAACGGCGGTGACTGAAGAAGCTTAACGTAGCACCCAAATTACAACACAACAAACTCCTAAGCGACCCGTACCTGAAAGAAAAATATATGGACAATGTGAAATGAAAATACGAGGGACACAATGGAAATGGAAACTCTAAATGGGACACACGAAGAGAAGATTTAGTGACATCAGCAAACGATATCATCCCAATGGAGACGGGACGGAAAAGGAGAAACGAATGGATGACTGATGAGATTCTCGACATGATGCAAAGGAGAGAGAAAACTCTGCTAAGATACGGAACAGAATACAGTAAATTGCACAATGAAATAAGAACCAAATGCAAGCAGGCTTAAAAAGAGTGGCTAAACAAGAAATTTGTAGAATTAGAGAGACTGAATACCGCCAACAAAGTAGATAAAGTAGAATATGCATAAACAAATAAGGGAATTAACAGGAGAGAGAACATGCTCGTCAATTTGCTGCATAACATCAAAGGATGGAACGCTCATATTAGAGAAGGAAAAAAATTTCAACTCTGGAGCGAATATATTGGAGAACTCTTCCACGACGAAAAGAGAACAACCAGCAATACACAGAACTACCGACGGATCTGAAATTCTAAAAACCGAAGTAGAAGCTGTACTTGAGAAAAAGAATATAAACAAGGCGGCAGGGCTAGACGGAGTCGTAATGGAAATGTTAACAGCCTTAGATGATTGTGGCATAGACAAGATCAGAGAAATAATAAATGAAACCTACAACAGTGCGGATATACCGGAAGATCTCATCAAATCTATTTTCATAGCACTGCCTAATAAACCAGGCGCAAATGAATGTGAACTCCACCGAACAATCAACCTAATGAGCCACGTAACTAAACTCATCATCCGTATTCTGATGAATAGAGCACGCAGCAGAATCAGGCCAGAGATAGGACAAGAACAGTGCGGGTTCCTTAAGGACATCGGAACGAGGAACGCGATATTCCTGCCCAGAATGCTACCAGAAAGAGTAATACAAATGCAGAAGGGCGTGTGCCTGTGCGCTTCATAGGCCGACGCAAAGGCCCTTCGACAAAGTACGCCACAAGGATCTGTTGAGACTGCTCAACAACCGTGATATACTTGGGAAAGTGGATGACAGTACGTGGTCTGGAAGGGGTGGTAAAGGGACAAAACGTATTGAGAGCTACTAAGGATATGGGAAAGTGGAGAGACATTATCGTCTACGTCCTGAAGGGACACGGCACATAAAAAGAGAATATTACTATGCGATGAAAAAAAAATCTACGTTAAGCGCTTCGTCAGCCAAAATGACTTCTTCACACAAATTGCTTATATATACACTTATATATGATGGGGAATTTACGATCACGTGTGTCGTAACCTATGGGGGTCGTCGGGGCACGTATCAAGATACCCAAATGGAATCGGTTTGAATTCAAAAGTTTCTTTCTAGACTGGTTGCTAACTATAAAGCTATAGGACCCGATCTATCCTATCATTTACCCATATGTATTCATAGTTTGTGAAAGGTATGAATCCTTCCAGGGTGTAAGTGAACACAAAGAACTGGACTTGAATTCGAACACGGGTCTCTGATTTCTCATTCGAAGCCGTTATCCATTACACCACAGCGGCGTCGGGGGGGGGGGGGTAGATATGAAAATACAGATTATCGATGTCGAATTGTAACCGGCGCTTCTTGCCATCGTCCCTCGTAATATTCCCTCGATAAAATATATATGGCGTTAGGCCCACTGCAGAAGTTTCTCAGTTTTTTTCAAGTGACAAGTCTTTATTTCACGAAAAATTCCACACACCGAAACAACCTCAGATGATTCCCACGTGTGTCTAAATATTCAGAGCCTCATTAAAATTAATTGAACAATATTTAAAGATGTTTAAAAGAGTTTCAATTCTGTTATTTTTTTTTTTATTTCTCAACGGAAGATTACTGCTCTGTTTTATAAACGAGAGGCTCACTCTGAAATTATTTAGAATCAGCAGTTGTGAACTTGAAGTTATCACTTTCTTAGTCTTCGTCTTCTTTTGAATTTCCGCTCTCCTACAGATACCATTCGTTTAAGGGCACCGCTATAAACAGATTAATAATAATAATAATAATAATAATAATAATAATATATATATATATATATATACATATATATATATATATATATATATATATATATATTATAAATTAATAGATTTAAAATATGGTTTTACCGCTACACAGTGATAACCATGTTTCAGAAATGGAAGCTAAAGCCCCTGAATTTAATTTTGTTATTAAACCAAAGACATTAGTTCCATTTCCTCATCAAGCGAATTTTGGAGTAACTTACTTTTTGAAACATGGTTATCACTGTGTAGCGGTAAAAACATATTTTAAATCTATTAATTTATAATATTAATGCTCTGTAAATTTAAATTTACATAGAGCACTATTGTGTAAAAATAAAAATATCTATAAGAACACCGGATTTTATATCTTGCTGTTCTTTCCTTTTTATTTATATATATATATATATATATATATATATATATATATATATATATATATATATATATATATATATATATATATATTAAGGAACAGTAATGAGCAGTGGCACAAAAATCCCTGACAAAAGGTAAAATTACAAACCGCCTTCTCGGATTATGTTTAGTACAAGACCGATGACATTCGTACGACATTATTGCTACGTCAGCTTAATATTGTAACATTTTTTTTTATTTTGGAAGCAACAAATTTCATCACGTCAAATTTAAGCAAATTTCTCATTTATAAGCCTCTTAAAATGCTCAATAATGACTATATTTAAAAATGACATCAGTACGGAGAAAAGCCGTGGGCGTAACGAAAAAGAAAGTGATTAAGATTCGCGAAAGCAATTCGTTTATTGCAGATTTTGCAAGTACGCTTGAAAACCAGAGATGCAGTTACGAATTTTTGTGTCTTAAACAATAAGATAAAATGGCGACGCAGAAGGGATTTATCCATTTTCTGCATTGAGTAAAACTTGTCTCTTATGTCACAGACATAATAAGGTTGTAAGGATGGAACAACTCTCCATGAATAATGGGAAATAGACATTTACGAAAAACAAAAAGGACATCAAGCGTCACTTTAACAAGTAATTGCACACACTCACACACACACACACACACACACACACACATATATATATATATATATATATATATATATATATAGATAGATAGATAGATAGGTATGTGGAGAGAAAGATTTGAATGCAATCGGAATTTGTCAGATCATTAGAATTTTGTTATATAATCATCTGACGAGAAGGCTTTGACAGACATCAACAATTATATAATATATATATATATATATATATATATATATATATACATATATATATATATTTAATGAAACATGCATTAACATATATATATATATATATATATATATATATATTTCAATAATGTGGTATTAATGGATTTCATTTTTAATCCGATATTGTTTCTATTACTTAAACTTTATATTTTAGTTGATACACGTGTTTGAGTAAACCGCCTACTTTATAAAACAGTGTGCATACTGTATATATATATATATATATATATATATATATATATATATATATATATATATATATATATATATATATATATATATATATATATATATATATATATAAATATATATACATATATATAAATATATATACATATATATACATATATATGGCGGGGGAACATTGAAGTCAGCACCCAGCGGCGACAATCTAAAGATGTGTGTGGTGAATATTCCCCATATTTGATTTATGCTTTTCTGTCATGTTACTTTTTCTGTTGGAAGTTTGGTTCTGTTAGACATGAATGCAATTTTTGTTGCTTGGCCAATATTATTTCACATTTATTCTTGCTTTGTTGAAATGATTTTATTCGATGAGTTGTCATAAAATCTTCAGAGTGTAGGATTTGTTGAAAGCTTTTATTGGGAAATTTGGTTTCCATGAGATTTGCTGTAAATATTCCAGCTCGTGAAATCAGTTGATATCAAATTTGGTTTCCATGAGATAGTTTCGGAAAAAAATCTTTGTCTGCAATGTTTTTGTTAATAAGTTTAATCTCGAGCAATGTAAGAAACAAGGGACCTTATATGTTTTAAATATTGTAAATTTCATGTTTTATCCAAAATTGAATTTTTATCGATTTCTGCATAGCGTGCTATAAAAACGATCTGTAAAACCATTTGGAAAAAATAATTTATCCTTTAAAAAAAATAATTCCAATATTCAAACTGCTAAATCAACAAACAAAATTATTGGTGAAGGAATTAGTTAATTTATTTTATAAGGCACAAAAGAAAATGGTAGTAAGATAATTTAATACTGTGTTTGGACAAGGGAGAGTGTTTTGTCTGCACTGGCAATCTTATTTTGAAATATTGGTTTTTATTTGTATTTAAACATCGATCACCTATGTTAGTGGCAAATGCGTAAATATATCAACCACTAAATTGACAAAACATAATAAAATAAAAGGTTAAATGGTGTTAATAGGTATATGAAGACTGGGTTGCGCCTATATTCCAAGCGTGGAAAGTCATCCCTAAAAATCAGCATTTGATGTCCTGTTTTTAACTGGGCTTGAACATTGATTTCTGCGAAGTATGTAGTAACTTCTGATTTGTTTTTGTGTAACATATTTTGTTTTCAATGAAAACATTCAAATAGTCATTAGATAATATTTGTGTTGAATTCAAACCGGATTTGTACAACTGGATTCAACCGAAAAATAATGATAGAATTTAAGTGTGTCACAAGAGTATCGCAAGATGCCACGGAAGTCTAGCGGATCTGATTTGCCCAGATATGAAATACCCGATTCTCAAAAGACAGTCCATCAGGAGCATTTTCGGATCGTCCATGTCTCAACCAATTTTTATATATATATATATATATATATGTATATATATATATATATATATATATATATATATATATATATATATATATATATATATATATATATATATATAGTGACTATTACAGCTAATAATGCAAGGCTCTTCTTTAAAGCGAATCCGAGTTCTCTCAGTCACTCTGTGTTTATCTAAAAATAAATACACTTAAATTCACCTTCATCCCTGCTGTGCGCCAACGGCTTAGGGGTAGAATCGCCGACTGATGCCAATTCAGTTGGGTTTAGAAACTAGCTAGAAGCAACCTGACGTCTAGCCACAATGATGAGCTGTGATACAGCGAAACAGAATGTCTGGGGATGAAAATGTGTGTATATATATATATATATATATATATATATATATATATAAAGAGTACATATATTTTAATACTCTCAGCAATTAAATTTTCATATCGATAATGATACGCTCGCCCAATCTGCAGGCAGTAAAATGCATAATGATCATAATATTATATTGATTCTTTTACCGGCTGATTGCGCAACAGTATCATTACTCACCTTTACGCCTCCGTGAATCTTTTTGTCACTCACAGCTATATTATCTCAGTACAGTTTTTTAATATATATTTTATGTTTGTTCTGTTTTTGTATTTATAATTCTATTTCATATACTTTATATTCAGCACTCTTTATAGTTTCTACAAATTGTCTTTATACATATATACACACACACACACACATATATATATATATATATATATATATATATATATATATATATATATATATATATATATATATATATATATACTAATAAATATACATGTACCTACGTTCGAAGTCCAACTTAAGGTTTCGTTGATCTACCAACTCATCAAACACATTCTGGCCAACACTTATATGGGAAAGAGTCTGAATCTAAAAAATATTGGAAAAATTTTAGGTTTTGCGAACACCACAATAATTTTAAAAATAGATGCAGGGTATGTTTAGAGGAGAAAATCAGGATAATAAAATACAAGAATCAATGCAAACTATTAAATTAATGGAAAGAACTAATTACGAAATATAGACTTAGGAACAGATTCAAAATTACATAAGAATGTATGTGTGTGGGTATGTATGACTACATATATGTACGTATATGTAAACGCACATGTGTGTGTAGGTATATATATATATATATATATGTGTGTTGGACAGCATGATTTATTCCATTGGATGTCTCGGTATTACTCCCAATTTATGAATCTATCATTCAACTAAATTACCTTAATTTTAATTAGTTTTATGTTTAAATCGCCCACCACTTGTTAATAAGATTAAGCCCTTATCGTCTGCAGACTATTTACGGTAAATCTCAGTAAAACACACTTTTTGGATGCAAAGGATAGCACCCCATAGTAGGAACCGAAATTTATTTACAGACCACTTCCTTATTATGAGATACCTTACACCCTTCCACGCACAACAAACACAAGCCCCTTGTATAACACAAGGCGTCTCTCAGACGAGGACTGATATCGAAAATAAATTCAAAACCCCAATTCCAGACATACACTTAAGGGCTGAAGACGAATGGTGTCGGACCAACTTGAAACAGAATATACCCATATGAGGTAATTTTGTTTTTTGCTGTAAAAATATATATGCTTTGTTCGAATAAACACATTGCGCTATTTGTGGATCAGTTTTAATATTTGATATTACTAGGATCCACCTGGATTATATACCAACGGATCTATTACCTGTACTCTCTTTCTCTCTCTCTCTCTCTCTCTCTCTATATATATATATATATATATATATATATATATATACATACATATATATATATATATATATATATATATATATATATATATATATATATATATATATATATATATATAAGTTGGCATTGAAGTCAGCACCCAGAGACGAGAATCTGTTTCATGGTTAAACACAATCATCATGACTTGAGGACTGCGTTTAATCATGAAACACAATTTTGCCTCTGTGTGTTGACTTCAATGTTCACTTTTATATTTACATACACTCTATTCCTTTTATATTTGCATACACTTTAACCCATAAATATATCATACCTTAAAACTATAGTCTTTTACACAGACAGACACACATACTCACACACACACACAGACACACACATATATATATATATATAATATATTATAATATTTTTTTTAAATATGATTTCTTCGCTACATAAGAGTTCTCATGTTTCAAAAGCGAGAGCCGAGACCCTCAATATAATTTTTGAAATTAAGTTGAATTAAGGTGTTTGGTCTCGCTTCTTCGTCAAGCGAGAATTTGGGAATAAGCTATCTTGTGGTTTGCGCGTGTTTATAAGTATGGTCTCTTGCAACATTAGTTACTATGGAAACGACTAGGGTCGGCCATATTGGTTAGGTGGTCGAACAGTTAAGAATTAATTTTTATCTACAGACCAGTCCCCTTCAGAAAGTTTATGTCAGGTTATGTTGGGGTCCCTATTTCAAGTCTGTTAGTAGCGGTCGCCGTCTAGTTGGTCTAAAGAGGAATTTTATGGCCTTGCAGCAGGTCGTTAAGTGTCGAGAGGATTCTGTTTCAATATTATATGTCTATTAATCTCTTTATTTATTTGTTTATTCGAATGGCTATGTAGCGAAGGAATCGTATTTTTTTTTAAAATATTATAATATAAGCTCTACTTCTGTATGGGGCACTGTCTTTTTAAAAATAAAAGCAAAAATACTTCGGAACTCCGGATTATTTACCTAACGTGTTCTTTCCTATTTTTCTGCATACCTGCACATATATATACATACATACATACATACATACATATATATATATATATATATATATATATATATATATATATATATATATATATATATATATATATATATATATATATATATATATATATATATATATTTAGATAGATAGATATAGAGATATAGTCTTGTGCTGGAAAATCATATACATTTGTTAGTATAGACATTATTATTTTTAGTCATCCCATTTCGCATATACTAAAACAACTCATGCTACCATAGAAAATGGTGAATGATGGAATTAAAATATCAGTCTGCCCATTATATATGTTGTAAACATGCGCAAATGAAGCTGTATTCGAACAGGGATCGACCTATAACATTGGGCCCCCGTAATACGTAATAATTTCAATTACCCTACTTTAGAAATAAACATATTTCTTGGAATCCCCTAACTACTATTTCCATAACCGAAACTTAAACAGGGAAATGTGAAGCAATTCTTGGATCCTTTTTAAACTGACATTTTCTTTAATACGACTTGTCGATCTCAAATCTAGTAGATAAAAAATGGACGTTTACACAAACAGGTGTGTCCGCTAAATATAACGTGTATAGGAAGAAATAATGTCGGACTTTAAAACAATGTTTAAAATTTATTTGTTTGCTCTTCAGTTCAGTCCCAGTAGCCAAAAGTTAAACTTTGGCTTAATGTTAAAAAAATAGGAATAAAATAGATTCATGACAGTAATTTATTTCAGATATTCATACAAAAATTATTTCATTTTTATTATAGCGGAAAATGCCGGGTGAAAATCTTAATCATATAATAATAATTAGCTAAAACATGTTCCTCGGAGTTACTTATATTCATTGAACTTCACAAAGATAAAGCGAAATACATCTTTTCCAGAAAAATGCAAAAAAGATATACAATTCACACTTTCTATTTCGTCCGCTTAAAAAAAAATACAGAATTTGTAGAAATATTTACCTTCCAATGGTCAGTCGAGGACACATGAAATCAATAACTGTGATTGTTTGAATATCGATTTATGCCTCAGAGATTGCTGATGGCTACTGATATATATATATATATTATTTTACTTGAGTATGCATATTGATTTCTATGTTAATATACCGTGGAAAAACTTGTTCAAGTTCCACATCAGTGATTCATAACATTACTGATTGTAGATGCATTCATTTATGTAAACGCTTCCAAATAAAATACTGTTTAAAAATTAACTGCTTATATGTGTGTGTTGTATGTGTAGTGTACATGTGTATAACCGTGTATAGCACAGCAACAATTATGCATATGTGCCCACGTATTTTTAGTAGAATGTATATCAAATGGTTGCATATAGAATTTGTCACATATAACTTTACATATACATATGTTTTTAATCATATCACCCCCATGCAAAGCAACGAAGCCCCTAGGGAACAAGGGGTTACTGAGTGTGAATGATTAAAAATAAGAGACGCAATATTAAAGAGAGATAACAAAAGAAGAGTAGTCGAGAAGACAGCAGGATAACGGTTGACATTGCGTTTAAATTTTTGAAGATCAAAGTTGACTGGGAAGCCGGAAGAGAATTTCAGAAACCAGAAGTGCGAGAAATGAAACTGTTAACATAAAAGTTACAGTTATATTTTGCCAACCCAACTCCAAATTGGTGAGATCTTGTCGCTAATCTGCTAGATACCCTAGAATAGAGTTCGTTCAAACAGTTACATAATAGTATTTATAGAAAAGCACATTACGGCGATGAGAAAGTGATTGGAGTCGAGACGTCAGGTTAGCACTCATACTTCTTTGGATTTTATCAAGAATCTCTAAGTATCTGTCTATATTTCTGACATGAGGTATTATGTACAATATTTACATCACTCGGACTATCATCCT
Organism: Acanthosepion esculentum; assembly: GCA_964036315.1. NCBI lineage: Eukaryota > Metazoa > Mollusca > Cephalopoda > Sepiida > Sepiidae > Acanthosepion > Acanthosepion esculentum. The sequence goes on from OZ038477.1 coordinate 13,826,453, forward strand.
CATCTTTGTTGGCATATTTATCACAACGTTTCGGCCATTGTACGCTCCGGCCTTCTTCAGGTAGTTGGAATGTTGAACTGAACCCTTTATTTCGCTCGCTGGGGTAGACTGTTCTAGTTTCATGTACCATGTCTAATGGATGTCAGTTATGTTCTGTTAATTCACCTCTCCAAGTTCTCCACTTCCGTAACAAGGTATTGAACACACAACTATTTGGTTCCTGTAACTGGATCTAACCAACACCTTTATCCACTGTGCCATGTGTCCTTAAGAATCTCTAAATATAAAATTTAGTATATTTGTGTATATGAGATAATATTCTGAATAAATAATTACACACACACACACACACACACACACATATATATATATATATATATATATATATGTCTTGAAAATATATTTTCAATTGAGCATTGTTGAATGAAAAGCTAATTCTAAAAGCAACAGCCCCCACGTAAATGCGAAGCTCTTCAGTAAAATGAATGGATCCCTATGGCTGCTTGGCGTTTGTTTACGTTTGTAAAAACAATAGGCTAGATTTGGCAGACTCGTTCGGTCGAATGAAGATGCCTCAGTGGTTGAAGCTCTGACTGACTCCAAATCGGTTGGGTTTCGATCCGGACTTGAGGCATTCGGTTGTCTCGTCGCACTGAAGACCTGTGATACAGCGAAATAGTACTGTTTGCGAATGACATATTTATGTTATATTTTTATTATAAGAGGTTATGATCAAATTATTTTTAAATCGCTACACAAAAGCTTTCATGTTTCAATACTATGATTACACTTCCTCAGGCGATGGTAGGTAACTGGCTATATATATATATATATATATATATATATATATATATATATATATATATTCATCCACAGACCGACGTTTTTGTTACAGACGCGGTTGTTTGAAGCCGAGATCGAAACTAGACCGATTTGATATTTTCCCTAGGCCATCCGCGCACGCTACGGAATTTTTAACGTATTATGTAAGAGATATAAGCATCATAAGCTGTTAGGATGTTTTATACGAAGAGCTTAGCATTATAGCAGCAGCAACCATCAAATACCCTTTCTTCTAATGTGCTCAACGGCCAAACGGATGCGTATATAGTCATCTACAAACAGACTGTTTCGTTATATCACAGTTCTTCAGTGTGGCTAGCCACGCGATTGCTTCAAACCGGGATCGAAACTTGACGGATCTGACATCAGTCGGAGACTCTTACCCCTATATATACATGTTGCGATGGGTAAATTGTCATCCTTTTACATATTTAAATTAGCTCGTACCTTTTGTTTATTTTGTCTTTGTCCACTGCACAGTATATTAGGGTCAGTTCGGCACCGTCTGTGAAAAAAAGTGCACCAGGACGCAATTCACTCCGCCTGAAATTTTTGTAAATGGCATACTGTACTGTTTGGCATTCGCACCGAAATCTTTAATGCGAACATTTCAGTGTTTGGATGACAATATATCCAGTGTAGAGGATTCCGAAAGAGTTGGATAGGTCTATTACGAAGGTACGACAGCACGAAAGAACCCACTCTGATCGTTCTGATAAGAAAAGAACACCTGAATCTGTTACTAAGGGCCTCAGACGCAACAAAGAGGTCTACATTAAGTGCTTTGAGGAGATATAGGTACCATTGGTCAAGGAAGATGCTGTTGGAAGTAACTATGTCCGGCAACAGGACGCTGAACCATGCCATACTAGAGACCCCAATCATGACTCTCAGACAATTTCTGCGACTAAATAACTCCTTACATCTGGCCATCTAACTCCCCAGACTGTAACCCCTTGATTATTATGTGTGGGGTACAGTTGGGCGAGAGAACAACAAAACTCCCTGTAACACCAAAGATGAACTGAAGGCAAGCATTATGGCAGCAATTACCAAGTTAAACAATGAAACCGTCCAGAAGAGTTGCAAGAGGCTCCGAAGTTGTCTGGAAGCCAATGCCGATTTTATTGAATAAATTTATTTTTTCGTGTTTCAAGATATTTTTGGTGTAATTTTGGTAAATATATTTGTTAAAATGAGATATCAGTGTTATTCTCATATTTGCGGCATATTAACGACAATTTATCCATCGCAACATATATATATATATATATATATATATATATATATATATATATATAGATAGATAGATAGATAGATAGATAGATAGATAGATAGATTATTGTTCAATAACAAAATAATTTGTGCTGTTATTATTTCCTCCACTATATGAATTTTCCCGTCATGTCGACAATCATCAGGTGGAAATTAATTATTAATTGGGACATATTTCCTTTCGTTCAATTTATACAAGATACATGCTATAAATATTCAAATGTTCACAGTTTATTGCACATTGCTACCCCTGGTGTGTGTGTGTGTGTGTGTGTGTGTGTGTGTGTGTGTGTGTGTGTGTGTGTGTGTGTGTGTGTGTGTGCTTTATTGTATAGATTTTCCTACTCCATCGAAAATTCATGCCGTAATGTTAATCTTCGGATGGAAATTAATTATTAATTTTTAATCATTTCACCCCAGGCAAAGCAATGAAGCCACTAAAATGCAAACGGTTATTTAGTATGAAAGAATAAAAGAAAATAACTATTAAGGAGGTAGAAGTGTAAAGAAAAGAAATTAATAAGACGAAAGATAACGATTGACATTGTATTTTATAACTTAAGATAAAAGTTGGCTGGGCAAAAAGAGACTGGAAAGAGAGTTCCACACACGAGAAATGCGACGGAAGAAACTGTTAGCATAGAACTTACGTTTATATCTAGCCATTAGTAAAATGATGAAGACCTAAGTGCCAATGCAGTACTGAGCTTAAATTTATAATGTTTAGAAAGAAAGTTCATCAGAACATGGACCATGAAAATATTTATAGAAAAGGGAAGATACATTGCAGCTGTGGGAAAGTGATTCAAGACGAGATTCCAGATCTTAACTGTTACCATTGCAAATTTTTCTTTGAATTGTATCAAGAATTCAAATTTTAACATCGCAACTTATATTACTTTATTATATAATAGCATTAGAAAGTTTTTTTTTTTTTTTTAGTTGTTTTTGTAAGATTTAGCATGTTTTTACATATATATATATATATATATATATATATATATATATATATATATATATATATATATATATATATTATAAAAATACTGTTTTATAGGTATGTTAGTTTTATGGGTTTATGGGTAAATGTGCTCAATATCAGAGATAGAACGTATGTGAATATAAAAATTGAACACTGAGTGGAGACAGTCTGTTACATGCCTGAACGCAATATTCAGGCTATTATTAAAATATTTTATAATTAAAAAGTATGATGCTCGACTTTTGCAAATAACGAATAATACTTCTTATATAAGGAGGAAAATCCTAGAAATTATCCGAATTTCAGAAGAAAAGTCCAAGATATTTAGTGTAAGTTTTCGATTTTCTTAAGTCATCATCAGCGTAAAGAGAGAGAATTGGTGAGTTTTATAGAACAAGCGAGAGTCGTGAAATATGCCAAGATTGTTTTGATGCAAATGCAGAGTGAATGAATGGTGTATTTCTTTTTGTGTTGTTCTTATATATATATTTAAGGATATATAGTTTTCATTCTATACAGTCTTCAATTACGCGCAGTTTCTGTGTTATGCTTCTTTATTCTAAGTTCATTTTTAGATAAATGTGGGGCAGTTTTTAGCTTAGTAAATCAAAGAAAACTCTTCTGTTTCTATTCTAGGGAATTCGTTGGTCAATAAATATTGTGAAAAAAATGTCATTTTACAGTTTCAAGAAAAGGATAAAGAATAAGAAAAACCTAGAAACACCAATGTTATAAATATTTTCTACGGATTAATTATATCTTGTTTGTCTCCCAAATTATCAACACTTAAAATTGGATATAAACATTATAAATTCAGTGTATATGACTTTGAAATTTTATTGGTTTAAATTCGATTAAGCGAAGTCGAGCAAATTTCCAGTGTTTGGCATCTCCGCAATTGCATCTCCTTTCCTGTGTATTTTCTATCCTTGGGTAAATATACTCTCTTCTATTCTATGCATTTCCTTTCATAAGTGTTCCTTTTATTGTTGATTATTGTTGGGTATATTAATATAAACGTTGTTCTTGAGGTAGACCCAAAGGAAAACACCAGGAGCAGATAAATTATGCGAACTGGCTGGCCAGTTGAATTTGGTACTTCTTCCAATTAATCGTTCACCAAGCATGTCTCTTAGGAGCTGCAGAGTCTCTCTTGTAGAATGTCCAGTCGCTCCATCTTGTTGCCACCAAAGCTCTAGTGTCTCCTGAAGAGCTGGACTGACAAATTGCTTTACCATTTCGCGGTATTGGGCACCAGTCACTGTTACAGTGTTGTCTCTCTCATCATCGAAGAAGTATAGGCTGATTATTCTTCATGAACTCAAACAACACTAAACAGTAACACTGTGTTGCTAAAACTGGCGCTGAAGGATGACAAAATGATTTGGGCACCCACAAAGTTTTGTAAACTTCAGTTTAGTCTGGATTATAGCTAGCTAATAAATTGTGGACGCCACATGTATTTAGTAAATTTTGTTTAGTCCGTCCTAAATGTAGCAAATTAATTCTTGGCACTTAAGAATTTATTTAGTAACATTAGTTTAGCCTGGCCTGAATATAGACACAGTATTTGCGGCATCCACAAATTCATGCAGTCAGTTCAAGCAAGCCTGGTTTAAAGATAGCTAAAAGATTCTTGACATCCTTAAATTTATTTAGTCAATTCACTTAAGCCTTTCTTTGAAGATTGCTAAAGGATTTGAGGCATCCACAAATTTATTTTAATTCATTTTAACCTGGTACAAATATCGTAAAATAATTTGGGCTAACGACAACCTTAGTAATAAGTTTAATTTTGCCTAGCATAAGCTTATGTATATTATGATAATTTTAACCTTATCTCTTGGCTGTTTTCACATAGGAAACTTTTACCATTCATTGGCCAAACTGTTACTGTCGGTTGAAATATAAAAAAAAATATTTTATTAAAACTTTTTCCGAAAAGTAAACTTCTCGAGTCCACTGTTATAAATATTTCTGGGAGTTTCCTTCCAAACCTTCTGTGTTTGGTCGCGTGGAAAGTTAACAGCTTTATTACATCATTAGTTTCTCTTCTAATTATATGTGCTATCCATTTTGATTCTCCAAGTCAACTGGGCTGACAAATTACTTTATTATTTCGATGATATCATCATGACATTATCACTCTACACTCAACTTTGAAAATGAGGGCCTACATTTGACGCTGAATGATAGAAAAAGAGTTTTCGGCACGCACTAATCTGTAATGAGGAAACCAATCACCATAATCAATTTTTGATGAAATTCATTATTGCCTTTGTTGAAATCGAATAGTACTATCAAAACGTTACTAGTAAACTATTTAATATATCACTTCGATAAATTGGATCTTGTATGATTTTCTGTAGTATAACGAACATCGACATGGAAACATTTATGGCCTTGGAAAAGGCATGATTTCTCCTCTTTCAGTGATGCTTTAAATAGCAGAATAGACTGAATTTGTACTGAAATTAGTCTAAGAGAAAGGCAACGGGGAGCCATTCTGCTATCTTTTCTTAGGATGCATGTTAATTGGCAGATAATATAAAATAGCGGAGAGTCATGAATGCTTACATTGGTGGGCATTAAATAAAATTGGAACATGTTTAAGCTGCTGTGGGGTCGCCGTAAGGAACGTTCTGGCAATATCCAGCTATTGGCGACGGTGAAGTTGAAAACTCAATGCTTTGTTTTCCGATAGTTCGAACGAAACATGATCTCTCGACTCGTGGCAACCTGACCACAGATCGTTGTTGGAAACGATAAATTAGATCAAATTCCTCATTTAAGAAGGCTCTTCCTTGTCGAAAAATGGACCGTGGAATTTCCAAATAAATTTTCCCTATTTCCATTTTGGGGTCTGTGCCGAATTTTGGCATGAAAACATTTCCAAGACTTGAAGTGTTAATATCTGAAATCAAGACGAAAGTCTATTTATTACGAATATTGTTATGATATTTTTCTCGCAGTCGCTCGACTTCTAGGCCACTCTATACATATTCAGTGTATAAATATTTATGAGTAAAAAAAACAAGAAAAGGAAATAACACATTGTGGCGAATTTACTCATGTATGTTTCATAGTAACATTTTTGTTTCGCTCCAAAGTGGTGTTGAAACAACAATAATCGTTGTATCATGAACAACCACAAATGTAATAGCAAGTTCATTCTACCATAACGGCGCTTACAAAATATATTCACACCAGCTGAGCTAGATAAAGACAAGCACTTGAATATGTAAAACAACTGATACGAGAAGTAAAAATACGGGAAGAGAAAAGAGGTCGGCAACAGCAACTACAACAACAAAAAGGAAAAGTTAATGTGACAAAAAACAATTCCGCAAAGACTATTGGCGGTAAAAGATATTTCTCGTAGAGGGGACATATAAACTGAGAAAGAGAATCAGTATTTATTGAATCATGGAATGAAGGCTCAAAATAAATTCCATGAAGGGGAACAATGACTAATCACAGAAAAAATCAGCAATTTTTGTCTTTGTGGAAGAAGATACTTAACGGTAAACAAAATTGATTGAAACAAGACGAACATAAGAGAGTGGATGCTGATACGCAATGAGACCTGGGAAAGTGATGCAGACCAGTTCCATGGACACAAATCCGCAGCTGAACTTAGAAATAAAACAGTGAAAAATCAGAAAAACAGAAAAATACCATGCGAAATTAATGGCAATTTCTTCACTTTCCCGGACCCCCACCTAAATAATCTTCTTCTATGACTTCCTGCTTGTATACGGAAAGTTAAAGCTCCTCGTCTGCTCTGGTTAATATGATTGGCTTCAAATAGCACATTATGCCTAAATACTTAACCTCACGTATTTTTACTATTTACATTATTCGGACTATTGTCCTCATCTTTGTCGCCATATTTATTAGAACGTTTCGGCCGTTGTACGCTCCGGCCTTCTTCAGGTGGTTGGACAGTCGAAATGAACCCTTTATTTCGCTCACTAGGTTAGACTCTTCTAGTTCCACGTGCCATGTCAAATGGATGTCAGTTATCAGTTATCTCTTGTTAATTCCTATCTCCAAGTTCCCCACTGCCTTAACCGGGTATTGAAATCACACTCTTTGGGTCTTGTCACTGGATCTAACCAACGCCTTTTTCTACTGTGCCACGTGTCCTTAAACATGGCACGTGGAACTAGAACAGTCTACCCCAGTGAGCGAAATAAAGGGTTCATTTCGACATTCCAACCACCTGAAGGAGGCCGGAGCGTACAACGGCCGAAACTTTGTAATAAATATGGCGACAAAGATGAGGACAATAGTTAGAATAATGTAAATAGTGTACATAATACCTCATCTCAGAAATATAGACAGATACTCACGTATTTTATTTTCTCACGAATTTCATTGTTCCCCCAAAATCCAGCAATGCCGCTCTGGACCTACGTATTTTTGCCAAATTATTGCCAAACGTTTATGAAATCGGTGCAAAATTTTCATGCAAGTCGATTTTGGTGAGAAAATGCACTGAGAATTTAATTCTGGGGCAACTACTTGGATAATTTATTTCGGGGTGGTGATGAGCTGATAATTTATTTCTGGGCAAAAATGCGCATAGAATTTATTTTGGTAGGGTGGGCTGAGAATATATTTCTGGAGGGAGATGTGCTGAGAATGTATTTCTGGAGGGAGGTGTGCTGAGAATATATTTCTGGAGGGAGGTGTGCTGAGAATGTATTTCTGGGGGGAGGTGTACTAAGAATGTACTTCTGGAGGGCGATGTGCTAAGAATATATTTCTGGAGGGAGGTGTGCTGAGAATGTATTTCTGGGGGGAGGTGTGCTGAGAATGTATTTCTGGGGGGAGGTGTACTGAGAATGTACTTCTGGAGGGCGGTGTGCTGAGAATGTATTTCTGGAGGGAGGTGTGCTGAGAATATATTTCTGGAGGGAGGTGTACTGAGAATGTATTTCTGGGGGGAGGTGTACTAAGAATGTACTTCTGGAGGGCGATGTGCTGAGAATATATTTCTGGAGGGAGGTGTGCTGAGAATATATTTCTGGAGGGAGGTGTGCTGAGAATGTATTTCTGGGGAAAATGCGCTGAGAATTTATTTTGGGGGAAATGTACTGAGAATTTATTTCTGGCGAAAATGCGCTTAGGATTAATTTGGGGGCGGGAGCATGCGGTCAGTATTTATTTCTGTGGGGTGGGGCGAATGGGCTGAGAATTTATTTCGGGATGAATATGCGCTTAGAATTTATTTCTGTTGAAAAATAGCCTGAGAATTTATTTATGGGAGGAAATGCGCTGAGAAATTATTTCTGGAATTGGGGGTAATGCGCTAAGAATTTATTTCGCTGGTGGATGCAGTGAGTATGTATTTCTGGTGTGGGAGGTGCTGAGACTATACTTATGTGCAAAAATGCGCTGAGAATGTATTTCTGGAGGAAAATGAGTTGAAAATTTATTTCTGTGGGGGAAATGCGTTTAGAATTTATTTTCCACATAAAGTAAACATAATTGTTTTGCTAATTGACATTATTGCAGTTTGTGAAATATTTCACAGAAACTTTCTACTTTTGAATAGCGGAAAATATTACTTAGCATAGTTAAGCTTCCA
>OZ038477.1:13840148-13855148 GCA_964036315.1 Acanthosepion esculentum
TTGTTAGTCATTTTATTATAAAAATGTACTGTTGATATTTGTTCCCAATTTGCCCTTATCTGGGGCCCTAACATGTATTACGACCCCAGATCAGGGTGAACCTGAGAACAACAGCAATTAAGAGATGGTTCCACGCTCTTCAAAACCTCCAATCTTCCGATCAGAGGCCTTGCTGCCGGATGTAGTTTATCGTCATACCCAGCACAAACGTATTTGTGCATCTTTGCACATACGTTTCTGTGTGTTTGTGTTGTGCCTGTGCATATTATGTGCCTTTGTGTTTATATGCGTTTTTTTTCTCTTTCGATGATGTTTTAATTTACTCGCGAGAGATATCGACAAATAACGCTCCAATTGACTTGCCTTGATTTCAAGTTTTCCATTTTTTTGTTGTTACGCAAGAAATGAGATATTAACCGTGCGGATTTGTTCCGTTTAGAATTTCGGATGCACACACAAGTGGGGGCGATGTGAGAGAAATGACACTTCTCTACCGTGCCATTTTGCTCGCTTCGACGATTAAGTTCGTTTTTTTAGGGCCAAAATAACAAGGCGTCGAATATTGAGAACACATCGCCTCTAACATTTCATTAAATATTGACGAAATTCAAAATACTCATTGATTTGTTTCTTTCCGTTTACAAAAAAAAAACGTTCACATCTTTGTACAGAATTTTAACTTTCTAATGCCGTAATTCAGAAGGAAGTCATATCTCAATTTTATTCCGCAAAAATAAACAAATCCCTAAATTAGACAATCGTTAAGTGGAATCGGGTTATTTGCACGTTAAATTCATATATTTCAAGCAAACTATCTTGTTTACCCATAAGTTTGTCCATACAGGAGACTTCAAAGGTAAATATACAATAACTCTCTCTCTCTCTCTCTCTCTCTCTCTCTCTCTCTCTCTCTCTCTCTCTCTCTCTCTCTCTCTCTCTGGATTGAGATCTGGTATTCAGTTCAAATCTGTTTGGAAAAGCCATATTAATTATTAAATAGCAGTGTAGACTAGGGCCTTTAGCTCTGGGCGCCAACCACTCTAAAATGAAGGGAAACTCTGAATTTCAAAATCGTGGAGAAAAATAACATGAAACAATTGTACTATCTTCCCCAAAGTGACGTGATATTTCATAAGTATGCACGATTAGTCGAAGCGATATATGCGTCGAAAATGGAACCAAAGTACCGAGGTTATATATGTGTGTGTGTGTCATCCCGGCAGCGAAACATCTAATTGCTTCAAGCCGGGATCGAAACCCGACCGATTTGGCGTCAGTCGGAGTTTCGACCCCTGAGTTATAAGCGCAAAGGGAAAGGTAAATTCTAGCGTATTATTTTTTACGGGTGTAAACAAACGCCAGTCAACCATAGTACTCAATTCATTTTTAATGAAGAGCGTTGCGTTAGTGGAGACGGCTGTTGTTTAGAATTAATCTCTCAACAGTGCTCAACCGAAATTTTTCGTGAGCATAATAATGTTATTCACATACAAGTTTGCTTGGCTGTATCACTGCTCATCAGTGCGACTACACATCCGATTGCTTCAAGCCGGGATAGGAACACGACCGATTTGCCATCAGTCGGAGTCTCTCTCTCTCTCTCTCTCTCTCTCTTTATCTCTCTCTCTCGCTCTGTGTGTGAGTGTGTGTGTGTGTGTACATATGCATTTAAATATCGCTCGTTTTTTTAAGTGCATTCCTGTAGCCGTCTAGTAAGACATACAAACACTTAGTGGAAATAGGACGAGAAATAACTTGCCTGATGGGTAAAGGATTGTCACTTTTCAATTCCATAAAGGTTACGTGAATACACAGGCACTTGAAGAAAACCGGAGATTAAAATTGCTGGGAACATAACAACAAAAATATGGATGTTTGTCCGACTGTAAATAATTTCTTGTGTACAGTTTGCATATTATAAACTGAATGTCTGCACTCATCAGTCGTAACTCGTGAATTGGTTCAGGAACTTTATGCATTTTAATGTGAGTATGTATTGTATTTGTTTGGGTGTACGTTTATATTGGTGTCGGTTGGGAGGCTTAAAAATAAAGCAGAGATTTTTACCGTCATGACAGGAAGCAGATAAAACGATATCTGAAACGGTCGGTGAATCTGCGAAATGGAATGTGTTAGTTGTGAAAATTAAAATGTATCCATTATATTTGGTTTTCGGTTTTAGCAATTAACTGACTCAATTCGGTGCTTTTAATTGGTCTGCATTCCCTGCTGTAATCAAAGACAATTTGAAATTCATGATAAATCAAAGAGTGATAGAGAATAAATCACCATTTTCCAAACACCTTTTACAGTAAAAATGGAATCCTACAAGAACCATGTCAGCAAAATGGAATCCTACAAGCATCGTGTAAGCAAAATGGAATCCTACAAGAACCATGTAAGCAAAATGGAATCCTACAAGCATCGTGTAAGCAAAATGGAATCCTACAAGCATCGTGTAAGCAAAATGGAATCCTACAAGAACCATGTAAGCAAAATGGAATCCTACAAGCATCGTGTAAGCAAAATGGAATCCTACAAGAACCATGTAAGCAAAATGGAATCCTACAAGCATCGTGTAAGCAAAATGGAATCCTACAAGAATCATGTCAGCAAAATGGAACCCTTCAGTGACACATTCCAAAAGCTGGGCAGAGTATTGCGAGACAGGAGGATTTCTTTGCTAACGAAGAAAAGAAAACTGAACTGTAATGTAACATCTGTCATTTTTTACGGCGGTGAATTCTGGACGATTTCCTCAAAGATGAAGAAGTGACTCGAGGCGCCAGAGATGTGGTTCTAAGGAAGGATGCTAAGGATATCATGGACCGTGCGTGGGAGCGAGGTCTTAGCGGCTTTAACAGGTGGGTGACAGAACGTGGGCTGGGGCAGGTGGCAGAGGGAAAGAACTTGTTGAGAGCTGCAAGAGGTAGGAGGAGGTGGAGAGCCATGATCGACTACATCCTGAAAGGAAACTGTACAAGGAAAGAACTGTATAAGGAAGCGAGGCTGAAGGAAAAATGTGACCGCGAACTGAAACAAACAAATGTCGGTCAGCTCGGAAGACATATGATGTAGGTCATCAATGGTAGTCAACGCTGTTAGTGAAATGTAGAGTTTAGAAAAGTTGATGTCAGCGACGTTGGGTCCAAATTGAACGCTGAGGTTGGGTAGATAGTTAGTACACAGCTGCCGTGACCTCTAAAAACAGGTAGGTCAAGTTGTCATTGTATGGAGTGCAAATATTTTACTTTCGTGGCATTGTTGATAATGGACAGTGGACAGTGGATGTAATGATGGTCAGGTTAACCAATCGATACAAATGGACATCGGGCCAGACACACATTATGTCTTTGTATAAATAAGAGTGGGTGTCATGTGTATTCTATGTATATGTGGGCTTGAGTGGTTGTCCGCGCGTATGCATAAGTTTGTTTGCGTTTGCATACATATACATATATATATATATATATATATATATATATATATATATATATATATATATATGAACACACATACACACACACGCACGCACACACACACACACACATATATATATATATGAACACACATACACACACACACACGCGCGCACACACACACACACACACACACACATATATATATATATATATATATATATATATATATATATATATATATATATATATATATATATATATATATAATGTATGTGTGTGTATCTATATGAAAAAAGCATTAAGAAATTGCTATGCGTCCCTGAAGAGAAAGAGTTATTCTTTATGGATTCATGAAATAATAATTGCATAAACATATTTTAACAAAGACGTAATTTTTTAATAATTTCTCCCCAAGCAAGGCAATAAAGCCACTTGGACACAAGGAGTTATCGGGTGTTAGAAAACATCAGAAAAAGTCAATAGTGATCTTCCAAGATGCCAATGTAATATCAATATTTATCTTCAGTCCTCTTAATTCGTGTTCTTTTATTGTTTATTATAAAAATAAAAATAAAATTCAATAAAAGAACAGGAATTATTAAGACAAAATAATAACGAGTTACATTGCATTTATATTTTTGAAGACCAAAGTTGAATGGAAATCAAGAAGCCAGAAGAGAGTTCCACAGGTTAGAAGTGCGAGAGAATAAACTGCTAGTATAGCATTTACTGTTATATCTAGCCATTTCAATTGTAAAATGATGAGACCTTGCTGCCAATCTAGTACTGCGCTTGAATTCATAAAGTTTAGTTACCAAAGAGGAAAGTTTATCAGGAAAATTAGCATTAAATTATTTATAGAAAAGCTACATTACACTGGTGGGTAAGGGAATGAAGTCGAGATGCCCGCACAGGGTCAGTTACATTGCAGATTTTTCTTTGGATTTTATGAAGAAGCTCTAAATATATAGCAGGAACGCCAAACCAGATGTGGCTGTAATATTCAAAGCCAGACCTAATTGTAGACTTTTAAATATGTAAGATAGATTTTGGCGAGAAAAATTGTAGTGTCTCTGAGATATTACAATGATTTCAGGAAAATAAAATGGAGTCTTGAGAATTTAGTGAAACTATTTTCTTACAGTCACAACCTCGGAGGTAAAACATTTAAAAATTGTAATGTTCTTTCTCAACCTTGATATGGAGCCAACACAGCTTATTTCATCGTGTTAACTTGCAGAGCAGAATTTTCTTTTTGTATTTAAACACTTTTCCCGATGCCTATGTGTATTTATTTCAACTGTTAAGCGTGCTACTAAGTCTTACTTACTGTTGAAATAGTTATGTGTAACCACCAATTCTTCTCCAACAGTTACTTTTCTCGCACTTAACACCTACCTTCCGTTTACTTGCTTTCATGAAAACTACAATTTTCCAAGATTTAAATGTAATGTCAATCGCCATCTTCTCTCTTCTTGAATTCCATTCAACCTTTGTCCTTTCCTCATTCTCCACTATACACAGTCTGTTCTCTCATTTTCACTCTCTGTAATCTCGTGATTAAAAAAGATTATTAAATTCAATATGGGATGAGGGACGGAAGAATTCCCGGTTAAAATATCATTACTCCATTAAATAATACATTTTATATATTATCTAAATTTGGTAAAAATCCGTTTGGACACGTACAATGCTATCGATGCAGAAGGACAAACTAGATTGTTTATGGTGCTGTTTTTTTTTATTGTCATGATCTATAACGGATTTCAATAACGCGAGAGAACTAAAGAATCAGGGAAGATCCTGGTAGATAAGTTCGTGATATTTTCCCCATACTCTGACGTTTAGCCGGGCCTTGGTCACCCCGACACTCATCAGCTTTAAACGATACCCCGTCGATTTTTAAATGCAAAATGTCACATTCAAAAGCTAAAAATATCTTCAAAATCTGGCGAATGATTTTGATGGTCTCGATATCAAAAAAAAGTTGCAAGAAGGTTGCCCGAATTTCTAAGCGATTCGCATCATTACCTAAGTAACCAGGAGCAAATGAATGCGAGTGCCATCGGAAAATCATCTTGATGAGCTAGATAACAAAAATAATCCGAATTCTGATGAATAGATCGCGAAGCTGAATTAGACCGAAAGACTGCTGACCTGAGATGGAACGAATGCATTGAATCAATAGATTCGTTCACCACAAGAAAAGTTGGCTCCCTGTGCCGCGCCAGGAAATTTTTCTCGCCGGAGCCGATCATTCAAATCTACAAATCAACCATTCGCATGGAGTATTGCTGCCATATATGATCTGGAGCCCCTTCCGTTTGTCTCAAGGTCATTGATAAAATCCAGCGACAAATATGCAATGTAATTGGCCCTTATCTGGCATCTCGTCTGCAGTCGCTCTTTCACAGACGTGCCGTCGCCTCCCTCTGTCTTTTTTACAAATACTTTCACGGTAACTGCTCCGATAAGTTGCTTTCGCTGGTTCATGAATTTAAGTGTTCGACTAGGCTGGCATCTCGCTCTCACACTTTCACTGTCCAAACTGTTAAATGTCGCCGTCTATTCTACTCCAGTAGTTTCGCATTTCTCGCCTGTTGAACTTCCTCCTCTTTTCTTGTTTTCCTGATAGCTATAATCTCCAACTATTCAAATGTAAAACCAATCGAGGTCTCCAGATGCCTTGATCTATCCCCTATCCTTCTCTTCATCCTTTCCTCTATCACTCCTCTTTGCTCTCGCTCCAACTCTCTGTAAACCCTTGCGTGCTAGTGGCTTCCTGCCTTGCTTGGGGTTGAATGCTTAAAAAAATAGCAGGACAAGAATAATGGGGCTTTTTCAAGGAAACAGGATATGCAACATTTATGACCAGAATGATATCAGGCAGAGCAATACTATTTGAATTACTAGGAAAACTAGATCTATTTTGAAAAGATGTTAGAATAATTCAGAATTTATAGTGGGATGTAGCCGTCTGCATACAGATAGAAAGATATTTGAGTAGGTACACAAAAATAGAAAGGGGCATAAGACAAGTAGCGTCTTCTCACCAGATTTGGTTCAAACACTCTAGAGATGCTATCCCGATAGAACTGTTGAACTGCTATGATTTATCATCGGTGGGCATAATATACGCGAATGATAGATAGATGGTAGATGCAGAAAGAAAAATACAGGACCTCCTAGACAGCGTAGTGTGGGAAAGTGAGAAGTGCCTAAGCATCTACAGTACGAAACCATGGAAATATCATAAGAAACATGAGAAAAGAGTGCAAAACTGATATGTGATATCAATCCTATTATGTGGCAGTGAATTCTGAACATTCTCCAGACAAATGAAGAGAAAACTATAGGCAACAGAAAGAGATTTCTACAGAAGGATGCTTTAAGTAAATGATGACTGGGGAATGCGTCTTAAGGAAAATGGAAAAAAGTAAACAGACTCAGAATTAGAAAGAAAGAAGACATATAGGCGAATAAGGAAGAAGAGCTTTGAGAATTTGACACTCACATGGCATATCGAGGGCAATGGAGACAGGGAAAGCGGACCTCTTACTTGAAGTGCTTTATTGTGAATGGATTACGGAAGCAAGAGCTGGAGTTTTTGCAAAAGAATAAACGTTGATAATAGCTCATAGGAATAGGAAAATTGCCCACATCCTTAAAGGAGATGGCAAGAACAAGAAGATTGCTTACAGTCTTAAAGGACATTTCAAGAACAAGAAGATTGCCCACATCCTTAAAGGACATGTCAAGAACAAGAAGATTGCCCACATCCTTAAAGGACATGGCAAGAACAAGAAGATTGCTTACAGTCTTAAAGGACATGTCAAGAACAAGAAGATTGCCCACATCCTTAAAGGACATGTCAAGAACAAGAAGATTGCCCACATCCTTAAAGGACATTTCAAGAACAAGAAGATTGCCCACATCCTTAAAGGACATGTCAAGAACAAGAAGATTGCCTACATACTTAAATGACATGGATAACAACAACAAGACCGTAAAAGTCTCAGAGCCATTGTAATAAAACATTAGAAAACCTCGAGTAATAATTTAACACGTCTAGATATCACAATGATTATAGGTAAACTGTCTCGATTGGCTAAACTCCTATGTGCGTTAGCTGTTCAGGTATTTTAGTTGAATGGTTTAAATTGCAAAAGTTATTGTTTGGAAATATTTCTATTTTATCCCATATATATGACGGAAGCAATATTCCAGTTCATGTAGCTTGGGCATTCTCCATTCTTCATGGTCGTAATAACATCTTATCACAACACATGAAAGCCTGGGAGAGATAGCAGGGAGTCAAATACTGCTTAGAACTAAAAAAGGGAAGGCATGAATATCTCTTATCGCCCAAATCCTGAAAAGCTATGGCACATAAAAGAAGAAGAATTAATTTAAAATTCATTTGAATTTTGGAAAACAATGAAAAGTATTATTTACTGACCATTCAAGAAGAGTTTTTTTTTCAATGTACAAAGAACTTTGGCGCTTAGGGAGTTCAATAAAATTAAATTTATCTTCATTTTTGTTCTTTTGTTAACCAATGAATTTCTTAATTAATTACGTTCATTAGAATATTAATAGAATTCTAACATTTTTATTGATGTTCCATAAGAAGTGTTCACTAAACATAAGCTATTTTGAAAAGCGTAAAGATGATATCTGAACGTTTCGTGTTCGTCTTTTTATTTCTTTCAAAACTTTGAAAGTTGCACGCATCAAATGCAGTCGGAAATAATAATTTTATTTGATCAGCTCCAAAGGTACATTTTCAACATTTTACTTTATGAAATTTCGAAGATAGAAATCTGAGGAATTTTCCAGACATTTGGCCAATCCTTCTTTTTGGAAGCAAATTTTACTCGTTCAGAAAGGAGACGGTCATTAAACTCTAAAAAACAGAGAAAAACATGTATATCTATGCACATCTCGCTTGTTGTGCACAACTCGCCATGAAAAACCTCTGGAAAATGCGTGATAGTCCACGTGATCGATTATATATTACATTCCATTCATAGTGAAAATTACAACCGCAGAAAAGTCTTACTTTACCACGAGACAATCATTTGGTTACTAAATATCAACTTACTGCATTATACAGGGTGTTCTTAAAGTTCGTGTCCACTTTGAAAAATTTTAAACTTTATTTGTATTTGCGCGAAAAATAATCTGTAAAAAATGTTATGAAGTTTAATGTACCTAGTTTTAAGTACAGCTAAAATAACTAATGTGATTTCAGGCATTACTGTAAATCAGTTGGCAAATGTTTTCCGTGAACTGCAAAATCGTATTACCCTTTGTATTTCTAATGATGGAGGACATGTGGAAACTTAAATAAAATTTCAATAAAACGTTTAAAATATAGATTTACATCATTCTAATACTTTTTACTAATTATTTCTATCGCAAATACAAATAAAGTTATAAATTTTTGAAAGTGCGCACGAACTTTATGGACACCCTGTATTGACAATATTTGTAGAGAAAAGTTTAGCAGGGTAATATTTTGGATAACCGTTGGTTTACCGCCAATGTAACTTTATGCCACATTTCTGTAAAGCGAGAAAATATCTACAGTTTTGATGCATTTAGGAACATTTGATTGCCTTGCAATATTAAACGTAAAAACTAGAGCGTATCAATTGTAGTTCCATATATTTACTATTTTAAAGTGTTCTTAAATCGTAAAAATCAAATCAATAAATCTATTAAATTAATATGTCAATCTGTGGGTGTTTCTCTGAACACTTTCATCCTGAACTCTTCAAGTCAAGCAACAACTGATATATATCCTCCTCTTATACAGATTTCCTATTATCTTTCACTTATACTTTACACTCATTCATCATTGCCATTCCAACTGTAAACATGGAGAGGTTCATGAATCTTGATGAGATTGAAATTTAGTTAAATATTTTATTAATCTGACAGTGGACTGGGGTGATGCCACTGCAGTTTTGCAGTGCTATCATCTGGCCTCTCGCCGCAGCTGACACTGAAGGTAAATTCGGAGGGTCGACCACCTGCAATTTGGGTTTAGTCGTAGGTTGACGGCTGCTTATTGTGGCGAAGCAGAGGTAGAAGCAGAGGTAGTAGGGAATAGAGATTAGACACCATTTTGATTGGTAGGGGGTCAAGCTAGCTGGCCACACGGAGAATGGGACTAAACTCTCTCAGGAAAGTATCGGGATGTGCCTTGTTTCCCCGCCGGAAGACTTTCTAACCCTCAGTTGACCACGTGTCACAAGAAGCCGGAAGTACCAACAAACCAGCAAAAATCACTTGTTAAAGTCTCTGAACACTTTTCAATATGTTATGACACACACAATACATGCGAATAAGGCCATTTTTATATATTTTTATAATATGCATCCTGCATATTATTTTTGCAATAAAAGACAATAACATGTTGAGTCGAATCCATTAAATTCACTTACGTGCTAATACCCTTGGGAAAGGTAATAATTCTCTTCTTCTCCCCCCAACTATGGGTGAATAGTAGGACAGACCGGGTTCTATAGCCTTAGATGGTAATTTGTCTACGGCTGAAAGAAATGGCAACCTACTGCGGGAAAAATCTGCCTTGTCAATCATGTATCGAAAGATAAAAGATCGCCGAAGCGTGTATCACGCATGGCACCTAACTGACTGAGCCTTGGGAAAGATATGAATCCTATTCTTCCCCCCCCCCGGCTATGGGTAAATATCAGGGCAGACTGGGTTCTATAGCCTTCGATGGCAACTTTTCTACGGCTGAAGGAAATGGCAACCAACTGCGGGAAAAAATCTAGTCGTTAGTCATGTATCGGAAGCGTGTATCACCTAAGCGTGTATCACGCGTGGCACATAACTGACTGACTGATTATATGGAAAATATTGAACTTTCATTTCTATTTTCATCTCTCACATAAATATGAACATCTCTCACAAAAAAAAAGCTCAGCAATAAAACTTCGACTCCAATATCTTAAGGAAACCACCTCAAAAAAATGATCAAATAGAAGCAAACACACAACTTCAAAATTGCATATCAACTTCGTCTTATTTACTGGTATTTCTCTCATCTTAATTTTATCTGATTTGTCATGTCCTTAAATAACCACATCAGATCTTGAGACTCTCATATAGATGGCAGGCATGGCGCCAAAACAGTACAGAAATGCCTAAACTTTCAGCTGTATACAACCTTTCTGTTTAGGGCACTGAATACACGTGGCTTCCAGTGAATGAAGCGCATAGGTCTTGGAAGGGACCATCTTTCTTCGAATCTCATTGCCTGGCGCTACATAATCACAAAGGACTGTACCCAATAAGAGAAACCACATCAGTGAGGACTTTCAGCAACAGCAACAACTAAAATGGATAGCATATGTAACTAAAAAAAAGAAAATACAGACATAATCAAGATGATGACGCGTTTCACGTGTCCTGGAAAGAAGTTCATTGGGTTTGAGAAAACCTATATTCCTGATTTCTTTTTAATAGAAGGATTTTGTAGATTTCAACCGATAATAGAACTAGTCGCTAGGTCAATGAATACCTAATGTTTCCTTATAAAAAAACAGCTATTATTACTGCTACCATTCTATCGCAAATCTTTGATCGACATTCTCCGATCGTAAAAGTTTACTCGATTATTTGATAATTTTCAACTAGCAATGGATATATACCAATACCATTTCTTATTATACTAGCCTTCACCAGTCTTAATGACTGTCTAAGTATTTTGTTAGTGAACTTTGTACCAGGAAAGTTTAACAGTGCGCACTTTAGTTTATCTTTCTACAAGGCTCGGGGACACTGTTTCTTTTGTTTACTCGTAACATTTGTGCTAAATAAATTTGATTCTAACTTCTTGATTCTGACGTAGAAGAGTTATTTTCGTTAACAGAGAGTTTCAAACTATTTCAACCTTTATTCAGTCGTTTGTTTTTGCTATGACACAGTATCGAAAGTGAAAGTGCTGGAGATGATTGTCAGACGGAATGAGAAGGAAAGACGTAGAGAATCTGATAGAAAAAAAAACAAACTCTGTGGTCATCTGGTGGATAGTTTTCGCCTGGAATTCGTTATTTCTCCAGAAAAATAGATGCACAGTCGAAGCCATTTCCTGGCGGGTAAATTGAAATCGTCTGAACAACAGTAAGAGAAGACTTCATACAATCGTATTGAAATGTAAAAAAAAGACGGAGAAAAACAGGAGAAGAATAGAATAAACAACATATAAATAGAAGAGAAATCATATTGCCAATTTCCAATGTCAATTGTATTGTCGGATTAGAACTTTTCTTTTCTTTTGTCTAATCCAACGCAGTTCTTCATGTTATTTACCGTTTTTCTAACTGCTTACTTTTTCCCGTTCAGCTGGTTCTTGATTTTCTTATTAACTACCTTTTTTCTTCTTCTTCTTCTTCTTCTTCTTCTTCTTCTTCTTCTTCTTCTTCTTCTTCTTCTTCATTTTACATTTACATTTTCACCATCTCTTTCCTCCAACTTTTTCTTAATATTTTTTATTCTTAACTTCAATTATTCTCTCATCGCAAAATTACAAGTTCTTGATCGATCACCGAAGTTAAGCAACATCGGCCCGGTAAATACTTAGATAAGGGAACCGATTGGAAACAACGGGTACAGTATGCGAACTTCTATATGTGTCAGTTTTAAATAACATACAAAGGGTTGATAAGCTATAAAAAACACATCAATTCTTGCTTCTCCTTCCTCCTCCGCCTCTTTATTAAATTACCTCTCTACTCCCCCCCTAGTCTCTTATTTTTTTATCACTATGATTATTTTTACTCTATTTTTTCAAACTCTGAAAGCATCGGTATTCGTCCTATTGAAGAAACATCGAATCATCTCAGTACAAAAATTGGTGACTAATTATACGCGCTGTAAATAACGTGAGGCTACATTGTGGATTGCTGATCTGATTAAAGACTCGAAGCGACGAATTCGAATTCTAGTCGAGTTCACACAGTTCAAACAGACTGGGTTCTATAGCCTTGGCTGGCAACCTGTCTAGGAGAAGGAAAATCTCTGAATACAAACCAGTCTGCTGCCTTATAGGTTTCTACCTCTTTAGGCAAAGGCTAGAAGAATGTGACTTCAAAAACAAATCCACCTCGCATGTCGCCTCGGAGAAGGAAACTACAACCCCCTATTTCGATACGCGATAGAAAATAATGTCTCCCTTGAGCTCAGTGCAATTGCTCGAACACTGGGATACGACATTGTGCCGTAGACCCTCTCTGGACCATTTTCCCGTGGGTGTATCACCTAAGGTACTTTAGACGGTGACGAAATAATGTGTGGCTTTCTACCAAACAAGAAATAACTATTTTGTTTGCACTTTTATCTATCTCTTTCTATCAGCCTCTTTTGAACTTCCTTTTACCACTTTTCTAGTCTATATCAAGCGGAAAAGATTTCAACATTGCCTTCTTGTATATATATTCCTGCCATTGCTTACCGAATGAAATTTCTTAAGTGCATATTAAATTTAAATTGGACTGTAAAGTATATAAAATGTTACGGCAACCAACAAAAAAGCGGAGGGAGATATTAAGGCATAAGATCTTTGATAAATTCTAGCCATCGACATTTATGTGGTGTCAGTTGAGGAATAATCATCGAGTTTGTTTCTGTCTGCAAATCTGCAAGTCATGCTGCTGCTGATAAATCTCATATCATTAAGATAGATAGATAGATAGATAGATAGATATGATTCCATGAATGGACTAAAATATATGTAAATATTGATCTGTACTTTTGTAGAAAAACAAAACGCAAGTGGCTCATTTAATTAAGTCCACCATTGTCAAAATCTCCTTAACTTGGCGTTTCGTACTAAGTTAATATCATCCTGTATTGAATCCATAGAACCTTGGTTATGTTGCTTGTTTGTCCACTCGCAGTTGGACATACGAGATACGGTATCGCGTCTATTGACGAAAATCAGAAAAAAAATCATATTAGCTTTTATTATTTATTTGATGAGAAAAGCTTAATGATTGTTCATCCGTACAGAAAAAAATGGGGTCAGCCATTATTCTTTGGGTGCCTTTTTACCGTTTAAATTATATTGCGTTCTTGAAGTTCTTTCACATATGTTGTTCTTTGCTCCTACAATCGCCAAAACTTTTTTCCCTTTTCTATTTATCCCATTCCTCATCTTTCTTTAATTCTTATTTTCTTTTTCCTCCCAATCATCATCATCATCATCATCATCATCATCATCGTCGTCATCATCATCATCATCATCTCCTGTTGGTTAATTCCACCCAGGCTCTTTGTTCGTTTCTTTTTTTTTTTTCGTTCCCTTCATCTACGGCCACTATCATCTCTTTAAGTCCCTTTTTTCCCCCTCATCCTTTTCTTTACCCTTTCATCTTTTATTCCCTTTCCAATATCCTCACCCCTTTTCATTCCCTTCTCAAGATCTTTCCCTTTTTATATATTAGGTCCTTTGCCTTGATTCTATCGGTCATGTCCCTGTCGATGTTACATTATGTTCTTCACCCAACCATTTCTTTCCTCCTCCTCCGACCTCCTCCCCCGCCACCGTTTGCCACTTGTTTCCCTAGCAGCTTTATATAGAATCGTCATTCAATACTCCTAATTGGAAGCAACTCTACTTCTCTTCTATCTTTTTCTTACTTTTTAATTTCCTTGCAGCTTCTTTTAAGCTTCTTCATTCCATCGACGTCTACGAAAAATTAGAGATTTCTTCACGCAGTTTACTCCTTTTTACTTACTTCATTATTGCCTTCTTTCTTTCTTTCTCCTCCTGATTTATTGCTATCTTTTCTCTTTTTCTTCCTTGTTTGGATTTGCTTTCTTTTCTCTTCCCTGTTCTTCATTACTTTGCATCGTTTTCTTCTTGCGCAATTTGCTGGCTGCTTATCCCTTTCTTTCTTTTTGATTCTCCATCTCCTTGTATATTGTTCTTTTTTCTTTTTCCTTTCTTTATTTCTTTCTTACTTTATTTCTTTCTTTTTTTTATTACTTTCATTTCTTCTTTCTTTCTTTCTTTCCTGCCTTTTTTCTCTCTTTCCTTATTCCTTTCTTTCTTTTCTTGCCAATCTTTATCTTAAGCACGTTTTCTATTTGATTATTTACTTTGTTCGTTACTTCTTTCTTTTTGCTTTCATTTTTAATTTTAGAATTCACTCTCTCTCCCCAATTTCTTCTTCACTTATCCCTTACTGTTGCATATTATTTCATATTTAATATTTTCCTTCCTTCCTTCCTTCCTCTTTTCTTTTGTCTTTTTTTTCTTGTTTGTTTCTTCTTTAGTTTTTGTTATTCTTTCTCTTTGTTCAAGATTTCATCATTTCTCTTCGAAATTGTTACCGTTTCTTTCATTTTTCTTTCAATCAGCATCTCTGCCTTTCATTCTCTTTCCATTTTTTTTATATTTCATTCTTTCGTTGCTTCTTCTTTATTCATTGTTTCATTGAAAACCATTACGTTTTCACTCTATTTTCTTTCTCCTCTTTCACACTTATATTTTTCCGTTTTGTTTCCTTTCTTTCGCCCCCCCCCACCTCATGGCACATTT